>CM038215.1:221214060-222414060 GCA_021442155.1 Cymbidium sinense | reverse complement strand
AGATCATACAAAGAGGATGTTAGGAGGATTCGCTCATCACCTCCTCCAGTGCTACATTTTTGATTCCGGGAGGAGGTTGGCCTCATCTATCTTACGCCGTGGAGCATGGATGCTCAGTCAGAGTTTAATCTTCGATCCATCATCCCCCGTAGCGTGGGGAAGAAGATTCGCCAAGAGAGGGCCCGAGAGGCCCATACATCACATATTACCAGCAGGAAGAGGCGGAGGTTCAGCCATCAATCGATTACATCCACTCTTATTGATTTTCCAGCTCGGTACGCTACCAGTGCTGACCATATTGATAGCATCCTTCTTACTGGGACTAGTCATCATAGGAGGACAGCTCCTAGAGAGTGTGGTGTCTCCACCTCATCACTCTACCCCTCCTCTGCCATCACCAGTTCAGGTTACAACATCTCCTATTCCAGCTAAGGCCATGAAAGCCATATCCAGAGAAAAGCACACCCCATTGGTGATTTGACTACGGCCAAGGGATCCTACCCCTTCTACACCACCTATTGTGGTAGGGTTGAGTCTCTTGACCTTTTTAGTGGTGTGCGGAAGAGTGGCTAAAAAGTGTCGTGGTCGTCCCTTCACCATCTCTGCACGTATAGCAGGATGTGGAGATGGTGACGGTCATTTCAGATATTCCAGATGATAGTCTAGTTGCACCAGTGGTAGTGGAACATCCTAGGATTGTTACCCCTCTCATAGCCAGTAGCAGTCAGAAGTTTCATTCATCCAATAAGAACAATCCTCATAGGATTGACTCTTAGATAAGCGGGTCGGGCCTCTCATTAGATAGTGATCACACTAGTCGGCCAAGATATTTGTACCTACATTGACCATTTAGATGAGATAGTGGCACATTATTTCATAGAAAGAAGGAGATCTTAGGGTATGATTTATCAAAAGAGAAAGTTACTTTGATCCCAATGAAGATGACTTATGGAGACTCAGGGAGTGCATGGTTGACACTAGAGGGTCTCTTCTCAGGGAACAACAAACCATGGAAGGTGATGAGGTTGATCAAGAAGACACCGCAGAATCAGCCCAGCACCTCCGACATCATTTGAGGCAGAAAGATGAGCAGATATATAGGATGGCGCAATAGTTACAGGACTTGTTAGCAGCAGTTTCAGTGCTTCAGAAACAAGCCCCTTTAGTTCATCCTACTATAATCGACATCAGTCAACTTGAGTTAGTGCATGTCTTGGACTGAGCCAAGACCTTACCTCCCATTGAGCAAGGCACTAGCATGTATAGGAAGGTAATGGAAAGTACCTCCATACAAGAAAAAGACATAAAATCCATGGTTGAGCAGTAGGTGAAGGAAGCTTTGGCTCAAGCCTAGGGTGTATCATCGGTTTCAAAGGGTAGACCCTACCTAGAAGAATTTGATGATATTCAATATCCCAAGGGTTTCGTGCTACCATCCTTCAAAATCTTTGATGGTAGTGGAAACCCAAGGCAGCACACAGCACATTTCAAGGCCAGTTATTGCAACGTTGGTGCGTGATGCTTTACTTTTACTTTTTCATTTAGCCTAGTGATTGCTTTCAATTGGTATCTTTGAACTACCCAATTGTAAAGATATTTGAGTTAGAGCAACTCTTTATCAAGAGGTTCTTTGGAGCTCAAAGGGTTCTTTGGTGATCTCATTGTAGCAACACACCCCTGAGTCTCTTGATTATATTCTCCGATGGCATAACTTGAGTATGAAGTGTGAACTACAACTATCTGAACAGCATGCCATTGAGATTCTCTTGAAGAATATCCATGGCCTAGTCACCTTCATGCTTAAGGGCTTCACTATCAAGATATTTGAGAAGCTAATCAACTAGGCAGCTAGTCTACAAGGAGAGGCCAAACAGTTTCCTTTTCAAGACCAATTACTTAAGCAAAAGCCACAGAAGGTCTATGAGAAGAAGTCAGGAGCTGTAGCAATGGTAGACAAGGGAAAGTAGCCAGCTAGAGATCAATCAGAGAGACCACAACATCATCAGCCTCCACCTCCTTTCCACCACTGAGGTAGCCCTACCCACCTCCCCATAGCCTCACAGCCTGACCACCTTGCCACACCACCACCAGGCATGCATACCCGCCATGTAGCTATGGACCTACTCTTTAGATAAGTTAAACAAACCTTATTCTTTTAAGAGGAGGTAATTAGGAAAATCTTTAAGAATCTCTTAAAGAAACGATTTTTTACAGCTAGGGAACAGGAGGAAGTAGCAAAAGTCATGATCCAAACTTTTGCCCTTACCACCATGCTAGGCCACATTTTGGAGGATTGCTTCACATTGGCTTGAACTTTCAAGACTGGTGTTATAGTTATCCCAAGGAATACTTTGTGGAATAACCATCTAGTTACATCTGGGTAATACTTGGGGATACATGTGATCCTACCAAAATTAAAGAAGGTTGGGATATTCCTTTATCCAAGGAAGGTTTACAAGTTGCGGTGCAACTCTAGGAAAGAGCTCAGACATGTATTGGCGGGATAGCCCTTTAGCAGCCACCAACCATGTCCGACCTCTGATTGCGGCCTCCACCGCCTTGACTTCCTCCGCTAGTTCTTATGTTTCTTCTACTAGTAGAACTCTTGTATCGACGGATAAGGGCATCAAATCCCTTACCCCACTCACTTTACTTGATTTCTACTTTGTACCTCCAAATAATTCCAAGAAATTGAAGAATAAAGCTAGCTTGAATTACATCTGTTGCACTTGATGGGTTGTCTTCTTATATTCCTAACGATAACTCTTTAAGTCTAAATAATTATAATAATTCAGATCTTCCCCTTTCTGATTCAAAGTTGGACTTTCCAACTCTGAACACTATGGGTTCACCTCTTGAGATAGACTTGGAATCATCCGATTTTGAGGGTCCCATAGGAGAAGCTGTAGGTGAGCATGATGTGTAGGTAGAACCTTCCATTACCCTACCATAAGAGATCATCAAAGTCAACCTCTGTAGTGGCAAGGTTCTACCTCATAGGGTAGCACCTCAAGATAGAGGGAAACAAGTCTTTGATACTGAAGATTGAGAAGCCCTACCACAGGATGCTCCACCCTTGGATATGCTTGTAGAAGACCAACCCAAGGTGGACTACAACATCCATTCTCATCTAAGAAAGCTGTCATCTAAGCTAAGCATATATGATGCCCTTGTCTTATCCAAAGAGATGAGGGAATCACTAATCAAGGCTCTCCTTGATCTAAAATATGCTTAGCTCGGTGACTATAGTGAGGAAGCACATTATACAAAAGAAGCTCAAGGGATCACCTTCACAGATGAAGACCTTCTGCTAGGGGACTTGGAGCACAACCGTCCCCTCTACATCATAGTCGACATGGATAAGTTTAAACTCGCCAGAGTTCTCATTGATCTAGGTGCATCAATGAATATTATGATTCTAAAGACCCTTGTCTATTTGAGGATTGACATCTCTGCACTCCGAGGAGAATGGATGATGTTGAGAGGATTAAATGAACAAGGTGAGTGGGCTTTAGGTTCCATAGTGTTACCTTTGGAGATAGGTGACTAGAAGATTGAAGCCAAGTTCTACATCATTGATTCGAATACTTCGTTCACTGTTTTGATCGATAGGCCTTGGATACATCAGAACAAGATCATTCCATCCTCCCTCTATCAGTGCATCAAGTTCAGAAAAGATGGAATTGAATATCGTATCAATGGTGATGAAAAGACATTTTTAGTTAGAGAGGTTGAGATTTATAAGGATGCAACCTACTATCTTCATCAACACACCCTTTCTCGTCAACTTGGAAAAAATTCAAATGCAAAAGCAAAAGAAAAATAAAATCAAGAAAAAGAAAAAGAAAAGAAAAATGGAAATCCAAGTGATAAGAAAGGGAAATTGAGAAGAAATAGTGCATATCACATTCCACCCGGTTCATTCATATGGACATGTGTGGTAGGACTCAACCTCCACCAGGCAGAGGCAAAGGTAGAAATAGAGGCAATTTTAGAGGTGGAAGACCTCCTAGTTGGCCATTAGTCAATAGAGGTCTTATTCCAATTCATAGGAGTACCCCTACTATTCACATAGGCTTGGAATCCAGCTTGAAGGATGAGACTAATGTGATTAGTATACCAACCAACCCCTCTCAGAGGGTTCCATTGGAGATGACTTTTGATCCAGATAGAGATGAAGACCAGGCCTCTAAATAAAGCAAAGTATTTGAATCTAGTTTATGTAAAACTATTAGGCAGTAGTTAGGAACCTTAGCCCTAACCTCACTTACATCTCAGAAAGTTGAAGGTTTGGTAGTTAAGGAAGTCCCTAAGTCTTCCAGTGACATGAAGCAGAAGTGGTTCTTTTTTGGGTTCATCATCCTCAAGTCCTCAAGTGGATGTAGAACTTGAGGAGAATACTTTTAAAGAATTAATAGAATTACCACTTGATTTTTAATCACCTTGTGTTCAAAATCTTATATAGAAAGGTTTGGTTCCTCATACATAGTCTAGCAATTGAGTACTTTGAAAAGCTATGGAACAATTGAGGCGAGGAAGCACAATCAAGAGGACTAAGTTATAGTGGGTCAGTTGATGATATTATTACTTAGTTGTTACCAACCATTTGGAGTCGATAGGTTCTTCTCACACACCACAAATCTTATGAGAATGTGTGTTTAGAAACTTCGATGATCGATGATCTCCAAATCAAAATGCACCTTCAAATTTGAAGAAGAAATTCATTCAATAATAGACAAGCTAAAGAAATCAACCTCGGATAGAAGAAAATCCACATACATACATGTTCATTCTTTGAATGAAGAAGAAACCAATGACTTAGTTAGGCTATTGAATGAGTTTAAAGGCATGGATTATCTCCGATGTATAGTCCACAAGCTAGCAATAGACCTAACTACCCTATTAAGCAAGCTCTAGATGCACATGATTAGAAATTGAACAAGGTCATTTTAAGTCAAAGATCGATCTTTGGTTTCATCGGGGAAGAAAAATATCCTACACGGTTGCTAGTGTCATCCTAGTTAAGAAGAAGAATGGCCAAATTAATATTTGCATCATTTTAGGGACTTAAATAAGGCATGTCTAAGGATGAGTTTCTCTTCCTATACGATTAATGGTGGACATGCCTCATCTCATGCAATCTTCTCTTTCATGGATGGGTCATCGCTATAACCAAATCAAGATGTCTCACGAAGATGAAAGAAACACTACTTTTTTAAACCCTCGAGAATCTTCTATTATAGGGTCATGCCTTTTAGCCTTAAAATGTTGGTGCTACATACCAATGACTCAGATCTTCAATGAACTCATCCATCATCGGGTTGAGTGCTATGTTGATGATCTAGTAGTCAAAAAAAAAGGACCACCTCTTTGACTTGAGAGTAGTTTTGAATGGTTAAGATAATATAACCTCAAAATGAATCCACGAGTGTGCATTAGTAGCAGGAAATTCCTTGGGTTTGTTGTTGACACAGAATAGAAATAGATCAAAAGATTAAAGCTATCTTAGAAATGCCACCTCCTAAGAGTTTAACTCAACTCGGATCCTTTCAAGGAAAGGCGCTTTATCTCAACCTATCGAGGAGATGCAAGCCATTTTCAACACTTATCAAAAGGATGCAAGTTCAAGTGGGATGACAAGTGCATGCATTCAAGACATCAAGCGGTATTTGGTGAAGCCGCCGGTTCTTCTACCTATCAGGGTAGGCCACTCACATCCTTTTGCTACATTGGATGACTCTCTTGCTCTGTTGGCCCAAACCAATGATGAAGGAAGGAGAATGCTCTTTACTATCTCATCTGATTCTGACTATCCATTGAAAACATTTCCTAGCTTTGATCTTTGCTTCCCAAAAGCTATGACATTACATGTTTCTCATAAGTTGAACTTGATTTTCAGGATGAATCCACTGCAATATCTCATGACACGGCCAATGTTATTCAGTCATTTAGCATGCTAGTCCATGATACTTTCATAGTTTGATATCACTTTTCCCTCCATGCGGTAAAGGAGCATGAATTTCTTAGCACACCCACTTCCTGTTGATTCTCCGCTTAGTGATGATCTCCCTGATGAACAAATCATGAACTTACGGGAGGATGTCACCACCGATGGGAGATGTATTTTGATGGTGCAGCTTCTTTTCTTAAAGGTGAAGCACCATGATCTATTCTCCCAGGGAAGGCGGGGGTAGGAATAGTTCTTAACTAAACCATGTGATGAGATTCTCATACTATCTTTCCAACCCCACCAAAAAAGTCAAGTATGAGGCTTTGATTGTCAGTTTGGAGTTAGCCATCACTATCAGTGTCAAGAGCATCAACATCTTTGGGGATTCTCAGTTGGTCATCAACTAGATTGCCGGGTCCTACAAGGTTCTCAAACCCAAGCTTCATCATTACCATGAGTATACCATGAAGCTATTGGCCCAAATTCAGTCACCATCTACAAGGTTCCCGTGAATAGCGGCTTTGGCCAAACTTGCCAAAGTTGGCATCAGAAGATGAGTCCATTTCAATAAGGGTCCAAAATAGACAAGTCTATCCTTATTGATCTTGAACTCATCGAGACTTTCTCTTGAAGGGAGGTTGTTGCCAAAATGGGGAGAGATTGGAGGCAACCATTCATAGATTATTTGAACACGACAAACTACCTCAAGAAAAGTCACAAGCCCATCGGGTGAAACAGAGCTCTCTCCTATGCTCTTGTTGATGGCACCATCTGCATCCTTTGACCAAATGTGGTTACATTATTTAGACAAACACAAAGCCCGTGACATTGTAACCAAGGTACATGCAGGTCTATGTAGAGCTCATCCATCTGGTCTGAAGATGAAGATGAAGATCAAGAGACTAGGATACTACTAACCTTCAATAATCATAGACTGCATGGATGTAGCTAGAAGATGCCATCAGTGTTAGGTACATGATGTGGTCCTCCACTAATCTCCCAGCATTCTACACCCTACATTGGCCTCATGGCCATTTGAGTGTTGTGGTATCGCATTGTGGGTCTGATCGATCCTCCTTCTTCCAAGGGGCATCGATTCATCTTAGATGCACTGATTACTTTTCCAAGTGGGCAGAAGCCATCCCACTCAGAGAGGTCATAGCTCAGCATGTGCTTTAATTTTTCAGGAACCATATCATATATAGGTTTGGGGTGCCTTGATGAATTATATCCGATAATGGTACTGCATTCAAAAGCATAAAGATCAACAGCTTCGCTAGAAGATACGGTATAGACTGGAGATACTCTACCATCTACTACCCTAGAGCAAATGACTTAGCGTAAGCATTCAACAAAACTCTCATCTAGATATTGAAGAAAACTCTTGATGATAATAAATGATAGTGGCATGAGCAGTTGGTTGAGGCCTTGTGTGCCTACCGGACCACATACCGAACTCTGACTCAGTCTACTCTATTTTCCTTCATGTATGGGTCTGAAGACATTCTATCTTTAGAAGTTCAGCTCCCATCACTAAGGATAGCATTGCATGGCAAGATCACTTAGCGAATGCAAAGTTGCGTTAGAAGAGCTCGAAGGTTTGGAGGAGAGTCCCTCAGGCATGCCAAAATCGAGTTGTACAAGGCCAAAATGATTCAAGCTCACAACAAGGCGGTCACTAGGTCTTTCAAGTGGAGAACTTGTGTTAGTCTAAGGAGACCAATTGTTGCCATCAAAGATGGGAGGCAAGTTTGAACCCACTTGGGAAGGCCCATGTCATAGAAGGCCTACCAAGGAGGATCTTATCAGCTTATTGGTGTAAAGGGGAACAATGCTTCCAATTAATGGGCTCTATCTAAAGAAATATTACCCATAAAATAAATCATGTTTGAAATAATCATTAATAAAAGAAAAAAAATCGATTCCATTCATCTCTTCTTTTCAATTATTTGCTCTTTAATCCACCATGCGTTTAGTGATGTAAGAGTCCCCAAGTGGCATCCTATCCCTCTTTCACATCACAAACACAACCTCCTGGCACTATTAGAATAGGTATGAGAGAACCTAAGAGGCATCCTATTTCGATTACCATAACTAAGATAGGTGTGAGAGAACCTAAGCGGCATCCTTTCTTGGTGGGAAACCGTGGCTTCCATCCATGGCGCCATTTCATCAACCTCCAATGTGTGTAGGTAAGAGTCCCCAGATTCCCAACCCACACAAATCTTATCTGTATGAGCAAAAACCCACTCATACCACCCAGCCCACATGCTACCTCACTACTGATGTCACCCTATGGTCACTTGTTGGAAGATGTGAGTCCCATGCTTTCTCTAACTTGACCATTGCAAACCAACGAGCACCTGAGTATAGGCTTCACTACCCACCAAATAAGCTACCTCATGTTGACTTTGCTTAAGAAGATGTGAGTCCCTGCTTTCTTCTTGAACTAGCCATCATGCTAGTTGAGTATATTTGAGGTTTAGGAAGTCCCCTGAGGATCCTTTCCTCTTGACAGTTTGACAAGTCCCCATCAAGAAGTCAGTTGTAGCACCTAGGATCAAGACGACTCCCAAAGAATTCCTCATAGGATGTGAGTCCCCAGCTTTCTAGATATTGCAAACCCACAAGCACCTAGGTTGGTTGATGTTCACTATGTGACTCACTGAGTACACTCTTACCATGAGTCCCCATGCTTTCTCCTTGAGTGGACACCTACCTTATATATGACTAGCCATGTCATCTTCTCTAGGGTGTTGGATTAAGCCCTTACCGACCCCATCCTCTGTGGGCACTCTATTTGGATCAAGTCCTTTGCAACCCCATTTAGACACTACCTGTGTTACTTTTGGATTGGACAATCCCCCCTTTCCTAGTACCCCCCCTGGTTGGAGAATTTGAGATATGCATTCTCCCTTGGTTCAAATAAGATAGGTCTAGTATATAAGCTCTTCTTAGTTTGATCCTTACAAACCAATGTGGTCCATGATAACAAATTAAAATAAACAAAATTAATTACTTGTGGATTATTCAAGCCCCAAACTTTCTCAAGCATTCCTATCTTTAGGCGTCGCAGAACTCCCTATAAGAATTCATACTGAGTTGAGATAAATTCCTAAGTCATTTTCAATAACTTTTTTCAAGCAAGTTACCACAATCATTTTGCTTGAAGATGTAAGACTATGACGCATTCTTTCTAGCATGATTACAAACCGAAGCTAGTCTTTAATTTATTGCCCAAAGAAATTGATCACCCTAGTGGCCTTTTGTGGTGAAAGATGTGAGTCCCCAAGCTTTCTTCTCCTAAGTTGATCATTGCAAACTAAAAGGCACTCCATTGGTTGAATAGTTCTCCCATCGGCCGGGAAGCTATTCCCTTTGGTTCAGTAAATCTGAGATAGGTCTAGGATGATATAAGTTTTCTTGATCCATCAAACCAAGAATCCATCAAAATTAAAATAAATCTAAAATGAAATCTATTGACTATCCTTGAGTTGATTTAAGTCCCACCAAACCCCAGTCGATATTGCCCAAAGCAATCACCGGTTCCTTATTTCTAGAAGATGTGAGTCCCTACACTTTCTTCTTGAGACTTGAACATTGCAAACTGAAAGGCACCCCTTGGTTGGATAGTCCTACCTCGGTTGACTACTCCCTTTGATTGTAAATCTGAGGTCTAGCCTCCATGGCCCCTACTTAGTGCGCATCAAACCAATAAGATCCATCAAATCAAAATCTAAAAATGAAATCTCTTGACTATGATGATTTAAGTCCCCAGATATTCACTCAGTCCTTGGGGTTCAATTTGTTGCCTTGCCAATAGATTACCCCAGCAACTGGTCCCTACTTTGGAGGATGTAAGTCTGTTACACTTTCTTCCTAGTACAACTATTTTATACTGAAAGACATCCCTTTGGTTGGTTAGTCCTACTACGTGTTTAGTAGACTACTCGTTTGGATTGGTAAATCTGAGTTAGGTCTAGGTCTCCATGGCTCCTACTCAGTGCGATCCATTGCATACCAACATGATCCATCTCAAAATCTAAAATCTAAAAATTCAATAAACAAATCCAATGAAACTAAGAAACAAAACAATCAATCATTTAAATCCTCTTTTACCTCAAAATACAAATCTTTTCTTCCCTCTAGAATTCTAATCTCATTTACAACACCTCAGTGGATGACAACTTGAAAGGTTTCACTCCCATGGAGTCAAAAATCCCTTCTTCTCTTCTCAAACTCATCTTGTGGATGACTTGAACTCTGTAAGATTATTTCTCTCTTATGTCTTAGATAGATATATTATATGTTTCTTTTTACTTTTGTTAATGATATTTTGTCAGTTGGATCTTTGTTGTTATCAACACCAATATCCTCACCACACCACATATTGCCCTTTATTGACCTTATTTAGAATGAGCTCTCAACACCTCCATCTTAGATATAGATTCCTCTTAGACTTAAGAGTTCCTTAGTCTTAAGACACATCTAGTGATTAAGTGGACACTCAACCTAGCCTAGAGACTTAGAAGAGTTAGCCATAGGAATAGGTCATGCCTTAGGGTGTTAGAAATTTGCCTACACTTAGTTAACCACCTCACCTTCCTTCCTTCAAGTCAAATCCAAATCAATCTATTTGATTTTCTCCAAACTCAAATCAACTCCATGTGATTGAAACTAATGATTGAAACCCATGAATGAAATTCCTAAGTTCTTCTTCCTAAGTCCTTAATCTTTCCCTTAAGGACTAAAAATCAAAAACCAAATCAAATCTTGAGATTTTCTCATAATTCATTTATATTCTCATTTATACTCACATATATAAATGAAATATAAATTCAAAGCAATCAAACTAAACTCAAAATTCAAACTCAAATCAACTCCATATGATCGAAATCCATGATTGAGATCTATGATTGAAACTCATAATCAAAATCCATCAAAAATTCCTAAGTTAAAATCTTTTTAAGTCCTTAATCTTCCCTTAATGGACTTAGCCAAAATCTTAAACAAAACTAATCAAACCCTTGAAATTTTCTCATGATCCATTTATATTCTCATTTATATTCACATATATAAATGAAATATAAATTCAAACCAACCAAACTAAACTCAATTCATGAAATTTCCTTAAGTCCTTAATTTTCCATTAATGGACTTAGCCTAAATCACCATCAAACCAATTCAAATTCATGGGATTTTCTCATAATTCATTTATATTCTCATTTATATTCACATATATAAATGAAATATAAATATAAACCAATCAAACCAAATTCAAAAATTCAAACTCCAAACTCCAAATTTTCTAAGTCCTTTAAATTCTCTTTAATGGACCTAGCCTAAATCATGATCAAATCACTTCAAATCCTTCAAATTTTCTCATGATCCATTTATATTTTTATTTATATTCACATATATAAATAAAATATAAATTCAAACAATCAAAACCAATTCCAAAAATCAAACTCAAATTCAATCAAAATCCAACCTAAGCCTTTCAAGTCAAAATCTTGAACTTAGCCAAATCAACTTCAAATCAAGCCAAACTATTGATTTTTCTTCATGATTCAATCAACCCGACAATCATGAATCCAAAAATAAAACCAAACTTTAATCACTAAATCAAAATCAATTCAAAAATCAAACCTTAAATCCTTTCATATTCTTCCTTTGAATATGAAATTGTCAAATAAATCAAAACCCATTTGACCTTAAACCACTTGCAAATGGATTTATATTTCAATCATAAGTCCATATACAAGTTCAATCAACTTCAAATCAAGCTTTGACCAAGCCATTTGACCCACTTAGGTTCACTTGACCCAAAGTGACCTAAAGTACCCTTATGAGCCAAATTCTAATCCTAACCAAATTGGATTGAACCAAACTCATCTATGCCTCTCATCATGATCAACAATCATCATGGATGATCAATCAATCAAATTGGGTCAAACCAAGTCAAACCTAAGGGTTGACCAAGTCAACACTTAGCCCAAAATGAAACCTAACATAGCCAAAATCCACCATAGGCCAAATTGATTGAAACCATTGATCTAAGTTCACTCATGACCTATGTTTGAACTTGACCAAGCCAACATTTGAGCCTAACCTAGCCCAATTGGCCACTTGACCCAAGTTGACCCAACTTGACCTAAAAAAGTCAAAATATGTCAAAACTTGATCTAAGCCAAATTGATCAAACCAATGGGTCAAGTTCATTCCAAATCACTTGTTGAACTTGACCAAAGCCTCAATTGGCCAACTAGACCTAACCTAGCCCAATTGACCTTAGACCCAACTTGGCCTAAAGTTGAGCCAAATTTGAACTTAACCAAAATTGATTGGAAACAAAGATACCAATCCACTACATATGACTAACCAAACCTAAACCTACCCTTGACCTAGCTCAAATAGGTCAAATGGGTCAAATAGGTCAACTTGACCCATTTGACCTAAATGAAGTCATATGAGCCAAATTCAAAACTATACCAAATTGAATCAAACCAAAGCCACCAAAACATTTCAAATGGTCATATGAACTTGACCCAACCCTTGGTTTGACCCAATTTGACCAATTGGTCAACTTGACCCAAGTTGACCCATTTTGACCTAAATGGGTCAACATGAGCCAAACCTTATCAAATGAATTCCAAATCTCATGAAACTTGGCCAAACCTAGTTTCTCCACATAAACATATCCAAATTGAAAAATTAGCAAAATGACCATTCTACCCTAGCCATAGAACAAATTTTGGCCTAATCCATGGGTAATTTGGTCATACCCTCTTCATATCAACTTGAAGCTCAATAGTTCTGGGACCTAATGAAGAGTGGTGCACCCAACCCAATGGGTCAACCCAAATGGACCCAAGGCCAAACCCACCCCAAGGGTCAAATTGGCTCATTCAAATCCCTCTTCCACTCAAATTCAAGCACATGGGAGCAATCCACTTGCCTCAAACCATGTGCCAACATCAAATTAAAACAACCTTCCCATTATGATCAATTGGATCAAAATGGAAAAATAGCTTCATCCGATCCTTCAAGGGGAGATATACTCCCCTAATTCAACTCAAATCAATGATCATTCACCAAGCCTAGAGTGTAGGAAAGATGAGCCTTCCCAAGCATTCTAGAGGGATTTGAATTTAAGAATTCTCGCTTTTCTCCATTTAAAATAGGGAGCTCAATTCAATCTTGAACTTTCTCCACACCAAAACCACTCCAATTCCTCTTGCACACTTCTCTAAAGACCATCCGGCACACTCAAGCTTCCATTGAGTTCTACAAGGAGGAGGGAGCAGATCAAATCCATGAGGATCTTGAAGTGGTGTTGGTCCATAGAGAAAGTCACTCAACCCCAAGGCCTAAGAATTTCAATAGGGCTTCACCTCCACTAGACAAAGCTACCTCGTCGATCTTGAGCGCCGGTGATCACCTCCAGCGAGGTATGAAATTTTTCGACCACCTAGCATAGGAGGTGATGGTCCTTTGTGAAAGAAATTTTCAATTCATGCAAATCCCACCATTGGATGTGCCGCTCATTGGCTTTAGATGGTGTGGGTTAAGTTTTGTTTCAATCTGAGCTCAATCGAGCTCGGTTCTTCTCCTAGATCATGGACAGTCTCTGTTTATCTAAGGGGAAGAACTGGGGAGATCTTGGCCATCCATCCATGCATTTTGGATGGACGACTGAGACTATTCCCACATTTAAAATTTCTTTTATCCCTTTTAAAACTGTAGGGAGATCTCTGGTCATTCGATCTTCGATCGGACGGCAGAGATCAAAGCACGTCCCTCCACCATGCTGCCACCCTGACATGACATTTAAGTGAATTTCAATGATGCATGTAAAGCTGACTGCACGCGCTGCATGACTGAGGGATTAGTTAGGATGTTTAATTTAATTAATCATGGATCTTCAAAAATTTTTCTCTATTAAAATTTAGAAAAATATGAAATAAAATTCTATGGAAAGATAATTCAACGTAGAATATTTTAAAATTAATTTCAATGGATTTTAAATTATACTTTTCTCTAATTTTAGGTTTTGTTAGAAACTTCATTTTGATAATTACCTTTTAATTAAAAATCAAATTACTCCCAAACTTCTTAAGTATATTTTAGGGGATGACTTCTACCTCCCCTAATTTTCTTAGGATTTATTGAAGGCTTATTTAAGAGAATTGCTTATAGGTTTTGCAATTACTCCCTTAACCTAATTAAGAATAATTAAGTTGTGATTAGTGGTTTTAATCCATGATTAGAGTTGATTAAGGTCAGATCCAATAGATAGGAGGTTTAGGGAATAATTTTGGGGCATTTCCTCTAAGTTATTTCCTAAACCCCCTTTTCTTTCTTTAATCTTCTTTTAATTAAGGGTTAATTTATTAATTATCCTCTTAATTAATTTCCAAAAATTCTAAACATTTCCATAACTTAATTAATCTACTTTTGGTAGATGCTTAGGTTTTTAATAGCCTAAGTTCAATTAGGAAATTAAAACCCAATTCATTTGTTTGAAAGGGTGTTTTAAAATTACTTAAGCTAAACCCCTTAGCTTAATAAACCTTTAATCATGAGCCAAAATTGCATTAGGCCCTTTTCATCTTAGGTGCAATACAAATTTAAATTCCTTGTGAGTTTTTATGTCATCTCATTGGCTCATAATTACTTAGTTAACTATGCTAAGGTGGTGTAGGTAAGGGTTAATTAAGCTACTTAATTCATACCTTAACCTAATTAATACATAAAAATGATTCTAATCACCTAAAAATTAAACAAAAATGTCAAACACATGTGAGAATGGGTTAGGAACAGCAAACTTAACTCACCTTTTCAAAATTAAATCAAACTTAAAGTCAAACAAAAATCACATTGAAGACACTTTGATTTATGTTTAGCTTTCTTATTTCTTAAGATTGTCTTTAGGATTTAATTAAAGTGAATGTGTTTACATACTTTCATTGCTTTAATTCTTTCCCCAACATGTTAATTGTGTATGTCATATGGTTTCATGCATCCATATTTTTCAAATTCAAATTTAAAAATGAAATTATTTACTTTATGTCAAATTTACATGTGTTGGCTAAAGTAGAAATATCAGGGGCTATTATCACTACTAAATTCAAATTATTTTCAAAACATATAAATCAATTATCAAATTTGAAAGAATGCTACTTATATTTTAATTATAAGCTTGCATGTGAAAGAATATAAAGGTGTGCTTAATATAGGGTTTCCCTTCTCTTTTATGTTAGCATAGTTTTGAATAGGATTTGGTAAGATGTATGGTTCATTTGAAAAAAGCCTAACACTTGCCTAATCCCATATCCTATTCATCCCTATGCTATCACTTAAGAAGGAAAACCTATGCTTACTCATATAAATTGCATAAACAAAACAAATCAATTAATATAACTTTTGCATTCTCTCTTTCCATTTCATTACTTTTAAACATATGTTTATATTTAAGGAAAGTGGTATATTAGTCTGGACAACCCTGAGGTTACGAGGCTTTAAGTGGCCCTAAGTAGTTTTTACACTTTACCCCTCTGGTTAACAATGGCGCTGTACTCACTTATGCCTTTCTTACTTTCATGAGTGTTTGTGAAAAATTGGATAAAGAAACCCTTTTCTACTTAAGAAAAAAATCATGCGTATTAAACTTCCAAATTTCTTTAAATGGATTACTTAGCATGCATCATGAAGTATGTTAAAAATTCCCATTTGGTGTGTATAGATATGCTTAGGAGACATTCATATGCATGTTATACATGTTGGGAAAGAAATGAAGTGATGTATGTTTTGTGAATCTGATTCATTTTACTTAATCGTAAAATGTCTTTCCTTTTGAATAGAATTATTTAGAGTTAATCCAAACTTAGGAATAATTAAAAGACTTAATCAAAACATTCACTAAATAAAATCAAAAATGTGAATCTACTTTAGAAATTACTTAGGTTGGAGAAGGAAAGAGAAGTCCTCTTCTCTTTCCCTCTCTTTATAACTTAGTAATTAATTATAAGATTCACTTGAACCAAATCAAAACATGAACTAAAATCAACTCAAATCAATTAAACAACTTAAATGAAACCCTCCTCTAATTTGAACATGCTTCACACTTAGAAAACTCTAACTTAAATTCATAGCTAAGCATACCACACAAACCTTCAAAGCACACACATTAGCCTAAGTCACCACTTCTAGCTTTAGGTTAGGACGGTGCATGGTTTGATGTTTTATTTTATTTATTATATATGTTTTAGAGCGGATGTTATGGTGTATGCTTGTAGAATGAATGGTAGGGTAATCTTAGTCTAACCATTATTTTTTGCAGGGGAATATGCTTAAGGGGCACTATCATAAATAAAAATATAAAATGCTTTTGCTTGCAGGTGCTTATACCCCTAAGCATAATCCATAGGCCAGGTGGACTTAGTCACCCATGTGTGGGGTGATAAGTCCAATATACATTCTTGGGATTTGGTGGTTTGTTTAGCTAACCTTTATTTTACAAGTGTTAGCTAAATTTACTTTTCTTTTTCATGTAAATTTTTGCGATTAGGACTTTGGCATGATTGTTATGGGGATTAGGATGAACATTGGTCATAAGATAGGCCTATCTTATGCACCATGTGAAGCCTTGGAGCATCCACCTTCCAACCATCCAAAAGGAGAAACCAAAGAAGAAAGAAGAAAAGAAGAAGAAAGAAGAAAAGAAGAAAAGAATAATGAAGAAATGAAGCTTGAAGACCCCCATAACAATGAGTTCCTTGCTTAATTCTAATGTAATTCATTTGTAATTCAAGTTATATGGGTAGAGCTTGGTTGCCCAATTTGTTCTTCAGGTTTGTCCAGTGGTGCCCGACCACAATGGCCCCTTATTCTTATGCGCTTAGCTTTATAAATTGATTGATGATTTATTTAGCTTGTGCATTTAAGTGACATCCTTTTTCCTAGTTTCTTCCTTGCTCTATGTATGGCCTGGATGAGGATTAGGCTCTTCAGGAAAAATAAATCTTTTACCCAACTTAACAACTCAAAAATAAAAATTAAATAACTCATAACCTCACCTAAAGCTTAGGTTAAAAATTAAGATAAACGAATTAGCAACCCCTTAGCTAGATGTGTATTTATTTTATAACATCATGCATAAATTCATCTTATTTTACTCTCGATTGGAGGGCTTCCACCTTTGCCAGAGAAACTTGGCTTGACCTATGAGAGCCATGGTGGAAACACACATCTTCCCTTGTCGCTGATTTTTTCCAATAATTTTATTTCTCATGCATTAGGCATATGATTCCTATTAGCCTGAGTCAAAATGATTGTCCAAAATGAAAAAAAAAATGAAATCTAAATTGCATTAGATTTAGGTCATTTGAAGCATGCCCTTTACATGATCTAGTCTCTTTAGGGAGTGAGTTTAAGGACTTAGTCTCTTTCTAAATAATAACACCCTAACTATCTTGCATTAAGCATATGACTTGCCTACATGTGTTTAAAATTGTACGAGCAGTTAGTTGGCAGCCACTCCCAGGAAGTTGTAAGTCCAAGCAGTCGGGTGATTTCTCCTCTCTTATGGAGGCAAACCAAATACCCATTTTTCACCTTAGATTTAGGTTGTGCTTTTGCCCCTAGCCAAAAATCTCTAGATTTAGGTTCTGAGGTTTCTTCTCCCCTTTGTGGGCCCTAAGCCTAAATCCTCACTGCTTAGACATTTCCATAATCTTGTGTTATAGAATTATAAGCCCTAACATTCTAATGAAAAATTCAACACAAACAAACTAAATCAATTTGAAAAATGTAAAGCCCAATCATAGGATAGTTTGAGATGCTCGCTAGGTTTCCTAGCATCATGAGCATCTCTTACTTATTCCTATTTGGCTTCAGTAATAAATCTCTCTTTGATCAATCCCATTTGATCTTCAAAAATAAGCCAATCAATTGATAGCCCTTTCCTATTAAAATCCTTAGAGACAACGATCATTTACCTTAATCGAGAGTTTTCCTAAGGAATCCCCATTCCTTAGGATATAATTAACTATGGGGGCTTGCCCCTATAGGGAACTTAATGAGCCCAGTTTAAAATAAACCCTACTTTACTTTTTCATGTAAAGTAGGGGAAGAATCTCTGGTACATCTCGAAGACCCAACGTCCTTAGGAGTCCTTAATTTGGTGATTAGGTCCATTGTAGGGTGGTGATTTCTATCTTTCGAGATAGTACACCTCTTCTTAATGACGTACCCGATTACCTCAATAAGTACATGTACAGATCTGCATGGCATCTTAAAAAGATGAATTTTTATAGTATTATCTTTCTTTTCTCACCAACAGATTTGAAAGGCGGCTCTATATAAAATTTTTCTACCAACAATTCTATTACAAATTTATAATTAAAATTCTATAAGCAATCCTAACTAAGCTTGCAAAATATAGGTTAGCTATAACACACATATACACTAATATAATACAATAAGACTTAGCACCATCGGGTGTCAAGCCCACCTGTACTAATGGATTATGCTTAAAGGGGCAAGCAACACCTACAAACAAAAGCGTTTAGTTTATTTTTATTATTATGATGACCCTTTAATAAAGCATAACCCTATATAGAAAAATCATTAATCTAATAAATAACACCATAACATCCACACTATCATACAAACAATTCTAACATATAGTCTAAAATATTACACCATAAAATAAGGAAAGGCAATACATCACAACAAATCATTGACCTAACCTAAATCTAAGATCAGTGACCTATTAATCTAATGTGTGTGCAAATACTAGTGTGGTAAGGCAAAGCTAGGCTTTAATGTTTGCATTGTGGATTAAATGATGAGTTCAAGTAATTAACCAAAATGGTGGTTTTGATTCAGTATTTAGTGATTTTAGAAAAGAAATTTTATTTTACACATTCAAGTTTATTTCAATTAGGCTTAATATTTTAAAGAGTATGAAAATTCATAAGCTTCACTTAGGTTGAAACTTATTTCTCTTGAACACCTTACTTTAAGGTTAAGTCTAAGGATATATTTTATGATTTTTTAATCCTTCTTAATGAAGCGTTAAAACTTTTATTAATCCTTAAGTTTGAAGTAAGCTTAAGTGGAATTACAATCACATGAAAGAAACTTTAAGGCTAATAGGAATGAGATGTTACATTCATAATGATATCCTCCAACCCTTTATCACCTTAATTATCTATTTTGTTTAAAATATCTACTTTATTAATTTTAATATTTCATTTTAAAATAATTATGTATTTATTCTATCACTTAAGTATTGTATTTCAAATTAATTATGTATTTATTTTATCACTCTATAACCCATCCTTAAATAATTATTTGTTCATTTTATTATTATAATAATTAATTTTTTAAATAACTATATATTTATCATCATTTAAATAATTCATTTTTTAAAAATAACTATATATTTATTTTATCATTTTAATAATTCATTTTTAAATTATTATTTTCATCATTCATTTCAAAATAATTATGTATTTATCTTATCCTTTTAATAGTTCATTTTAAATAATTTTTATCCTTGAATTAAATGAGAATTTGACATATAATAGGACACAATGAAGACAAAGGATTCATATTGCCGATCCCACTTAGTGGGATAAAGGCTTGTTGTTGTTGTTGTTGTTGTTGTTGTTGTTGTTGTTGTATATTAGTTTTATCATTTCAATAATTATTTTAAAAAGATTATGTATTTATCTTATTATTTTAATAATTTATTTCTAAATAATTATAAATTTTTCTTATCATTTTAATAATTAATTTTCTTAAATAGCATACATTTTTCTTATATAAACATGAATATTGATGAAATAAAATTTTGAAATCTTAAAAATTGACTTATATTTTTTCATGTATTTTTCTACACCACTTTTTAGGGACGTGTTGATGTTAAACTAGAGATGAGGTATCTAAGATGTTCAAACCAATTGCCCTGCACCCCCGAGCGTCTAGACTATATACTTTCAAAGAGTGAATATTATACACATGGATTTTACATAGGGGTTTCATTCACTTCAATTAATTTTAGGTCTACAAATATTTTGGCTTAGATATTGAGAATATAGCTTTTGATTTAATAATATAAATAGTCATACTATTTATATATCATACACATAAAAGATTTAACTTCAAACATAAGTATGAATTAGCTATACAATCATAAGTGAATAAAGGATATTAAATGGACATCATAAAGTGGCCAACTTAAGCTATCAAACACTAAAGCCCTTAACATGAAAATATTGCCATTTATGCTAAATCAATATTTTTTTAATTAATACATGTTAATTATAGTTAAATAGACTTATTTAGAAGAGATCAAATGATAAAAATCTCTTCTTCAAACTCTCTCGTTATTAATGAGATTTAAAAGATGAAATGGTGATTTTTATGAATTAATTCAATTTTATAATTATTTAATCTAATTAATACCTAAGAGGCCTTAAAAATTAATTAATCACAATATAGGCCCAAAAATTATAAGAAAATTCATGAACATGTAAAATAACATGAAAACCAAACAACAAGAATTTCAAGGCATTTATGCTAATATTTTGTGATTAATTAATTAATTAACAAAAACCTTAATTAGAAAATTACTCTTAAAATACTCAAAACCATTTGGAATTTTAATTTCAATAATTAATTCTCTATTTGTTGAGCATAAAAAGGATACATTTATAATTTTTGGGATCTATGTAATTAATTATGAAATTTCTAAGTACAAAATTAATTAATGCAATTTTTAATTAATTAAAGCTCTCCTTATTAGTGATATTGAGAAATAATTAAATCTAAAGGTCCTAATAAATTTCTCTTATCACCATTAGGCCTTTAATACATATTTGATCATTCATGATAATTTTTCTAATTAAATTTATTTATTAGGTGGCCAAAATGGCTAATTAAGGCTTAAAAATATAACTGTTCCAATGTACTTCGCAATTTAGTTAAAATAATTATGGAAGATACAGATCATCCTATAGAATTCACCAAAAATCTCAAGTAATTAGACAATTAATTAAGGCTTAATTATATGAAAATATTCAAATCTTAATTAATCATTTCAACTTAATAAAAAGTAAGAATTTTATTTTTCCTACATTCTCCTTTGTTTAAACTTTCCAATGAATATTTATTTGTATTTATTTGAATTTTTATAATTAGTTGTGATATTTTAAACTTCTAGCTATTTAAATCTATTTAAAACCCTAATTAAATGATATACACAATCAACACTAATGTGGTTGCACTTTACATGCGGCACCACAAGACTAGTTATTAAACAAATCCCATGCAGCAGCTAACTCACTCAGATGATAGCACACACAGTTTCATTCTGAGACAATCCATCAAGATTGAATGGCTCGGATTATTCAAGTTGACCAATTTGGTCAAATTGGCCAAATTGAGTGCAATTGAGAGTTGAGTCATATTTTATTATTCATTTAGAGATGATTATAAGCTATAAATTGATTTAATTTGATTTAACTCGATTAAGATTGAGCTTTGTTTCAACCTTTAAGCCAATTTGGGCTAAATTGGCTTTAGCTAATTGGGATAGGTTGATCAAATTGGCTTCAATTGAATATTGGAGAGTGTTTAATAATCAATTTAATACTATTTGTAAGTGTCAATTTAATCCAATTTGAATGGGGTCGAGAATTAGTTAAGTTTGACCTTTTAGGCCAAATTATGTTAAGTTGAGTCAATAGAATAAATTAGCTTAATTGTGCTCAATTGCGTGTAGGGTGATGATCTAGGATTGATTGCAATAATAATGTGGATCCAATTTGAATTGGATCAAGACATGCTTTAATTGGATGTTAGGATATGATCAAGTGGGGTTAAGTGGGGCAATTAGCCAAATTGACCTACTTCGCTTCAATTGGATGTTGGGATATGTTAAATGATCACTTTGTAAGTGATTATAGCAATTAGTTTGATTTGAGTTGAATTTGAGTTTGATTCAATTTGGCCCTTAAGGTTAAATTGGGATAGGTTGGATCAAATTAGTTAATTGGCCAAATTGGATTGTAATCGATCAAAAAGAATGTCCAAGTATGTGATTAGAATGATTGCAGAGCTTCAAATTGGCTCAATTTGGCTTGTATCAAATTGGATTTGATTTTGGCTCTATTGGGTTAAATGGGTCAACTTAGGTTAAGCAAGTTAATTGACCAAAATGAATCTTAATGTGGTCTCAATCAGACTCAAATAATGTTCCAAGGAGTTTGGGTAAGTTAAATTCTAAATGGTTTGAATAAATTTTGAGTTTAGCCTCTTTAGGCCCAAATGGGTCATATTGGGTCAATTTGGTCACCTGGCCAAATTGTACACCAATTGGCTACGGCTTTGATAATTTTGGAATTTTGGGTGGCATGTAGTCAATTGGGTTTGATATATGGGGTTTAGTTTGAATTTGGAGTCATTGGGTCTCACCTAATTCGAGTTAGGGTCTAGCTCTAGTGTTGAGCCTTGCAACTCTTCTAGGCTTTAGGTTTGTGTTCCCCTTGCCACTAGAAGTGTCTTAGCTTTAGGTGAGGAAACCTTAACGCCTTAATCAAGTCCAAGGTCTAATGTGTAATAAGTGTCAACCTCGCTAAAAGTTAGATCAAAAACTAGCTTATTTTCTGAATTGTTCATCTGGTGGCCAACGGGGCCCATTAAATATTCAAATGCCATGTAGAAGTCAATTTTCCCCTCTCCAATCTTCCTTCTAATGAATAATTCAACCTTTTTTTTTGATATTTATCATATTTTTCTAGTAGCTGAGTCATTGGCTCTCGTTGATGAGCATTGGATGGAAAATGGGGCAGTATTTATCCTTAATAAAAATTGTTCATAGAGTTTTCTACTATCTAAATTTAATCCATAGCTTCATGGTGTTACAAAGGATGGTGTTTGGAAAAGATTTGAAACCTAGCCTAGCAGATTAAATCAAGTTGGATATGCATCTCTTACTATTCCAATGGTAGTTGCTTTTATTGCCACACCATAAAGAGGAGTTGAAAAGAGGTTCAATTTTTCTTTGGGTTTCTATGGGCATATTAACGACCTACAAGGTATGAAGTGGAACAAAATTTAGTATGCTTTTAATTAAAGTGATTCTCTTCCAAATGGTGGCAATCTATTTTCTCAAGACAATATCTTGTTGTTAATCATAGAAATGATGTTATTAAAGTATGCCTTTTCAGTTCCTAATAAAGAGTGAGTTGCCAAGGTATTTAGTAGGTAAGTTTGTAGCATTGAAGCTACTGTAGTGTTGTATCCATCTCAGAATTATTGGTGAAATTTTATTACTAAGATAGATATTTGATTTGTCCTTATTAAATTGCATTCCTATTGTGTTTTCAAATTTCTTGATTATTTTATAGTTTTTGATGGATTATTTTGAGCCATTACAAAATATTAAGATATTATCGACAAACATAAGATGGGAGACTGCCAAGTCACTAGTGATGTGATATTGAGTAATTGGATATGTTGTGCTAAGATGCTTTATCAATGTAGTGAAGTAGTCTGTTGCTATGATGAAGATGGTAGGGGAGTGGGGATCCATTTGCTTTAGTCCTCAACTTGCCTTGAAGAAACCAGCTTTAAATCCATTAAAGAGGATGGAATAATAATTGTTAGTGATGATTCTCATGATAATCTCAATAGATGCAAGGTTAATCCCTTTAGCAATTAACATTTGTTGGATGAATTTCCAACTAATAGTGTCAAAAGCCATTAGTAAATCTAGTTTAACTACAACATTCTTTCCTCAATATTTAGTGCTTAGGTCTCACAGAATTTCTTGTGCTAGTAATACATTATCACAAATGTCCTTACCTTTTCTGAAAGCACTCTAATTTAGTGAGATAATGGTAGGTAGCCACTGTTGTAATGTGTTGCTAAAAATTTTGCTGATAATTTTGCTAATTATGATGGCCAAACTGATTGGCCAAAACATACTTCAGTTTGTGCTTGATGCCTGCTTGGGACTAAGAATAATGGTTGAGGAGCTAAAATATTTTGGCATATCTTCTCCATTGAAAAAGTCTTGGATGGCTACTGCTACATCAAGTTTTATGATTTCCCATTAAGCATGGTAAAACCTACTATGGAACCATCAGGGCCAGCTACCTTATCTATGGATAGTGAAAAAATAGCCTTCTTGATTTCTTCTACATCAGGGACAACAATTATATCAAATGTTATTTTAGTTTTGTTAGTGGCAATGTCTTGGTTGATTTAGACACAATTGGGATAGATTTCAGGTGCAATTAAGTTTCTATAAAAGTTAACAACAGATTTCTCAATAACTCTTTGATTAGTGATCCAAATGCCTTATTGATCTTTTATCTTGGGAATGGATATTTTCTCCCTCTTTTTTTATATGACAACATGGAAATATTTCTTATTTTTGTCTCCCTCAATAAAGCTTAAACCAAATATTTTCTAGGCCCAAAATTCAGATTCCCTTTTTAGCTCAGCTTTAGTCTTCTCATAATCAATGTTAGAGACAGTTTGTTCTAGATCAGTCACTTTCCTTTCCAATTTAGCAATTTGTGTTTGTAGGTGTCCAAATACTTTTGTGTTCCATTCCTTCAACCCTTTAGCCACTCTCTTATGTAGCATCCACAACTTAATTGAGTTGTTTTGTGTCCTGCCCTCACTCCACATGTTTTTGATGAATGGTAGGAAATCTTTATGCCTAGTCAACATGTTATAGAACCTGAAAAAACTTTGTCTGATTCTACCATAAAATTGAATGTTAATAAGAAGACGAACATGGTTAGAGGTGAGTCTTGATAAATGATGAATTGTTGTATTTTGAACCTGCAATTTTCATGATTTGTTAAGCAAAATCCTGTCCAACCTTTCATATAATCTCCCTCTTTCCAAGTAAATTTGCTACCTATGTACCCAACATCATCAAGTCCAGCCCTAAGCATAGAACAAACAAAATCAGCTAGGGGCCTTAGATTAGGATCAACCACACATTTCTTATCATCAAGAGATGCAATCATGTTGAAGTCTTGTCCAAATTCTTCCATCCTTACTACGAGCAAGATGGATAGAGAATGGTGGCAAAATCATCTTGCCATCAATGGTAATTTTGAGATGTATAAATTGGGTATGATCTAATATGTTGTTAATGAGAGATTTATATTTCCACATCAACCATATCTTATTAGTGCAGTTAGCATAGAATTTATGCATGCTGTAATGATTAATGATTCTATGTGGTTGGTAGTTATATGTCATTGGTTCAAGAATCCCTATGACATTTAATTTATTAGATATGATGAGATGTTTCAACCTTGCTTTCAAGTTAGGCTTGGCGAAGCCCCTAACATTTTCAATCAGTAAGTTAAACATTGCGCTGGGGGGAAGGGGGTTGGTCTTTAATTAGTTCTTTTAGTTCTTCATTTGATTCAGTTTGTAGAGAGGATACTTCATTAATATTATTATTTTGCATTATTTTGAGTTTCCTTCTTAGAGTACCTGCTTCGCCTTTCCTTGTTGTATTATTGATATAGGGGAAGACCTATCATCTTGTGAGATTTGAATAGCAGCTTCCAGTTGCTTCTTGATTTCAAGTTGTTATATTAGTGAATCTTAAAGAGTATTGATTCTCCTTATGAGGGATCTGCCTTCTTAGACTGGTGTGAAGTATTTAGATCTGTATAGGCTGGTGGGATAAGATTATCTTTAGTAACATTTTGGTCAAAATGGCATGAGTTGGTTAGGGTGATATTAGCTGGTGGGTTGGGATTATAGTTGTTGACATTTTCTTCTCTAAACTCATAGATCAATTGCATGTTAGTTCTTGTTTAATGTGAGAGTTCAATCTTAGGTTGTTGGGCTAAATTAGGTTGGTCAGTATTTTGTAGGCTAATGTTATGTTGCTGAATCAAGCATTCCTCATTTTAGTGATTGAATCTCTTGCAATAGATGCAGTATTTGGGGATGTTTTTAATAGCCATTTTTTTTCCAATAGCCTATTTTCTTTATGCCAATCTTGACTTCAATTTGGAACTAAGAGGTTACATCAAATTCCACCGAAACTCTAGCAACTAATGGCTTGGATAATGTTGTAGTTGGTACATCTAGAGAAATCTTCCATTAGTTGCAGCCAAAATGAAAATGATTTGTTTGATGAATTAATGTGCCTTGAGTTCTATCAACTGAAACCATTATGGGACAATAGGAGATTCTACATTTGATTTGAAGTCAGTAGTCCATTTCAAAATACTTAAAGCCAAATCATTAATAAAGTATACCCTCTTAACAAAAACCCTAGCATAATCATCTTCATTATTGAGCCTAATTAAAATATGCATGTGGTCAATGAGCCCTACAGAACAGTCCCTACACAGGATAAGCTCACTAAGGAACTTTTTAGCATCAGAAAGAGAAATCCTCTTGGCATCACATTTGCCAACCAAGGTAAATTTGAAATGGGCAGCAAGCATTCGAATGTTCTCTTCACTCAAGATAACAGTAAGTTTTCCATACCTCCATACAAGTTTTTTAATGAAGGGAAGCTCAAGCTCAGTGTTAGCAGAGTTGAGACAACAAAAAAAGGTGGAAAACAAAGGCTAACGCAAGTTTAGAGAAGGGTTAAAGAGACCATCCCCACTCACAACAACAATAAAAAAAACATTTCATCATGGGAAGCAGCGACAACTAAACTAAGTGCTCCAATGGAATAGTAACTATAGAGGGAGATGAGGAAGAAGCTGCCATCATTAGGATTAATAATACTTTTATGAGAATATCAGCTAGTTGATCTTAGGGGCATGAATTTCTTGATTGGATCACCTTTAGCAAGTGAAATGAGGAAGAACCCCCATCAAAATTGGTTTGGGATAATCTAGATCAATGGGTTGACCATACTTCAGCCACCCTTAAGTCAACTTTGATGATTAAGCAACCTCACTTGAGGGGTCTAGATGGGTGGAAAATAGCTCAAGCTTCTTCTCTTACCTAGAAAAAGATTAAATTGAGCTTCCTTTATAATAAAAGTGAGTGTGTTATTTAATGGAAATTTGGCTAAGCCTACTTATGGTTTAACCATGGTTACACCATGGCTACATGTTGCCTCCTACTAATTGGAACTTTTAGAAGTGGTAGAAAATTAGGAAGCATAATGTAAAGGCTAACTAGAATGCAAATGGATTAATCCTATTTTCTCTCATAAGCTAGATTAATGGGTTCTTCCTCGATTATGATATAGTCAACTTCAAAGAAAGTGGGCTTCTATAAGAATGATGTTATGTCTCTTACTAAAGAGTTAGACTAAACAAGTGTAGGTTTACTAACTCTTTCATCTGATAGAATATCTTTAATATTAATGGTTGGATGAATGAGTATATCGATAGGAAAACCAGGTGATAAGCATTAGTTCTAATTTTCTTAAGAATTTTAAAAGGATCACAAGCTCGTGCTTATAACTTCCTATGTTTAATAGTTTGATAATGCTCAAGTCAAATATGAATCAAAATATAATCACCTTCTTTATATTCTATTGTTGAATGAATATGATTTACTTTAGAAGCATAATTTTTATTACTTGTAGTAATTTGCATTTTTATATCTTCATGGAGGCTTTCAAAGTCTTTAGGAAATGAGATTGCTACATTAGAAAATTCATGAGAGGGTAGTTTAGTTATATCTATTGGTTGTCTTGAGTTTAGACCAAAAACTATCTCAAAAGGTGATTTATTTGTAGTTCCAAAGACAACGCTATTATAAGTATATTCTAAGGTATGTAAATATAAATCTCAATTTCTTTTTTTTTATCTACTAAACACTTAAACAAGTTTCCCAAGGTGCGGTTGACCACTTCAGTTTGTGGGCGAAAGGCAGAAAAAAATTTTAATTTGGTGCATAAAAATTTTTGTAATATTTTTAAAAATATGAGACAAACCTAACATCTCTATCAAAAATAATTGAGAAGGGGAGACCATGGAATCACAAAATTTCTTTAAAGAATAATTTGGCTATGTAAAAGTATCATTTGTTTTCAAATAAGGCAAAAAATGAGCCAATTTTGAGAACCCATCCATTACAACAAAAGTGTTATCATGTGCTTAAGTTGTCCAAGTTAATCCTAAAATAAAATTAATTGATAGGCCTTCCCAAGTCCTACAAGGAATGGGTAAGGTAGTGTATTATCCAGACCTTTATTTGGTAGTTTTGGCTTATTTATAAATTAAGCATTGAGCCACTAAATTTTAAACATCTCATTTTAATGAAGGCTAGTAAAATCATTTTTCCAATAAATATATGATTCTATCCTTCCCAAATTGACCAACTACACCTCCAGCATATAGCTCAGTGATAAGAAATTCTCTAAGAAAAGATCGAAGAATACATAGTTATTTTTCTTTATATAAATATCCATTTATTATAAAGAATATTCTTTGTAAAGTTATTGGTTTATTTAGGTGCTCAAGATAAATTAAGTGAAAGTTATGGCACGCTATGTAATTATCTTTAATTTGATCAAATCACAGGATTCTCATTTCTAAAGAAGAATCATTAGGCTTACCTTGGATAAAGCATCAGCAATTTATTCTCAATTCCAAACTTATGCTTTAGAACAAAAGATTAGTCTTGTAAAAATTCAACCCATTTAGCATACTTATAACTTAACATTCGTTGAGTATTAATGAATTTTAAAGCATGATGATCAGAATTAAGTATAAATTCTCTATGTAAGAGATAGTGCTGCACTTTGGATTGTAACATGGTAACTCCCTATCAAAAGTGGAATATCATTACTTGGCTTCATTTAACTTTTCACTAAATAATACTATAGGATGATTCTCTTGAGTCAAAATTCCACCTATCTAAATTCTTGAAGCATCGCATGTCACTTCAAAGGCTTTAGAAAAATCTAGAATCCTAAGGACTAGTGTAAAAGTGATAAGAACTTTAAATTTCTCTAAGGCTCTTTGTGCATTAGGAGTCCAAAAAAATAATCTAATTTTAGTATATCAGTTATTGGAGCAACAATGATACTAAAATTCTTGATGAATCTCTTATAAAATGTGCTTAAATTATAAAAGCTTTTATCTTTAGTAAAAATTTTAAGTGATGGTTAATCTAAAATTGCTTTCACTTTGGAAGGATCATGTTTGAGTCCAGTAATAGATATAATAAAGCCTACAAAATTTATCTTAGTTTGTGGAAAAAAACACAACTTTAAATTAATATATAATTTCTCTTATTTAGGGTTTTAAAAAAAATTTTGTAGGTGTTATAGATGCTCATTCTCACTTGCACCAAAAATTTTAATACCACCAAAAATTTACTTATATATAGTTAAGAATAGCATTCATTAATCTCATAAATATGCTATGAGCATTTAAAAGTCTAAAGGGCATGACAAGTCATTCATAATGTACATCATGGGTTATAAAAGCAGTCCTCCACTTATCTCTAGATCTAATTTGAATTTGATGATATCCATTTTTTAGTTTAATCTTAATATATCTTCTAATCAGGGATTAAGAAACATATACTTGATAATAATTTTATTTATTACCCAATTATCAAAACACATTCTCTATATTCTATCTTTTTAAAAGTTAATAAAGTTGGGACTGCACAAGGGCTAAGGCTCTCCTATATAAAACCATTTTTTAAGTAATTGTTCAACTTGCTTTTTAATCTCAACATGTTTGATATCATCATATATTGTAAAAGGTTGGGAAGTTGAGAACCAAGTAAGAACTCAATAGAATGTTGAATGTCTCTTAGAGGAGGTAGTTCATCAGGAAGCTCATTGGACACAATATCCTTAAAATTTAAGAGAAGACAACAATAGGTATGTGAGTCTCATTAGAGTCTGATATAACTTATTTTACATGTAATAAGTATAGGAGAAATGGATTAGAAAAATTCATTTCATAAGGCTCCAAAACCTATTATCTATATTTTTGGGGTCAAAGAAGAAGGAATAGATGTTTCAAAGCAAGAATCAGAAAATATAGTATTAGCATTAATAGTAGGATTTCCCAAGATAATTATTTAAAGTTTGGCATTTCTCTTTAATGTAGGCTTAGGTTGCAAGTCATAAGTTGTCTTGTGTGGTGCTATGGAGGTTATCTTTTTACTAACTTTATTGGAAGGAGTTTAATGGTCTTATTTTTATGCTTAAAAATATAAATTTTCACTCTACAATAGTAAATAGCAGTCATATCATGCAACCAAGGTCGTCCTAAGAGAATATGAGCAATGTCCATAGGGAGGACATCACACCAAATTTGATCCTCATATCATCTTATTTAAATTAGAATTAAGAATCAATTGGTGATGGAAAGAGATGTATGATTTACCTAACTAATATGAAATAGCTCAAGGTGAGGTTCAAATTTTAGGTTGGCTCGAGTTAAGGTGTGTATTAAAATGATATTCATAGCACTTCCTCTATTTATAACTAATCTACATCTCTATTTATTACCCAAAATATACATGCTAAAAATGTTCTTTCATCTCCAATCTTCTATCTCATTTTTAACTATAGTAAGGCAACTCATCACATTAACTTGAGGGTCATCAACTAATTATAATTCTTCATTAGATAATGTGGTGTGATCATAAAATTATTCTAGATTATCATATATTGAGTTTTCAACTTCTTCTAAAAATACATTTGGGCTTCACATTAATTTTTCATGACCTTTTTTTATGATATTTAAAGCATATTAATTCTCTAGTGTTCTTAAAGCTCCCTTTAGTATGAGTTTTAGGCATATGGTCCAGCCAATTTGGATGGGTGGATCTAACAATAGATTTATGGGATGAAAAGAAATGTACTTGACTTTTAGTTTTAAAGATGGAAGTAGATTTCTTTTCTTGTTCAACCAATAAGGCATAGTGAAAGCCTTCCTCCAAAGATAGTGAATCAAATAAATCAACTTCATTTATAATGATAATTTTAAGTTCAATAACAAATTTATTTATTAGCTAATTACTAGTTATTATTAATACAATCAGCTCTAAAAACTAAATCTCTAAAAGTATTCAAGTATTCAGTTACAAGAAGATTACCTTATCTCATAGTTAATAATTGACTATGTAGTTTCTTATCATGATGCCTAGGACAATACTTGCTCTTAACACTTCTTTTATCTCTCTCTAATAAGGTTTGTCCTTCCTAATCTTTATTCTTTAGCTAAAGTATTTGTCCAATAAATTTTAGCATGCCCTATCAACTTCATTTTAGCAAAAAGTAACCCTTTGGTAATCATCCATTTTATACAAATTAAAGAAGTCATCCATTTGAACTAACTAATCAAGAAATTTATTCAGGTCATGTACACCATCATAAGTTAGAGCTTCAACTTTAACTCTTTGAGATAGATCATTAGAGCATTCTATAGTCTTAAAATAATTGTCTCTCTTTCTTCCATTTCCAATAGGTATGTACACCATCCTAAGTGGTTGATTTTTTTTTTTAATGATTTGGGTATGAATCTTCTTCATCTTTCCCAACAACTATAGTTTGAGCAGGTATAGGAGGAGGAGTTGGTACTCTATTATTTTGTAGATGAACTATAACAATTTGCATTTGTTCTTTAAGTTCTTGCATTTGGTTCTTACTTTTTTATAAGATTTGTTCAATTTTTAATTCATTTTCATGAATCCTAAGATCTAAGGCATAAACTAATCTATTTAAGTTTTCAACTTAGCCTTGAAAGATTGATTTTGGTGTCATATAGATTTAAAAAAAAAGATATATACGAAAAGGGATTAAAAAAAGAATAATGCAAACAAATATAATATAAATGTGCAAAAATTTGTTGACTCCATGAGCCCTATTGCTTTTGCAATTGATTTTGATGATAATAAGCATATGATTGAATGGAACTAATGTTTCATTTCAAGTGTTTCAAGAAGCTTACCAAACTAAGTAAGCTCAATCAAATTTGAAAATTCAAGATCAACTGAATGAGGGCAGTTTAGGAAACTTCTTAGATTATGTAATAATATGACAAATAATAGCTCAACAATATGAAAATAATAGTTTAAATAATTCAATATCATTCACTTGAATTTTTCCATAATTTTTTATATTTTATTTGGATGACATTTTCAATTATTCTTTAAATTATCATTTTTAGAATAATTTGAGAACATACATGAGTTTAATATTTATCAATTACTTTTTAAAGTGTGTTGGATTTATTTCATACTTCATTTAATTATTTCCATGCTTGGCAGTGTTAATTCTCCATTTATTTTTCATGAGAGTGAAATTATTCATGAATTATACATATTATTATTTTTCTCTCCATTTATTTTTCATGAGAGTGAAATTATTCATGAATTATCCATATTATTACTTTCTCTCTCCTATCAAATTATCATCCCATTTTAGCTTTGACTGAATTTTTCAAGGTCTATGGTATGATAAATATTATTGGCTTTATGGAAATTATTGTCATAATATTTCCCTTAATTTTTGAATTTTGTAACTCAAATGATTTTGGAATTTAAATTAAATTGTTCTAACCATAAGTTGCTAAATTGATTATTATCCTTTTATGGGTTATTGTGGCCGACCCTATGCTTATTTAAATTTATCATAATTGAATTGATTTGAATTAATCAAGGCTAGTTCAAATTTAAATTCAATAGAGATATGATTTTATACATGTTCCAAAATTGGATTTATAATTTTGGAAATATATTATCGGCCCCCCTTGTATTTTATTTGGAGTAATTTGACTTATTTAAATTAATTCAAATCTCTTCTAAATTTATCTCCCATAATTGATTAATGATCAAATACATTGAATGGAGATTGAGTCCCTTTTTTGGAAACCTACTAATGGAAAATCCCATGTAATCTTTTAATTTATTTAATTGGGTTTATATCTTTTAGGTTGCCCAAATTAATCACTTAAAATTAGTTAATTAATCTCTCATATATATATTATTAAAACATGGTTGAATTACTTTTATAAACACCTTAGCTGACCCTTGCATAATTGATCTTAAATTTATTTTAAATTCAAATTAAATCACTTCCTTAATTGGTCCTTAAATTATTTAACGAGAGCTTATTTCTGCCAAGTGCATTCAATATAATTCCCACCACTCTTACTTGGCCAACTTCATTGCATTTGAATTCTATTAGATTCAAATTTTAAATAATCTGATTATTGTTCAAAAGTCAATTACTTACCAAAATAATTTTTCTCTCTCTTTTATTCATTCTTGACCAAAAATCATAAGAATATATTCTCTCAATTGTATTTGATTAAAATGATTAATTTCCTTCCCACACACACACTCTCTCTCTCTTATCTAAAATTCAAACATTTCAGTTTGAATTTATTTTGCATGTGCTCATTTGTTTGAAATCAAATACCTTCCTTAGTGATCTTTCCCTCTCATTATTTTCCTCCTCTTCTCTTTAGTTTGGTCAAAAGTCTCTTGACCCTAACTCTATTGAAAGATATGATCTCATGACTTCTTCCTTTCTTGCTTTTTTATTCTTAGGCTGAGCTCTTATAATTTATTTTCTTCAATCATAAGTGCATAACCTCTCTTAAAGACCTTGGCTAATAATCATCTTAGAGTTTGCATTGGATTGAAATGGAAAAGATATTCTCCTCTCTTCTCAACTTCAACAAATCTTCAAGTGGAGACTATCTTCAACATCCTTCAAGCTTCTCTTTTGTGGTAAAAAGAAATTTTCAAGTCATAGATCTCATTGTATACACTTAAAGGACTTGAGCAAAAAAATTTCTTCCACTTATTCTCTTGAATATTTAAGTTCATTAGTTTGATTTGAATGAAAAGTTTTATGTGCTTTTTTGTCAAAATTTTCTTTTGCCCTCTTATCATTCTTCCTTCAAAGGATTTGAAATACTTTCTCTTTGGTTTGTTTGAATTGATTTTACTTTCATAAGGCTTTCATAAACGTTGGATTTTATTTTTAATATTAGAAACTAACACTTTGTGCAAATGCATTAATCTTCATATTTCACTTTTGCACATTGTGTTTAAAAGTTTTCAAGTTCATTCATTCTTATGAAATATAAATATAAGTTTGAGATCTTGAATTTCATTTATCATAATATTATTTAGTGGGAAAGAGTGCAAATTATTTTAAACTTTGAGAGTTAGATATTTTAAATTGTATATTCTTTTTCTTGTTCTTTTGAACTTATTATTGATGTTGTACTTGGACATGTAAGAAAGTATGTGTTGGGATTATACCTGTATGGTGTAGGAATGTATGTCTTGAGATTATACTTACCCAGTGTAGGAAGTATGAGAGATTGGTTCTAATCTCATTTTGGTTAGTGAATTCCTAGTCAGGGTGACTAAACGTGGATGTAGGCCGATTTTTGGGTTTGGCTGAATCATATAAAAATCCTCTTATCTCTTACTTACTTTTCTTTAGTTCACTTTATTATGCTTGATTTCTTGGTGCTTTGATCTTTCATTAAAATTCACTTATTTGCAATTATGTTTTCTTTAAAACCCAAAATTAAGTTTTAACCTACAATAGTTTTTAAACTGACCCAATTTACCCCTCTCTTGGGTGTCATGACTTCTTGACAATTGGTATCAGAGCCTCAGCTCATTTTTATGGCTTAACATATCTGAGCATATCACTATGGCACAAATATTTTTTAAAGGTGCACTATCTAATGGAATATCTACACATAGGCCATCTTTTCTTGATAATGTTTTATTTGATTACTAGAAAAATCATATTAGTACTTTTACTTATGGTCAAGATTCTAGAATGTGGCATACATTTACACATCAATACCACAAACCCACTGTTGAAATAAATGGCTTGAAAGTTAAAAAACTATTTGATGAATGATCTGCCAATGGAAGAGAACTAGATATAACATTTGGTATTATGCTTTACTTCCTGATGATTATATAAGAATTTTTGTGCTTAGTACTACTAAAGAAATCTGGGATAAGTTGATTACTATATATAAAGGTACTAATGAAGTAAAAGATGCACATATAAATAGATTAGAATTATTTGATGAATGATCTACCAATGGAAGAGAACAAGATATAACATTTGGTATTATGCTTTACTTCCTGATGATTATATAAGAATTTTTGTGCTTAGTACTACTAAAGAAATCTGGGATAAGTTGATTACTATATATAAAAATACTAATGAAGTAAAAGATGGCACATATAAATAGATTAGTACATGAGTATGAATTATTTCATTTGTTGCCTAATGAATCAATTTCTGATATGTATGCTCATTTTATAAAGATAAAAAATACATTGCATTCATTTGGAAGGAAGTATAAAAATTAATATTTAGTTTATAAAATTTTGAGATGTCTTCCGAAAGAATGGGATGCTAAAGTAACCACTTTAAGTGAAGATAAAGATTTAACTGCATATCCATTTGATCAGCTACTTGGTTCCTTGATAGCACATGAATAGGTATTAGCATAAAGAGAGCTAGTTGATGGATCTTAAAGGAAAGATTAAAAAAAAAGACTATTGCTTTATAGGTAGAGATGAAAGTGAAACTACACTAACCCAAGTTATGAGATGGATAGGGATGAAATTGCTTTGCTTTCAAAATGATTAGGAAAAGGAAAATCTAAGGTTCATAAATTTCATACTAAAAAGTGGGTGCTATAATTGTAAAAAGCCTGGACATGTAAAAGTAGAATGTCCATACATAGTGAATGAAAACTCAAAGAAAGAAAAGGAGGTTGAAAACAAGAAAAGTTGGAAGAATAAGAAGCCCCAAAAGAAAAAGAAGAGTGTTTTATGGGCAAATTCAAATTTAGAAGAGTCAAGTGATGATACAACCAAGGAAGAGGAAAATATTTGTCTTATTGCGGACATTGAGACATCTAGTGAGGTATGTAAAGATATTACTTATGAAAAATTAAATGATGCATTTAATGAATTAGCTGATGAATATAGAAATTTGAAAAGAAAATATAATGCCTTAGAAAAAAGAAAATAAGAAGTTCAAAATACATGGTTTATCCTTAAAAGATGAATATAATGAGCTGAAGATCAAAAATAATTGCTTAGTAGATCAATCTCGACTTTAAAAAAAATTTAAAAGATAAAATACTTTATTACATGCAAGATTGAGTACATGTTGTAGTTCACACCCACATACTTCATCTAGTAGAGGTAAATCATTTATGCATCAAAATCTTCTAAATATCGACCTTATGCAAATATAAATGTTTGATGTAATTTTTGTAATAGAAGAGGCCATATTTTATTTAATTATCATGCACGTAAATCTTATGCATTTTTTAGAACGAACATCATTTGGCTACCTAAAAATAGAAATGCAATAACACACACTTCATTACATTTATTTCATATTACTTCTATAAGATGTGGACCCAAACTTGTTTGGGTTCCAAAAGTTGACCATTGATTTTCTCTTACAAGAATGCCTTCAAAGCAAGATCAAAGAAAACATGTGGTACTTGGGCAAATCTAAATTTTCTTATGTAAAACCTTGTGAAGAAGGATATATTATTTATAGTGGTAATATAAAAGGAAAAATTGTTAGGATTGATTCGATTTCAAAAAATTCACTTATTTTAAATAAAGTATTTTTAATTATTATTTTAAATCATAAATTTAATTTCAATTAGCCAATTATGTGATAAAGATTTAAATGTTGAATTTCATACTTCTTGCGTTATTAAAAATAAAGAAAAACTTTTTCTTGTAGGACATAGGCATAAAAATATTTCTTTAATGGATTTTGAAAATTCATGTGAAGGAAAGTTGAATTTACTTTGCTTTGAAAGATCTCATGATGATGTTTGGCTAAGGCACAAATGATTATGTCATATTAACATGCACTCCTTAAACAAAATTGTAAAACTTGATTTAGTATATGGTTTGTCGAAAATCAAATTTCATTCTGATTATATCTATGATGCTAGTATTCATGGAAAACTTTCAAAATACTCTTTTAAAAGTACAAACATTATTTCTACTTATAAATCCTTAGTACTTTTACATATGGATTTGTTTGGACCCATTAGAACTGCTAGCTTAGGAGGTAAATTCTATGGTTTTGATATTGTTAATGGCTTCTCTAGAGTTACTTGGGACATGTTCATAGGATATAAGAATGAAGCCTTTGATGTTCTTAGAAAATTTGTGAATCACATTCAAAGAGATCAAAGTTGTTTGATTACTAGAATTAAATCAAATCATGAAGGTGAATTGAAAATTATTTTTTTCAAGAATCTTGTAATAAATCTAGAATTAAATACAACTTTTTGGCTCATATAACTCTTCAGAAAAATGGTGTTGTAGGAAGGAAAAATAGGATTTCGATTGAATTGAGTAGAGCTATGCTAGATGATTATAGATTACTTAATATTTTTGGGTTGAAGATATTAATACTACTTGTTATGTTATGAATAGAGTTTATTTGAGATTGATCTTGAATAAGAACCCCTATGAGTTATTCTTTGGAAAGAAATCTAAGAATAATTATTTTCATATCTTTGGTTATAAGTATTTCATATTGAATCATGGAAAAGAATCTTTAGAAAAAAATTGATAGCAAATTGGATGTTGAAATATTTTCGGGCTGCTCTTTATTTGGTAGATCTTATGGAGTACTCAATAAGAGGAAGATGATTGTAGAAGAATCTATACATATCATAATTGATGTAAACTAATAAAATCTCCTATAGATGAATTAGTTGAGGATGAGGTAGAAGAATTTGAGAAAATTAATTTGGAAGAAAATGTTGATGATTATTTATTAAGAATCATCCCAAGGATTTGATTACAGGAGACCCCTCTCAAAGAGTTAGAACTAGAAGACAATTTAAAGAGATGATTAATCATTTTATTTTATTTTTATTAAAGAATAAGCCTAAGTCTATTGATGAAGCATTAAAAGATCATTATTAGATTGTAGTTATAGAAGAAGAATTGAAACAATTTATTAGGAATTATGTTTGAGAATTAGCCCTACACCCTAAGATCAGAATGTGATTAGAACTAAATGGGTCTTTAAAAATAAGATAGATAAGGTGCTTGATAGAAAAAAGCTAGATTAGTTGCACATGAATACACATAAGTTAAGAGGATAGATTTTAAGGAATCCTTTGCACCCATAGTAAGACTAAAGGATATTAGGTTGCTCTTTATTTACACCTATTATAAGGATTTTAAACTTTTCAAATGGATGTAAAAAGTGCATTCTTGAATGGGTTTATAAATTAAGACGTCTTTGTAGAGAAACTCTCAAGTTTTGAGAGCCTTGATTTTCTTTTTTGTTATGCTTTTCTCTATTAACATGATTGTTAGTAAGATTGGGCAAGGGTGGGTCCAAGGATGTATCTGAATGGTCTCTTTCTCATGTCTCAAGTGAGAACAACCTATGCAAACATCAGCTCAAAATTCTCACTTAGAATATCACCCTTTGGAAGTATATAACAAACTTTATAAAATAGTGGTTATGAGTTGTTAAGTGGCCATTATGTACTGGTAAAATGGGTGATGAACATTTGTTTGATTTCAATAAAAGAAGTGATGACACCAACTAGAACTTACAAAAATCATCTCAAAGCAAACTTTTTAAAAATGGTAAAAAAGATATGACATTATAACACATTGTCAATATCAAGTAATAAACTTATCGGCAAAAGTATGAGACATAGTCTATCAGATCGAGCCTTCCTCTATAAAATAAAAGTGAGATTTTAAACTTCTGGTAAACCTAGTGTTGATAATTATTTTTATAGAAAATGTGTTAGCTAATTCAAGATTTTCTTCTATCTATGCTACAATATCTCCTTATTGTTGGTGTGGAACATGGTCATGTCACACAAGATGGGAGTTGATGTACAAGCCTTCTATATTGTGTTTCAATTGATGATTGACATAGCCAAATGACCCCTTCATGTTCTTAGTCTTGTGGACTCTCTCGATGAACTTTCTTCATTGCTCCTTTGATTAGGAGAGTGATCTGCTCCATTTCTTTCTAACCTTGATGAGTAATGAAGTGTTGGGGTTGTCGTTGTTTCATGTTGATGAAGTTATGTTTGATGGAATGCTCTACCTCATGTTATGCTTAGCTTCTTATTTAAGGCTTCTACTTCACTATCACAACACCTATCAAGATGTTGGATCTCAATTTACTCATGGGTTATAAAAGACCATACTTCCAAAACTAGCTTAGAAAGTTAAAGAGAAAGAAAAAGAGAAAAATAAGGAGGATACCAAATGATTGGGTAAGAAAAGAAAAAGAAAAAGAAAGAGAGTATTACATTAATAATTTATAAGAGATGGAGTACACAATAAATCCAAAAAGGGAGACTTACTAACTCAAAAAAAAGTCTCTCATGATCAAAACTTCAAGTAAAGATAATACTTATGTCTCTTGACCCCTAATTTACAGAAGTGGGGATTTATAGAGAAGGCTACAGTATGAATAAAAAAAATAACTAAAAGAAAAGTAATACTTGATGGACTATTATAATACAAACATGTATAATGTGGCCATCTATATAAGATGATTCATTAAATTATGTATAGGGGGCAAGTCCACAGAATGAGTCTTTGTTGGATTGTACTTAGGGTGAGTGGCTGGCAAGTTCTCTAGTCAAGTATCTCCTGCAAATAAGTGAGTTCACAAGGTGAGTTGTGGTGAACTCTTTTGATGAGGTGGTGATTTTTTTGTTGTGAATTGTACTTAGTTTGAGTTGACTCCTTAATCGTTTGGGGTGTGGCAACTTGATATAGATTGAGCTCTATGATGAGTTGAGTGAAGAATAATATATAGTTCATATACAAAAGTAGCATTAATATGATATTTTGTGAACTACAAAATAAATTAGAACCATTTTATAAATATCTTATAGGTATATACAAAATTGTTAGTGTATATATAGCTAATGCATTATATATAATCTACATATTTAATCAAGAAGAATATCAACATTCAGATTATATGTAATCCCAATATCTAAAAGCAATGAAGTTTCTTAAGGTTGTTCTTTACCAATGATTTGATGAATTCTTTCATTGATATCGCTAGATGAGCTATTATGTAATATCAATTGTCTTTATGGAACTATAGCAAAACTATCTTCCTCTTCTTCTAGTTTTGAGAATGTATTATCTAGATTTTTCTTCTTAGTATCAATTCCCCTCTCTTTCAAAAATAAGCAATACTAGATCTAAAAAACTTGTTGATACTTAAAGTTTAGACCAAGATTAGTAACATGAATTGGTTTCTTGTTGGTATAAGATATTTAGCATTATCATATATGGCAATGTAATTTAAGAAAATTGTGAATATTTCATAATAGTAAAATCTTCTCGACCACTAGCATATTTGATACAATAGTGTAAAGTTGAAGGCACAATTTCATACTCTTGGAGCCAAGGCTATTATTAGCATCAATGATGTGAAATTTAACCTCAATTTTTATTTCTCAAAAATGTACTGGTAGTTCAATAAAACCTATCATTTTTTACCATTTTCATTGAATTCAAGTAAAATTAATTTGTTTAAACATAATTTCTTTGTATTTAAATATAATAATTCTTGAATTACCATATTAATTGATGATCTAGGGTTAATTAGGAAATAATTTGAAGTGTTTCAATAAAATAAGAAAGTAACATATAAGGGTTAATTATGATATGTTGTTTTAAGAGTAGATCATCTTATCTGAATCAAAATAGACCAAATTGGGTCTATAATGAGTTGAGTTTAACCATTCAATTTATAGCTTTAGGTGCCTTGAGCAAGCTCGAATTTAGGCCATCTAAAATGGTGTTCTATAAAGGGAGAATTTCCCTTTAGTAACTATGGGCCAAGTACACAATTCAAGCGAGGTTGATGAACAAATGTCGTTTATTTAAATTTGTATGGTCTAGATGATGCTGACTAGGTTTTACTCAACCAGTTTCTGCTTAACTAATTTTTCCAATGGATTTTGGCAAACTTTTATTCAATATAATTAGGATATTTTTAGCCAAATAACATGAAATTTTAATCCATGATGCACTTAATTATTAAAAACTTAAAACAATATTTGCATGTAAAAATTACCACATTTTTTAATTTAAAAATCAAGTATTTTTTATCTTAATTAATTAATATTTTAAATGAATTTGGAAAATGCTCCAACATATTTAGGATTCTAATCATATATTAATTTTTTTTTTAATTTTAGAAAATTCAAGAGACATTTTTCGCATGACATTACAGCTCCTTAAATTATTAGATAATTTTAGAACATATTTGATTGTATTAATCATTTAAAAATAGTGATTTTAACTATTTTTAATTTTTAACTTATTAAAATAATTCTAAATTTTAAAGACATTTTGGGAATTTTCTTAAATAAAAATAAATTTTTATGCTTTTTTTAATATTTAATGTGGTTATTTGAGTATTATTTGCTTTTTTATTAAAACTATATTAATTTATAAAATTACTATTTTACCACTAAGTGGGTCTGCTATGTTGGCATATAATCTAATGATTAGTATGTCATGCAGCTTAATTAAGTATGTCATGCATTAAATATGCCATGCAGCTTAGTTTAGTGTATTTATGAACCCTTGAAAATTATTTGAACTCTTGATTATCTGAGATTGATCCTACAAAGGCCCTTTCAACTCTCTTAATCCTCTAGGCCCTATTTGGAATCAATTTTTATTTTCTATTTTTTGTTTTTATTAAGAAACAAAAAAAAAATGTTTGCTTATCTATTTTTATTATTTTTGGTTTTTTGTTCTTAAATAGATTTATTTTTTGTTTTCAAAAATACTAAAAACATGTCAAATCTATTTTTCTTTGTTTTTAAAATATTTAGTCATGCTTTTCAGATTTTCAAGGATTTGAGTTTAATTTTTTTTAAATTATGTTATATAATAATATTAATTTTAATTAATTTAATCTAATAAAATTTATCTTGAATGCTGAATAATAATAAATTAATTTTAATATATCATGTGTATATATATATGATGTAAACTTGAATTTTTTATATTACTTTTTGATTGATTTTAATTAAATTTAACTTGATTATATAATAACAATAATTTAACTTACTTTATTAAAATTTATTATTTTAAATATATTTATATCTTCTCATAAATTTTATATTTCTCATAGATCTTAAATATGTGCGTATGTACTTTACATTTTATGTTCATGCATCAACTCCTACAAATGGATGACTTTCTTCTTCATTTTTAACATTTCAAATACATCGGTGCAGTTTATCTTACAAGCAGATATTTTTTTAGTAGCATTGACAATAATCAAAATAATATTCATTCGAATCACGTGATGTCGTATTTGCAGTTTGTCAATTTCATTATGTGCAATTGAATTAACTATGAAAAATTCTTGTATGATAAATTTTTACATTTTGAATCCTTCTAAGTAATTCTCTTTATGAACAAGTATTATTCGGGTCATTTTGACGATGATTTAAATCTAATTTGTGTAAATCATCGTAATCGATCATCAGTTCTATTGCATTTAATTTAATTCGAGTAATAGATTATATATGTATGTCAACATTCATCATCTTCATTTGTGTCGCCAAATATATTTTTATTTTATATTAAAATAAAAAATATCAAACATATTTTTATTTTTGATATGACACTTAAAATACTATTAGTCGAAGCACGAATCTTGATGTTAAAAGCAAGCTGATCCGAAGTTGAAACCTGATCAAGCTCTTAAAATATCCTTAGAAACTTTGGGATATCAGTTAAATCTAAATAGCTCTCAAATATGAAGTGTTTATAGTCAAATCGAGCGTCTCGACGAGCCGGTTCCAACAAGCTAAAGATCTTACAATTCTGACTTCATTTGAGCATTCAAATACACAAAATACATCATATGATCAAGGGGATCATTTTGAGTCGTCTGATAAAATGGAGTGGTACGGGTTTTGCATGTATTTACAAAGACGACTCCAATCTATAAATAGCCCTCATTCCTCATGAGGGAGGCCAAGCAAGAGAGAGGAGAGAGCTCTAAAGATCCTCCAAGCAATCGCCGCCACTGACGGCCGTTAACCACCGCCGGCCGCCGCCGTCCGCCGCCATTGATCCTTGTCGCCGTTGATCGTCTGCCTCCATCATGATGACTTCTACGATTGTTCCCTTACATTTTGCCATTGATTGCCCTGCATTGCCAGAATTGTTCCGATTTCCACCTGATTGCTCGATAGTTCACCATCATCTGCTACTACTAACAACTGTTACAACCTGATCTTTGTCACATAGTTGTTGTTCCTTTCTCATATATAATTTTGTAATCCCAGACGGAAGATCTTGTACTTTGAAAGCATACATAGTGGAAGGTTTTACGGCTAGTCCGTGGTTTTTCCTCTTTTCGAGATTTTCCACGAAAAAATTCTGAGTTTTATTGTTCACACTTTTATACCGTATGTGTCTGGATTTCATCTAAGGCATAAACTTTCACTCTACCGCATCCGCACGCAACAGCTTGGCCATCGTGGATTATCGATTCCCATTATTTCATCTTGTATGACGACCAAGTTTTCCAACAATATCAAAACCACCATCGAGGTGGAGCATTTCAAGCTTTTAAAGAGCGCAAGCGAAGAATGAAGATTCATCAAACTTTATTCCTTTAGATTCTATCGGGAACTGAGGGGCAACTCTTAATCTCAAAAGATCACCCATGTTAAGCATCTAATCGATTTCCATCCCAAGAAACAAGTCAAAGTTGGAGGATATTTCAACATTGAGAAGAGATATAGCTTTGCAAATTATATTTTTCCACTCATACTCATGGAAAAATGAGACCAAAGTTAAGGAGCAACTTTGGCTACAACCACAAACGGATGTTTCAATTCGACCTCTTCCATACAGGTTAATGTCCTGCAACACTGACAAACAACCTAGGATAGGTCAAAAGGTCCTTGGTGGACTTCCTACGACCTCTTCCATACAGGTTAACGTCATCGAGCAAAGACTCTGACAAACAACTTAGGATGGGTCAAAAGGTCCTTGGTGGACTTCCTACGACCTCTTCCACACAGGTTAACATCATCGAGCAAAGACTCTGACAAACAACCTAGGATAGGTCAAAAGGTCCTTGGTGGACTTCCCACGACCTCTTCCATACAGGTTAACGTCATCGAGTAACACTCTGACAAACAACCTCGGATGGGTCAAAATCCTCATTCAATTCAACCTCTTCCATACAGGTTAACGTCATCGAGCAAAGACTCGACAAATAACCCTGGATAGGTCAAAATCCTCCCGATTCGAAGTCTACCTCTTCCACAGTGTTAACGCCATCGAGCAAAGACTCGACAAACAACCTTGATAGTCAAAATCCCGGATTCCATTCAACCTCTTCCATAGTGTTAACGCCATCGAGCAAAGACTCGACAAACAACCCTGATAGGTCAAAATCCTCGGATTCCATTCAACCTCTTCCATACGTGTTAACGTTATTGAGCAAAGACTCGACAAATAACCTCGATAGGTCAAAATCCTCGCCGATTCGATTCAACCTCTTCCACACGTTAACGCCATCAAGCAAAGACTCGCAAAATAACCCTGATAGGTCAAAATTCTCGGATTCAATTCAACCTCTTCCATACAGGTTAACGTCATCGAGCAAAGACTCTGACAAACAACCTCGGATAGGTCAAAAATCCTTAGCGGATTAGATTCAACCTCTTCCACACAGGTTAACGTCATCGAGCAAAGACTCTGGCAAATAACCTCGGATAGGTCAAAAATTCTCAACGGATTTAATTCAACCTCTTCCATACAGGTTAACGTCATCGAGCAAAGACTCTGACAAACAACCTCGGATAGGTCAAAATTCTCGGATTCAACCTCTTCCACAGTTAACGCCATCGAGCAAAGACTCGCAAACAACCTGATAGGTCAAAATTCTCGGATTCAATTCAACCTCTTCCATAGTTAATGTCATCGGTAACACTCGACAAACAACCTCGATGGGTCAAAATCTTCGATTCAATTCAACCTCTTCCACAGGTTAACGACAGCAAAGACTGCAAACAACCTCGATAGGTCAAAATCCTCGCCGATAATTCAACCTCTTCCATACGGTTAACATCATCGAAAAGACTCGACAAACAACCTCGGATAGGTCAAAAATCTTCAGATTCAATTCAACCTCTTCCATACAGGTTAATGTCATCGGGTAACACTCTGACAAACAACCTCGATGGGTCAAAATCCTCAGCGGATTCAATTCAACCTCTTCCACACAGGTTAACGTCATCGGGTAACACTCTAACAAACATCCTCGGATAGGTAAAATCCTCATCGCCGGTCATCCCCGCCGACTCGACGTCCACCACACTGCCGACTATGCCGCTATTAATGTCGACCACCTTGCTGGCCGCCAACCATCAGAATGTCACCGCCACTACTATCACCGGAATGCCGCCACCATCGCCGGCAACCTTGGTCACCATCTCTCGCCGGCTATCCCCTGACTATCGACATTGGCCACCACTATCTCCGCTTATCCCCGCTGACTATCGACACTCACCACTATCGATAACTGCTGTTGCGCCGCCATTCCGGCCGCTAACCACTATAGTCGCCGCTGACTACTTGCCGGTTACCGCTGCCGACCATCGCTTAATCGCCGGCTACCATCTATCTCGTTTCTATCTCGCTGACGATCGACGCTGGCCGCACCATCGACTACTATGTTGTTGCCGCTGACTACCCCTGCCGGGCCAAACCATCAGTGGCCACCGCATCGACTACCGCTGCTGGCCATCGCTGCCACTATACTCATTCGCTGGTTTCACCATCGCCGCTATCTCGCTGATTACTAACGTTGGCTGCCACTACATTGCTGCCATTGCTTTGCTGACCACTTCGCCGCTAACAACGTTGTCGATTACCGGCTGCTGACTACTGTTGCCGGTTACTACTGCTGATTTCATGCTGGTTACCACTGCTGACTATCATCGCCATACATCATCATTGCCGGTGAATCCGCATTACTACCATTATCAGGCTATTCTTCTGATTACCGATTTCGCTTCATTGCTGACTACTGCCGCTGCTTGCCGCGACAACACATCGGACGCTAACTATCGCGCCGGCTCACTACTGTTGCCGGTTACTGGCTATTACTACTGCGATACTACCGCTGCTACCATCGTTTGGCAGACCTTCGCCGATCACCACCATCATCACTGATCATTCCAACCGACTACCGACTTCGCTTCCACCGGGACTGCTGCTTGTCGCCGCCACACCCGTCGGCTAAAACCTGACGGTCCGACGAGGCGCGACGCTTCTTTCGAGGAAAACTGAACAACGACGTGGTACCGTGTCTTGATCGCTTCCAAACTCGGACGGGCCGGTCGGTTGACGCTTCTTCGAGGGAAAACCGAACAACAACGTAGTATCGCGGGTCTTGATCGCTTCCAAACCCGACGGTCCGTCATTGACGCCTCTTTCGGGAAAATCGAACAACGACGTAGTACGAGGGTTTGATCGACTAACGACCTTCTTTCAAGAAGAAAAGAAGGTGCCTTCTCCCCTTGTATAACCTTCAGGGGAAAAGGGTAAAACCGCCTAAACCGCTGAAGACAAACCGAAAATCATTATTCGCCCGTGGGCATGCTCCGCCCACAAGCTGCCGTGGCGCTTCGCGCCGCTGGCGCCACGCTTCCGCTGTATTCATGCGGCCGCGAATCCGGCCCACGGTCGCAATCGCCCGACAAGGCTACGCGGGCTCCTGCTGAACGCGGTTCAACGTTAACGCCCGCATTCGCTTCGCTGACGCTAGCGCATCATGGACTATACCGACCCACCGACTGCAGCTCAAGGGACTCCACGTGATCCGCCTGCTCAGCTGATACTGACCGCTGCCGTCTTCGCTGACCCGCCAGCCCCACTACCGCTGATCCGCCTCCAACTGGCTCAAGAGCATGGCGCCATGGCTGCTGGCCGCTTCATAAGACGCTGCTGCGACGCCTGATGGCGCTTACGCTACCCATGGGCACTCTAGCGCAGTTCTGCTCGCACTGGATGGGTCCATAACCTCAAAATCTCGCACCCGCGCATACTTACACATATTTGCGGCCCTGCATCAACTTCCGTAGTCATAATATTGTGCTCCTATGAAGATCTGTTCTCTCAAAATGTGCAGTTAATAGACCCTCAAATTTCATTGAAGAATTTGCTATTTTCAAGTATTTGACATATATTTTTGGATGATTGAGGTAATATCATCCAAAAGTAGGGGCAACTAATATGACACTTAAAATACTATTAGTCGAAGCACGAATCTTGATGTTAAAAGTAAGCTGATCCGAAGTTGAAACTGGTCGAGATCAAGCTCTTAAAATATCCTAGAAACTTTGGGATATCGCTTAAATCCCTAAATAGCTCTCAAATATGAAGTGTTTATAGTCAAATCGAGCCTCGACAGCCGGTTCCAACAAGCTAAAGATCTTACACGCTTCATTTGAGCATTCAAATACACAAAATACATCATATGATCAAGGGGATCATTTTGAGTCGTCTGATAAAATGGAGTGGTATGGGTTTTGCATGTATTTACAGAGACGCCACTCATCTAATCTATAAATAGCCCCTCATTCCTCATATGAGGGGAGGCCAAGCAAGAGAGAGGAGAGAGCTCTAAAGATCCTCCAAGCACAATCGTGCCGCCACTCGACGGTCATCAACCACCGCCGCCGGCCGCCGCCGTCAGCCACCGCCGGCCACCGCCACCAGCCGCCGCCGTTGATCCTTGCCGTCGTCAATCTCTGTCAGTCTCCATCATGATGACTTCTACCAGTGATTGTTCCTACGCCGCCATTGATTGTTCTCGTGATCTACCGCATATTTCAGATTTCTGATTGCCCTGATAGTTCACCATCATCTGCTACTACTAGCAACTGTTATAACCTGATCGTTATCACATAGTTGTTGTTCCTTTCTCATATACAATTCTATAATCCCGGTATCGGGAAGATCTTGTACTTTGAAACAGATACATAGTGGAAGCTTTTTACTGGCTAGGCTCCGTGGTTTTTCTCTCTTTTCAAGATTTTTCACGTAAAAATTCTGGAGTTTTATTGTTCACACTTTTTATACCTGTATGTGTGTTGGATTTCATAATAAGGCTAAGGCATAAATTTTCACTCTACCGCCACTGGTTTTCTGGCACGCAATAATTTTATTTTTAAAATAAAAAATAAAAAAAATACAAAGTGGTCCCAAACGACCCTTTAGAGTATAATAATCAATTTCATTGTTGCTATGATTGGAATACGTTCAAATTGAAGCACATTTCTTTGTTATGCTTGGAATTAATCAATGATTTATCTTATATGCATAATTGGGTCATTAACAAACCCAATGGTTATTATTGTTATTACCCCCGCGTAATTGGATTATGGTTCGACGACCGATTTTTCAACGCCACCTACTGGATAGCTTATGGTGGGGAGTTATGCATTATCCTATATATGTTATGGGTGGAATCTTGGCCAGCTTGTTGGTTTTCTACCTTGTTGGTTGGCTGCTCTGGATCAATCCCCACCTTACTCCCCCTGTGGCTTTGGATTATTTGAAAGAAGTTGATGTTATTGATTGCTTGTTTATTTTGCTTTGAATCACCTTCCTGCTTTTATGCTTATCATTGGAATACATTGATCTACCTTTTCGCTATTGTTTAGTTCATCCTTTTCCCAAACTTTTGGTTATTCTGGATGAGTGGCAACTTGGCGAATTAACTGGTTTTTGCTGTTCCTGCAATGAGATTTTTGCCTTTTGCTGTCTTGTTCTTTGGATTGATTGTCGAGCAGCTGGATTCTAATGTGGATTCTAATGTGGATCCTAATCTGTATTTCTGTTGCACTAGCTATTTTGTTGTTGGGGCAGTTTCTCTGAGTGCCCTTCCTATTTCTATCTGGGGTATTGCTCATTATCTGATAACTGCGATCTTTTGTACCCTTGTGTTTTCTATTGCCAACCGGGACTGAATGGTTTTTTGCTACTATCTTTTGTCTTGAATTTATCCTGAATGCATTCTTTATGCAACACGATCATGTCTTGGTTTTGGCTGTCTTGGCTGCTACTGTCTGCTCTTTACTCTTGGTTATATGTACTCTTGTATTTCTGGATTCTCATATGGAAATTATTTGGCCTCCCAATTTTTCTAATCTGGGACCGATCAGCTTAGTGCATACTCCTTGGAATATGATCTCTATCATTAAAGTGTGGTATTATGAACTGTCTCTGTCTTTTCCTGTTTATGGTTTAATTCTCGATTTTCGACATGTTTATTGGCTATTTCTTTCGGTTTTGTCGCCTTCCCTTACTATTATTTTCTCGCAAACTATTGAACTGGATCTAATGGGTCTGCACCAATCAATGCATTATATTGATGGGGCACTTTTCTCGGACCTTACATCTACCCCTAAGCTATACTTCGTCTCCACCGATTCATTTATTTACCTTATAATCGGATGGTGTCTTTTAAGGACCCATTGACTTGCTTCAGGATTTCAGAGCTAATTCTGTTTTCCAAAGGATGGTTTCTTTGATCTATTGCATATGCATATATATGATTTTGTTTATGTTTGCAGGTAATAAAGCTCACATGATTATCAACAATTGGGTACTCCCTTCTCACAGGTTTGTTGGCTATGATGGCTGTGATGTTCTCACACCTTCTTGGTTTGGTAGTAGCTCTTGTGATGTAACCCTTCTACTGAAGTTTGGATGCTCATACTTGCATCTGCCCCAACATGGTGTGATTGAGCCTGAGCCTTCTCTATCACATTTCCTTATTATCATACTCTTATTACATTGTTTCCTTCTACCTTTTGTCTCAGATTACATTAACTGCTCTAATCTCTCTCTCACTATCACTTTGCAGGTGTTTCTCCCTTTTTATCTTGCAAGTTTGCTCCATATTACCAAGCACTCTTACAACCATCAGAGCTTTGGACTTATCTTTTCTTTAGCTTATTATGTTAATCATCTTGTATCTTTTGTTTGCATTATGGTTTTCTTTTGCTCTCGGATGTACTTAGTTGGGGATTTACTCCTTAGGTGATTGTAGCTCTTTGAGCGAGTTTCGAGTTTATCCCCTTTAACGACCTTGTAACCTTTTTTTGTGGCAATAAAATACCCCTCAGATAATGGGGTTTCTAAAAAAAAAAAAAAAAAAATCAATTTAATTGTTTTATTCTTTCTATTAAATTTTTTAAAAATAACAACTAAACATATTTTTTTGTTTTTTAATTTTTAAAACAAAAAATTCATAAAAATATCAAACATGTTTTTGTTTTCACATAAAACAAATATAAAACAAAAACTAAAAATTGAAAACAAAAAACAAAAAATAAAAAATAGAAAGTGATCCCAAACAGCTCCTTAGATTTCGTAATCTAATTCTAGCCTTCATTAGATTCATCAGCCAAGTTTTTTAACGTGATAATATGAGAGCAACAGGTTCACGTGGATGATAAATTAAGATATCCATATCTTGATCTGCATTCATAATATTCTCATATATCGCTTATTTTTCTTTCCTTTCAGATTGGTGCTTGGTGATTCTAAGTGAAGAATTTGTTTCCTATAATGATAAAGAGATCTTGGTAGCCTCAGGTCTATTATATGCATCTTGATGTAGCATTTGTTGGGTTAGTTGATGTAACTCATTTAAAGCTGACTTACCAAGTGATGTTTCATTTATTTAGATGCTTGTACTTTAAAGGGTGTATACATTATCACATAGTCACCTCAATACTTAGATAAGTGACTGAATGTTTACTAGTTAGCATTATTCTATTAAGTCACTTAATAAGGACTTCTAAAGTTGATGAGTTTATTTGTACCTGAAATTTTTCTCTTGTCTCACATGAGTGAAGAAATACAAGGTTTATTTTAATCTAGCCTATAAGTTACTTATAGGGAAAAGACCTCATAGTTATTTATATTATAAAAGAAGGAATCTTCTAAACAACTCTCAATTAAAGTTGTTGGCAAGTGTCTCCATTGATATAAATATTTAAGCCAACTACTAAATTTGGAAATCAAATAGGATAAATTAAGTAGAACAATTCATTTTAGATTGCAAATGAGAAAAAGTAACGAGTTCTTTGATACTAGGAAACTCAGTAAGCACTTCAGCCCACTCTATTGTTAAGCTTTATATTTTTGAAATTGAAATTTATTATTTTTGTTAATATTTTATTAGAATATTAGGACTTATATTCTAACAACAAAAAATTATGAAAAGGTTTAAAAAGTAAAGATTTATTTTGTGTCTAGGAGAAATAAGTCGCCTAAAGCCCTAAATTAAACATGCTTTTAACACAAACTAAAACCTAGACCTAATCGAACAATAAAAATTTTTGAATTTATAGGTTCACTCCCATTAGAGAATATGAACTCATTTTGACTCTTCTTGACTTATAGCCTGTAGTAAGGGCTACTGTCTAACACCTCATATGCTTCAAAATCATATGCCTAGTCTTATGAAATGAAAGAAAAATTTAAGTTGTTATTTATTAGAAAGGAGATTTAAAAGCATAAACTCACTCCTTAAATCCAAAATTATGAGTGGTATGTAATTATCTTAATTAATGCAATAATTTCTAAATTTGTATGTATTTTTAGACATCAAATTCATTTTAAGGCCAAGGTATGTAGATATGCCTACGTGCATATATTACAACTATTAATCAAAGACCAATCAAAGTTTAAAAGATAGACTTCTTTTAGAATGGCGGTCATCCTCACTGGACAGAGGCCCCCTTACGCAAAGGATAAAGTAACCATACAAGAAAATAGACAATATGCTCATGGTTCTCCAATCTAGAGTTTTTAGTAGATTGTAGTATTTATGCTTGAAAGTTTTAGATGTGACTAGTTATGAATTGTTTAATTTTAGTTATAAGTTTATTACATTTTAGTTGGATAAAAAAATTAAATTTTAAAGAGCCTAAAGGGACTAGGCTTACATACATCAAACAACATCACAAAAAAAGTTAGAAAAATCATATAGTTCTAATGTGCATCATAATGTAAACTTTAAAAAATTAAATTTTAAAAAATAAATTTTAGAAATATTAATTTTATCTTTTGTAGAAGACTTAAATATTTAATAATAATACTATAGTGAAATGAAATAACATAAAAATAGTAGAAAAGTAAAGTGCAGAAAGCAAAGAAAGAGAACACATAGATTTTTAAGTGGTTCGACCAAACCCTAAAAACTGGCTTACGTCCAATTCTAGCCACCCAAGCTAGAAATCACTAAACCAAAGTTGAGATTACACTAAATCTTCCGTACTCTCCTTCACAGGTAAGTACAATCCAACACATACTCTCCTTAACAGGCAAGTACAAGCCAACATATGCTTTCCTTAACGGACAAGTACAACTCAACAAAAAATCATGACAAGACAAAGAGAAAGAAACTAGTCTAACTCTCAATTTTAAAATATTTTTTCAGTCATAACCCAATCTATACTAATATTAAGGCAATTGAATATCAATGAAAAAGAGAGCTCACTTTAACTTTAAATGAATTTAAAACAAGATCTTCAATCACTTATTTAATGCAAGTAAGTAACTTAATGTTGCTTGAATGATCTTTAAAAAGTTTGAAATGATTTTCTTGTATGGCTTTGAAATGCAAACTAAAATGCTATCACAAAATTTTACTTTGAATTATTTATCACACAAGCTAACTTTTATTTAAATGAAAAATATATTTACAATTGGGAAAAAACTAAACAATCACTTGAATAAGAATTTAAATTATACCACAAGAAAGGTATCACATAACATATACATAAACTAATTGAAGACAAGTAATCAACAAGCACAAAATAATTTATGTAAGAGATGAAGTGGTTGGGAAAATAGAAAATTAAATGAAATAAGATGTTAAGCACAATCAAATTTAACCAACCTATATGAAACTTTAAGCCAAAAGGATGATAAATGGATATTCAAATGATTAAGCATTGGGAAATTAAAAACCTTTGAAATAGATTTCAGCCAAACAAGAAATAAATGGATTATCAAATGATTAAGCACAAAATAAATAGATCTCCTTATGTTAGCTTTAGGCCAAACAAAAAATCAAAGGATTATCAAGTAGTTAAGTCCAAAACAAATTGATCTTCTTATGTCTGTTCTTGGCCAAATAAGAGCTAAAGGTTATGAAGTGGATGAACATAAGATAATTTAAATAGCCTTGTAAACTTCAAAGCCAAGAAGAAATAAAACAAGTATAAGAATTTAACACCTTAGATATTCAAGACCAATGATATCATGCTTTCAGCCAAAAGAAGAAATACACCAAACTTTTACTTTTCCCAATCAATATTCAAGCCAACTAAATGTCCAAGAGAAAGAGAAGAATGATGAGGAATGCTTGCACTTGAATCACAAAAAATATCCAAGTATTTGCTTTTGCAAGGATCGGCCAAGGTGGAGAAGATGAGCAAGAGAGCAAGAGAAAATATTAGCTTTTGGGACCTTTTTCAAGTTGAAGCAAGGCTCCTAAATAGAGGATTGAGGAGTCTAGGGTCGTCCAAAGATGAGCTAATGAGAGGAAAATTTATTAGGCATTAATTTGAATTTCAAAATCAAGGAATGAAGGATCGGCTAACGAGATCATCAATAGACTTCTTTAAAAATTTGTTTCAAACCAATATAGAATATTTTCTATGTGATCCATGGCTAAAGATAGAGAGGATCCTATAGGAAATTTGGCCAAGGAGGTTTTAATATAAAGGAGAAAATTTTGATTAAAATAAATACATAAAAAATCAATTTAATGAATTCGACCACAAGAGTTTCTAAAAATAGAAAATCCTCACATTGATGCATGAATCAATTTAGATCAAGGTAGATTATATTCTATACTGATTGAATGTTTAAATAATATATAAATTTATAAAATTTAAAGGAAAGTGGCCAGCCCCCTGAAACTTTCCTAAATAGATCAAATTAAAAAAAGAAATTATTTTGAAAAATAGGGTTGATTTGAATTTAAATTTAAAATAATTTCTAATAGATTAATTGGGCTCTAAATAACATGATTAATCATTCTATGGACGTTCAACATATTCCATAAAAAAATTGATTTGATTTTGCAAGTATATATCATGCATAAAGAAGTTTGAATTAAAGAATAATTCAAAATAATTTAAATTTAGAAATTCAAATAAATAAAATTTTAAAATATGAAAATTGAGAGAATATAATATGGAAATGTTTTAAATGAACTTCACACATTTTATTGCATAAAATGCATTAAAAAATTTGGCCAAAATAATGTTAAGATGAAAATGATAATAGGAGAGAGAATAAGAGGAAAAGGATAATTTTAGGATAATTCAATTTTCATGCACTAAAAATATGAATAAATATTATGAATGGAATGGAAATAATTTAATAAAATTTAAACATAATTTATCTTGCTTGACCACATATTTAATGGAACTTATTCCATGCATTTAGTTTATACTATCCAAAATGAATAACTTAATGAATAATTGTAATATAGTATAATATAAATAATTTTAGAATGATGAATCTAAAATTGAATAATAATAACAACAACAACAACAACAACAACAACAACAACAAGAAGCCTTTATCCCACTAAGTGGATTCAGCTACATGAATCCTTCGTCTCCATTGTGTCCTATTATGTGTTAAATTCTCATTTAATTCAAGTATACTTAGGTCATTTTTTATACATCTTAACCAAGTCTTTTTAGGTCTACCTCTACCTTGCTTAACATAAGGCAAATCTAATGCATCTACTCTCCTAACTGGGTCATCAGACGGTCGATGCTTTATGTGGCCAAACTATTTAAGGCGACTCTCTCTAATCTTATCTGCCACTGGAGCTACTCCAACTTTTTCCCGAACATACTCATTTTGCATTTTATCTCTAAGAGTAAAGCCACTCAACCACCTGAGCATCCTCATCTCTGTAACACTTAACTTTGTCTTATGCTTCTCTTTTATTGGCCAACATTCTGCACCATAAGTCATTGCAGGTCTTACCACCATCTTATAAAATTTTCCTTAAGTTTAAGTTGAACTTTTCTATCACACAAAGCCGATGCATTCCTCCACTTCAACCATCCAACTTGAATTCTACTAATAACATCTCCATCTATTTCACCATCATTTTGAACAATAGAACCTAAATATCTAAATCTCTCACTCTTATTAATGACTTGTTCATCTAAAGTCACAACACTATCACTAGAGCTTCTACAACTAAAATTACACTCCATATATTCAGTTTTAGATCAACTTAAATGAAAACCTTTAGACTCTAATGTTGACCTCCATAATTTAAGTTTCTCTTAGACTCCCTCTCTAGTCTTATCAATAAGAAGAATGTCATCAGTAAAAAGCATACACCAAGGTACATCTTCCAGTAAATGCCTAGTAAGAACATCCATAACTAAAGCAAAAAGATAAGGGCTTAAAGTTGATCCTTGATATAATCCAACTCAAATTGGAAAATATTTAATCAATCCTCCTTGTGTTTGGACACAAGTAATAGCTCTAGTATACATATCCTTAATTGCTTGAATATAACCAATATTAACTCCTTTCTGTTCAAGAACTCTCCAAAGAACATCTCTTGAAACTTTATCATAAGCTTTCTCTAAATCAATAAATATCATATGTAGATCCTCCTTACTTTCTCTATACTTCTCCATCAAACCTCTTAACAAATGTATAACATCCATAGTAGATCTACCTGGCATGAAACTAAAAGGATTGTGAGAATCTTTTGTATCACATCGTAACCTAAGCTCAATTATTCTCTCCCATAATTTTAATGTATGACACATTAACTTAATTCCTCTATAATTTGCACACTCTTGTGCATCACCTTTATTCTTAAATATAAGAATCAACAAACTCTTTCTCCACTCATCTGACATCTTTTTAGTCTTTAAAATAACATTAAAAAGATTTGTAACCCAAGAAATTCCTTGATCTCCTAAACATTTCGACACTTCTATTGGAATATAATCAAGTCCTACTGCTTTTCCATATTTCATTTTCTTTAAAGCTTCTCTAACTTCAGACTTATTAATACGATGATAAAAATAAAATTCTCTATTTTTGTTTAGGGTATTAAAGTTGCTAAAATCAATTGTACTTTTAGATCCTTCATTGAAAAGTTTATCAAAATACCTCATCCACCTATTTTCAATATCTTTTTCTAAGAAAAGCACTTTTTTATATTCATCCTTAATACACCTCACTTGAACTAAGTCTTTACTTCTCCTATCTCTTTGGTTGGCTAACTTATACATACATCTTTCACCTTCTTTGGTATCTAATTTATTATATAAATCACTAAAAGCTAAATTTTTTGCATCATATATTGCTTTCTTAAAATCTCAACAGGCCACTTTATATCATTCTCAATTCTCCAAGTTTTTACATCTAAACCAAGTTTTATAATAATGCTTCTTATTTCTTATCTTTTCTTGCACACTTTGACTCCACCACCAACTATTTTTATTAAAAGAAGTTTTTCCTTTTGATTCTCCAAGCATATTTTTAGCAACTTGCTTAATTTCGCTTACTACTTTTTCTCACATAACATTAGCTTCCTTATGAACATCCCAAATATTTAGCTCTTGTAGCTTGCTCTTAAAAATATTTTTATTTGTGTTCTTTAAGTGTCCCCATCTAATCTTAGGACAATAATTTGATTTATTTTTCCTCTTACAATCTTTCATCTTAAAATCTAAAATTAACAATCGATGTTGGGTACTTAAACTTTCACTTAGAATGACCTTACAATCTTTACAATCTAAACAATCTATTTTTCTTATCAGAAAATAATCAATCTGTGTTTTACTAGATCCATTTTTATAAATAATAATATGTTCATCTCTTTTCTTAAATAAAGTATTAGCAACTACAAAATCATAAGCTAAGGCAAAGTCTAATATAGTCCTACCTTCTTCATTAGTCACTCCTAATCCATAATCACCATGAATACTTTTAAAATCTTCTACCACTCTACCAACATGTCCATTTAAATCTCTTCCAATAAATACTTTTTTTTCATGAGGTATCTTTTGTATTAATCCCTCTAATTCATTCCAAAATTTTTCTTTTAAGCTTACATCCAAACCTACTTGAGAAGCATAAACACTTATAACATTAATAATCTTAGTATCAACAATAATCTTTAAAGCTATAATTCTATCTCCACATCTATTAATATTTATAATATTATCTTTCAAACTTTTATCTATAATCACACCTACACCATTTCTAGTTCAACTTCTACCTGAATACCAAAGTTTAAAACTTAAACTATCAATCTCCTTGGTCTTCTCCCCAACCCATTTAGTTTCTTGAACACATAAAATATTTATCTTTCTATGAACCATAATATCTATTAATTCCATTAATTTTCCTGTAAGAGTACATATATTCCAAGATCCTAACCTAATTCTAGTTTCATGGACTAAATTCTTTACCCACATCCGTCCATAATGTGGGAACCCTTGCTTATTTAACATCGCACTGCAGACGCGCTGCCCTGCATTTTTTTTCATCGTATTCAAACCATACAATGCCGCCTGTGGGATGCCCTAGCATTAACACAATGATTTAAAGGATTCATGTCATGATTATTTTGACAAGTTTTACGATGGCTGTCGACTGCCTATCACAACCCTCCACTTTTCACATCCAGATTTGGGACCGGCAAAGGTAGTGTTATGTGTTCTCATTTTATTTTATTTTAGTGAGCTTCTCATTTGCCTTAATATAGTAATTCCTAGAAAAATTTCCACCTTGTCCATGTCTAATAACTCTAGCATTCTGATATAACTGAAGAATTAGGAGCTGAAGAATTTTTTCTACACACTTGAATTTAACTTGATTAGTAGCATTTGAACATATATTTATTATCATCAAAATCAATCTCATATGAGATGAGGCTCATGAAGTCAACAATGAAAATATATGTGAAGCCCTTTAATTTTTTTTCAAATATATACAAGCTTTTGGCAAATTTCCAATGAATTTTCTATCTCTAACATCGATATGACCCATTGCGAAAGATTTTCGACAGGTAAATAATTTTTTATAGAGGTAATTTTGATATATTTCAGATGAATCCCTCTGTTTGAAATTTTCAGTGAACCGAAAATTCTACAGGAAAGCCTGTTGGGGAATTTTCTGTAAAAATTCCCTCTTAGCATTTATTTATATAGAGTCTTCTATCAATTCATTGACAAAATATTTCCTACAAAAATTCCATCAAAAACCACCAAATATTCATTTTCATCATATAAGTTGACCCCATGAACACATTTCTATCAAAGGTATTACTTATAGGGGAAATCCTTTGGAAATCCATCAAATTTTAAAATTTTGATAGATTTGGGGTGATTTCCAATAGATTTTTTTGTCTAAAATCTACACTTCTTTTTTGTAGTGATCTACTTAATTTGTGGCTTAATATTCTTAAGTTGAGCACTATTGTATAATATTTTCTTGAGGGTTCACTATTTGAAGGACAATTTACACATAGACCAGCATTGCTTAATATTGTTTTTTTTATTAGAAAATTTACATTAGTACTTTTCTTTGTGACAAGATTTTCACATGTGATATATATTCACATATTAATATCACACACCCACATTAGAGATAAAGGTCATGAAAGTTGGAAATCCTTTTGATGAATGGAATGCTAATGAAAGATAATTGGATGAACTTAATGCAAAAGCTTGTAATACTTTGTACTATACTTTACTTTCCAATGATTGCATGATGCTTAAATCTAATAAGATAATTTAGGATAAATTGATTATTACTTATAAATGCACAAATTAAGTTAAAGATATTTATATGAATAGATCAGTGCATGAATATGAACTATTTTGCATGTTACTAAATGCAATTATGTTTGATATGTACGCTCAGTTTATGAAAATTATAAACACGCTACATTCTCTTGGAAGGAAATATAAAAATTAAAACTTAGTTTATAAATATTAAGATATCTTCTATGAGATGTAAAAATGACTATTATTAGTGAAGTTAAGGATTCGACTTATATCCACTTGATCAGCTTCTTGGTTTTCTTATAGCACATGAATATGTACTTTCTCAAAAAAAATAAATAAATAAATGATAGCTCCCAAAGGAAAGAGAAAGGAAAATTTATTTCTTTGTAGGTTAAAGATGTTAGTGATGGCACCATTTCAAATTCTGAAGTGGACAGTGATTAACTTATAATGCTCTCCAAAAGATTAAGAAATCTTCTTAGAAGAAAGTAGCAAATGAGTGAAAAATCTAAAGTTCATAAACTATAAACTAAGAAAGCTTCTACAGGTGAATGCACAATATTCTACAACTATAAACTATATAAAGCCTAAACATGTAAGTTGAGAATGTTCATAGCTTTCAAATGAAAACACCAAGAAAGAAAAAGAGACTAAAAAAATAAAAGCTAGAAGAATAAGAAACAACATAAGAAAAAAGAAAAAGTCTTTATAACCAAATTCAAAATTGGAGTAGTCTAATGATGCCATTTCTAAAAAGGAGGCAAAGCTGCATCTTATGATAAATGTAGATACTATCACTGAGATATGTTATGATATTTTATATGACTTATTAGATGATGCACTTAATGAATTAGTTGTTGAATATTTGGTGTAGTAACTGTAATAAAAAGAATCCTGTATTGCATGTCATGCTCAAATATCACAAGTATTTCCTAAATCTATATTTATTTTGTTACCAAAAATTACAAATAAATCACACACTACACAACATATAGCATATAATTTTTTTATAAGATGTAGACCCAAATATGTTTAGGTTCCAAAAGTTAAGCTTCAATTTTCTCTTTATATGAATCCCTTCAAAACAATATTAAAAAAATATATGTAGTGCTTGGATAGTGGATGCTCAATACATATGACTATGATAAGAACAAATTTATATCTTTAGAGCCAAGCGAAGATGTATTCATAATTTATAAAGATAATGCTAAAGGCAAAATCATCAGCATTGGATCTATTAGTAAGAACTCTATCACTTTAGATAAAGTATTTCTTATAAAATTTTTTTAATTATAATTGAATCTTATAGTCAACTTTGTGATAAAGATTTGATTATTGAATGTCATATGTCATATTGTGTTATTAAAGATAAAAATAATAATTTTCTAATTGGTCATAGATAAAAAAAGTGTTTATTTGATTGATTTAAAAAATTCACATGGTGAAAAATTAAATTAACTTTATTTTAAAATCACTTCTAATTATATTTAGTTGTGACACATGAGATTATGTCATATTAAGATCCATTCACTTAATAAGATTGCTAAACTTGATTTAATTGGTAGCTTTCCTAAAATAAAATTTTATTCTAATTATGTTTGTGATGCATGCATTCATGATAAACATTCAAAGCATTCTTTTAAAAATAAAAAATATTATTTCTACATTTAGATCATTATAACTTTTGCAAATGGATTATTTAGTCATATTAGCACTAGTTTTATAGTTATCATTGTGGATGATTTCTATAGATTTACTAAGATGATGTTTTCAAAAAAGAAAAATGATGCATTTGACATTTTTAAAAAATTTGTTAAATATATTCAAAGAGATAGATGTTATTTAATTAGTAGAATTCAAACTAATCATAGAGGTGAATTTGAAAATAAATTATTTGAGGATTTTTATTATGAATTTGATATTATACATAATTTTTATGTTTCTAAAACTCCTCCCCAACATAATGGAGTTGTTGAAAGAAAGGATATAATTTTAATTGAGTAGAGCTATATTGAATGATTATAAATCACCAAAATATTTTTGGGATGAAGTTATGAATAATATTTAACATATGATGAATAGAATTTAATTGAGATCAATTTTGAATAAGACCAAATATGAATTATTTTTTAGAAATAAACCTAAAAGTAATCATTTTCATGTTTTTAGATGTAAGTGTTTCATTTTGAATAATGGAAAAGAATTTTTGAAAAATTTTGAATAGTAAAATTGATAATGAAATTTTCTTAGGTTATTCTATTTTCAAAAGATTTTATAGAGTTTTTTAAAAAAAAAATTAATTATTGAAGAATTAATGCAAGTTATTTTTTTATGAAACTTTTGTTAATTCTATTAGAGTTGATGTTATTGATAATTAAAAAAAAAATTTGGAAGAAAAATTGAAGACACTTTGCCTAAGGAATATAAATTTAATAAGAATTATCATAAGGACTTGATCATTAGAAATCCATCCCAAGGTGTTGTGACTAGAAGACATTTTAAAAATATGATTAATCATTCTATTTTTCTATCCGAGATTGAACCAAACTCTATTGATGAAGCTTTAAATGTTCATTATTAGATTATTGCTATGAAAGAAGAGCTAAATTAGTTTATAAGAAATTATGTTAGGGAATTATTTTCTAGAACTTAAGATCAAAATGTTATTGGAACTAAATTGGTCTTTAGAAGACTTAGGTTATATTGTTGAAATAATGCTAAGTTAGTTGCACAATAGTACACTAAGGTTGAGGGGATGGATTTTGAGGAATCCTTCGCTCCTATAGCAAAGCTTGAGGTCATTAGGTTGCTTCTTAATTATGCTTTTTATAGGCATTTTAAACTATTTTAAATAGATGTGAAAAGTGCATTCTTGAATTAGTTTATTGACTAAGACGACTTTGTAGAATAACTCTATAGTTTTGAGAGACTAGATTATCTTGATCATGTTTTTAAATTGAAGAAAACTCTATATAATTTAAAGCAGGCTCCTTAAGCTTGGTATAATATGTTAAGAAATTTTTTATTGTTATGAATTTAGAAAGAAAAGAGTAGATACCACCCTATTCTTAAAAAATAAAGAAGATGATTTGATCTTCATAGAAGTTTATGTGGATGATATTTATTTAGAAGTGAAAATAAATTATTGTGCCATGAGTTCCCATCTTTGATGTTTAAAAAATTTGAAATGAGTATGATGAAAGAACTTAACTTTTTCTTGGCTCTTTAAGTGAAACAAAAAGAAAATAACACCTTCATTTGTCATATTATTGCATAATTTTGGTTGAGAGCAAATACCTTTTAAAATTTAAGAATTAGATTCATTATCTTACATTTTTTTTCTATTTGTCGTTTAAAGTTATACTTGCATGATGTATGAGAGTATGTGATTTAGGATTGTCCATGCCTAATGTAAGATAATATGGGTGAATTTTTAGTGAATACTTATCATGGGTTGCTTGGGGTGGACATATGCCAGTTTTTGGGTGTGGTCAAAATATGTAAAAAATTTTGTGCCACTTGACTTCTTAATTTTATACATTTAGTTTTTTGTAATTATTTTGATTTTTTACTTTGTTCTTTCATAAGAGATGAAATATTTTTTGCAAAAAAATTTACTACAAAGATAAACTTAAGTTTTAACTTAAGAATTTTTTAAAAAATACCCAATCCACTCCCTCTTTTGGATGTCATAGCCTCTTAACATCTAGGCATTAAAGTCTGGGGGTGTAAATGACTCTAGTTAAGCTTGAGTCATGCCTAACTTGAGCTCAAACTTAGCTTGCATCAATAATGGTGAGCTCATGAGTTGGCTCATTAGTGATGTAGCACATTAAGGAATAAAACAAGGAAGAGGGCCTATTACAAGGTCCCCATCAAGAAAACAAGGATTATGAGTGATTTATATATAATGCTAGAATATTTTTATTTTATTTCTTTATTTTTGTATGTAATTACATGAGTAGATGATGTGTGATGTATAATTTGGGTTTATAATGTAAAGACTAGTGCTTTTATATAATTTTCAAGAAATGGAGGGGCAGAGCACTTAATGTATTGAGAAATTAATTAATTAAATTAATTAATTTTAAATTAAGTAGGAGGGAACCAACTATGAGATAGTTATGGTCGACCACCTTCTCTTTCCCTCCTTTAGTAAAAAGGTGTGTGTTTTAAATGAAGAGGTGCTTATATTTTGCCCTTCTCGCTCCCTCCATCAGTGAAAAGGCATATGATTTTAATGAAGGGGTGCTTCTATTTTGTATAAATACTCTTAAATTTCTTGAATGAAAGATTATTATTGTTGTTGTTATCAAATTGATGAAAATTTCTCACATTTTGGAGGCTTGGTGGCTAACAAAACTAGGAAGATTAGGTGATTTCACTTTAATTTACTATGGAGTTTTGTTGTATCATTATTCTTATTATTATCCCTTATATTCTAAAAATATTTGCAAAAAAAAATTCATCATTATTAGCCTTCTAAATCCCTTCATGTTTAGAGTCTGCCACATTAGGCTGAACTGGAGATAGTTTCTCATTTCTTAACCTAAGTCCCTCTAAAACCCTCCAAACCCCTTCAAAATTTTCAAATAAATTCTTAAGAATTTTGTTTATTAACTCCAAGTGTTATTATAGAGAAATCCCCACTAAATCTTAAAGTTTGGAACCCCTAATACTCCACCCTACAACTATTGGGCAAAAACCAGGGATAGAGAACTGGTTTGAAAATAAAATAAGAAAACAAATACACTTCTCTTGTCTAAAGTTTATGAAACTTTTCAGATTTAACCTAAGATTATTCCTACTCTGATTTGCAAGCAATTTTGTGCACTTCTACACCAAAAGTTATGGCTAAAGCAATATGTTCTTACAAAATTTTCACTGTTGGCTATCTTCGAGTGAACTTTGCTTTTTTGGGTTCTATTCTTATACTAAAACCCTACCAAAGCTTTCTTAATTCCTCGAGCTCAAACCTAAGTGTCTTAGGAGAGTTTCAAAGCATAGCTAGGGTCACTCCAAGTGGTCCAACCCTATACCACACTAGTTAGCAAGATTGAAGAAGGCAATGATAGTGACCACTAAGACCTGAGCTCACCAGAGAAGATGAAAGAAGAAGGCTCAACGGAGATGTGAGAGATGCAAAAAAATTTGGAGAGAAGAATTTAATATGGAGAATGAATTCATATTTATTAACTTTGAGAATAAAATAATAATTTTATTAAAAAAGATGTCATATGATCAGCTTTATTACAACTTTCTCCCCCAAAAAATGAAAAGCTTTCTTAGCTAGTTGTGCTAGCCTTTTTGGTTTTTTTTCTACAATTTATTTTGAAAATTAACACAACTTTTATAACAATTTTATTATATATATATATATATATATATATATATATATATATATATATATATATATATATATATATATATATATATATTAATGAAGCTCTTGACTTCTGTCGAGTTTAGTCCACTCAAACTCGAGCTCATTTATTATATGAGCTCAAACATGAGCTCGAGCTTGTACTTCAATAACCTAGACCCACAAGCTCATAAACAAGTCGAGTTCGAGTTGGCTCACACCCTTATTGGCGTTGGTGCTCAAGCATTAGACTTTGGTGCATAAGTGTTTAGCTCACAGTTTGTGCCTGCAGTTGGGTTCTTAATCTTGTGCTTAGGCACTCGGGGTTGGTGACGAGGCGTCTGCTTTTTTATCTTGTGCTTTTTTACTAGGGTCACTTGCTTTATGATTTGCTTAGAAGATTTTTATCTAATTTTGCATATTGAATTCTCAAATTTTAATCTAAGTAAAGCTCTTCTATAAAAGTCAAAATTTAAAATACTAGTGTTGCTAAAGCTCTTAAAATTACACAAAATTCATGCCAAGCTAACCTTCTAATATAGGAAAAATGTATGCAACTTTCATATATTATCATATATCTTTGAATAAGGGTGCTAGACTATCTACAAATGATGATTCAAATGAGATTTATGTATATTTGAATAATATTTAGGTTTTTGTTAGAATATGGTCCCCATTTTGTTTGAGCTTTGTTCAACTATTATTCTACTGCTTTTTGATTCAATGTTAGTTATCACTATTTTAAATAAGCACTCTGTGATCAAAAGTGAGATATTTGATTTAGAGAGAAATTTTAAATATACATATTTTTTAGAAATAAAATAAGAGATAAATTCCTCTAATTTTGAATATTAATGAACATGTAATGTTAAGTTTTTTCATATATTTTGTTCATGATATAATTTTTATTGGAAAAATTGAGATATTTTAATCAAAACTTTTATTAAAAAGTGACTTAAAATTATTGAACTTATTTTAATTTAGGATCAATATAAATTTCACTTAATTATCTATATATTTTGTTAATTATAAAATAAATTCAATATATTTTTATTTTTAAAATTGAAGTCACAATTCATAAAATATGTATCTGATTTGTTCCCGTATCGGTTAACAACGAAAGATAATTTAAATAAAAAAATGATTTTACATTTATCTTAACTTGTTTAAACTTTTTTTTTCAATTTTATATAATCAAAGCCCTTGGCTTGTTTTCCTGATTTATTTATCAATTTTTTTTAAGATATTTGAGTAAATTTAATCGTAAATTCATACACATAATATATGTATAAATACTTGAATTTAAGATCTCTTGATGGAAATTCAAAGTTGTCAAACAGTGGCAAAGGTGAAATTATCTATAATTTTCTATATCCCACCTGTCGCCAGTTCCGCCTTTCCTGTAAGTGATCTCTGGCGAGCACGGGAAAGAACGCCAGTGAGAGAGAGAGAGAGAGAGAGAGATTCAATCAGTAGCAACGCCGGTGAAGGGAGAAGTAAGAGAGCGGTGGAGAGTGCTGGAGCGTGAGACGCCCGAAGACGCTTCCATGAAAACAGAACTCGTCTCCGTCCCCTTTAAATCCATCCTTATAGCTGGAAGCAAGAAATCTGATGCCCAAAAGGTCCCTCCTTTTTACCATTTCTTTCTGGTTATATTACTAAATATTGTAATAAAATTAGGGATTTCATTGACATAAATTTTCAAAAATCTTTTAAGGACCTTTGGTTATTGTTGGATGAGAAAGAAGAGGAGCAAACCAAAATAACTCAACGAAGTAGGAGAATCTAGTATCTAATGGCTTTAATAATGAAGAAAAATTAAGGAAAAAAAAGCCTTTTGCAAACAATTTGCTCCAATCCCAATTTGAGGTAGAGAGGAGGCGCTTGGATGCCAAATTGTTGGGGATCACTTCACAGAGTTTCAATGGTTTTTTAGGGTTTAGGTTTAGATTTTAGAGTTTAGATTTTTAGATTTTAGATTTAGTTTAGATTTTTTAGTTTAGTTTAATTTAGATTTTAGTTTAGAGTTTTAGATTTAGTTTATTTAGTTTAGTTTAGATTTAGTTTAGACTTAGTTTTAGGGTTTAGGTTTAGGTTTAGATTTTATTTAGTTTAGATTTTAGATTTAGTTTTTAGTTTAGATTTAGTTTAGAATAAGAAGAGAAAGAGGGTAACGAGCCATCCAAAGGTAGGTGAAAGAAGGCATTCGAGGAGGAGGTGAAGGAAGATATTCATGAGGGAGATGAGGGATGGAGCACAAAATTCAAGGTCCTTGAGCAAGTCGAATCAATTGAAAGAGAAAAATGTAACTTCTGCATTAAACTAATAATTAAATGACACGGATCACTGTTCATAAACTTTTGTTTGTACCTAAGTACTAATAACCGTGTAACAAAGAAGATAAATTTATGCAAACAGATAGATGCCATAAAGGTGCCCAAGAAACAAAAAAAATGACATAAGCTCAATAAGGTAGAACTTGATAATCATGCTATGAACGAACCTGACTGTAGCTCTGGCTGCATGGCTTGATTAATGTGTCGATACGCTGATGTTATGAAATCTTGATAGTGCTCTGTCAATTGTAATATATGAATATGAAATACATTCTTAGAAATTTATTCAAAATTTCAGATTTTTTTCTTGTAGTTAAAAAAAATATCATCATCATTGTCATCATTAGTTTTGTCTTAACTATTTGAGTTTAGCTTTTTGGATTGTCATATCAGTATCAACTACAATCCACTATCAATCTTGGTAATATTACTAACTATTGCCATTATTAGAATTGTATAGAGCATAATAATTTTAATTGGTTATAAATTTGATAATTGTATCCTATGAAGTAATATTTATGAGAGTATTTTTAGGTCCAAGAACTGTTAACCATAAAGCAAACAAGATAGTACCAAAATACATCAAACATGATAAATGATATAAAAATATGCAATAACAATGACATGATAAAAGATCAAGAAGCTAGAACTAATGATAATCATGCTAACAAATGAACATTGTTGTTGATTTGATCATCGGGGCTTTATTTTATTTTGATGTACCATATCATGGCAATACTTTTTCGTTAATAGAATGTTAATATCATTGTATTAGGCATGGATTCTTAGAAATTTATTCAAATTTCACAGTTTTATAGTTAAAAAATGTTTATCATCATCATTACTCTTATCCCAACTATTTGGAATTGGCTTTATGAATTGTCCTATTTTTTATCAAAATCTATTCTTTAGCAATCTAATAAAACTACTTACCATAAATGCATCAATATAACTTGTTCTCAATTAGTGTATTTTTGTGAATGTTATTTTAAGTCATATGTTGGTATCAATATTGACATTATTTTTTGAACTCCACTATAGCTTATTTATCTTATCATTATGTTTTTGATCATAATTATTTATCATAACTAATGTGAATCTTGACTTTCTCATAAACATGCAAGAATCACATTAACGAGCCTAAGTAACATGAATAACTTTAAATGATTATTAATCTCATCGCACTGCCCTATCCAATTTTTAAGAATGTTTCGCTACCATAATTATAATTGTATTGAATCATTTGAAATGGTATTTCAGGTACATATCTTATAAGCCTCCAATTCTTTATTTAGCATTTTCGCCCCCCAATCTTAGAGCTTCAAGTATTGAGGAGGAAATGGATAACCATGATGAAAGGGATGAACATCCCATGCATCTGCAATCTACCACAATCAAAATTTACATATTGACAAAATGATCACACGTGGACATTTCACAGTTTCTAATATACCTTACATCCAGATGCTCTTCTTCAAATGATTTAATAATATATAACCATTGAAAGTATAAGTGAGTCACTAAATATACATCTTTTTTTAAGATGACTATAAAGTATAAAATTATACTTATGTAGACATTCTATATTTAATTATATGATTCACATTTTAATATTAATTTTATGTATCATCAATGTTGCGTAATTCTAATAGATCATAGGATAACACATCTAAATAACAATTTGAAACTATCTCTATATATAAATTACTATTATATGAATACTTACCACAAGATTTTCTATGTATGTTGTATATAAAACCTTTTTTTTCACCCATCTATCAACATTGAAAACCTTCATCATCTAATGAGAGTGCATATATATATAACTTAGTGAGTAAATTAATGTTCTAAATTACAATAACTCAAAAGGAAAAAAAAGGAATATAGTGGGAATATTATTTTAGGTTTTTTGATATAAATTAAAGAAGCAGGAATCATAAAAAAAAACCAATTTAATGCATTAGTTTTAGAAGAAGGATACAATACTCCAACCCAAAAATGAGGTTAATCACATAAATATGCAAGTACTACTCTTCAAATATGTCTTCGTCTCTTGTGTGATCATTTCTTATAAATGACAATGTTAAGGATGTGACTTGAAGGTTAAAATCATTTGGTTTCCTTGACACCTAAACACACCTATCTAAGATTTCATTCTACTTTTATGAAGGAAAAGAGAAAAATTAATTATATGTTAGGATTTACCTTGTTTGATATTGAAAGGAAGGGGATGAAGAAGATGATACCTAACTGGTTTCACTCTCACCTTCTTTCTCTTTGCAATTTATTGAACCCCAACCTTCTCTCAATTTAAATCCCAGTAAGCAAAGTTGAACCCTAGCTTCATCATTTGTGCTTAGCCCTTCCACTCGACTATGTGTTCACTGATTCTTGCATGTTTGCATGTGGTTGCTCGCACTGCCCCTCCCTACAACAAAGTCCTCACATCAAACTCTATATCGATAATGTCTCTATGTCTTCAATACAAATATAATAGCAACTAACTAAGGTCATGAGTAGGATAGTTTTTTTTCTTTTATCTTCAATTTCCTAGAGGCATAGATAATAACACGACCATGTTGGCATTAAAAAAATTCCTAAATCTCTTACTGATGTATCACTAAATATTATAAATCCTATAGTGTTAGAGGAAATCATAAAAAATTTCTAACTTTTGAAAATGTTCTTTACATCGATCAATCCATACTAAATTCATTGAATTTTGGGTTAGTCTAAATAGTGGCATTGCAATATGGGAGAAATCCTTAATTGATCTTCTCTAATAATGAATAAACTTACAAATGTAAGTTCTAGCGGAAAAGTACTATCTAAGTCACGTGATGGCATGCATATAATTCAATGACTCTTTAGGTGTTTGTACTAAATGTGGTTAACATGATTAGCCTCACTCCTAAGTGTCTTTCATGAGTTCTTAACAAGTCTAGAAATGCTTGGAAGATCACACTCATAAGATCCACTAAGGCATTTGTCAATTTGGAAGACATCATTACAAACTTATAGTGACCATTCCTAATATTGAGCACAGTATTGTTTATGATTTGCAGTTGGTGATAATTAGATCTCAAGTTAATATTAGAGAAAATTGAAGCTCTCGTGAGTTTATCAAATTGACCATTGATCCTTAAGATCAAAAACAACAATAATAATAATAACAATAACAAGCCTTTATCCCACTACGTGGGGTTGGCTATATGAATCCTTTTTCTTCATTGTGCCTTATTAAGTGTCAAATTCTCAATTAATTCTAATAAAATAAGATCATTTTACAAAATCAAGTCTTCTAAGGTCTACCTTTACCTTTCTTAATATAGGTGAAATCTAATACTTCTACTCTTCAAACTAGATCATCAGATGACTATGTGACCAAATCATCTAAGGCGACTCTCTCAAATTATATTTGCTACTAGAGCTACTTGTGGGCTCCAAAAATTTGTGTTCGATCTCTCGATTAAGAGAGTTTAAATTTGGTGGTCAAATTTTTAGAAGATATAATGAGATTATAGATGAGACACTACCCAGAGATTTCTCTCTCATTTTGTGAGGATTTTAGATATGGTTCCAAGTTTCCTATAGGCTCAAGCACCTATAGTTAATTACTCCTCTCAATGTTGAGAGAGAATTTTCGATTAATGCTAGTCATTAGATCGTTAATTACTTAAAGTATAGTAGCAGCAAATGGAGTTTTAAATTTGGATTTATGAGATTCATCATTTTTTAACTTAGAGCAGATAGTGGGGGAAATGATGACGCGCTCGATCAATATCCCATGGTTCCGTTGACCTAGTTATCATGACCTTTGGTCTACTTAGTCAAAGGAGGTAATTGACCCAACCTGATCGAAGGATCCTTGTCAGTAGCTATGAGTTAGTTTGTCTAAGGTAATCTTGTATAATTGGGTTGATGTTTGTTAGAGGGGATAACTTTTAAGTCCATTTTAATTAATAGAGGATGTTTTTTGCTCTATAAAGATGCGCTTTATGGTTCGCAACTCAAGGGCCAGAGCCATGAACGAATATATGAGCTACAACCATGACCATAATATAATGATGCTATTTGACGATAAATCATTCTAGAGGGTTACGGTTACGCCATGTAGAGCCTATGCAAATCATGTGTGGATAAAGGACTTGAGTCACGTCCTTATTAGCTTAAGATTATTTAGAAGTGAACATAGTAGTGTACTTATTTGACATTTACTTCTTTGTGAGTTAGGGCTTTTTTAATTTGTTACCTCCGACAAACATTTGTGATAGGTGAGTTGTGCTTTAAGCTTTAAATGTTAAATTTTATTTAAATATTTAGAACTTAATAACTTATCAAAATTTGCATTTATATAATATTTGACTTAAATTAATTTGATTTGAAAATTTAAGCACATTTTGATGGTAATATCTTTTTCGATTGAAATCTTCGTTTAGCAAAACTATCATCAGTATAGATTTTGTCAACTCTGCTCATTTACTATCAAAGGATCGTATCTATAATCATATCTTTTGTCTTGAAATAGAGTTTGAAGGTTTAAATATGAATTTTTTTGATTTAAATCTTTGATGGTCATATGCAAATATAAAATCAAAATTTTTATTTAAAGAGTGAATGTTTGATTTATAATCAGTCTTATCAATTCTTATTCTCATGAGAAGAAAGATGATTAGACTAAATTAAGTTGGATTTACAATCTTGTTGTATAGGGAAAGTTTTCTGATCAAGAATACATATGATCAATAAATTTAGGTTTGACTTTGAAAATATATGTTTATTGATCAATCAAATATATTTATAATTTTTGAGGTAAGATTGAATTTAGATTAATTCTAATTTTAGTCAGCACATCATTTTCAAATAGTGTGATTGAGCCTATAATGTACTGGTCAGAGCACATGCAGCCATTCAAATTTTTTATGTCAACTCATGCAACATTCTCGGACATTAAATGCATGCATTCATCATAGTGTCGAAGCCCATGCTGATTATTTTTGATTATTTACGCACTCTTTGAGGCATTGAGTTTGAATGTAAAGTTGCTTTGAAGTATGTGCAAAATCACATTCTTTAAGTGTTTTACACACATTTCGATGCAATAGAATTGTATATGAGATTATCTTGTAATGCGTGCAAATATTTCATTTAAAGCATGTTGCAGATCTACTGACATCTTTTATCTGCTTGTATAAGTATGTTGCAGATCCACTGACATTGTAGGTGTCCAAAGTTCTTGTTGTAATTTGACACCTTAATCAATGTATACCTTTAGTCCTTGGTTTATTAAATTCATAAGTTTTGATGAAATGCTCATTGACAAGCTTTCAAATCTCTGTAAGTTTATCGTATTCAATATTTGTTTTAGCTCATAAAATGAGCTACTTGGCTTCACTATAAGCCTCTTGCAAAATTCATTTGAGTTCCATTCCAGCTTCAAGGTAAGCATTTCAATACATTGCAGATCCTTTACACCTCACTCACAGAACCAAATACAAGATCCACATGCTCTTCAAAAGATTGCATTCATGCTTTTTGATGAGCTGTCTATTTTGGTTCTTACTCATGGGTTGATAATCAAGTCATTATACAAGTTCACTTTCAAGTTTGATTTTAATATTTTCTTCACTTGAAAATAAGTCTCCAAGCTTAACATTAGTCCCTCATATATTGTATTCAAGCCTTAAGTCGTGTTCACATTCGATTTAAGTTTTAGTTTTATGTTTATCTTAAGATGAACTTTCAATTGTATGATAGGTTTCATTCATGCTCGTTGGCGAGCTACTGATTCACTTCAAGTCTCTTCTAAGTCTTTCTTAAGTCTTGTTCTCACTTGCAGACAGACTTCAAAGTCATTGCAAGTTCTATTGAAGTGTTTAGTATAAGTATTGTTTGAATTTGTTCTCATATGAGAATGACCTTCCAAGCTTATTATAGGTTTCTTTTGCTCATTGACAAGCTATTGAATCCCTTGTAAGTTGCACTTGGATTTATTTTAGCAAACTTAATTTTGATTTAGAGACCTTTAAGTTTCCAAATATGAATTTAGTTTTGGTTTAATCTTAGACTTAAGTTTATTTTTGGACTAATTTTAAGCTCAATTTATATTTAATAGTGCTCTTATTTAGTCCTAGTTCAAGTTCTGTGCAAGTTCGAATTTTGATAAAATTTTGTCAATCTCTTCGCTCAAGGGGTTTCTATCTGAGACAACTGCCAGCTCACCACACCGGCGTATATAGACTGATGACATTTGCAATTTATAATTTTCTCTGCCATGCTAAGAAAAGCATTGTGAGCGTTGGCTATGAGTTTCTCTAGCCACGCTAAAAAGCATGCACAAGTTCTAGTCCTCATACCAAACACTTCGCAATTGGGATTTTTGGAGTTTTAATTGCTAAAAATGTGCTTGAAGAATCAAGGAAAAAACTTTTAATAAAATGGTGAGCGGAAATGAAATGCAAAAAGATAAGAATAAGAATCTTTTTTTATAAAATTTGGATTTAAAACTCCGAGAATTGGGAAAGATATAAAGTACCAGAAAAGATTCTAAGAAAAGAATATACGACGCGAAAAATTTAAAAATTTTTTTGATTTATACAATATATTGGGATACCAGCATAAAGATGATGATGTTTAACCAACCAACCAAAGAGATAGAGAAGTAAAGACCAAGTGAGGTGTATTAAGGATGAAAATAATAAAGTTTTTTTCTTAGAAAAGGATATTGAAAATAGGTGGATGAGGTGTTTTGATAAACTTTTCAAATGAATGATCCGAAAGTATGATTGATTTTAGCCTTAATACTCTAAACAAAAATAGAATTTTATTTTTATCAGATAGTAAATCGTTAGAAGCTTTAAAGAAAATTAAATGTGGAAAACAAGAGACGATGATATTCCAATAGAAGTGTGGAAATGTTTAGGAGATCGAATTTCTTGCTTACAAATCTTTTAATGTTATTTTAAAGAAAAAAAGATGCATGAGTGGAGAAAGAGTTTATTGGTTCCTATATTTAAGAATAAAGGTGATGTACAAGAGTGTCCAAATTATAGAGGAATTAAGTTAATGTGTCATACATTAAAAATATGGGAGAGTGTAATTGAGCATAGGTTACGATATGATACAAAAGTTTCTTACAATCAGTTTGGTTTCATGCCAGGTAGATCTACTATGGATGTTATACATTTGTTAAGAGGTTTGATGGAGAAGTATAGAGAAAGTAAGGAGGATCTACATATGATATTTATTGATTTAGACAAAGCCTATGATAAAGTTTCAACAGATGTTCTTTGGAGAGTTCTAGAAAAGGAGTTAATATTGGTTATATTCAAGTCATTAAGGATATGTATACTAGAGTTTACTTGTGTCCAAACACAAGGAGGATTGACAAAATATTTTCCTATTTCAGGTTGGATTACATCAAGGATCAGCTTTAAGCCCTTATCTTTTACTTTAGTTATGGATGTTCTTACTAGGCATTTAAAGGAAGATGTACCTTGGTGTATGCTTTTTTGATGATTCTTCTTGTTGATAAGACTAGAGAGGAGTCCAAGAGAAACTTGAATTATGGAGGTCAACTTTAGAGTCTAAAGGTTTTCATTTAAGTAGATCTAAAAGCGAATATATGGAGTATAATTTTAATGTAGAAGTTCTGTGACATTAGGTGGACAAATTATTAATAAGAGTGTGCAATTCAGATATTTAGGCTCTATTGTTCAAAATGATGGTGAAATAGATGGAGATGTTATTAGTAGAATTCAAGTTGGATGGTTGAAGTGGAGGAATGCATCGGCTATGGTAGAAAAGTTCCACTTAAACATAAGGAAAAATTTTATAAGATGGTGGTAAGACAGCAATGACTTGCGAATGTTAAAAAGAGAAGCATAAGACTAAGTTAAGTGTTACGAGATGAGGATGCTGTGGATGAGTGGCTTTACTCTTAGAGATAAAAGTTGGAGTAGCTGGTGGCGATAAGATTAGAGAGAGCCTTAGATGGTTTGGCCACATAAAAGTGTCACGTCCGATAACCGTTAGGAGAGTAGATACATTAGATTTGCCTTATAAGAATGGTAGAGGTAGACCTAAAAGACTTGGTTAAGATGTATAAAAAATGATCTTAGTATACTTGAATTAAATGAGAATTTGAATAATGGGACACACAATGAGATGAAGGATTAAATTTAGATGGGATAAAGTAGGTTTGAAATTTTTTATATTTGCACGTGCAAGTTGCTGACGTTGATTTTGAGACAAGCTTATGCAATATTAGCAAGGCTAAGATGCAAAATACTAATTTTTTTTGTTTGCTGCCTTAGCTTTTTTGTCATTGGGGAGAGAGAAAGAGAGGAAGAGGGTTTAGAGAGAGAACTAGAGGAAAAAAGGTAAGAAGGAGATGAAGGTTTGGAGTGAGAGAGAGGATGATTCCTCTTTGTTGGAGAGAGGTGGGCAAATATGAAATTTTTATTCTCCACACTTGGCGAGATAGAGATGGGGGGATGGGAGTGGAGAGAGGGTGATTGGCTAGCAATTCAGTGGTATGGAAACATAAAAGAGAGCTTGAGTTTGGGGAGGGGATGGGCTGCTGATTGTTGAGAAGAGTGAAATGTGGAGATTGAGCCATTGGTTACTGGTGAGGGGTGTGAAGGAATAGTAAAGGAGAGAGGAAGGCTTTTGTGCAGATCTTCAAATGATAAAAAAGAGGGCTGAGGACAACAACGAGCTGTCGTGGAGCTAAGGGAGAGCACGTTGAAGTGCTGGAGCTGATGTGAGGCTGAAGATAGGGAGTTGATGGTGAGATGGTTTTCGTGCGAGGAGAGGGAGAAGGTTTTCAGCGGTTTGTGGGTTTAGAAATGGTGGAGTGTGAGGGATGAGCTGGGGCGATCGAGGTGGAGACCAGGTCGCGTGTATAGATTGGAAACCCATTGAAGAGGAACTGCTGCATTGATCGTAGCATGAATTGGGGGAGAGAGAGAGAGAGAGAGAGAGAGAGCTTTAGTAAATGAGGGATTTTTTTATACCCATGTGAATGCCTACAGTAGCTTCAGCTGCATGAAAGGTTTGGGGAATCCGTAGGAGGTATGGGAGACAGAAGTTAGCCAGGCTTTTTTACTTTCGTTGACAAACTCTATTAAACTCATATTTTTTGTTAAGTCTAGAGAGCTATTGCAAGCTAGTATGCATGATATGAAATGAGTCCTTACTTTTTTATATCTATAAGGGCTACTCAAAAGATCTGCTGAAATATATACATATATGCATTTGACAGTGACATGAACTAATTTGTTAGAACAGAATTGTGGACTTTAAATGAGTTTAAGCAATCTTGAGTAGCATGCTATAAAGTAGAAATGTGGACTGCATAGTTGAATATGTATAGTGCACATATGTTCAGGCTTCATAAAAGAAATTCTCAACATCTATTTTGATCCAAAATTAAGCTTAAGTTCAGTCTAGCCTATAATAACTTGGTTGAGCTGCTGTGCAATGAAGGCTGCATTTTGTAGAGTCTGAATCTATCACACCCTAAATGATCCCTCTGCTTCAGGATCAATTTGGGATGTAATAGAATGAGATGTCTCAGTCTGACGTAGCTTTCACTAACTCAACCTGACATGTAAGGAATTGGAGCAAGTCGGTGAAAATTAAATCTTACTAAATCATTATGAACAAACTCTTACATTTTGACTTCTTCTATTAATCATTTCATAATTAAATCACATATTTGAAAGCGTGCAATATCGAATGTCAATATGAATACAAAATAACTAAGACATCAATATGTAAATTGTACGTACCCAAAATGTCTTTACAGTCTCCCAAAATTGTATGTCAAAGCTATAGAAATCAAACGCCCTTTCTAGCTATTACCCTCCTCCTTATTTTTACCTGAAAATAAATGTATAATATCATAAGTTAAAAGTCTAGTGACAGAAGTAGTGCTAAAGTAAATCTAACACACAATAGAAGAAATAATGTGTATGTAAAGTTGAACTTGCATGAGAGTAATAGTAAGTGAAAGTATGCTTGTATGTATAAGAATTAAACAGTAGTAAATGCATTTTTATACATATATGAATTGAACAGTAGTCTGCAAGGTTATGAAATGTAAACAGTACATAGCTCGAATGTCTATACATATATATCATTGATTTTATGAAGTTTTGTTCAGTTTTAAATCAAACTATCTCATGAGAAATGTCATTTATATTTGAATAGGTTTGACTCCTGTTATAATATAAGAGTCATCATCTGGCCCGTCGGCTAAAACTGTTGATAAGGTTGACCATATCTACACTACATATCAACAACCCCCCTAACACCAATTGGTCTAGTCCAAGCCCAATGCTAAGAGTTGGGAATTCTAAGATTTTCTATCTAAGACTCATCTCGTCAGAAACTTTTACATACCTATGCAGGTTCTTAAAATACTTCACTTATAGCAATTTCATGAAATCTTACTACTTATCAAATGTAAGATTTTTTCTTTATCTATTAGTAATACCTATACTGAAGCATTTTTAATATGCATAACAATGTAATGTGATATTAAGATATTTTCTTAGATTATGATCATAGTAAATCAGCAAAATATAATTATAGGCGGTGCAAGTAATCATTTAAATCTGAACAAAATATTTCATAAATGTCTATATGCAATATATAAAACATTCACACGAAGTAGTAAAAATAATGACAATCAACAGTTTTATATAAATATGAATTTAAATTAGCAATTACAAGTCTCATCTCAATGTTTGGGCCAATGTCGTAATGTGTTCGACGCTTCCTTAAATATACAATTTATCATTAGATTTTCTTATCAATACTTGAAATTCTTAAATTAGGATTAACTTAATGCCTTTGCAAACCACATTACATTCTCACCTGAATTGTGTTGAAACCCTCCTCTTGCAATCCTTCCTACATCAAGTCTTGTTCAAGGAGTGATAATATTACTATCCCCCGAAATTATTGTCATTATATTCACAAATTACTGCTATAATAACAATTTCAAATTACATTGAGGAATTAATAAAAAAATTGAAGTTAATAAAATCATCAATTTGGATTAATATATGTGTTTATAGTTTTGGGATGATCAAAATCTTTCCTTCTTTCTATCTATTTTTATTGAACCATTTCAATTTTTATTATAATTAGACTAATAAAATTTTCTCAATTACTATCACCAATTACTGTTTACAGGTTAATTAAATTAATTTAATTGATAAATCAAGTAATATTAATTAATTTTTATCATATACATACTACAACTTTACCGACATTTATACATATGAACAATTAATTTGTTTACTTCCTAATTGCAAATTCATTGGCTATTTATAATTAGAAACCAAAACAGATTTTCAGAATTTAATTAACTTAATACTATAACCTGATTTCCCTTTAAGTTTCTTTCTCCAGATTTCTATTTGCATACCTTTATGATTAACTTACCCTAATATTCTTCTTCTCTGCTGAAGCCAAAACTAGAAATTCCCTTCAGGCTTCACTCAGCAACAGCTTCACGGGCATGTGAAGCTCCCAGCTCAAGGCACAGTGCAGGAACAGAAAAACAAAAAGGGAATTATGGGAGAATTAAATGGAATAAAGAGAAGTGCTAGTTTAATATACTATATTATTAATTGAATTAATTAAATATATATAAGCCTTTAATCTCAGCCATTTGAAACCCATTAAACTAGATCAACCTTTTGCATTATATATAAGTGAAATGCCTAAATTTGCTACAGTAACCACTGCAGTACAATAATCCGTGAACATTAACATTTATATGAAAAACTTAGGAAAATTAATTAAGGTGTGTATAACTAATTATATAATGATATTTTATATGTATACTTTTATATATCAAAATGATTAAAATTAAGGATTTTATAAAAATAAGTATGACAATATATGAATTTAAATGAGTTTGTTTTAAAGTGTATTTAATTTATCTTATTAATATGTTTGTGGGTATTACAAAATCAACCTGAGTCATGAACACAAGAAACGTAGGGAATCATGTTTATAATCTAATTATCAAATTTTGCATGATTTTGATGAGAAACAAGGGAGATATGCTCAAAATAATGGGATGATGCAGCCATAATTTCTAAGGATTCGATTTAAATCTTTTGACTTCTTGTAAGAACTGTATTGTGTTAACTCATGATTGTCAAATACCTTTGATATGAAATTTGTAGAGGAGCAAATTAAGAATGTATCCACCAAATTTCATGTAGTTCTGATGAGAGATGAGAAAGTTGCATTAGGATCAGTGAAGAGTGCTTAAAATGTCATTGCATTCCACATTTTTTTGTTCTTTTTTGTGTGAAAACAACAATGGGTAGACTAGAAATCAACAAAGATGGTGAATACAAAAGTTGTGTAGCATTATGTTAGGTTTCTAATAATACTAAGATCACATTATTTCGATAGAAAATAGTGGAATTATGCTTAAATCAATATGAAGGGGCTAATCTTCAATTAGATTATTTCAATTGTCTTTATTGTATTCGATTGAATTGGTTGTAGTGACTCTTATCTTGATAATTTTGTTACTCTGAATGCATTGGCTAAACTTATCTTGAGAAACAAGTGATGGTTGAATGACTATCATTTTAGTTAACACGTTTTGAACTAGTCTTGTCTGATGCCACATTTGTCACTTGTGGTTTGCATTCGTTCTTTGTTGTTTTCATCATATTTGTTCGAGTTAAGTTGTGGAAATAAATATGGAGGTATCACTACTTCAACCTTTTCACATATATATTCATTCCGCATTTTGTCTCTAAGTGTAAAGCCACTCATCCGCATGAGCATCTCAACTCTACAACACTTAATTTTATCCTTCTCTTTTATTGGCAACCATTATGTTCCATAAATCATTGCTGGTCTTACCACCATTTTATAAAATTTTCTTATAAGTCTAAGCGGTACTTTTCTATCACACAATAGGCCATATACATTCCTCCACTTCAATCATCCAACTTGAATTCTACTAATTACATATCCATCTATTTCACCATCAGTTTGGACAATAGACCCAAGATATCTAAAACATTCACTCTTTTTAATCACTTGAGCACTCAATGTCCATCCCCACCATTAGATCTTTTACAACTAAAATTATACTTCATATATTTGATTTTTGATCTACTTAAACAAAAAATTTTGGATTCAAAGGTTGACCTCCATACCTCAAGTTTCTATTGAACTCCCTCGATGGTTTTATCAACAAGAAGAATATCACAGCAAAAAGCATACGCTAAGGTACATCCTCTTGTAAATGTCTAGTAAATTACATTCCATTAATCCTTAACAATGGATACTTATTCTTAATTATGAGCTTATTTAGTTCCCTATGTTCAATGCAATGGCTCAAAACTCGATTCCTTTATACAAAGAGTATTGGGACTCTCCATGGTGAAGTGTTATAAAACCTTTCTCTAGCAACTATTGTAACTGTTTATTCAGCTTTGCAGCTCCATAGTGGTTATCCCATTTGGCCTTTACCATTGGTGATGCGCTTGGCAATAAGTCAATCATTATCTTTATAATTAAAGGCCCTGATATCATACTAGAAGGAGGTAAGTTGATACTAATCTTTAATAAAGATTAAGAAATTTAGGGCAAACAATTAATGCCAATTTATCAGTATCCATAAGAGTTACAAACTATAAAGAACACCCAAGAACCCTTATAATAAAACACAAGGTTTACTATATCATTTATATAAGATACAATATAATCCAACACTAAATTTGGCTTTAAAATTGACTCAGACAACTTTTAACCAATTTGGATGTTGTGACTTCTTAGGCCATTCTCGATTAGGCTCCACTGCTTTCCAATGAAACTGTTGAAAGAAGAGAACAATCATAGCGAGTGGCAAAAGACCCACAATGATCTCCTAGCTTTTTACCCCTCTTTTAGGGAATTCACTGTAATATCCAAAATTTCAAAAAAAAAAAAAAAATCTAATTAATCCAGAGTACTGTAGCAATGTTACTGTAGCACCGAAACCCATTTTTTGGCATGCACCGGCTGGATTAAGGTATTAGACGTGCGTATGGATGGGATCTAAGGAAAGGTATACCCCGCAGCTTATTTCATTTCCTCCAGGCCGCAGAGGTAATTTCCTTCTTTTTCGCCGGTTCGTCAGAATCGCGGTGTCGTGAGGCAAATGTACGAGATGAGGAGGTAGTGGGTGGCTCGTGATTGGAGTTTTGGGTCCTGGCCGATAAGAGGGTAGCCCAGGGGAGTTCTGTGACTTGCTGGGTTTCTTTCCAATTTCATTTCCTCTGGCCGTGCTGCGAGGCGTGATAGGGAGTTAGTGTCTGGAGGAAATGTTTTCTCGTTAGGTGCTTTCCTTCTCGCTTTTGGTTTTGCATGGCAACAACCTCCTTTGTTTGTGCAGATTGGAGTTAGTAAATTTGGGGAATAATTGCTTTTTTTGGTACATTAGTATGCAATTTTCCTATTCTCATTTCCTACTAGGACTGATATTGGATTTTGAATTAGAATGGGGGAAATTTGTGTCGGCTTCTTTAATTATAGTTATGTTATTACATTTTGGTTAACTTTATTATGCTAATGTAATCAGGTAAACAACATTGGCATTAGTTAAAAATCTTGGTGTTATCTGAAGATTATATGAGAAGACATCAACGGTAAGAATGAAGTTTAAGCTTGTATTCTCACGTTAAATTTATTTATGAATTTATTGTATTGAGAAGAGTTATTATTATAGGTTGTGTCTCGAAGCGTCGAGCGTCACGTGGTGAGACATAATTTAATTTAAATTCGGTTTATAGTCACAATGTATACCAGTTCTACCAATTCTTACTAATTTTTTTAATCTTGTATGAATGACATAGATATTCCTCATATTTTATGCGAAATACAAATCTACTACTAATTCTGATGATTATAAGCGATTTGATTCGTAATATCGTATGATCTTCTGCACGTATTGAAATGTTATGATAAATAGTATAGTGCAGGCCTTACCTTCAACTTTTAGTAGGCGAGTAGGATGGCGACTTATATTATCAAAGTCAAAACTTACGATTATAAATGGCATTTATAGGAAAGGATTTGATATAGAATTGAAATTCTTTCATTAAATAACCGAATAAATAATAATCATCTGAAATGACAAATTCTTTATCTGATCTACTTTCTGAGAATATTGTTGATTACATTTTGCGATATTTTACCACTTTTACTTTCTGCAAATTTCAAATGTCTTATTTCTTATCTTTGTTAGAACTTCTTTTACTTTATTTGTCTCACTAAAACTTTGCTTTATGATGATCTGATTGATAATTTCGTAGTGGGGCGAGGTGGGTAAAAGCTAGTCGTTTGTTGATTTGTATAGTTTTGGAAGATTATAAAGGCGTTTGGAGTGCATTATAAAATTTTAACGACGCTTTGGTTCTCAGTTTGTGTCTGGCTTAGATTCTCTTACGATTTTGTGATATGAATTAATTAGTTAAGAAAATCAATATATAAATTTGTTTGTGATGATTTGATGAGATACAAATTTCACTTGTTATGTCACGTGTTGGAGCGTGTTGGTGGAATCATTATTACATTCGTCTGATACTACACCCACCCTAGAATGGGGAGGTCATTTGGGGTGTGACATTCACTCAGAGAATTCAGGATAAATTGAAACCCTTAAGTGAGAAATTAATAAGGAAGAGCTGAAATAACAAGAAAGAAAACACATCCATCAAAAGAAAGGATACTCGGTATCTGACACTTCAATTACTCATTTAGAAATAAATCTGGATACCCTCTAAAAACTAGAATTTCATCTACCAATTTAACTCATTGGTTATATTTCTAACCTGAGCTAGGAAACTTTGATATCCACTCTTTAACAACTCGAAGTCTTCAGGGAAGAGATCAACATTGATGATATTTCTCGATCTCTATAGAATTTGAACCTTTCTTTTCTAGTAAAATTGAACTTGATCACCTGTTTACAACAATCTATAGATGCAAATATGACTAGATTGTTAATTCATACCTACAGTTATGTCTAATTTAGACAATATAATCAAAGTTCACTCTAAAATTCTTCTCATCAAATACTAGATTGATTTTGTTACGTGAACTAGCATTGGCATGAAATTTATTGGGCTTAATAACTGAGAATAGTGGATACATGTGTGATGTAACCAAGGATTTTTAAGAAAATCTTTAGCAATAAAAGAATGCAAGACACTTTTATCTAATATTACTTCACTAGGTTTATTCGGAATGAGAATTATACCTATTATAATAATATCAGCGGATTCCTTCAGTATGAACTTATGATTAGACCCTTGGATGACTCTCATATATTTGCCATTCTTTTGTCTCTTTGCAAAAAGAGGTATAAAACACTTTAGAAATATATTTATGAACTCTTCCCATTTGATTTTGTTTGCCCTCCAAACTAATCCTATTATTAGCCTCCCACCATCTCTCAAGTTCATCATCAAGCACAGATGTACCCAATGATGCCTTCCTCTCCCTTGGACAAGGCAAGCCAACCCATGAAATATGTGCTTGATGCACATTAGCCAATTCTTAAACTTAATGGGTTTTATGGATAGTGGTCACACATCATGAAATAACTTTATATGTTTATCCATTGCAATATTGCTACCACCATTGGGCTTGTTGGACTATGAAATATGAATATTTAACTAATTGGGCTATTACTGCCACCAGTTGGTTATCAATTGTAGCACTGTCTCCACTTGTCTTTGGGTCAATATGATCATTAAGCACTCATGGCCTGAGATCCATTTATCATAGTCTCAACTGTGTTTCTTCTTCTAGCTTCTTGATGTAAATCTATAGGCTTGGGATGTACAAAATGTGACTGTTGATTGAACATAATAAGTCCCTTAGACCTTTTATGAAATTATTATTATCATAATTATCCTAATTGCTCTTTTATCATAGTTCGATATCTTTTGACCTTATCATTGCTTTGATATCATTGTTGATATGAATCTAAATTGAGAGCTTGGGGTACAAAAGTGTGAACAGATGACTGCGGCTAAATGGGATGAATTATCCATGCATGCTCAATCTCAAAATTTCAATACTTAAAGACAGAATGATCACATATAGACATTTCATGACTTTTAACATACCTTATATGTGAACGCATTTTATAGAGTAATTTAGAAGAATGTGTAACCATTGAAGATATATCTTCCATTGAATAAAATGGCTAGACATTCAAACATATAATCATATGATTCACCTTTTAACATTAATTCTAGATATCATCAAAGCTGCATAATTCCAATAGGTCATAGGATAGCACGTTTGAACAATTGAGTTTTAAACAATCTTCTACATAAACTACTATTTTAATTTTATATAAACACACACATACATATATACATATAAAAAGATGTCTCACATTTGCTGTAAATAAAAAAAATCTCTTTCTTACCCATCTGGTCTGCAAGGGACTTTCTTTAAAAGCATTCATCAACTAGTGGAGGTGAGTTATTTTTTATAAATATGTAACTTAGTGGTTAAATCATTCCAAACTATAACAACTTACAGGAGTGAAGAGTACTATCTATGCTGGTCATCATATCCAAACTATAAAGAAATCATTCAAGTTGACTTTTTTGTTTTTAATAATAAATATGATCATAAATATTTCATTGTAGTTAGAGTCATCAACAAATTTAGGCATAATATTTAACACAAACTCAATAACATGAACATGAATTAAAGCATATCATATCATATCTTTTACGATAAAATGGCCAATATGTACATCGATATCAAAGCCTTTTTAACATATCAGGTGCCTAGAGTGGCGGGAGACAAAACAGTCAACAAGTGGGAACTAGTGTTTCCATATAGTACCGTAAGTGGGTGGCTTTATCTTTTAACATGCACATGCAAGCATTAATATATATTTTCTCCAAGGTAAATGCATAATTCAATATGATGTCTAAAAGCAATTAAAACATAGAGATAGAAATAATATATGCATTTGATTCATAACAATAAATAGAACCAATCATTTTGAGAAGAGGTAAAACATCATAAAGCCATTTATAGTAATAGTCTTGTAGAGTTAACATCATTTTGGGTACGTTCATGCAAAAAGAAATCATAGCAAATTAATTGAATGCATTAGTTTAGAAGAAATGAATGTCACTCCAATCTAGAAATGATACTACCATATTTAGAAATGTAAATATGAGTCTTAAACTTTTTTTCATTTTTCGGAGTGTCAATCCCAATAAATCAATCGCAGTGCCAAGTGTATGGCACATACATGCTAAAATCACTTGGACTCATTGATAGCTAATCATACCTAGCTATGGTTTCACATGGGTTTCATGAAGGAAAGTGGAAGAATAAAAACTAAGTTATGGTTTACCTTGTTTGGAAATTAGTGGAAAGTAGATAAAAAAGATAAGTCCTAATTGATCTTTTTATCGCTCTCTTTTCTTTTGCATGCCATCGAACCACCACCTCCTCTAGTTTTCAATCCCTAGAAGAGGAGTTGAACTTTCACTATTTGTATCGACATTGTCACTTCAATCTATGCTCATTGGCTCTCTCGTATCCTCACTCAACTCACGTTATTACCTTTGTGCTCGCCTCTCTCATCTTACCTAGAGTTGCTCTTGTTGCTTATTGACCACTCTCTTTCCCTCATTCTGTTGCTATATTATTATTTTACTCTCTCCTATCTTTGCCATTCTCTCTATGGCTCTCTCAGTCTCACCCACTCATCCTTATCTGGCTCCGCATTTGAGCCTTAAATGCTTCCTTGTATTTATACATTTATATGTGTATTATATACTTATTATAATTATTTACTTTATTATACATAAATACTATTTAAACACACTATTTTAATGATATTATTGCAACCGAAAATGCCTTATACACATCCACTTGACCACATAATTTGATCTTTGAAAATTTTATGTATTCATATTAATTGATTGATTATTTATCTATTTTAATCAATTTGACCTAGAAGGCTTGATTAAATCCTTATTTCATCCGTTAAAATTTTTTTTAGTTATCCATCAATCTTCTTAACTGTGCCACTTGCTTGCTATATGATTCCTTGGGTCAATACTGTCCTTACGAACAGTGGTCAATACTGTCAATTGCAAGCATGAATCTTATTCCCACCTTCCTTTTGTTGTTTAATTCTGCATGTGTGTTTTCTGAATGGATTACCCATTCTAGCCTAGTTCATTTTAAGGGCATACTGCAAACAGATGCAATGCTTGGAATGCTTTACTTTCCATGCATATTCTGTTACTTTCAAGTTAACAATGGTGTCAAGATTACTTGCTGCAAAAATTCTACTTTTCTTAATTATTGTAAGGCAAGTTTTCCTAGCTTTAGCAACAAACACTTTTTTGAAATCATTTTCAACTTGAATGTATTTAGAGCAGGCCATAGACATGAGCATTTTCCATTCTGGTTTTTGTTAAATTAATCAGATTATTTAGTGATTATTACTCGAAAGAATTTTTAATATATGTGTTTCTATGAGAATAACTCTTATCCATTTTTGGGGGATTGTAATGGTCATGGAAGTAGCACTACATCAGATTTTCATGGAATCGTGCTTTTAGGGGTCTGGACAAGATGCTCGAAGAATTACAACAAATGTTAAGCAGAACTTGCAGTTTTTAAGGTTGTTGAGGGTAAGCAATTTATTGTTTCTTTTGTCATTATCTTTTCATGAACTTTCACACCCCCATGTCATTAATATATGTGGTCCTATTGCTTTGTCCTTATATTAGTTTGAGGATTCTTAGAATCATGTCCTCATAATTTTTTCCACCAATTGAGATTTTATGCTTCTCTTGCCATTCGAAATAGTTGGGTAAGTGCATTCGATTTTTAGTTACTGTCAAGGGATAATACACATTCTGTTGAGTGCTCCCTAAATAGTTAGCTTGGTGTGTTTGAACCTCTTCACTATGTTGTGCAATATGCGACAAGTATCAAGGGAGATCTTGTTTTTCCTTGTGCTAGTACTATGGCCTGCATGTGCCTCTGTCAAGAGATTATCTAATTGTTTGTTAATTTTCTTTAGCCTAAATAGAATTTTGTCTTGCATTTTATTGCAGGATTTTCAAAAGAGGAACTCTAGCACTCCTAGGCCTGCTACTAGTTACCGCAAAAAGAAGGCAATAAAAGAGGAGCTTCCAGAAGACTTTGATCTCTACCAAGATCCTACCACAAACCTTTACTAGTTAGTTCCATCTTTTATTTTCTTTCAATTATACAGAAGTATTTTAACCGTCTCTAGATAATATGAGGTAAAATGATTGCATTCTAAGGCCATGTTTGATCTTGTCTAGTACTAATCAGGGTCTGGACACTGCTGTCCCTGTTCTTCTTGTTGATGGCTATAACGTATGTGGCTATTGGACAAAATTGAAGAAGCACTTCATCAAAGGAAGACTTGATATTGCTCGCCAAAAGCTAACTGATGAGTTGATAACCTTTAGTGTATTGAGAGGTTTGTTTCATATTAAGTGTTTTTATTAGAAATGTTCTGATGCAAAATGATACAGCTTACTGCTTCCATTGTCTTAATCGGTAATGCAGTATTGTTTCTCCATGTGACGACCTCATTCATTAAAAAATCATATTAAGAGAATTGCTCCAGAAAATTGGAATCTTCTTTGAATCTATTATCATGTGGTGACCTCATTCCAATTTTCTTTTCATTTAGATTATGTTGCCAAATTGCATCCTCCTAGGCACATGGAAACAAAAAAATGAAGAAAATAGGAATCATTTTTAGTTTTGGTTCTAACATACAATTTTGTTTCTTCAATGGAGTTTAGCAGCCTTAATATCTATAAGAAACAAAATTCCTCTAATCCCTTGTCATGCCTTGCTACGATATTCTCAATCCACAAAGCTGGACGTAACAGAGTGTAGATTTAGCTGACCGAATATTTTTTAAACATCCATTCTAAAAACTTTACTTACCGCATAATTCACTCAAACAATATACAAAAATATTTACATAATAATAACCTACCAAAATCAATCAATATTCATAACAAACGAAAGCAATTTAACTAAAACTTCTAATACTAAATTACTGAGCATCTAAAATATTGAATATTAAAATAATAATTTAAAATTTAATGAACTCATCTCAAAACTTATTTACATTAGTTTTCCCCGCAAAACTTCTAAAAAGGGTCAAAAATCTATTCCTCAAAATTGTCCTTTACCTTCCCAATAAAAATGTATATAGTCAACTAATAAGTCGTATGAATCAGCAAGATAAGCAAGTGTAATATATCATTCAAATATTAAGACAATTAATATGAATGCCAATATGAAATAAATAAAACAGAAGTATACATGATCAACTTGATTATAAATTGACAGTTTTAATTTTTTATAATATTTTTGAAGAAACATGATTTGACATTTGCAGGTATAAAATATATAACATAATATTAGCTTTGGAACGTGTTATGTATAGTTATCAAGATTATTAGCTAACGTAACTAGCTCGAGAACTACATTGATGACCCTTTTGTCTCTATTAGGAATTATTTTTACATGATTTCATATCATTTGAGTAATCTTTTGTCTCATATTATATGATTTGAGGACCTTTTTGTTTCACTAGAGACTCTTTTATCCCAAACCTACGCAGATAATATAATAATGTATTGCCAACCTAATTCTCATCACTTGAAATTTCTTAGCTAATATTTTTTTAGTGTCTGCAATATTTGTTTAGTAATCAATACATAATATAAATATATGAAACGACTAGAAATGAAATAAAATAGCTTAATGAGGGTTAACACAAGGTGCAACATAAAAGCAACTATTTAAAATTGCATATAAGAAAAAAAACTATGCATTTAATTTGATTTCAAATAAACTCAGAACAAGTACCATTCACAAAATAAAGAATTTATAATCTTAACATTCAATGTCGTATACAAATAACAATGTAGAAAAAAAAAATTTGCTTTCTATATTAGAATTGTAAATTTTACCTAAATGGTGAATTTCTCTCATAAAATGGCCTCCCATCAAACTTTTTCTTACATAAACTATATCAATGGGATTTTTCCTAAAATATTTTATTTATATATCTTAAATTAATTTGATTCCTTAACTCATAATTTAACTAAATATCATATTAATAATATCAATTTATATATATATATATATATATATATATATATATATATATATATATATATATATATATATATATATATATATATATATATATATATAAAATAAGAAATCTCATATTATAAATTCTTCATTTAGTTTTATTGAGCTGATCAAATTCATTATTTCAATGTTAATTATATATAAATTATGCACATAATTATTATTATGGATACATGCGATTAAAAATTTAAATTATGTTAAATCAACTTTTTCATTAAATTTAATTAATCCTTAATTTGTGTATAATAAATGTATATAGTTGTATAAAAATTATTGTTAACAAAATATCTCATACTGCTAAATTTAGTTTCCTCTAAAAAGATCAATTTACTAAAAAAATTATAATTTATATTAAGTAATAGTCTAATATTATATAATTTATCACAAGTTTTTTTTTACTTATATTCCTCACCAACCTCAGTCGATGCCCTAACTCTCACAAGTTGGCACCTCAAGTTGGACAAAATATTACATGCGGAGTCCGAACGTAACTTTACGTCCGGACGCCAACCGGAACTCAACATGTGTCTAGTAATAAAATATGATTTTTCATACTTCATAGCACTGTAACGTAACGATGCCGTTAATGTTAACTTGGCCCGGCCCGACCCGTCCCGTTAAAGCAGCGGGAGAAAATATTAAGGATGACGTTTCAGATTCCGAGCCTCAGAAAATTAAGGTATTTTCATTTTTGTGTAGAAATTTTCCTCAGCTTCTTCTCCCGGCGTGCGTCTGACCTTTCCCCAGAGATTTGCTAAATCTTGGGCATTAAAAATTGAGGTATTATAGGCGACTCCATGAGGTATTTCTTTCTGTATTCTCGAACTTTAAAGATTTAGAGTTTTTACATTTGTTCTGTCCGTCGAATAGGAACACATTTGAGTTCTCTAAAGGAAAAAAACTTTGGTAGTTTTTGGAGCTATTTTGTATGTGTACTCTCTATACTCTCATGAGAGTACACACTATTTTTTCAAAATTTTAACTCTGTGGCTTGTCATATGTTTAGTATATCCTATTGTAAGATGTTTGGAGATTTTTAATGAAAAAATTGGTAATTTTTGGAGCTATTTTCATGTGTACTCTCTGTACTCTAATGAGGGTATGTCCTATTTTTTCAGTTTTTCAACTGTGGGCTTGTCATATGTTTAGTATATCCTATTGAAAGATGTTTGAAGATGTTTAATGAAAAATTTGCAGGTTTTTGGAGCTGTTTTGTATGTGTACTCTCGACTCTCATGAGGTATCAATTTTCAAAATTTTCAACTGTGGTGTTTGTTATATGTTTAGTATATCCTATTGTAAGATATTTGGAGATGTTTCATGAAGAATTTGTTGATTTTTTGAGCTGTTTTACATGTGTACTTTCTGTACTCTCATGAGGGTACACCTTATTTTTTTAATTTTTTCAACTGTGGGGCTTGTCATATGTTTAATACATCCTATTATAAGCTGTTTGAAGATGTTTCATGAAGAATTTGGAGGTTTTTAGAGCTGTTTTGCATGTGTACTATCTATACTCTCATGAGTGTATATCTTATTTTTTTTAAATTTTTAACTGTGGGGCTTGTCATATGTTTAATATATCCTATTGAAAGATGTTTGGGGATGTTTAATGAATAATTTGCTGATTTTTGGAGTTGTTTTACATATATACTTTATGTACTCTCATGAGGGTACATCCTATTTTTTCAAAATTTTTAATTGTGAGGCTTGTCATAGATTTAGTATATCCTATTGTAAGATGTTTGAAGATGTTTTATAAAGAATTTGTTGATTTTTTTATATTTTCGTGTGTCTTTCTAATACTGTACACCATTTTTCAAAATTTTCAACTGAGGTTTGTCATATGTTTACTATATCCTATTGTAAGATGTTTGAAGATGTTTCATGAAGAATTTACTAATTTTTGGAGGTGTTTTGCATGTGTACTCTCTATACTCTAGTGAGGGTACACCCTATTTTTTCAATTTTTTCAATTGTGGGGCTTGTCATATGTTTAGTATAACCTATTGTAAACTGTTTGGAGATGTTTCATAAGGAATTTGTGTATTTTTAGAGTTATTTTGTATGTGTACTCTATATACTCTCATGAGGGTACACTCTATTTTTTCAAAATTTTCAGCTGCAGGACTTATCATATGTTTAGTAGATCATATTGTAAGATGTTTGGAGATGTTTCATGAAGAATTTGCTAATTTTTGGAGTTGTTTTATATGTGTACTCTCTATACTCTCATTAGGGTTCACCTCATTTTTTTAAAATTTTCAATCGTGGGGTTTGTCATATGTTTAGTATATCCTATTTTAAGATGTTTGGAGATGTTTTATGAATAATTTGCTAGTTTTTAGAGCTATTTTATATGTGTACTCTTTGTACTCTCATGAGAGTGTACCCTATTTTTTCTAAAGTTTCAATTGTAAGGCCTGTCGTATGTTTAGTATATCTTATTGTAAGATGTTTGGAGATGTTTCATAAAGAATTTGCTGATTTTTGGAGCTGTTTTGTATGTGTAGTCTCTGTACTATTGTGAGGGTACACCCAATTTTTTCAAAATTTTCAATTGTGGGGCCTGTCATATGTTTACTATATCCTATTGTAAGATGTTTGAAGATATTTCATGAAAAATTTGTTAGTTTTTGGAGGTATTTTGTATTTATATTCTCTCGTGAGAATGCACGATGTTTTCAATTTTTTTATTGTGAGGCTTGTCGTATGTTTAGTATATCTTATTAATTTGTTTGAAGATGTTTATGAAGTATTTTTAGAAATTTATTTTGCAGTGTATTCTCTGTCTCTCGTAAGACACTTATTTTCAAAATTTTTAGCTGTGGAGCTTATCATATGTTTACTATATCCTAGTGTAAGATGTTTGAAAATGTTTCATGAAGAATTTGTTGATTTTTGGAGCTGTTTTGTATGTGTATTTTATGTACTCTCATGGAAGTACACCCTATTTTTTCAATTTTTTCAACTATGGGGCTTATCATTAATATATTCTATTGTAAGCTATTTGGAGATATTTCATGAAGAATTTGAGTGTTTGGAGTTGTTTTATATGTGTACTCTCTGTACTCATGATAGTACACCCCATTTTCTCAAAATTTTCAGCTGTGGGGCTTGTCATATATTTATTAGATTCTATTGTAAGATGTTTGGAGATGTTTAGAAGAATTTTTGTTTTTAAGATTTTAATATTTATTATTTAATTTTAACATTTTAATGTTATATCTCATGTGTACACCATCAAAAAACTATGGCTTATCATATATTTACTATATCTTATTATAAGATGTTTGGAGAAGTTTAATGAAGAATTTGATGATTTTTGGAGTTGTTTTGTATGTGTACTCTCTGTACTCTCATGAGGGTACATCCTAATTTTTTTATTTTTTTTCAATTTTTTCAACTGTGAGGCTTGTCATTATGTTTAGTACATTCTATTATAAGTTGTTTGGAGATGTTTCATGAAGAATTTGAGTATTTTTGGAGTTATTTTGCATATATATTTTCTGTACTCTTTGTGGTGAAAATTATTTTATATATATATCCGTCTTCATCTATACCTTTTTCTTTTTTAGGGAGGAGGATAATTAAAAAAATAGAAATATATATAAAATATGCCTTGGTAGGATGCCACGCAGATCCGCAGATGTTCTTATTAGGTTGATTGGGTACAACATTGAGAAAATGTGTACTATCTCGAGAGATAGAAGTTATCACCTTACAATGGACCTAATCACCTCAATAAGGACTCTGACTATGAGTCTTCAGAATGTTCAGAGATTCTTCTCCTATTTTACAAGAAAAAGTAAAGCAAGATTTATTTTAAACCGGGTTCGTTAAGTTTCTTTCAGGAGAAAGCCTCCATAGTTAATTACATCTTAAAGAACGAGATTTCTTAGGAATATTCTCTACAACAACAACAACAAGCTCTAATCCCACTAGGTTTTATATGAATCCTTCTTGTTGTGTCATTATGTGTGTCAAATTCTCATTTAAATCAAGTATCTTAAGATCATTTTTATACATTTTAACCAAGTCTTTTAGGTCTATACCTTTCTTACTATAAGACAAATCTAATGCATCTACTCTCCCATCTGGACGGTAGGCGCTTTATGTGACCAAACCATCTAAGGACTCTCTCCCAATCTTATCTACCACTGGAGCTACTCAACTTTTTTTCGAATATACTCATTTTGCATTCTATCTCTAAGAGTAAAGCCAGTCATCCACCTAAACATCCTCATCTCTGTAACACTTAAACTTAGTCTTATGCTTCTCTTTTATTGGCCAACATTCTGCACCATAAGTTATTGCAGGTCTTACCACCATCTTATAAAATTTTTTTTAAGTTTAGAACTTTTTATCACACAAGCCGATGCATTCCTCCACTTCAACCATCCAACTTGAATTCTACTAATAACATCTCCATCTATTTTACCATCATTTTGAACAATAGAACCTAATTATCTGAATCACTCACTCTTATTAATGACTTGTTCACCTAAAGTCACAACACTATCACTGAGCTTCTGACTAAAATTACACTCCATATATTCGGTTTAGATCAACTTAAATGAAAACCTTTAAGACTCTAATGTTGACCTCCATAATTCAAGTTTCTCTTGGACTCCCTCTAGTCTTATCAATGAAGAATGTCATCGTGAAAAGCATACACCAAGGTACATCTTCCTGTAAATGCTGTAAGAACATCCATAACTAAAGCAAAAAGATAAGGGCTTAAAGTTGATCCTTGATATAATCCAACTCAAATTGGAAAATATTTTGTCAATCCTCCTTGTGTTTGGACACAAGTAATAGCTCTAGTATACATATCCTTAATTGCTTGAATATAACCAATATTAACTCCTTTCGTTTCTAACTCTCCAAAGAACATCTCTTGAAACTTTCATAAGCTTTCTAAATCAATAAATATCATATGTAGATCCTCCTTACTTTCTATACTTCTCCATCAAACCTCTTAACAAATGTATAACATCCATAGTAGATCTACGGCATGAAACCAAAGCGGATTGTGAGAAACTTTTATATCACATCGTAACTAGCTCAATTATTCTCTCCCATAATTTTAATGTATGACACATTAACTTAATTCCTCATAATTTGCACACTCTTGTGCATCACCTTTCTTAAATATAGGAATCAACAAACTCTTTCTCCACTCATCGACATCTTTTAGTCTTTAAAATAACATTAAAAGATTTGTAACCAAGAAATTCTTGATCTCTAAACATTTCGACACTTCATTGGAATATCATCGATCTCTTGTTTTCTATATTTCATTTTCTTTAAAGCTTCTAACGACTTATTCTGACGATAAAATAAAATTATCTATTTTTGTTTAGGGTATTAAAGTTCTTAAAATCAATGTACTTTTAGATCCTTCATTGAAAAGTTTATCAAAATATCTCATCCATAGATTTTCAATATCTTTTCTAAGAAAAGACTTTTTTATATTCATCCTTATACACCTAACTAGGTCTTTACTTCTTCTATCTCTTTGGTTGGCTTATACATACATCTTTCACCTTTTTTGGTATCTAATTTATTATATAAATCACTAAAAGCTAAATTTTTTGCATCATATATTGCTTTCTTAGAATCTCAACAGGCCACTTTATATCATTCTCAGTTCTCCAAGTTTTTACATCTAAACCAAGTTTTATAACAATGCTTCTTATTTCTTATCTTTTCTTGCACACTTTGACTCCACCACCAACTATTTTTATTAAGAAGTTTTTCCTTTTGATTCTCCAAGATATTTTTTAGAACTGTTTAATTTCATTTCTACTTTTCTCACATAACATTAACTTCCTTATGAACATCCCAAATATTTAGCTCTTGTAGCTTGCTCTTAAAATATTTTTTTTATTTGTGTTCTTTAAGTGTCATCTAATCTTGGACAATAATTTGATTTATTTTTTCTCTTACAATATTTCATCTTAAAATCTAAAACTAACAATCGATGTTGATGCTTAAACTTTCACTGGAATAACCTACAATCTTTACAATCTAAAACAATCTATTTTTCTTATCGAAAATAATCAATCTGTGTTTTCTTAGATCCATTTTTATAATGAATAATATGTTATCTTTTTCTTAAATAAAGTATTAGAATTCACAAAATCATGTAAGCAAAATCTAATATAGTCACCTTCTTCATTAGTCACTCCAAATTCATGCACCTGAATCTTTTAAAATCTTCTACTCTAAACACGTTTTAAATCTCTTACAATAAATACTTTTTTTTCTTGAGAGGTATCTTTTATATTAATCTCTAATTCATTCCAAAATTTTCTTTGAGCTACATCCAAACCTCTTGAAACATAAACACTTATAACATTGATAATCAAGTCAATGATAATCTTTAAAGTATAATTCTATCTCCACATCTATTAATATTTATAACATTATCCTTCAAACTTTTATCTATAATCACATCTACACCATTTCTAGTTTGACTTTTACATGAATACTAATGTTTAAAACCTAAACTATCAATCTCCTTGGTTTTCTCCCCAACCCATTTAGTTTCTTGAACATATAAAATATTTATCTTTCTATGAACCATAATATCTATTAATTTGCATTAATTTACCTATAAGAGTACTTATATTCTAAGATCCTAACCTAATTCTAGTTTTGGACTAACTTTTTTGCATCAGCCCATAGTGTGGGAACCCTTGCTTATTTAACACTACACCAGGCGTAGATCACATATTTTTCATTGTATTGCCATAGCGTCGTTTTGGGGGGCATAGCATTAACAATGATTTAAATGATTTATGTCATGATTATTTACAAGTTTATTTGGTATTACCTACTAACCTCCACTTTTCACATCCGGAGATTAAGGTAAATGATTGTTGTCTCCAAAGATTTCAAAAAAGTAAGATTATCAATTGATTGATTTCTTTTTAGAAAGCCAAGTGGGATTGATTAAGAGGAGGGAGTTCTTATCGAAGCCAAGTGAAAATAAGTAGGGGGTGATTAAGATACTAAGAAGCCTAGTAAGCACCCAAAACTATCTTATGGTGAGGTTTTACATTTTTGAAATTGAATTGATTTATTTGAGTTGAATATTTATTAGAATGTTAGGGTTTATAATTCTATGATGCAAAGTCATAGAAATGCTTAAGAGGTGAGGATTTATGCTTATAGTCCGCAAATGGGAGAAGCAACATCTGAACCTAAATCTAGGGGGGTTAAGCCAAGTTCTCTTATAAAGGTGAAAGCTCTCCAATCAAGAGTGAAATAATATGCTTTTTATGCATGATGTTAGAAAAGTAAGACAACATCCAGTTAAGAGATTGCTAATTCTTTTATCTTATTTTATAACCTAAGCTTTAGATGATGTTATGAGTTGTTTATTGATAGATAATTTATTTTTCTAAGAGCTTAATCGTCATCCAGGCCATACATCAATGCAATGAAGAAACTAGAAAAATATGCTATCTTAATGCGCAAGTTAAATAATCGTCAATCAATTTATAAAATTAGTGCAAAAGAATAAAATGTCATTTGTGATCGGGCTCCACCGCATAAATCCGAAAAATAAATTGGTTGGCAGCCTGCATATAAGCGGATTACATGAATTAATTACAATCAAAAAGGAATTCATGTTATGGGGTCTTCATTCTTCATTTCTTCTTTCTTCTTTCTTCTTTCTTCTTTCTTCTTCTTCTTTCTTCTTTCTTCTTTCTTCTTTTGGTTGGTTGGAATGTGGTTGCTCCAAAGGCTTTACATGGTATATAAGACATAGTTTTATGACCAATGCTCATCCTAATCCCTTATAATAATCATTCTAAAATCCTAATTACAAAAGTACATGAAAATGGGAAAAAAGAAATCTAACTAACACCTGCAAAATAGAGGTTAGCCAAATAAACTATATAATCCCAGGCATGTATATATAGAAATTGGACTTAGTACCCCACACATAGGTAACCAAGTCCATTTGACCTATTTTGGATTATGTTTGGGGGTATAAGCACCTGCACATCAAAAACAATTATATTTTTATTACATCGCCCCTTAAGCACAATCTCACGAGAATCTGATAGTTAGAGATCTATATAAATTCGGTCTACCATGCACCTAATATTTAGACTAAAACAAAACATCACAAAACAAAAGCAAACATCAAACCACACACCGCCCTAACATAAAGCTAGAAATGGTGACTACTTAATGTGTGTGCAATTTAAGGTTTGTGTGGTATGCTTAGTTCGGCTTTAAAGTTGAAGTTTTCGAAATATGAAAATATTCAACTTAGATGGTTTGTTTCATGTAAGTGATTTAGTTGCTTTGGTTGATTTTATTTTATATTTTGATTTGGTTTAAGTGAATCTTACAATTAATTACTAAGTTGTAAAGAGAAAAAGAATATAACTTCTCTTTCCTCTCTACCTTAAATAATTTCTAAGATAGATTCATATTTAATTTTTGTTTAGTAAATATTTTATTATGTGTTTTAATTAATCATAAGTTTAGATTTTTCCTAAACAAACTTATTAAAAAAGAAAGTCATTTTAAGATTAAGTAAAGTGAAATACTATCACAAAACACACATTACTTCATTTCTTTCTCAACATGTGTAACATGCATATGAATAAATCCTAAACATATTTATACATACAAATGAAAATGTTTAGCACACTTTAATGATGAATGCTAAGAGAATTTTTTAAGAAATTTGAATATTTTTATGATGCATGATTTTATTAAGTAGAAAAATAGGAATTTCTTTTATCCATTTTTCATATGCACACATACGTGTATGAAAGGCATAAGTGAGTGCGATCATTGTGCGAGGTGTAAGTGAAGACCTACTTAGCTACTTAAAACCTCGATCCGGGGTTGTCCAGACTAATATACCACTTTCTTTAAATACACATGTATGTACAAAATAAATGAATGGAAAAAGAAAAATACAAAAGTTTGTGTTTGTTTGTTTGATTTGTTTATGCGATTTATATGTGTAAGTGTGGATGTTCTTAAGTAATAACATATGAATGAATAATAATAGATTTAAAGAAGTGTTGTGTTTTTTTTAAATGAATTATGCACTTTACCAAATCCTATTCAAAACTATGTTAAAAGAAAAGAGAAGGAAAGCCATATTATGCATATCTTTATATTTTTATTCACATGCAAGCTCATAAATAATTATAAGTAGCATACCTTTCAGTTTTGATGTTTGATTCATAAGTTTTAAAAGTAATTTTGGATTTAATAATGATAACAACCATTCATATTTTTACTTTAGCCAAAACATGTAATTTGACATAAAGGAAATATTTTATTTTTTATTTGATTTTCAAAAAGCATGAATGTGTGATTTTCATATGACATACACATTTAACATACTAGGAAAGAAATAAAGTGATGAAAGCATGTAAATTTATTCACACTAATGAATTCCTAAAGACAATCCTATGGAATCAAATTATTTAAAGCAAATCAAATTTGTTTTAAAGAGATTTTTAGTTTTGTTTGAGTTTAATTTGAATTTAAGAAATATGAAGAGGTTTGCTGGTCCTAACCTATTTCCCACATGTAAATATTATTTTGGTTTAATTTTGGAACCATTAGATGATTTTTATATTTTTGTTTAGGATAATGTATGAATTAAGTGCATTAATTATCTCTTACCTACACCACTTTAGCATATTTAATCAAATAATTATGAGTCAATGTATGACATAAAATCACAAAGAATTTAAATCAGTAATGCATCGTAAGAGAGAAAGGTATCTAATGCAATTGACTCACAATTAATGATTACTTAAGTTAAAGGGTTTAATTTAAGTACTTTCATAACTCTTCCCATTCATGTGGGTTGGATTTTGATTTCCTTAAGCTACTTAGATTATTGAACACTTAAGCACCTACCTAAGATGTATTGGTTAAGTTCTAGAATGTTTTGATTTTGAAAAGTTTGATTAATTGAGCCATTTGATTAAGTGATTAAACTTATTAAATTAATTTGTACCTTAATTAGATTTTATTCAAATGAAATGAACTTAGGAAAAGAAGATATGAGAAAGAACTCTGATCTCATTCCCTAAGTCCACTAACTCTTTTAAGGTGATTAGCAACTTTAATTAATGGAGATTTATCACTATTTAAAAGGTTAATTAATCATTTAATAGATTAAGAGGATAATTAGAAATGAAGCAAGCAATTACCCTAATTAAACTATTAATAAATCCCAAGAAAATTAGGGGAGACAGAAATCATCCTACTAAATACACATGAGAAGTTTAGAATTAATCAGTAGGATAATTAGAAAATGATTAACATAATTAAATTCCCAATAAAACCAAAATTCAAAAAATATCATTGTTCAAAATCAATTGAAATTAATTTTAGATTATTCCTCTTTGAATTATCTTCACAATATTTTTTATTTTATATTTTTTTGATTTTTCTACATTTAGTTATGTTATTTTGAAGTTTTCATGATTATCCATTAATTAAATAGCCTAATTAAATGACTAATCCCGTCGGTGCCACGTGGAGGTTGACGCGGCCCGCCCTTTCCACGTGGTGCGACGGGAATGGTCACTTAAGTTGTCACATCGGAGTGCCGTGTCAGCGGCGGCACTACGCGCTTTCTCCTCATCCGTCCGATCAAATATCGGACGGTTGAGATCGAGCCCTCGGTATTAATAGGATAAATCAGAGGATCATATGCGTCTTGATCATGGCCGTCCATCCAAAATGCGCGGATGGATGGCCCATGATCCCTCGAAGCGCTCGGAGATGGCCGCCCATCTTCCATGGATCGAGCTTCGATTGAGCTCAAACTCAACACACACTATCATCATGCAAGGGAGAAGACATCTAATGGCTAGTTTTACATGAAGTGAAAATTCCTTTCACAAAAGACCACACACTCCCTATTCTAGGCTTGGTTTTGATCCATACCTCGCCGGAGGCTATCACCGTCGCTCGAATTCGTTGAGGTAGTTTCGTCTATTGGAGACGAAGCTCTGTTGAAAGTTTCAAGCCTTGGGATTGAGTAGATCTTCATATGGACCAAGCTCACCTTCAAATGCTCACGGCCTTGATCAAAGTCCCCTCTCCCTTGCCGTGAAAACTTGGATGAAGCTTGGAGTGAGTTTGATTGAGTCTTCTGAAGAAGCTTGCAAGAGGAATTGGTTTGATTTTATGTATTGGATGAGATGGAGGGATTCTCCTGCTGCTTAAGAGAAACCAAAATGGAGAAATGGAAATGTGAGGAAGCTTGGAGGAAGCTTGGGCCTGTTCCCTAGCTTCAAAGTGTGAGTCTTGAGTGGAATTGGGGAGTATATCTCCCCAGTGAATGTAAAGTTCTTTTGCCATTTTGATCCAATTCACCATGTTCAATGGGTTTGTTAGGCCGTTTAGAGTGTCATGACATTCGGTTTTGGGCGTGGAGTGGAGTAGTGAAGCTCCCATATGCTTGAAATGAGTGGAGGAAGGATTCCCATGTGCCCATGTTAAGTGAGGTGGTCAGTTTTGACCTTGGGTTGGGTTTGGTTAACCCAAATCCAATGGGTCATGTGCATCATCCTCATTAGTGACCATTTGGTCCACTAAGAGGATGCTAAGTGTCCATGAAATGGAATTAATCAAATTCCAAGTTGTTTTGATTTTAGGTTACCCTATGGCCTAAGGGTAAAATGGTCATTTGGTTGGGATTTCAATTTGAATATGTTTGGTATGATTGAAAACTGAGTTGGGCTAAATTTCAATGAATTTGGCTTATGTTGACCCATTTAGGTCAAAATAAGTCAACTTGGGTCAAGTTGACCAATTGGTTAAATTGGGTCAAACCAAGGGTGTGTCAAGTTCATACGACCATTTGAAATATTTTGGCATAATTGGTTTGGTTCAATTTGATTAATATTTGGATTTGATTCATTTTTTAGTCAAGTTGGTCAATCAGGTTGGGCTAGTTAATCTTTTGGTCAGTTCAACAAGTGATTTGGAATGAGCAACCATTAGTTCAATCAATCTTGATTAAGTTTTGACATATTTTTGACTTTTTAAACGTAACTGGTGTACTAATCGTTAGGGTTTAAAAATGATGACTGTTGCTTTCAAATATCGATCATGAATGAATTTTGATCAATGGTTTCAATCATATCATGGATTTTGATTAGTTGGTTTTATTTTAGTTGACTCAATCAACTTGACTTTGACCCAATTTGAGTGATTGATCATCTTGATGATTGCTCACAATGTAGTTTAGTGAGTTTAGTTCAATTCAATTTGCAGGATTAGAATTTGGCTATTTTGCGGCCAAGTAACCTAAGAGTCAATTGATTTGATCAAAGTTTTAAATCAAGTTTGGTTGAACTCACATATGAATTTATGATTGAAATATAAATTATCATGAAAGTCTTTGAAGTTTTGATTCATTTGATAATTTCAAGTTTAAAAGGGTGAAACGAAGTTTGAGGGTTTGATTTTGAATTTAGAGATTTAGGATTTAGTGATTGTTTATATGATATTTGGATTCATGATTAAATTGAATTATGAAAGAAAAATCAATAGTTTAACGATTTGGAGATTTGATAAGTTAAGAATTTGACCGAAAGACTTAGGTTGAATTTTAATTGAATATGAGTTTAAGTTTTGAATTGATTTGGTTTGATGTTTAAAGTTTATGTTTTGGGATTGGAATCGTGAAAAAAATCAGTTTGGCTTGATTTGAATTTGATTTGTTCAAGATTTTGAAAGGCTTAGGTTAGATTTGGTTGAATTTGGATTTGATTTTTGAATTTATTTTTGGATATTTAAATTTATATTTCATTTATATTTGTGAATATAAATAAAATATAAATGAGTTATGAGAAAATTCTTTGAATTTAAATTGATTTAGATTTGATTTAGGTTAAGTCCATAAGATAGAATCAAAGTGACTTTAGAAAGATTTTTGATTTAAATTTGAATTTTTAATTTGGTTTGATTGATTTGAATTTATATTTCATTTATATATGTAAATATAAATGAGAATATAAATGGGTTGTGAGAAAATTTCTTGAATTTGAATTGATATAGATTTGATCTGGCTTAAGTCTATGAGAGAGAATTAAAGGACTTAGGAAATATTTTGGAGTTTGGAATCCAATCATGTGCTTTAATCATAAGTTTCAATTATTTGGAATTAATTCATGATTTGAGAAAATCTATTGAATTGGTTCAAGGTTTGAGTTAAGAGTTGGAGTTGATATGAGTTTGGCTTGAAGGAAGGAAGTGAGGAATTTGATTCAAGTTATAGAGTAGGCAAACTTTCCTAACACTCCTAAGGCATGACCTATTCTTATGGCTAACTCTTCTAAGTCCGCCAGGTTGAGTGTTCACCTAATCACTAGAAGTGTTTTAAGACTAAGGAATTCTTAAAGTCTAAGAGAAGTCTTATATCTAAGATGGAGGGGTTGAGAGCTTATCCTAAACAATGAGGTCAATAAAGGGCGCCCAATAGGTGTGGTGTGACTGACAAGGAATACCACACGTATTGATGTTGATCGAAACGATCAACAACACTAAACGTTCACAATCACTAATAGAAACGATCTACTCCTAACCCAAGGTGTAGAAGGAATCTAGAGCTTAGTGCGATGTGACTCTACTCATGTCAAAGACATAAGAGAGGGAAGGAGGAATCCACTAGGGATAGAGTATGTGAACCTTCCACTAGGGAAACAGGTTCAAGTCATTTCCAAGGGGATAAGTGGTTTGATTTGATTCGAATCTCACTGGGGAGAGAATTTGATTTGATTTTTTAATTGTTTAATTGTGTTGATTTGATTGACTCCATTGGGGGAGGTTGATTGGATTTGTTTCAGATTCCTAGATTTTGGATTTTGAGATGGGCCTTGTTGGTTTGCGATGGATCGCACTGAGTAGGAGCCACGGAGGCCTAAACCTAACTTAGATTTACCAATCCAAAGGGGTAGTCTACTAAACACATAGTAAGACTAGCCAACCAAAGGGGTCGCCTCTCGGTGTGCAGCAGTTGTACTTGGTAGTAAGCGTAATAGACTTATATCTTCCAAAGTAGGGACCAGTTGCTGGGATGATCCATTGGCAAGACAACAGATTGAACCCAACCTAGGGCTGACTATTGATGAATGCTGTTGGGGGACTTAATCAACTCAAAGATAGCCAAGATTAATTTCATTTTTTAGTTTATTTTTGAGTGGATCCCATCGGTTTACGATGGATTGCATTGAGTAGTGGCCATGGAGGCCTAGACCTAACTCAGACTTACCAATCCAAAGGGGTAGTTTACCAACCACAAGGTAAGACTATTCAACCAAAGGGATTACCTTTCGGTTTGCAATGGTCAACTTAGGAAGGAAGTGCGGGGACTCACATCTTCCAAAACAAGGAAGCACTGGGGTGATCGATTGCTTTGGGCAACAAATCGAACCCGACATAGGGCCGACTATTGAGTGAATGCCGCTGGGGGAGTTAGATCAGCTCAAGGATAGTTAAGATTAATTTCATTTTTTAGTTTATTTTTGAGTGGATTCCATCAGTTTACGATAGATTGCACTGAGTAGGGGCCATGAAGGCTTAGACCTAACTCAGACTTACCAATCCAAAGGGGAAGTCTACCAATCATAACGTGGGACTCGAGTGTCACTTCCAATGAAACCCGCTGAGAGGGGTTGACTGGTATGCTAATCACATTAGACTCGTCCTCCGAGCTGGATTCCAAGTCTATGTGAATAGTAGGGGTATTCCTATGAACTGGAACATAACTCCTGTTTGCTGATGGCCAACCATGGGGTCTTTCACCTCTGAAACTGTCTCTGTTTCTACCTCTGCTTGGTGGAGGTCGAGTCATCCTATCCACATGCCCATATGATGGAATGAACTGTGGGTGGAATGTGATATGCAGCTCTATTTCTTCTTCAATTCTCCTTTCTTGTTCACTTGGATTTTTATTTTTCTTTTGTTTTTTCTTTTTCTTCATTTTCATTTTCTTTTGAATTTGAATTTTGTCCAAGTTCACGAGAAAATGATGTTTTAAGGAAGATAGTAAGTCGTATTCTCATATATCTCCATATTTTTAACTAAAAATGACTTTTCATCTCCTTTGACACGGTACTCAATCCCATCCTTCTTGAATTTGATGCATTGATGGAGGGAGGATGGAATCATCTTGTTCTGATGTATCTAAGACCTTCCGAGCAAAGCAGTGAACGAAGTATTCGAATAATGATATAAAACTTGGTTTCAATCTTCCTGTCACCTATCTCCAAAGGTAACACTATGGAACGTAAAGCCCTCTCGCCTTGTTCATTGAATCCTATCAACATCATCCGATCTACTCAGAGTGTGGAGATATCGATCCTCAAATAGGCAAGGGTCTTTAAACTCATAATGTTCACCGATGCACCTGGGACGACGAGAACTCGGAATCGCCCCATGTCAACGTAATGTAGGGGACGGTTGTGCTCCATGTTCCCGATGTAGGTCTTCATCTCGTGAAAGTGATCTCCGAGCTTCTGGAATAGTTCTCTCCATAATGGCCACCGAAGCAAGATATCTCAGGATCAAGGAGAGCCTTGATTAATGATTCGCTCAAATCTTTTTGGATAAGATAAGGGTATCGTATATACTTAGCTTAGATGATAACTTTCTTAGGTGAGAGAGGACATGTTAGTCCACCTTAGGCTGATCCTCCACAAGCATATCGAGGGTGGAGCATCTTGTGGAAGGGCTTCTCGATCTTCTGAACCAATGACTTATCTCCCTCTATCTTGAGGTGCTGCCCTAGGAGGTAGAACCTTGCCACTACGGAGGTTGACTTTGACGATCTCTTATGGCAGGGTAATGAAAGATTCTACCTGCACGTCAGGCTCACCTACAACTTCTCCTATGAGACTCTCGGAATCAGATGATTCTAAGTCTATCTCAAGAGGCGAACCTGTAGTATTCAGAGTAGGAAAATTCAACACTGAATCAGAAAGAAGAAGATTGAAATTGTTATAGTTGCAACGTTTAGACTTGAAGAGTTATCACTAGGAATAGATTTAGACAACCCATCAGAAGTGACAAATATAATTCAAGCTAGCTTTATTCTTCAATTTCTTGGATTTGATAAGAGGTACATAGTAGAAATCAAGTAAAGTAAGAGGGGTGAGGGATTTGATGCCTTCATCCGAAGATGTCTACTAAGAAGAGCTAAAGTGAGGAGGTCACATGCCGCAACGGTGAGGTCAACTTCGTGGGTGGTTGAGCATCGGGCTATCCTGCCGGCACATGCCGCCGAACTCCCCTTTCCCTGAGTTGGATTTGGTAACTTGCAAACCTTTCTTTCTGCTATCTTGAGGTGCTGCCCTAGGAGTTAGAACCTTGCCACTATGGAGGTTGACTTTGACGATCTCTTATGGCAGGGTAATGGAAGATTCTACCTGCACGTCAGGCTCACCTACAGCTTCTCCTATGAGACCCTCGGAATCGGATGATTCTAAGTCTATCTTAAGAGATGAACTTGTAGTATTCAGAGTAGGAAAATTCAACTCTGAATCAGAAAGAAGAAGATTGGAATTGTTATAGTTGCAACGTTTAGACTTGAAGAGTTATCACTAGGAATAGATTTAGACAACCCATCAGAAGTGACAAATATAATTCAAGCTAGCTTTATTCTTCAATTTCTTGGATTTGATAGGAGGTACATAGTAGAAATCAAGTAAAGTAAGAGGGGTGAGGGATTCGATGCCTTCATCCGCCGATATAAGATGTCTACTAGAAGAAGAGCTAGCTAAAGTAGGAGGTCATGCCGCAACTGGACTGAGGTCAACTTGGTGGTTGCGCATCGGCTATCCCGTCGGCACATCCGCCGCCGAACTCCCCTTTCCTGAGTTGGATCTGGTAACTTGCAAACCTTTCTTGATGTTGGAGGTTTGAGCTGGCTCAAACACCTGTAAAGAAAGTTTCTTGATTTTCGAGATAATTTTCTTAGAGGTTTTGGATAAGGAGATATCTCAACTTTCTTTGGTTTTGGAAGGATCGCAAGTATCCCTAAGGGTTATCTTAATGGAACTGGATGGTTGTTACACAAGGTATTCCTTCGAGATAACTATAGCACCGGTCTTGAAGTTATGTTCAAGCCAGTCCTTAAATGTAAAACAATCTTTTAAAACATGACTAAGATACACCAGGGGCAAAAGTTAGGATCATTGCTTTTGCCCACTTCCTGGCCTTCTAGGTTCTGCTAAAAGGTGCTTTTTTAAGAGATTCTTAAAGATTTTCTTGATTACCTTCTCATAAATGAATAAGGCTTGTTAAGTTTATCCAAAAGAGTAGGTGAATCATACTACTGGCAGGTATGTAATCACTGCTTGTCGATGATGTGGTGAGGAGGAGGAGTGGGGGCTACCGCGGGTCGCTCGGTAGGTGCCTGGTGGTGGGAGGAGGTGGAAGTAATGGTTGTGGAGCACGAGGTCTCTCAAACTGCTCTCTGGTTGGTTGTTTCCTCTTGTGTACCGCTATCACTGCCCTGGGTTTCTTCTCAAAATCTTTCTGTGGCTTCTACTTTGTTGATTGGTCTGAAAAAGGCGACTGTTTGGCTTCTCCTTGTAAGCTAGTCGCCTTGTTGATTAATTTCTTAAAAGTTTTGATAGTGAAACCTTTGAGCATGAAAGCGACCGGACCATGAATATTCTTAAGCAGAATCTCAATGGTGTGCTGTTCAGACAGCTGCGGTTCATATTTTATAGTCAAATTACGCCATCTGAGAATGTAATCAACGAGAGACTCATCGGGGTTTTGTTGAGCCACAACGAGATCGCCTACAGTTTCTCATTACTGAGCTCCAACAAACTTATTGATGAAGAGTTGCTCCAACTCAGCAAAAGTTTTCACTGAACTGTTGGGAAGTTCAGCGTATCAATCAAAGGCTATGCCTGCTAAGCTATTGATAAAGAGATGGAAGAGTAAAGCGTCTCTACCACCGGCGTTGCAACAACTGACCCTAAATGTGCAATTTGCTGCCTCGGGTTCCTATTACCATCGAAGCTTTTGAAAGGAGGCACGAAACCCTTAGGATATTGGATGACATCGAATTCCTTCGGGTAGGGTCTACCTTTTAGAACTGATGATCCTCCTTGGGCTTGAGCTAACGCTTCTCTCACCAGCTGCTCAACCATGTTCTTGATATCTTTTTCTTGTATGGAGGTATTATCTAGTACTTTCCTATATATGCTGGTGCTACCTTACTCTACTGGAGATAAAGTCTTTGCTGGATCCAAGATATGCACCAACTCTGGCTGATTAGTCTCAGTTATAGTAGGATGGACCGTGCTTATTTCAAGTGTTAAGAGGCCGCTAACAAGTCCTCGAGCTTCCCCATCCTATCTATCGATCATCTTTCTCTCTCAAGGAGGTGTTGGGTCAGTAGTGTGTCTTCCTCTCAAAGACCTTCCATACCGTTGCTCAAGGGGAGGTGATGCGAAATAAATTTATTTTATTTGCCTCAGAATGTATTTATTCATATTAAAAATTATCATATTTCTTATTGGTGTAATACAGGTCTGCCTTTCATTTGAGGACATATCAGAGGAGGAGACCTGTCTCTTTGAAACAGTGCCTCCTGTCCAGCAGACAACTGACATCGAGCCTTATAGAAGCCCCATTCCAAGTCCAAGGAGTGGAGCCCCCAGGTGATTTACATACGTCTATCCTCGATATTCTCCCCCTTCTAATGTATCTAGCCTGCCATTGCTACAACTTATTACAAAGCTTTGTGGTAGAGAAAATACTTTCAGGTTTCAGGGCCCTGGGGGATAAAGTATCATTTTTTGAAGTTTTAATAACTAAGAGAGTCGATGGTATTGATTTGCGAGTAGCTACAATTTAGCGATGGTCACGAGAAGGGTCCAAACATGGGGAAGCCCTGTAGCTACCACTGTGGGAAGCCCAGGAGGCTACCATGGGGAAGCTCGAGGAGGCTCCATAGGGGAAGCTCCTATGGAAGCTATCACAGGGGAAGCTCCTGTGGAGGCTACCACAAGGAAACTTCTGAGGAGGCTACCACAGGGGAAGCTCCTGTAGAGGCTACCACAGGGAAAACTCCTGTGGAGGTTACCACAGGGGAAGCTCTTGAGGAGGCTACCACGAAGCCCGAGGAGGCTTCCACTGTGAAAAGATGTTGCTGAGTCTTTCTGGGCAAAGATTGAACATGGTGTGGGATACCGAGGGAAGAGGAAAGCTATATCCTCCCCATTTACACAAACATACAAGAAGATACGCAGCAAAACAACTCTTTTTGTGGCAGGATGTACAAACAATAGAGGAGGTATTACTTTACTTTCCTTTTAATTTAATCTAATAAAAGCTGACTTCAATAATTTTTTATGTAGGTTAACAGAGAGGTTACAATATCACTGGATGAACGAATGACTGCTGTCGTAGTGGTTGAGGAGCATCAGACGGAGGTATTCTTCATCTTAGAAAATTCGACTTTAATTCACATTGAATTTAGCTCTTAAACTTTATTAATTTCTTGCAGCCAACTGAGACACATGATATTATAGACTTCTCATCAAGAGATGTCCTGCCCAAGCCAATGCTGTAGCTCATTGACACCTCCTGTGCTCGATTCAAGGACAAGCAAGTCATTGCTTAGTCCATCTCATTTAATATGCATAAAATCACCTTTTCATTTAGTAATGCTCACATTCTTATGCTTCTCATATGCAGGAGTGATAGCGTATTCTCGGCTGGAAATATCATTATTGCGAAAGGCCAATTTGATGAGTTGCTGACAGATTCGTATCTGTCCTATGCACATGTTGATATCTTTGCCTATTTGCTGGCCGAGAAGTATACTTCTGTCATGGGCTATATGTCCCCAATCTATATGTCTCATGCCTACACTGAGTGAGTTAGTGCGCGGAGTTTTGGGTTATATAATACCTTTCAAAGTTTTGATAGTTATAAGCTGCTTATGTTTTAACTTTTTCATGAATTCTTACAGAGTTATGTTAAATATGACCTACCAAAAGAAAGCAAAATGTTTATCCCGCATGTTACTGCAGATAGTGTTTCAAAGGTTGATTTACTCTTATTTCCAGTTATCAATAATCAGAATTGGACACTACTGGTGGATCATATTAAGAAAGGAGATTGATATTTCTATGACTCACTGCCAAACCTAACTCATAAGGCCATTCTTCCTGATATTGTAAGAATTCTTCTCGCCAGCTTTGTCTCATACTTTGCAATCAACTCTTGACCTTTATTTTAATTATTTAGATCAAATTACTGCCCAAGATGTCCGTTTTTGAGAGATCCTATATAATGACCAATCGGTGATGGTCTACTATTCCAAGAAAACAAAATGTTGATTATGAGATGTTGCAAATACATGAAAAGAATTAGCAAACCTCCAGTGGACTAGGCTGAGCACCAAAATTGGCCAAAGAAAATGAATTGCTTCAGGTGCTGAGTTTGTTTATGCTATTTTTTGTTTAAGTATGAAATAATTGAGCTGTAAAATATTGAGTACAAGAAGGTTGTGTGCAAATTGTTTAGAGTTATTTTTTTTGTAATTAGGTGCAGTTTTTTCATTTTCTCAATTTTTTTCAACTGTAGGGCATGCCATATGTTTAGTACATTCTATTGTAAGTTGTTTGGAGTTTAGTCCTTGAGAATTAGGTGGTTTATGGAGTGGGTTTATGAGGAATTTCAGCTAATCTACATTGCTTTTCAATTATATAGTTAGTAGATGCTATGTTAAGCTATTTGGAGGCTTCTTGGTAGGTTTTTGGATCAGTTTTTTATGTGTACTCTCTGTTCTCTCTTGAGAGTACATCCTATTTTCTCAATTTTTTTTAGCTATTCTACCCTTTTTTATTTATATGTTTAGTAGATGTCATTATAAGGGCTTCTGGGTATTTAGATCTTTGAATAGATTCTCTAGACTCATAAGAGAGTACACTCCATTTTCTCAATTTTTTTTGCTATTATACCTTTTTTATTTATATATTTAGTAGATGTCATTATAAGATGTTTGAAGGCTTCTTGGTGGGTATTTAGATCAGTTTTGAATGTGTATTCTCTGTATTCTCATGAGAGTACATCCTATTTTATCAAATTTTTTCAGCTATGCTACCCTCTTTGGAGATAAAATGTTTAGTAGATGTTATTCTAAGCTGTTTGGAGTCGTCTGGATGGATTCTTGGAATTGTTTTTCATGTGTACTCTCTATACTCTCATGAGAGTACACCCATTTCTCAAATTTTTTCAATTATTCTACCTTTCTTTCATTTATATATTTAGTAGATAGCATTATTAGCTGTTTAGATGCTTCTTGGTGGGTATTTGTATCAGTATTGAATGTGTACTCTCTATATTCTCATGAGAATACATCTCATTTTTTTTAGATTTTTCAGTTATTTTATTCTTTTTTTTTTATTTATATGTTTAGTAGATGCTATTATAAGTTGTTTGAAGGCTTCTTGGTGAGTATTTAGATCAGTTTTGAATGTGTACTTTCTATACTCTCCTGAGGGTACACCGCATTTTATCAAATTTTTGTAGTTATGCTATCCTATTTGGAGATAAAATGTTTAGTATATGATATTCTAAACTGTTTGGAGTCATCTGGATGGGTTCTTAGAGCTATTTTTTTTGTATACTTTCCGTATTCTCATGAGAGTACATCCTATTTTTTTAATTTTTTTTAAGTATTCTACCATTTCTTTTATTCATATGTTTAGTAGATGCCATTATAAGCTGTTCGGAGGCTTCTTGGTGGATTTTTGAGGTTGTTTCTAATATGTACTCTCTGTACTCATTAAGGTACACCTTATTTCTTCAAAATTTTTCATATATTCTACCATGTTTGGAGATAAAATATTTAGTAGATGTCATTATAAGTGGAGGCTTCTGGTAGATTTAAATGTTGAATGAGACTCTAGACTCTCATCGACCCCATTTTCTCAGTTTTTTTCAACTATTCTACCATTTCTTTCATTCATATGTTTAGTAGATGTTATTATAAGCTGTTAGAGGCTTCTTGGTAGATTTTTAGATCAATTTTGAATGTGTATTTTTTGTACTCTCATGAGGGTACACCTCATTTTCTCAGTTTTTTTTTCAGCTATTCTACCAAGTTTTTATTTATATGTTTAGTAGATGTCATTATAAATTATTTGGAGATTTCTTGGTGGATTTTTGAGGCTGTTTTGAATGTGTACTTTCTGTACTCAGAATAAAGCTTATTTTCTCAAATTTTTTTCACCTATTCTATTTTGTTTGGAGATAAAATATTTAGTAGATGACATTATAAACTGTTTGGAAGCTTTTTGGTGGATTTTTGGAGTTATTTGCATGTGTACTCTCTGTACACTCATGAGGGTACATCAAATTTTTTCAATTTTTTTCTACTATTTTGTCCTGTTTGGAGATCAAATGTTTAGTAGATGTCATTCTAAGCTGTTTGGAGACTTCTTGGTGGGATTGTATCAGTTTTGAATTTGTATTTTCTGTACTCTCATGAGGGTACATCCTATTTTTTAAATTTTTTTAGTTATTCTACTCTCTTTGGAGATAAAATGTTTATCAGATGTTATTCTAAGCTGTTTAGAGGCTTTTTGGTGAATTTTTGAGGCTATTTTGAATGTGTACTATCTGTACTTTGATGATAAGTATACTCTATTTTTTCAAATTTTTTTAGCTATCCTACCCTGTTTGGAGATCAAATGTTTAATAGATGTTATTCTAAGCTGTTTGGAGTCGTTTGGATGAGTTCTTTTATTATTTTTCATGAGACTCCTCTTTTATAAGAGTACATCCCATTTTCTCAAAATGTTTTGGCTATTCTATCCTATTTGGAGATAAAATGTTTAGTAGATGCCATTATAAGCTATTTGCATCTATCGATTTTGACTGCTTTCACAGATTCTTCTCACTTTATGATACCTATTTTTCCAAATTTTTTCAATTATTCCACCCTATTTGGAGATCAAAGGTTTAATAGATGTCATTCTAAGCTGTTTGGAGACTTTTTGGTGATTTTTGGGTCAGTTTTGAATATATACTTTTTGTACTCTCATTAGGGTACACCTTATTTTTTCAAATTTTTGCAAATTTTTTCAGCTATTCAACCCTGTTTGGAGATCAAATGTTTAGTAGATGCCATTCTAAGCTGTTTAGAGGTTTTTTGGTAGATTATTGGGGTGATTTTGAATGTGTATTCTCTGTACTCTCATGAGAGTATATCCTATTTTCTCAATTTTTTTAGCCATTCTACCCTGTTTGGAGATAAAATAATTAGTAGCTGCCATTATAAGCTATTTGCAAACGTCTGGACGGGTTTTTGAAGCTGTTTTGTATGTGTATTCTCTGTGCTCTCATTAGACTACACCTTATTTTTCAATTTTTTTCAACTATTCTACTCTGTTTGGAGATCAAATGATAGTAGATGTCATTCTAAGTTGTTTGGAGGCTTCTGGGTGGGTTTTTGGGTCAGTTTTAAATGTATACTCTCTGTGCTCTCATTAGGGTACATCCTATTTGTTCAAATTTTTTCAGCTATTCTATCCTATTTGGAAATCAAATGTTTAGTAGATGCCATTCTAAGCTGTTTGGAAGCTTCTTGGTAAATTATTGGAGCTGTTTTGAATGTGTACTTTTGTACAATTATGAGAGTACACCCTATTTTCTCAATTTTTTTTAGCCATTCTACCCTGTTTGAAGATAAAATATTTAGTAGATGTCATTATAAGTCGTTACGATGATGGGTTTTGGAAATTTTGTGATACTCTCAGACTCTCATAAGAGTACATCCCATTTGTTGAAGTTTTTTCAACTATTCTATACTCTTTTTCATTTATTTATTTAGTAGATATTATTCTAAACTAGATGTGAACTGATAAAAATTATCAGCTACGAAAATAACTGCATAAGGAGAGCCTTTTTTATATATGAGATTGAAGTGATAAGTTTAAATAGTTCGAATAAAGCTGATTAATGCTGTTCCTTGAAAAAAAAATGTTATTTTTCTTGTAATTGTTGTTTAGTCGATGTTATCAGTTAGATGCAATTCAAAATTAGTTTGAAATTAAATTATAAAAAAATTTGAAATATAATGATATTTTAAAATGATCTCCTGCTTAAGGTTTAGTGGTTGGAGAAGGTAATTTTGATAAGATTAGGAGTCGAGAAGCATGTATTATGACTTCTCTCAACTCTTCATGATTAATAATTTTTATGAACATTAAAAATTTTTAAAAATGAAATATATATTTTTTATTTATCTTTTATTTACAAACAAGTCTTAGATAAACAATTTAAATCAGTGACTGTTCAACGCTTCATAAATATTTAAATTGTAATTTTTGCAATGTTATGCACAAATATAATAGATGTATTTTGTCTGAAATGAGTTTGATTGATTGGTTAATATGCTTAAAATTCGATTCGCGTTGAAAATTTAAGATGTTGAGTGTTTCATTAGTTTGAGAGCCCCATTTTACTTTTTTACTTTGATTTTTAATAAAATGTCAAGGAATGGTTTCAAGAAACAATTAAAGTATAAAACTCAATTATCTATATATATATATATATATATATATATATATATATATATATAAGTTTAGTTTGTTTTAAAGTTTGAAATTTCTTCACAATTAGCTGAATACTAAATAAATATCAATCATGAAAGAAAATAGTTTAATTATCAATATCATTAGAGACCACTTAGTTCATGAAAAATGCGACAATTTAATTTAGTCAAAAGAAAACTGTGAAAAGAAAATCAAAATCTTTCAAATAAAAGAGAACAATAATATAACTAGGAGCAAAAGATACACTAATATATCAGAGGGTAAAACACAAAAAAAAAGAACCTATGTTGCAAACATTCAAGCAGCTTTAGCTTCTTTTTCCTTTTTCCCTTCTTTAATGAGCTTTTCCCATCTCTCCGCACTGTCAATTATTTCTCCAGTCTTGATAAGTTAACGTACTTTTCTTCCATCTTCTAAAACCTTGCTCCCAACTCTGCTAGCTACATTCTGCTCTTTCAAATACATGACATTTGAACTATGAATGAGTGCTTCAATCTGCAGATAAATCAATAAATTTTAGTCACATCTCTCAATTTATTAGAAAGATATACAGAATTACACCTATTTGGGATCAATTTTGCTATCCATTTTTTATGTTGTCTTTAGAAACATATTTGTAAGAAGTGATCCCAAATCATATCATTTTTATTAACATTCAAAATAATTTTCAGATATTTTGAGTGTATTTAAAAATAATCATCACCACCAAACATATTCTATTTTAAACTAAAACATAAATAAAACAAATTGAAAACCAAAGAAAACAAGCAATAAATAAAAGTGATCCCAAACAACTTCTTAAAAATATGTTAAATAAATATATTTAAAAAAAATAAAATAAAAATTAGAAATATAAAACAAAATAAATGCCAAATAGATCCTAAATAAATATATTTTTAAAAATAACATAAAAATTAAAAATAAAATAAAATTGATCCCAAAAGTGTTCAAACATAATTCTTTGTACAAAAAAATATCTAAAAAAAAAAGCTACAAACCTTAATAATTTTCCCTGGCTCGTCCTACTCCTTGCTATTATGATGAAATATGAGTAATTTCTCCTATTTTACCTTTGTTATCGCCTATGATTTTCATAGTGTCCCTCATTTTAACGTGCATCTTATGCAGTACTGGAAGACTATTTGGTTTGCACTCTTTTCGCTCCCATCTCTTGAGCTGCATTAAAGTATATACATTCAAAGAACACATGACAATTAAATGATATTACATATTATAATGTTTCCCTGTAATGATATCCATTATCGACTTTGTATCTTTCCGACCGACGATTATTAAGCTTGAGTTAAATTCTAAGATAGAACATCATCGCATCGATATGTAAACAGAATGAAGTGTTATACCGCATACATCCTAAAAGCACTCTAATAATAGGTGTTGCAATGGGTGACCCTTCTGTCCACCTCGCATTGTTCTTTCGCTCAGAACATTAAAAACATAATGATTTAAAGTTTAACAACAATATTTAAAGACTATAAATTCAGAGACAGGTAGCAAATTACTCTTGGCTTTCTTGTTTATCTCCCAATATCCTTTCAGCCTTGCATTGGAAACACCCTTTGGCCGCTGGTTAACTAGATCCTTTATTAAGTCAGTTCCTTTTTCTGTATAGTAGACTTCTTCTTTTTAATTGTTTTATCAGTTGGAGGTAAATTCCCACATAATATAGAATCAATATTATAAGATAGTTTTTTTAAGGAACCCAATATATACTCCTCAGCTTTCTTATTACCTTATGCCCTGGTGCTTATTTGATATGCATATCGACTGATGTGGTTCCGAAAAATAATGCCAGTTTCATTTTCATCATTACCTTACACATCTTTTAAGTTCCTATAAGCACTGTCAAAGTAGATATCTCTCTTTGCTCTAGTTGATCATCGCATGAGAAGATACTTCTCTGGAATGACACAATATCTTCCTAACTCGGAACTCAGATGCAGTGGACCTCCATCATTTCAAATTTTTTACAACTATAAGTTACATTTACACGTCTTGTGGAAATTGACAGTCCATATTTGGAAGAATTTTTATTCTCTAAGTTTCTCACCAAATACTCCATGAGATTGTTATCTGACACATTTGTTGCTAATCCACCAACTCCATGCAAAAATTCTTCTTCAAACATTATATAAAGTTTTCTTGTGTAAAACATAGCAACTTGTTTCAGAATTGGACTGGTTTTAACAACAGGAACAATTGCTAACTAGCTATACTTGAAATCTTCATCATATTCATTCCGTTGCCATGTGTCCATAACCCTCTCAAATCTCAAGAAATAATTGGTGATAGAACTTGTTGGTTTAGAGATTCCATGACATACATTATTCGTGGACTCACTACGTTGCTTTGATAAGATACTCATACAGAATGAGTCTTTGAACGCTGAACACCACTTGCATCTAATTTTATATATAAAATACCAAGCATGATCATGCAAATTACCTTCTTCTATGGTAGAGCTTGCTCAAACTCTTCCCTGAATCACACTTACTCATGCATGTATAAAAGATTATCTTATTACTATTAAAACAATGTACCATCAAAGGAGCTTTCTTAGAAATATGTCATTGATACAACATATGGCGAGTATGCGATAATGCAATTTCGATTTTCATTATCGATCTGATCTGAATATTGTTATAGATCACATTCATTAACTGAAGAAATATTTTGAATAGTTATATGAATGACTCAATTATCTCTTCTGGTAGAAAGAGTACTCCAAATAAGACATTTTGTAAGTGATAATTCACTCCAACAAAAGGTACACAGACAAGATTATATTTATTGAGTCGATAGCTTGTATCAAAAATTATGACATCCCCGAAACAATCATATCTATCCTTGACATGCCATTGCTACAAAAAAAACTAACCAAGTTGTCCGACTCATCAACTTGGACATCCCATGCAAACATTCCATCCTCCGCTTGCCTTTTCTTGAACAGTTGTATTAATGCATTACTAACATTATTCGCAATCCTTGATCTTCTTTCTTTTTAAATGTAATTGAAAGCATCTCTTTTTCTGAAGCCAATATTCTTCACGCAGTCAACTTCCTCACTAAGATAGCTAAATGCATCAGTTGCTCTAATTCTAGCCTTTGTCATTGACTTTAACACAGCCGCCTTCTCATCGTTGATGCCTTTGTATGATCTGAGAAAATGTAGGTCACCCGACTTTGTCAATGAATGATTATGACTATATATATATTTTTTAACCTTCCAATTCTCATATAAATCAATAGAAAATTTAATCATGGCCGGACAACCACTCATCAGACTGCTTTTCCTCAAATTTTATTTAACAGCTAGATTGATGCCTTTCTTCGCACTGTTTGCATATAAAAAATTCTTTAATTTTAAAATTTTCGATTTCAGCCAATAACTAGTATAATCCTTCCTAACATCAGATCTGCATAATCAGTACAATTCAATCATACTCTTTTTCATTGTGAACAATGCGAGTTTGTCATAATTGGTTCATTAGACATAATAGATTCATCGCTAGATGATTAACCTATTCAACTCATACATTTTAAACTCAAAATAGTTTAAAAATTCTTCATGAAATCTCAAACATCTTTATAATGGGATCTAAACATATGATAAACATGAAAAATTTGAAAAAAATGGGATGTACCTTGAATACCAAAGTATAGAATACATGAAAATCAATAAAAATAATCTTTACAAATATTTTTGTACCTCTGAAACATCTAAAAAATATGAAAAATAAGATAAAAATTCTGAAAATTCTTTTTTTATGAAAATTCTTTTATGAAATCACATCTTCTGATAGGACAAGTATACAACACAGTTGAAAAAATTAAAAAAAATAGGGTGTATCAAAGAAATTATGAAGTACACATCTGCAAAATAGCTCAAACAAATTCTTCATGAATATCTCAAAATATTTACAATAGGATATCTTAATATACGGTTGAAAAATTGAAAAAAAATAGGTGTACTCTCATGAGAGTACAAATTACATCAAAATAATTTAAAAAAAATCAATTCTTTATACATCTCAAACATCTTCTGATAGGATACTAAACATAAGCAAAATCATAGTTGAAAATTTTGAAAAAATGGGTGTACTCATGAGAAGAAATCTAAGTAACATAAAAAAATTTCAACATCTTAAATATCTACGTCAATAATATAGATATACTAAACGTATGATAGTTGAAAATTTTGAAAAAAATGGGGTGTACTCTCATGAGATAAGAGTACACATTAAAAATACTCAAAATCAAATTCTTCATGAAATATCTCTAAAATATCTTACAATATGATATACTATATGACAAGCCAAAAATTGAAAAAATTTGAAAAAAATGGGTGTACTCATGAGTACAAAGTATTAAATACAAAATTTCAAAATCAACAATTCTTCATGAAAATCTCAAATAACTGATATCTCCCCAAACGCGCAGCCATATAAAAAATTTGAAAAAAAATTGAAAAAATATGGTGTCACTGAGAATCTGAGAATGCAAAACAAATCAAAATCAAATAATTGAAACATCTCCAAACATCTTACTGATGATATCTTAACATATGACAAATCTCGGTTGAAAATTTGTAAAATTGTGTACTCTAGAGAAACAAATAGTATGAAAAAATAAATTAACAAATTCTTTATGAAACATCTCCAAACATCTTACAATAAGATCTACTAAACATATGACAAGCTCTACAGTTGAAAAATTTGAAAAAATAGGGTGTACCCTCATGAGAGTACAAAGAGTACACATGCAAAATATTTCCAAAAATATCCAAATTTTTTATGAAATATCTCCAAATAGTTTACAATAAGATGTACTAAACATATGACAAGCCCCACAGTTGAAAAATTGAAAAAATAGGGGTTTACTCTCATGAGAGTATAGGGAGTACACATGCAAAATAGCTCTAAAAATCAGCAAATTTTTCATGAAACATCCAAATATTTTACAATAGGATATAGTAAACATATGACAAACTCATAGTTGAAAATTTTGGAAAAATGGAGTGTATCCTCATGAGAGTATAGAGAGTCTGCAAAAAGCAAAAATCAAGAATTTTTTGAAATATCTTCAAACATCTTATAATAAGATATCTTAAACATATGATAAGCGGTTGAAAATTTTGAAAAAATGGGGTGTCTCTGAGATTACAGAGCGCATTCAAAATAAACTTAAAAATCAAAAATTTTTTATGAAACATCTCCAAACATCTTACAATGATCTACTAAACATGACAAGCTGTTAAAATTTGAAAAAATTGGGATGTCTGATCGTAGAGTCAGACTACACGCAGACTCTAAAAATACTCAAATTCTTCATGAAACATCTCCAAATAGCTTACAATAAGATATACTAAACACATGACAAGTCTCACAGTTTAAAAAATTGAAAAAATAGGGTGTACCCTCATGAGAGTATAGAGTATACATGCAAAATAGTTTAAAAAAATTGTATATTCTTCATGAAACATCTTCAACTATCTTACAATAGGATATAGTAAACATATGACAAGCCCCACGGTTGAAAATTTTGAAAAAATGGGGTGTATCCTCATGAGAGTACAGAGAGTACACATACAAAACATCTCCAAAAATCACCAAATTCTTTATGAAATATCTTCAAACATCTTACAATAGGATATACTAAATATATGACAAGCTTCACAGTTAAAAATTTTGAAAAAAATAGGATGTACCCTAATGAGAGTACAGAAAGCACACATGCAAAAAAGCTTCAAAAATCAGTAAATTATTCATTAAACATCTCCAAACATCTTTCCATAGGATATACTAAACATATGACAAGTCTCACAGTTGAAAATTTTGAAAAAATGGGGTGTAAACTCATGAGAGTACATATAGTAAACATGCAAAATTGTTCTAAAAACATCCAAATTTTTAATTAAAAATCTCCAAACAGCTTATAATAGGATGTATTAAACATATGACAAGCCTCACAATTGAAAAAATAAATAACTTATGAGTATAGAAACATGAAACATTCCAAAATTAGCAAATTCTTAAAATATCTTCAAACAATTTACAATAGGATGTCTAAACATGAATGGCGGTTGAAATTTTGAAAAAAAATAGTGTGTAAACTAATGAGAGTATAGAGAGTATACATACAAAATAACTTCAAAAATACCCAAATTCTTCATGAAACATCTCCAAATAGCTTACAATAGGCTATACTAAACATATCACAAACCCCACAGTTGAAAATTTTGAAAAAATGGGGTGTACCCTCATAAGAGTATAGAGAGTACACATGCAAAATAATTCTAAAAATTCTCAAATTCTTCATGAAACATATTCAAACAGCTTACAATATGATGTACTAAACATATGACAAACCCCACAATTGAAAAATTGAAAAAATAGGGTGTCCACTCATGAGAGTACAGAGAGTATAGAGAGTACACATGCAAAACAGTTTCGAAAACTACTAGATTGTTCGTGAAATATCTCCAAACATCTTACAATAGGATGTACTAAACATATGATAAGCTCACAGTTGAAAAAATTGAAAAAAATAAAATATACTCTCATGAGAGTATAGAGATTACACATGAAAAATATTTTCAAAAACCTCCAAAGTCTTCTTGCAAAGAACTCCAAACAGTGTAGGAAATATATATTATATAAAAGAATTTCAAAGAATATTACTAATTGTTTCAAAAAAAATTTATATATAAAACGGGTGAGAAAATTTACTGATGCATTTTTATTTAAGATATCAACCGCTAAATTGGTCGCAATATCAAGGCTATAACTTCCAACTTCGTTCTCCATCTTCACAGTTTTTCCTGAAATTTGAAATGAGATTTTTCATGTTTTTCTTCTCTGAGCTCAGTTCGTCGGAAAAAAAAAACATATTATGCCCTAAATCTACTTTTATATTGCTTTTAAATTTTTCGCGTGGCATTTATCCCGTTGTTTTAACTGGCCGGGTTAACGTTAATGGCATCATTACATTACAGCGCTATAAAGTAAGAAAAATTATATTTTATTACTGGACACGTGTTGAGTTCCGATTAGCGTTCGGATGTAAAGCTACGTCCGGACTCTGTACGTAATATTTTCTCACATGACCTTCTCGTGGCTCAGACGTGGGAAAATCCTACTTTCGGCTTCGATTACTCACGTTCGAAACTTCCTTTGACAACCAACTACGCAGTCGACATGCACGTGGCCAAGCCCCTAGATACCATCGATCCTCGCCTTCGACCCTCGCAAGCATGATGCAGCAGTGTCACTTCTCTCTCTCTTTCTCACGTGCATGCCTCCCTCTCCTATTCTCGACACTCGCCCGCCGAGAAGAAACCGAGAGATTAATAGATTGAAGCGAAAAAGAGGAGAGATGGATTTCTTATACTTAGTGTTAATACCCCTTATTATTATTATTTTTCTATGTTAAATCCTAGCCACTAGTCCTGTCCGAATTGGGTTGCATGTGATGATTAATGGACTTACTACGGTAACTTACAGTAATTAAAGACGTTAATTTATTAATAAGTGATATTAATTTATAGTTATAAATAAAATTTAATTATATATATTTATATAATTTAAAATAACATATATATTACCCTTTTTTTTTGGTATTACATCCCCTACTCTTCGTGATTCTTTGGTACACCTAACTAATACCAACGTTGTCATGAATCTTTTGTAGTACATGGACATGCTTAAGTCTGGCTAAACATACCTTCTGTGATGAAATTTGGGCCTTTACGACAAAACAAGATGGCATTTTCCCGCACCTTTTAGATGAGCACCAGGCTGAAGGTTTGTTTCATGACATATGAGCCTTCTTTCCACCCTAATTTTCTTACTTATATTCCCCCGACTTATTATATAAAGAGGTATGAGACAAACATGATGGAGGGCTTATCTGGTTTTTTAAATTCTAATCTTCAAGCTAATGCATCCTTGAGGATATTTAATTGCGTTGAACTATATCTCTTCTACTTTTCTACTTTTAACTTCCTCTTGACAAATTGTCTAATCATTGAAAACTCCCTTAATCTCTTGTAGTCACAGCTGTTTTCCTTTTCCAAGTAATTCCTTTTATTAGATTCATTTTACTTTCATGATTTGGTGCACGTTATGAGTTGTTTGTGTAGTTGATTTTCATTTCCATTATTAGGGTTAGTTGGAATAAGTTTCCAGAAAATAAAACCTCTTTGTAGCATAATATGGCTCCTGATTTTTTCCTTCCATGTGAAATTGCAAATAATTCTGATTAATATCTTATAATTTTTTCTTTTACTTTTTTTTTTTCATTCTTGTTTTTGTAAGTATTTAACATAATATTGAAATTGCACTGTTGAAATTAAAATCAATACACCGTAAGTAGTCATCTACTTATCTGTATTCTACGCATTATACCTTGCATTACCATTCATATGAAGCTGTCTCCTTGTTGTCACCTTTTGCGCAATTCTTGATTTCAATGCAGCATTGTGCACATTCCTAGTCATATTTGGCCACTATTTTTCTGTATTATTGATGGTATTATCTAAGCGATTGTGATTGAAGTACTTATTCAAATGATTCAACAAAAAATTGCTGTTCTTGAGCTTGCATCAATTTCTAAAAATGCACTTTACAATTATTTAAATTATTTTTCCTTTGTAAGCTCATGTAGTTGAAAGTCTAGTTTTTCACTCGCTTACAAAACCTTATGTTTACATTCTTTTCTTGCTGTCCACCGTGTAGAAAACCTGACCTAACTAATAACAGCTGTTTAAATCTGTACAGAGATAAAAGTTGTAGTGGTATTTGATGCTCTGATGTCTCAGCTCCCAACTCACACGGAAAACTTTGCTGGGTATGACCGGTTCTTTATATTAGGTGATTAACAATTTTATGTTTTTTTGTTTCTGCATTTTGAATTCTAATTTTGTTTATTGCATGTCATTGTCTTTCTATATTATGAGCAAATTTTTTTCTTGCCAATTTAGATCATGTTACATGTCTGACTCTTTCTTTGATCATACAAATGATTCATCTAATTGACTATTAATTCTGTGTGTATACCCTAACTACTACATTGGATGGACTCGTCCACAGTCATAATACATACTAAACAACTCGTCACAGAGTGAGGAACACAGGACATGAAATAATTTCATCCCACAACATTCTTTTTCTTTCCTATAGACATTTTTGGATATACTAGGTTCCTTCACTAGGATATTACTTGGTTTATGCGCCATGCTCTAACTGTTACTCTGGATGGCGTCAGCCGTAATCATAAGACATACTAAACTAATCAGAGGAACAATCAAATAGATTAGAGTAAATAAAATAGAATCATCAAATGGATTTCTAGGTCTCGTTGAAAAAATAAAAACTTTATTGCTGTGATATGGTCAATAACTCCTAATACATACTGTAAAAACTACCTACTTGAAACACAAAACAACTAAATAAAAATAGCTCATTACTTCTTTAATCATTCACACTAAACTTCAAAGTGTATTTTGGGTAGAATGGTTCGTTACTAATTCTAAGTTGAAATGCTTTTAAATAGATTGAAATGTTTTTAAATAGATTGAAATGTTTCAACTGCTTCAATAAATGTTTTAGGTTGTTTACTTAACACAATACTATTTTCAAGATATATCATCTTAAGTAATTCACTGAAATATAATTCTTGGAGTCATGACTAACTTTTTTATTATCCAGAAGCTTGGATTCTAATTTTGCTTTTATTGTTTGTAATGAATTTTTATTTTTACAAAAAAAATACAGCTGTGTAGTCTTTCTTTTTGCATTTTTTTGCAAAATTGTTCTTTTATTTTCGCGCTAGCTTGTATCATATTTTTCAATAATATGTTGATCCATTTTAGATATATTACTTCATGTGTTTTCTTAATACGATGCTTGCAATGACTATAGATGTACATGTTATTTGAGCAGTGATAAATTTATATATTTGTTGAATCTATTTATTTTGTCTCGATACATAACTGATAAAGTTCTTCATCTGTGTTTCATGTGAAAAATTTCTTATTTTCTATGTATTTTGGGTAAAATGATTCGCTACTAATTCCAAGTTTAATAATTGTAACGGTTCCTTCTATTAATTTGGGACATTTTTGAGCTAATTTGATATATATATTCCAATGCTTTAAAATAGATTGGAATGTTTCAACCGCTTCAATAAATATTTTAGGTAGTTTACTGAATACAATGCTATTTTCAAGATATATCATCTTAAGTAATCCGCTGAAATATAATTCTTGGAGCATTTTAAAATCTGCATCTCCATAAATATATGCTACATTTATTTTTCCTTGAGAGTGGAAATATATTTGCGGATTAATTCGTTTTTGAAATAAGGAGAATCGTTGTAATTCTTCTACTATTTCAAGTATATTTTTTTACTTTTTTGGTTCTTTGAGAAGAACTGTTGAATATGTATTTGTAGTTTGCTCAGTTGAGCTATCTTTTTTAGTTAGACTGATATTCTCAGAAGGATTATTGTCTTGTATTTTGCACATAGTGCGTAATTGAGAGACAGAGGGTAAATCCTCTTCGTCTAATTTGCCAGAGAGATACTGCTTGACTTTCTGTAATTCAGTTAGTATTTTGTTTCCATATGTCACATTCCAATTTTCATATTTGGAACTCGAGTACTTGGAGGTAATTATCGATAAGATGCTCGTTAGACTTGGTTGAATTTTTGTCTGAAGTTATATCAGGATCCATAGTATCTGGTAATTTGTCGTGTGTAATTCTATTTCTTACTCAGTACTCATATCTTGCAAAATTCTCGAGTTAGAGTATTAGTAATGCAATTATTTTTTCGTTCAATATATTATAAATCAGAACTATATGCAGAAAATCAGTATTGCTATCGAATAAGTCATTTATTAGGGAGCGAATAAACTATTTTGCTTTTTATAAAGAAAATGACTGTCTTATTATTGTCATAATAATAAAATGCTCATTTAATAATATTTCAAAATTTTAAATTATTTTTTTAATAGCTAAAAGTTATTTTTAATTAATTTGATAATTTTGTTCTGTTGGAGTATAGGTTCCTGAGGTATATCAGCATTAAATTTCTTTATTATTTCGTTTAGCTTTTAAGATAACATTTTAACATGTTTCTGAACTATCAGTTTCAATAATTAAATTTTCTCCATTATTGGGAAGATTTAATTTAGAAAGATTTTTACAAGCTAACTTAATAATTTGTAAGATACTTTTACCATCTTTGTCGCAATTACAGGCCATTTTTTTAAAGTTTCTTTTGTAAATGGGCTCTTAAAATTGCTAAATTTTTAATAAAAGTTTTAGCATAATTAATGCATCATAAAAATCTTTGTAATTATTTCTGATTGTTAATAGTGGAAAATTGATCAATTTTTTTGTAAAATATAATTTTGTAATTTAATGGCTCCTTGATCTATTATCAGAAAAAAAATTCTATATTCTGAGTTACAAAGATTGATGTTTTCTTGCTTAAAGTAATACCATATTTATAGGCTTTTTGTGAAAGGGGCATTTACATACATACCACATAATTCTTATGTATTTACATATCTAACACCTAAAGTTTGATATTTACTTATCTAACACTTTTCTATGCTTAAAAAGGTGCATTTCACTTTTAAAAAGTGAATAAAGTGGTATTTTTGATGTGATATTGAAGATTAAGGTGTTATATATGTAAAAATTGAAGTTTAGATGTTAGATATGTAAATACATAAGAATTATGTGGTATGTATGTAAATCTCCCTTTGTGAAAATAGTGTTAAATGTTTTAAGTGCAGAGATAGAGTATTGTTAAAAATAAGAATATCGTCAACATGTATCAAGGCAAAAGTACTAAATTCACCAAATAAATAATCCATACGTTTTGAAATATCTGTAGTGCATTATTGAGACCAAAAGTCATTACACTGCATTGATAATGTCATTGCGGTATATTGAATGTAGTAAATTCTTTACCGTCATTATACATCTTATTTTGCCAAAAACTAAATTTGCAATCTAATTTAGAAAATCATTTAGCATTTTTTATTTGATTGATTAAGGCTTCTTTGTTAGGTAAGAAGTAGCCATCAAATTTGATATTATCATTTAATTTTTTATAATTAATCATTATTCTGATTTTTTCTCGTATTTGTTCAACATGATTTCTAACGAGAAAGGCGGAGCTATTATGTGAACTATTACTAGGTTTTATAAGGTGAAGTTGTAAAAGTTCAGATATTTGTGATTTGAATTTCAATTTATCATCAATATTGTATTTCATTGGTCTTACCCGAATGATAAGAGTATGATTAATTGGTTCTATGCGGGCAATCGTCACATCTTTTGCCCAAAATTGAAGTGGGTTTTCTGAAAATATTTTAGAAAATAGGGTTTCAGCAAAATGTCGTATTTGTTGAAGTTTGTTAAAATCTGTAGAAAAGTATAAATAAGAGGAAAGACGATGTGTAGAAAGATGATTTTGAATAATTTTATTTAAATCATCATGTTGGCTGCGTAAAACGGGAGGGGGGGGGGGTGGTGAAGGATCGTGAGAGGTGGGTTGAGAGATAACACGAAAGAGTATGTTTATAGGGAGTAATTAATTCGAGATGATCAATGTATTGAGTGAAGGAATACATTGATTTAAAAAAATTATTTCCAAGGATGAAATCGGGACCGGGATCATCCATACACCAAAGACGCAATATTTTAATAAGAGTTTTACAAAGGAGTATATATTGATTTGACCAATAGTTATTAATTGTACGGATACCATTAAAGGTATCTAAGAGTAAATTATCTTGCTGCGGAAGAATTTGTGATGGAAGTAGACATCGTTTACAGACGGTGCTATCACTACCGGTATCGCATAAAGCATGAATAGGGATAGATTCATAAGTAGGGAAATATAATTCAATTTGAATGTAACTGTGAAAGTTAATTATGATGTCGTGGTATAATAAAAGAATTAATTCGTACAGTAGAATCAGTAAATGTAACAGTGTGTTGTTGGTGGAAATCCATTCCTATAAAAATATGCCCCTTTTCTATGTGTCATCTAAAAAAAAAAGTTATGTTGAAAGTCGATTCTTTGATTTTGTATATCCCAAAAGCTAAATAGAATATTAGTCTCATTAGGACAATAATGTTTATTACCATGATAGTTTTTATATATATAAGGTTCACTTCGTTGAATTTGTAAATTTGTAGGGATTAAAGAGATATCGATATGGGAACTAAATGATCCAATGTCTAATAAAATAGAAATTATATTTTTTGGGGAAATGTAATATCCTTTTAGGATGAATTGATTATTTTAATGTTGTATTTTTCTAGAATCAATAGATCTTCGTGATTGAATGATAAGATCATCATTATTATGTTCATTAAATGATAGTTGTCTTCTAGGTAATCTAAAATTATTTCCTAAACTATTACTTTCTCCAAAATCAAGGGATAGATTATCAGGAGGTGTTAAATTTGTATAATCTACTTTTTTGGCTGGATAGTCTGTCATATTTGAGAAAATATGGAATCTATATGAATAAGTTCAATATTTATTTTGAATACTATAGTATTATGATGATTGTTGTAGGCATATGCGGCTTGATATGTAATGCTGTAAACAACACTTCCTTGTCTTAATTGGACTCGGTCTAGTTTATGTTTAAGAGTAAGAGTTCTATCTATATGTCTATCGTTGATATTTATAGCATAATTATGGTGTAGATTAAATATTAATGTTTGATAATATAAGTTTCCTTAGATTACTCCTAATAGAGCATCTTTTTTAGAATGAATAGTTCTATCATCATATATCCAAAGAGTAATAGGGCTATCTATACCTTTACGAAAATATGCTTTTATTAATACTTGGATTCCTCCAAAAAATATTTGTCTATATTTTTCTAGATAAGGTATTTTTTGTAAATCCTGATTTTGTATCATATAATTATATAAAAGATAGGATATTTTCCTTGCCTAATAGTATAATGAACTGATTTTTTCCAATTTAATATTAGCATAGCAAAACAGTCTTTTGTTTTTAAGGATAATTTTTTTATCTAATCTTTTTATATTCATCTTCTGAAAGAGTTAATTGTCTACTATATTTGGATTGGTTATCTGTAATTTCATTTGTATTCTTTATTCGTTCAAGTTTTGACATTTAATCAGAATATAAATAATCTTCTAAATCATTATTTGAATAATAATATTGATCTATAAGATCATTTTATTAATCAGGCAATTCATAGATTTCTTTCTCAGAATCTATTTCAAAAATATCAAAAATAGGTTCTAATTCTTGTTCTTCTATAACCTGAACAGATTTAACTCCTGAAACTGTTAATTAAAACTCTGCTAATACTTTTACTAAAATTCTTAATTAATTGCAATTTGACAATCTTATTTCATTGATTTGAATGATCAATATATATTCCTAACTTGACGGATAGTATGAAAATCTTGAAAATAGCACATCAAATTCCACATCCAATTCTTTTGCGCCACTTTGGCAATCTGTAGCTTCTACACATTTAGTGCAACCTTGACAATCCTTAGCTCTTGCTCTTCCCCTCGTTAGATGTAAATGCCCCCAACAATGTGGTTAGCCGCCTTGACAATTTGCCACTATTCTGCCATTCACATACTTTCCACCATCCACTATTTCCTAACGCAAAATAAATTCTCAACTATTGAATTGATTGAGTTAATTTGGTTAATTTACTTTTATGGGCTATACTTATCTTATAAATGTTGTATTTTTTCTATCTATTTGAATAAGAAAATACGCAGTGTTCTTTTTTTTTTCATCTTTCAATAGATGGTTTGCTCCTCTTTCAGAGTGAAATTTTCTGTTTTTAGCTTTTAATCGGAAATTATAAGATAATTATACCCATGTCTTCTGTAATTGGAGAACGAAGCTATAGCAATTAATTGAGGGATGATTTATATTTCTAGCTCTACCTCTTTACATTAGTGCTAATGGTATTTTGTTGTGAGTATCCGTTATGGCCTCCAAAAAGCAGTTCCATAGTTGGGGTTTTTTTTACCAGGTAAAATGCATAATATATTACGTAAGTCGTGCACAAATTTAGTAGCTTAGTTTTCCTATTCTATTGAATTATTAATGCTGAACGAGATATGATCTTCTGCCAAATGTATGTGAATTATTGTTTGGTTAAATATTCAACTTTCTTGTATTTCACTGGACAGTGTTGATTTGGTTTTCTCTGGAGAATCATGTGCGGATGCCTGGATTGAGAAAGAGGTAAATTATAATTTTAAATCAGGAATCTGGCTTTAAATGGCGCCTAATTGAAGTGATGATAGTTGTTACTGGGCATGTTTTAGCAATCGCACGTTGTGTATGTGATCTGTAGTGCAAATTTCATGTCCAGATTTGCATGTATTATTAGTAATCTATGAAGTTAAGATAGTGCAAGCATTTGGAAACTTAGCTGATCAAGAACAGGTGTGAAAATTGTTCTTTCCAAAGCCTTATTCATGTGGAAGATACTTCAATAAAAAATGTCGAGAGGGATCAAGAGATAATGAGTGGGATCAACTTGTTAATGGTGTTATAACATCATATATACTTTTTTATTAAGTTGTCGTGGAGGCATTGCTAGGATTATTTTGTTTTAGTCAGGTTGGATAATTTTCAAAATCTTGCTTTCTGCAATGTTTGTTTGTTCTTCTATGACTGATAAGAAAAGATGTTGACGAATAATGTTAAAAACTGAAGAAGATAACCTTTGTAGTTCACTCCTGGTTAAATTTTATGTAAAAAGGATTCAAGGTTAGATTGGTAAATTCATGTGAATATAATAACGATATGATATTGTCATTTAACATACACCTACAAGTTGTTGAGTCACCCATACCAAGCTTGTTCTACTCTGGCAATTAGTAGAAATGAACTAGAGCTTCCGTGCAAGCTTAAGTCTTTTTTTTTTAATAAAAAATAAGACTTAATTCAAATCTTTTCTTTTTCCCTGAAGTCATTTCTGTGAAATCATCTTTACTCGGCATCTCCTTTGTGGCTTTTTCATTCATTTCACTAAGTTTCTTAAGTATAAGCGTGCTTTAAATTTTCTGGTTGTGCTCTTGATCTTTTAGATTAGGTGTAAAAATATCATTTATAAGCATAAATAGATTCTTGAACATTTAAATCCAATGATAGATGTGGTTGATTAATGGTTTCAAGACTGGAAAAAAAATCCACTGTGAATTTTTTATAGGGGAATCTCCTCATGTTTAAAAAGATCTCCAGATAACTGCTTTTGTCTTGACATTAGAAATATGCCTGAGAATTTTATCTTTTTTTAGCTGATATGTTTTGTGCAAAATCTGTGGGAGATGCACATTCAATACGACAAGTTGAATATTTTCCTTTTTGTTTTTTTTACTTCTCCTGTCGGAGTTGGTGTAAATAATTTTCTTAATACAGGTTGTAGCTTTGAAGGATGATGGTTGTCCCAAAGTTTGGGTTGTAACTTCTGATATGCATCAGCAGCAAGCTGCACATGGAGCGGTAGGCACATTTGTAATAATTTAATGGTTTCATGTGTAGGTTTTCCTATTTGTTTGAAAATTTTGTTTAGATTTCAGCATTCCTTTCATTACACTTTCATTCCACCTTTGATTCTACTGCTTCCACTCCTCGAATAGAATATTACAATCATATTTCTAATTATGATGTGTTTATTCAATTTATCAAGGGTGCTTTTGTATGGAGCTGCAAAGCGTTAATATCAGAGGTTAGCCATTTTGAGCTATGTTTTCATCTTACGTCTACTTTTTTCTTCGAAGGTTCTATTTAAATCATTTTTAATCAATCTTAGAAAGTTTGTGGTTGTTCTGAAATTTAGTGATCGCTGGAAGCCTATAAATGTAGTTCTTTTGTCTATCTATTTATCACTATTAACCTTGCTAAGTTCACAGGATTGTGTAATAACCAGAAAAAAACCGAAAAAAAAAATGAAGGAAAAAAAAATTAATATCCAATCATCGCGACAGTTGGCCGCGAAATAAAAGAATCGAAGGGGAGCTTGGTTTCGGTTTGCCGAAACAGAACCCCTAAAGCAGCGAGAGAGGAAACGAGAGAGGGAGAAGGAGAAAGGGGTGACGGGCGCATGCGTTGCACCCTAGGAGTGTGAGGCGGCTTCCTTGCTGCCGGTATCGAGCCACTGGAGCTTCCCGTGCACCGACGACCGAGAGAGTGGAAGAAGGGAGCGTGTGCGTGAGGAATTGGGACGTGGGTGACGGGCATGGGTTAGGGTAAACCAAGGATAGTGAGGGGGATAGAAAAGTAAGTTAAATATATAATATGTAATTATATATTTAATTTAGAAATCCGATTTTTTATATTATTATTATTTTAATTTTGACTTAGGGTGTATAGATTTTAGCAAGGATTTTAATTTGGGAATGCGTAGCATAAATCAAATTCAATTAATTAAGTATTAAATCTTTACCTATAAAATATAATTTTAAATATTGATTTTACATTTAGCTTAAGAAATGTAAATAAATATATCATATAGTATAGTTTATAATAATAAAAAAATTACTTTTTCTTATGGATTTAAAAGTATAAATTTTATGAGGTAAATAAAAGAAAAATTAATTAATTGGGAAATTAAGAGAAAAATAGATAGAACTTCTTACTAAAAGATTATGTTACCGACGTAATAGTAGACTCATAATTTAAATTTAATAGTGAATAAAGTGAATATGATAATTTGTAAAAGAATTAAGTAAATTAAAATATTTTAGATATAAGTAGCCATCACCTAAATAAGAATGGGAAATTTAATTAGAAAATCTAATGTCTAATGAACTAATGTATAAATAGAATTATAAATTTATCATAATAGAGATAGTTATATTTTAATAATATATGCACTTAGATATCTATGAATATTGATTAAGTTAATGTTACTAATTATAGGAATTTCAGTTAAAAAAAGAAGTTTTAAAGGGAAGGAGATTCAAGAAGAAGTTTCACACTAAAGTGGGTAATTATGTTCTTTCATTTATGATAAAATCATACTTATTTTCCATATGATAAAATGTATTTGTTCATGGTTATAAATTGCCTCTGTATTTCAAAGTTTGATTTATGTTTTCAGTTTCTCCATATTGAATGAACAACTTGAATGTTAGATTACCAGATTTACGCCATCGCGTAAATAACCGATTTACTATTTTCAACCGATATGGATAGTTTTATAAATTATATGTTATGAATGTGATGGAGTTTATATTAGATTTGCCAGTGATGCCATGTTCTGCTCACTAAAAAAGGTAAATGAAAATTGTTACTTGTCCTTTGGATGAGTCATGAAAAATTTTTGTTATGAAGAAGGTCTCTCTTATGGATAAGGTTTTAGATGGTGACTCCTGAAATGACTGATAAATTAGAAAATAAAATTCTTAATGAAATGTTTATTTGGATCTACCTCTTATATGTTGGATTGTTGAATCGCATGCTACTTAAAGTTTATGTTTATGTTTATAGTAAAACCTGTCATGCATATTAATTCTGCTTTCTTGTTTTACTATAGTGTTAAAATCATAATTTATCCACTGAAAATTTTATTCAATTGTAAGTTTATTTTTTTTAGGTAATTTTCCTAATTAGAGTAGATGAAGAATGATTATTTCATCGTCAGTAGGCGACTTGAGATAGATTATGTTAGTTTATATTTTAGACTGCGTTTTATATGATTTCTGTTGGTGGATATTTTATGTGTGGACAAATTTATTAAATGTGATTTAGATTTGTAGTGACTCTTATATAAATTTGAAAAATATTGTGTAGTTTATAATTTCTATTGGTGATGTTAAGTATAGTTTTTCTTTTATCTGTCCGACCGTCCGTTTCCGTCTTAGGTATTCCAAGCATCCGGGTCGGGTAGTGATAAGAGTGATATCAGAGCGAGATTTTATAATTAGGGATATAAGTATGATCATAATCAAATAGTCATTAGGAAGATAAATTCTATGAAGAGATTTACATATGATTATGTTAATTGATGCATAATGATTATAAATAAATTGTGTTTCTAAGGCCTATGAAATCAATTCAAGAAGATGCTTTGGGAGAAAAAAGAGAGGCACAAACTGCTAAGTAATAGAATTTGGTGCAACCCATTCACTAGTTATAGATGCATTTGCTCAAATGATGGAAGTAATGACTCAGATGATACCAAATCAGCATACTCAAGCTAGTGGAAGTGGTGAAAATCATATGGACAAATATCTTAAATTATTTCAAGATATGAGGCTACCTCTTTTCTCAAGAATATGAGGACCTATAGAAGTAAAAATTGGTGTGGATGAATAGAAAATATAAAGTATGTCATGCCTCCGAGGAAAGAAATTTTTTTTTTTTGCTTGGCAAGCGAGAGATGGCGGCGAGGACAATTGTAAGAAAAGATTGGTTCATACCTCTCTCAGCTAGGAGACAAATGCAGGACAAGTTCATGAGACTTGTACAAAGAGATCAATCTATCATGTAGTATGAAGCTGAATTCACAATGCTTTCAAGGTATGCACCCCAATTGATACCAGATGCAAAAGAGAAATGTCATAGGTTTTTATCTGAACTGAAGGGTGTAGTTAGACAACTCTTTATCCCTTTGAGTATTGATGACTATTCTGTACTGGTGGAGAGAGCTAGAATGATAGAGTTGGATTTACCAGCTACTCAAAGGAGAGATGCTGAAAAGGAGGAATGATGATAGGTTAAAATCTAGGTAGAATGTTCAAATTGAAAAAATTAAACTAGAAGAAGCTTAAGTCTAATAATACTATCAGCAGTAACAATGTTATTATATGCCTAAAATGTAGAAGAGCACATAAAGGAGAGTGTCTCTTAGGCATAAATACTTATTTTTGGTGCCATCAGTCAGGACATATGGCAAAATCTTGTCCTATATTAGGTCAGAGATCTTCAGTTGATACTAGGACAAGTGTTTAGCCTCCTCAAAGGACTGTTGGCAAGGATGATTGAATCAACTGCATCAGTTTCATTTTAGAATCAAAATCGGTAGAATACACAGCCTCGAGTTTATGCACGTACACAGTAAGAAGCAAAAAACTCGCCTGACATCATTACAGGTATGTCTCTATTTAAATTAGCATTGTAAAATTTTATGCTGTACTAGATTTTTTTTATATATATTTACTCATTTATAGGTATCATCTCTATTCAAAATAAATCAGTTAAAATTTTATTGATACTAGAGCATCACGTTCATTTATATTTGAGAAATGTGTGAGAATTTTGGAATTGAAAGTTATGAAAATGCCCATAGTATTATCAGTTGCAATGCCAAATAGGTCTCATATGAATGCTAAAATTTGCAGTGTGAACTTGAATATTTGTGAAAGAAACTTGGATACAGATTTAATAGTATTATCGCTATATGAATTTGATGTGATTTTATGAATGAATTGACTATCTAAATATTATGCTACTATAAATTGTTATAAAAAGATAGTCAAATTCAATATCCCTGGAGATGGATAATTCAAATTTGCAGGGTATATGAGAATATTAGCTATGATAATGTCTTGCTTAAAAGTTCAAAAGATGTTAGCAAAAGCTTATGAAGGTTTGCTTGCTTAAGTTACTGATGTTACTAAAGAGGTAAACAAATTATAAGATATACTAATAGTGAAGGAGTATCTAGAAGTTTTTCTGGATGATTTACCAGATTTACTTTCAATCAGAGAGATAGATTTCTCTATTGATTTAATTCAAGGTGCAGAACTTGAAGCAAAAGTACCATATAAAATGTCGATCAAAGAATTACTAGAGTTGAAGAATCAGTTGCAAGAACTTTTGGAGAAGGATTTATCGTGCTCATTTCTCACATTCCTCAGATTGTTTGTAAAGAAGAAATATAAGAGCTTGAGGCTATGCATAGATTATAGAGAGCTTAACAAACTCACATTGAAGAATAAATATCCTTTGCCAAGGATTGATGATCTTTTCGATCAACTAAAAAGAGCTTCAGTATTTTTAAAAATTAATTTAAATTTGGGTTATCATCAGCTGAGAATCAAATTAGAAGATATATCAAAGAATGTATTCAGTATAAGATATGACCATTATGAGTTTGTGGTGATGCTTTTGGGCATAACCAACGCTGCAGTTGTATTTATAAATCTCATGAATAAAATTTTTAGACCATTTTTGAATTCATTTGTGATTGTATTCATAGATAATATTCTAATATATTGTAGAGATGAAGCAGCTCATACAAATCATCTTTATATTGTTTTGCAAACTTTGAAAGAAAATCAATTGTATGCAAAATTTTTCAATGTGAATTTTGGTTAAATAGCATCATATTTTGGGCAGATAGATGAAGGTGCTTGATATCGAGAAAGTCGAGAATAGAACGATCTGCACCAACTACTATCATAGAAGTCAAAAGTTTTTTAGGAGTGACAGGATATTATAGGAGGTTTGTTGAAGGATTTTCACAGATTGCCATGTCATTATCTAGGCTAGCACACAAAACAGTTAAGTTTGAATGGTCAGATCAGTGTGAAGATGCTTTTCAAAAATTGAAGAATTGTTTAATGACTGCACCAGTCTTAATTATTTCATCAGGGACAGAAGGATTTCAAATTTATATTGATGCATCATTAAGAGGTTTGGGATGTATACTTATGTAGAATGAAAGAGTGGTTGCTTATGCTTCAAGACAATTGAAAAATAATAAAAAAAAATTATCCAACCCCTGACCTGGAGTTAACAGTAGTAGTTTTTGCATTAAAAATTTAGAGACATTATTTATATGAAGTAAGGTGTGAAGTTTTTACCGATTATCGAAGCTTAAAATACATCTTTACTCAAAAGGAGTTAAATTTAATGCAAAGGAGATGGTTGGAACTCATTAAGGATTATGATTTGGATATTCAATATCATTCGAAAAAGGTAAATGTAGTTGCTGATGCTTTAAGTAGAAAAATATATGGTAGTGTAAATTTGTTGATCTCTCAACAGGAGGAGTTGATTCGAGATTTGAAAAAATTAGAAAATTCAATTATTAAATTCACATATGATCATATTTTATTTTTAAATCAAATGTCTATACAATTAAATTCAAAAGATAGGATATGAGATGCTTTACCTCAAGTTGTTGACTTTCAAAAAATTTTAAATTTCATAAAAGTAGGCCATATAGAAGATTTTGAAATTGATGAGGAGGGATTATTGAAGTATCAGGGCAGAATTTGCATTCTAGATATTAGAGATTTAAAGAGAGATATCTTACATGAAGCATATTACTCTAATTATATAATTTACACATGCAGTAGCAAAATGTATCAAGATCTTAAGAAAATATTTTGGTGATCAGGGATAAAAAAAAGCATAGCTGATTTGTTTACAAGTGTCCATCATGTCAAATGGTTAAAGCTGAACATTAGAAGCCAAGTGAATTTTTATAACCATTGCCAATACTTGAGTGGAAATGAGATGATATTGTCATGAATTTTGTGGTTGGCTTACCTAGATCCAGAAGAGATTGTGATATTTTTTGGGTGATTATTGATTGATTGTCTAAATTTACACATTTTATACCTATTAAACAATCAGATGCTGTTGAAAATTTAATGTATGTCATAAATCTAAGTTACGCCAAAGTCTATAGATTCAGGACCGATTCATATCTAGATGTGGAAAAAAAATTCAAGAGTTTTAGTACATGCTTACTTTCGATCGATTTCATCCTCAAATTGATTACTAGTTAGAAAGAATAATATTACTCAAGATTTACTTAGATTTTGTACACTTGATTTTTTTTTTTTTTGGTTGAGAATTTCACTTGCTTTTGATTGAGTTTTCCTACAATAACAGCTTCTAAACAAGTATTGGTATGACTTCTTATGAAGCATTATATGAAAGGAAATGTAGAACACCACTTTGTTGGGTGAAAACAGCAGAAGAATCATCGATACGTAGTAGTAGGAAGCCACCGAAAAGATTGAAGATGAAAAGTCGCTCAAGATAGATAGAGAAAATATTATGATGTTAAATATCGGCCAGTAGAATTTGAAGTGGGAGAGTTTGTGAGCTTTAAAGTCAGCCCCATAAAAGGTATTTAACATTTTGGAAAGATTGGAAAGTTAAGCCCATGTTATATTGGTACATATGAAATCTTTGAAAGAATTATGAAAGTGGCTTATAGATTAGTTTTACCTTCTAATATGCAAGGAGTATACAATGTATTTCATATTTTTCTCCTGCGAAAATATATTACTGATGAAGCCAACAGAATTATTATTTATTTTATTGATGTTCAACCTGATCTCACATTTATGGAGGAGCTAGAGAGATTTATAGACTATGATGTTAAGCATCTCAAGAATAGATAAATTCCATTTGTACGTATATTGTGGAAACATGGATCAGAACGAGAAGGTATGTGAGAGAAGGAATCAGAAATATGAGGACTTTATTCTCATATACTTGATTAAAGGTATGTTTATTTATATTGTTGTCATTAAATTTCGATGACGAAATTTTTATAAGAGCGAGAGACTGTAATAATCGGGAAAAAATCGAAAAAAATGAAGGAAAAAATTTAATATTCAACCGTCGCGACGGTTGGCTGCGAAATAAAAGAATCGAGGGGAGGCTCGATTTCAGTTTGCCAAAATCGAACACCTAAAGTAGCAAGAGAGGAAACGAGAGAGGGAGAAGGAGAAAGGGGAGATGGGCACGCCAGCCGCGTCTAGAGTGTGAGGCGGCTTCCTGCCCAGATCGAGCCGAGCCTCCCTGCAAGGGATCGAGAGAGTGGAAGAAGGGAGCGCGTGCGTGAGGAATTGGGATGCGGGCGACGGGCAAGGGTTAGGGAAAACCGAGGATAGAGAGGGGAATAGAAAGGTAAGTTAAATATATAATATGTTATTATATATTTAATTTAGAAATTCAATTTTTTTTGTTATTATTTCAATTTTGGCTTGGGGTGTATATATTTCAACAAAGAATTTAATTTGGGAAAGTGTAGTTTAAATCAAATTCAATTAATTAAGTATTAAATCTTTACATATAAAATATTATTTTAAATATTGACTTTATATTTAGCTTAAGAAATGTAAATAAATACATAATATAGTATAGTTTATAATAATATTAAATTTCTTTTTCTTATGGATTTAAATTATAAATTTTATGAGGTGAATAAAAAAAAATAGTTTAAATAATTAATTGATAGATTAAGAGAAAAATAGATAGAGCTTATTATAAAAAGATTATGTTACTAACATAATAGTAGACTCATAATTTAAATATAATAGTGAATAAAATGAATATGATAATTGATAAAAGAATTAAGTAAATTAAAATATTTTAGATATAAGTAGCCATCACCTAAATAAGAATGAGAAATTTAATTAGAAAATCTAATGTCTCTAATGAACTAGTGTAGAAATAGAATTATAAATTAATCATAAGAGAGATAGTTATGTTTCACTAATATATATACTTAAGTAGCTATGAGTATTGATTAAGTTAATATTTCTAATTATAGGAATTTCAGTTAAGGAAAAAAGTTTTAAAGGGAGGAGATTCAAGAAGAAGCTTTACACTAAAGTGAGTAATTATGTTCTTACATTTATGGTGAAAGCATACTTATTTTTCATATGATGGAATGTATTTGTTTATGGTTATAAATTGTCTCTATACTTCAAAGTGTGATTTATGTTTTCAGTTTCTTCATATTGAATGAACAGCTTGAATGTTAGATCATGTTATTTATGTCATTGCACAAAAATAATTGATTTACTATTTTGAATTGATATGATAAATTTTATAAATTATATTTAAATGTGAACGCCAGAAAAGAGAGTCACCGCTTACGATGATACCGAGTAATGCGAATGCATCTCGCACAAAAGGTAAATAAAAATTATTACTTATCCTTTGGAAGAGTTATGAAAAATGTTTCTTATGAAAAAGGTCTCTTATGGAAAAGGTTTTAGACAGTGACTCTTGAAATGGTTGATAAATTAGAAAACAAGTTCCTAATTATATTTTTATTTACATCTACCTCTTATATGTTAGATTGTTGAATCGCATGTTACTTAAAGTTTATGTTTATGTTTATAAGAAAACCGCCACATATTAATTCGCTTTTACTATAAAAACATAATTTACTCATTAAAAATTTTATTCAATTGCAAGTTTATTTTTTTCAGGTAACTTTCCTAAGTAGATGGAGGATAGAAGGGATGATTATATCTATCATCGTAGAAGGACTTCAAGAGATAGGTATTATGTTAGTTTAGGTTTTAGATTAGGCTTTATATGATTTATATTGATGGATATTTTATATGTGTGGATAAATTTGTTAAATGTGGTTTGAATTATAGTGGCTCTTATATGAATTGAAACAATATTGTGTAGTTTATAATTTTTATTGGTGATGTTAAGTAAAATTTTCCTTTTATCCGTCCAACCTCCGTTTCCGTCTTGGTATTCCAAGCTTCCGGTGCGGGTCGTGACATTTTGTTCCTTCAAAGTGGGATTATAAGATGATGTAGCTATTTAAACTGTTAGTGGAATTTGATCATTGATTTGCTACCAACTCTCATTATTATTGTATATGTTAAAATGTCGTTGCTGAATTTGGAGTGCCCTTTCCATGTAGGAAACTTATAACTATAATAATAGAAGCCTTAATATATCTTAATCTTTCGACAGAAACAATGCCATTTTCTACATTTAAAGCAATTATTTGATAATGTCAGACGGAATGGGATTTTTAGCTACAATGCAATCATGTTTTAGTTGGCAGTCATCTGCTAGGCAACAAAAGAGGTCTGTTTGGAAGTTAATTTTGAAATATTTTTCAATATTGGTTTACCGTTTCACTAATTTGGCCCCTGTTAGTTTAGTTGTTTGAATCACTGGTAAGTTTGGCAATCTATTACAGACTACATTTGCTTTGGCTTATTAAACTAAACTTTGAAAATAGCTATTCCAACAGGATTTCATATGACCAGTGATGTGGGTTTGAAATCAGTTCTTTTTATGTTTTTGCATGGTGAGGGAGTAGGACAACTAATGGCTGGTGAGGCTTATTGATTAACATAATGATAAATTTCTTTCTTTTAACTATTCGCGGATTAAATGCTGCATTGATGGCAATGTTTTGATGATTGCAGTGTATCAAGGACTGGTTAATATGATTTGCTTGAATCATCTCTTGTTATCAGGCAGAATCTTTTGTAGACAATTTAATTTCATGATAGGGCATTATACGTGGCAGAGTGGCCTTTATTGCCACGATCCATTGAGGTCCCCGCTATGTCGCACTGCATTCGCCCTCCCACCCCAACACCTCTCCTCCTGACTATCCCCATCGGGGCCCTGGGTTCTGGGCTTGCCTGCGGTCGACGCAAATCTGCTGGCACCTGCGCAAATGCTTGCCAGTGAAAAAGTAAGTTTTTTTGGGATTTTGGGACTACTAGAGCCTACATGCAGTATTTTGGGTGGCTCGTCTATTAGGGAGTGACCCGGCTTGACAACCCCTCCGCCTTTGTGCAGAGGCACTCCATGCATGCGGGGACGGGCGTGCTAATGGCCATGTCGTGAGCATGTCGTGATATGCGTTGGAGCCCGTGGACGCCATGCCTGTTCCTGTGCCTGTGCCTATTTTCTCGAACCGCGCATCGTCATTTGTCCGACGCTGTCTGTGCACCCATACGAGCCTTCGATATGCCACGTGAGAAAAATAATATCCGAGGGAAAATCTAGTGCATGCGACACGAAAATTCGGGCGCTGATATGCCTGAGAAACACGACCCGAGAGAAATTCGCAAAATTCGGGCGCTTGCGCGGTTGAAAAATTGACCCGAAGGTGATGTGAAAAATTCAGGCTATGTTGCGCCTGAAAAAGGCGACCCGAGAGTGCTGCGAAAAATTCGGGCGCGACACGCCCGATGTTCGTGAACGACAAGCCATCCGGGGGGCCAGTGCGATTGGCCAGTAGCCACGGCCCGACGGGCATATGGAGCTGCGACGTCCGTGTGGGGTGGTGTGTGCCAAAGATCGACATGGCATCAACACAGCTTGAGCGGGCGGCGTGGACGCGGCGATGGTGCTCATGCGAAGGCGGTCGCGAATCGGCGGGTTAGTTGCGCCAACCGACAACCGGCGATACGCGTTGTGGGGGGCCGGCTGGCTAGTTACGCGGATCGCGGGGGGCCGTCAAATGGCGGTGATACGCTGATGGCGAACACGACGCGGCGACGGCACGGGGCCATGACACGGCGCGGGGAATTTGAAATTCAGACTAAACTAACTTCTTTGGAAAATAGCATGCACTCTTTTTATTGCATCGACATGTAATTGATCATTAGATTCAATAGCTGGCCATGCTTCTTAACTTGAAACAAAACTGTGTTATTTCTCATTGTTGATTAAATAGTTAAAATTGCGGACTACTATGGCACCTAATAAAGGGGGTACTTTTGTGATTTTAAAAAAATATTACAAGTTAAAAACTTTAGTTATAGAATTGATACAAAAATAATTTTAAGTTGATAGGTTGATTACTCAATATCACGAAGTAAATGAAAATAAATGTTGGAAAGAAAAAAAAGAGATAACAAACAAGCAATTTTTATGTGGTTCGTCTAAACCCCGAAATGACTTACATCCAGGTGTAGCCACTTTGTTTTGGATTCTACTATCCTAAAAAGTAATTATTATAATGACTCTCTTCAACAAGGTAAATATAATCCCAACAATAATAGTGTATTATACCATAATAGAGTGAGTACAACCTAAAAATAAATTACAAGCAAAAAGTAAAACAAAAATAACTTTTGATTTTGACAATAATGAACTAAATGTATAGCAACTACCCACTCAAATGATCTTACAACTCACAAATGATAGATAACTCACTAATTGTTGCATGTAATGTTAAAATAGATTTTCCAAAATGTTGCTTACTTTAGATCTGCCTTTATATGAGTGATCAATCAATGTAAAAATACTTTCTATATATTTGAATTTTTGTAATGCTTAAATAATAAATTTTATCAAGCATAAAAAAATTAATTTTGAAATGGTTGTAGTCAATAACAATAATGCAATGAATGTATAATGATTTTCTCCATCAAAATATGTGTGTTCAGTTAGAACAATTTATTTCAGCAACATGTCTAATTCCAACAAATGTATGAATTTTTACAACAAGAATTTATGGTCAAATGCAATGATTAATTAAGATAATATTAAATAAAATTAATTTAATTTCAGAAAATTTAAGTAATCAATATAGAAAATTCAACTTTGCAAAATAATAGTTTTATTTTGATCAAATATGATTATTAAACTTGCAATTCGAGTGTTGATAGCAATTATATGTAACTCACATGAAAATATCAATGTTTAAGCAACTATAACTTCAACCAATAACGATGATGTTTATACAATTAATTCCAAATAATATTTGAATCTAAACAAAAAGATCACAACCTACACACATCCCAGATATGGAGAGTATTTGCAGACCTGTTACAAGTTGGCATGAATTATAAAGCTGAATTAATATATGAGCTAATCGAAAGTTGGCAAATGAAGGATAACTGGAGTATAAATATCACGCTGATCACCCCTCTAATTATCTTATGGTTCATATGGATGGCTAGAAATGAAATGAAGAGCAATGAAAATACCAATACTGAGAATTAAAACTTATTTGCACAAGGCGATATGTAATGAGACAATAAAATGGTCACACTTCAATGGGCAAAAGCAATGCTCAGATATATTGGGGTCATATGAAGACAACACCAAACATAGATGGAAATCGTTCACCGGAAAAAACCATCCCATGGCATTATCAAAATAAACATTGATGGGAGCTTTAATACTAAAACTGAAAATGTTGGAATCGGTGGACTCTTCAAAGAAAATGATGATAAATGCTCAATCCTCTTGTCTATGCCTTATGCTGCACTCTCTCCCTCCATGCTGAGATGGCAGCATGCCTCTATGCACTTAAGATTGCCTCCATCAAACCTTACTATGAATACTGGATTAAATCAGATTCTATGATCCTTATCCAACTACTTAAGGAGAACAAGGAACGCTATAGACCTTGGTTTACTATTAATGATTTTAAAGCCTTGAGGAACTTGCTGCAAAAATTGCACATCTCTTTCTCCCACATATGGCGAGAAGGTTACCGTCTGCTGATATGTTGACCAAACAAGGAGCTGTTTTTTAACCATTATGCATTTCTAGGAATATGAACTCAGTATTAACCATCCTTGTGAATAGTGACAACATTGACTTACCTTACATTAGATCTAAATTTGTGTAACACTTTTCTTCTTTTATCATTTTAGATTACTTGCATCTTTAAAGTGATCAATGAAAACTTCCTTTTATGAAAAACAATAAATATTATGATAAAGGGAATTTCAATTCCAATGATGTGTGCAAAGAAAAAGTAGAATTAACAAGACATGTAAAACTAAAATTATAAAATAAAAGAATTTAAATTTGAGACAAATTTGTTTTGATTTCACCAAAATTATCATGAGATGCATAAATATTTAATTTAACATGAAAAGAGAATGGATATTACAAGAAGTCAAGTAATTTGAAGAGTTGCAATAAAATATATTCACTTGGAAAAATTAAGAATAAGCAAGAGATCAATTATCCAAATTTAATAAAAAATAAAAACTTTTGAAGAATTCTTACTCAAAAGGAAAAAAAGAAATTTAGAAAAAGTTCACCTCAATCCTTTGAGAGAACCTTTTCTCTTGCATAAGCCAACTTTATTGAGAAGATATATTGATGAGTCAAAGAAAATATTACATTAAAGAGCACACAAAAGTTGAAATTTTTTTGTCTCCCTTATAAGTCTTAGATTTCAGAGGATTTTAGATGATGATGATAGCCATCCAAAAGGGTTAGGATTTTACTTTGAAAGATTTTTAAATGATTGCTCAATTGAGTCAACAACCAAGGGAGTGCAATTTGGAAAGAGTTTAGTAAAAATAATATAAATTGCATGAGATATGGCCACCCACATATAATTTAATTAAATATGGAAAACAAATTTGCTCCAAACTAAGGTGTCAAAAATTTACCCAATATGAACCCGACTCAAAAAATCTAGGTTTGGGTTGACTTAATTAATTTTTAGGTTGGGCTTGGATTTAAGAAATTGATCTGTTCAATATTTTAGGTCAAGATCGGGTTGAGTAATCAACCCAAAATTGATTCGATTTTGACCTGTCAATATTTTGACGCGGGAATCCAAAACTAACCTAAATTTGATCCATTTTTTTACTTGCGAATTTGACCCAATTTTTATCTAAAATGCATGTATAAATAGATTATTTGAGTCGTGTTTAATTCAAACGGGTTGATGGCGAGTTGGGTTCAAGTCAAGGTTTTTGACTTGATTAATAAAGGATTGGGTTTGGGTCAAACCTATTCATGTCGAGTCAAATTCGGGTTATACCCTAACTAGACCCACTGACTTGAATTGACACTACTACTCCAAATGGCCAAAACAATTAAAAGGGTGAATTTGGAATTCAAATAAGGGTGATTGAGAGGGAACGTAATTTAGAAAAAAATGAAATTAAATTGAAGGAATTTTGGCCAACACAAGATATTGTGATATGTATATATTAGGATATAATTTATGCATTTTTATATGTATATAAGTATATAGATATATATTTAATAAATATGGCTAATTAAATTAAGTGAAATTAAAAAAAAAGATTAAAATAACAACAATTTGGCTTAAACAAAATTTGGAACTATGGCTAGGGTCAACTACATAAATCTTCTTTTCTCCATTGTCTCTTATTAAGTGTCATATTCTCATTTAAGTTTAATAAAATAAGGTCTTTTTTATACTTCTTGACCATGTGTTTTTAGGTCTATCTCAACCTTTCTTAACATAGGCTAAATCTAACTCTCCTAATGGGATCATAGGACAACCGACATTTTGTGTGACCAAATAATCTATGGTGACTCTATAATCTTATCTATCATTGGAGCAACTCCAACCTTTTCATGCATATAATTTTTTCGACTTTTGTCTCTTAAAGTAAATCCCAGTTATCCACCTAAGCATCCTCACCTCTGCAACACTTCATTTATTCTTTTCGTTTACTATTCCTAGTCTCACTACTATCTTATAAAATTTTTTCTTAAGTTCAAGCAGTACTTTTCTATCAGCCAATAAGTCCAAAGCATTCCTCCATATTAACTATCCAACTTGAATTCTACTAATAACATCTCCATTTATTTCCATCACTTTAAACAATAGACCCAAGATATCCAAATGTTCACTCTTTTTAATGACTTGATCACCTATTGTCACAACTCCATTACTAGATCTTCTACAACTAAAATTACACCCTATGTATTTGATTTTAGATCTACTCTAATGAAAGCCTTTAAACTCCAAGGTTGGCCTCCATGATTCATGTTTTTCTTGAACTCCTTTTTTAGTCTTATCAACATGAAGAATATCATCAGCTAAAAGCATACAACAAGGTGCATCCCTATAAATTTCTAGTAAGAACATCTATAACTAAAGCAAAACAATATTGGCTAAAATTTGATCCTTGATGTAATTTAATTGAATTAGGAAAATACTTGATCAATCTTTCTTGTGTTTGAACACAAGTAACAACTCGGTATACATATCCTTACTAACTTGAATATAATTAATATTAATTCCTTTCTTTTCTTGTACTCTCCAAAGCACTTATTTTGGAACTTTATCATATGTTTTCTCTAAATCAATAAATATCATATGTAGATCCTTTTTTACTCTCTCTATACTTCTCCATCAAGTCTCTCAACAAATGTATAACATCTATAGTAGATCTGCCTAATCTGAATTCAAATTAGTTTTGAGAAAGTTTTGCATCACATCATAATCTATGCTTTATTACTCTCCCATAATTTTAATGTTTGACACATTAACTTAATTCTTCTATAATTAGTACACTCTTTTATATCACCTTTATTCTTAAAAATAGAAACCACCAAACTCTTGCTTCACTTATATGACATCCTTTTAATTTTTAAAATAATATTAAAAAGAATAGTAAGATAAGAAATTTCTTAATCTCCTAAGCATTTCTACATTTCTATTAGAATATTGTCGTGTCTTATTATTTACACATTTCATTTTATTTAAAGCTTCTCCAACTTCGGTTTTATTAATACGATGATAAAAAAAATATTTTTATTTAGGATTTTGAGATCGTTAAAGTCAATCATATTCTCTCAACCTATATTGAAAAGTTTATCAAAATATCTCATCCACATATATTGAATATCCTTTTCTAAGAAAAAGTACTTTATGATCTTCATTCTTAATGTATTTCACTTAAACTATATTTTTACTTATTCTATCGTTTTGCTTTGCTAACTTATACATTCATTTTGTATCCATTCTTTTAGATAAATCATTAAATATTGAATTTTTGTATAATATATTATTTTTAAGAATCCCTCAAGTTATTCTATGCATTTCTCAATTCTCCGAATTTTTATATCTAAAAAAATTTTTATAACAAAACTTTTTATTTTATTTTTTCTTACACATTTTGACTCTACCACTGACTGTTTTTACTAATAGGAGCTTTTCTTTTTTATTCTCAAAGCATGTTTTTTAGAACTTGTTTAATCACTTTTTTTCTTACATAATATTAGCTTTTTCATAAACATCCCAAATCCGAAGATCTATTAGCTTAATCTTAAAAATATTTTTGTTAGCTTTCTTAAGTACCTCCATCTAATTTTAGTATAATGTTTTATTTTATTTTTCATTTCTCAACCATTCATCTTAAAATCTAAAACCAATGGTTGATGCTAGGTTTTTAGGTTTTCACCTGGAATGACTTTACATTTTTTACAATATAAACATTCTATTTTTTATGAGAAAATAATAAATATGTGCTTTATTAAGTTTATTTTTATAAGTAATATATGCTCCTCTTTTTTTTTTAAATAAAGTATTAACAAGATCATAAGCTAATATGAAATCTAAAGTAGTGTTACCTTCTTTATTAGTCACTCCATATAGCTATCATGAAATACTTTTAAAATCTTTTATCACTCTACTAATATGTTCATTTAAATATTTTCTAATAAATAATTTTTTTTTCAAGAGGTATCCTTTGTATAAATTCTTTTAGGTCTTTGTTTGGTATTCATATTAGTGAAAAAGATTTTCAATGACATATCTTGCAGAAGTATGCTTAACAACCTAACGTCCTTTGTAGATAAAGGCTTCACAGAGGGAGTTCGAGGAAATACTTAAGGAGCAAAGGTCCGTTGTTTATTAAATATTTGTCGCATCACCTTTTCTTATTTGGTATTTGCAGCAGCTCATTTTTTTTCTGTGGAGGAAACTGCTGGATTATTATGCTAGTTGAATGGAATCAAACCTTTTATAAGCATGGTTAGATTTGTTTCTTTCACAAGAACACACATCTTTTCCTTCTCGTCAATATGTTCTAATTGGAATGCATGTTTTTAATTCTAAATTTTGGTTCTAGTTCTGATCTAATGGCTAGGTTCTGCATGCTAGGCAGTAATTGCAAATAGCGTACAAAGAACCTCTCTCCATTGCAAGTTTGAAATCAAAAGAATAGGGTGAAGGGAACAATCTATATGATGTCTCTTAAATATTTTTTTGATAATCATTAAATAATGTGCTGTATACTGGCTACCACATTAGTAATGTTTTCATTTAATATTGAAAGTTCTATAAATAATATCTTTAAAAGTGTCTTTGATCAGATGCATCTTGGTCCTTGTAGGTTGGCATATTTTGTTTCGACACTTTATAGTTTCTATGATTAATGTAGGGAATGTAAAAGAATAATGTTGATGCCATTTACTCGGGTAGAAGGTGATTGATAATTTATTGCATGATTTACTTCATAATAGTCAAAGCTTTAACTGCCTAGACTGTCATATTTGGTCGTCCACTCAAGACTTTTGTTGGGATAGTTTCAATGTATGATGTCGTCTTAAATTTTTGTAGGATGGTACATTGTTACTATCAACAAGCACTTAGTACAATCTCAGGAATATTACTAGAAGGCATTGGCTGAGTCTCATGTTATTAACTTCGCAGCAAAGCCCATTCAGTTAAAATCAATTCAGCCTTGCCGGATGACTCTTGCATTTTTTGGACATATGTATGAACATTATTAATTTTTGATTGATGATAGCTTTGCTAACCCACACAAACAAAGCCTAAATGATTTGAATAAAAGAAATGAAATGATCTGTAAGAAAAACCAAAATAAATTGACTATGAACATGAAACGAATAAATAAACTCAAACAATATAAGATTGATGACCTTTGCTAATACCTCAATATTTGAAAACAACCATAAGTGAATCAGATGAGGCAATTGCTATGTCAACCTTAGCAATCATTATTGTTTAGGGCACAAAATTCTGTTTCAACTAACGATGAATTTGATGATGATGACAATAAATAGACATGATTAGACTAACTCCTTTTTTTCATGCATCCACTTGACTATTATGATTGTTGTGCACAATATTAAGTGTCACCCAAAGTAAGCTTTTATGTTTACACCAATTTCATACTAGGAAGAAATGTTGGAATCTAAATTCATCATTTTAAATCTTTTCACTCAGGTGGTATGCCACAAGCATAGTTAAAGCTATATATTTATATGGTGCAAATTAATCCGGTTGGTAAGGACCTTGAAAGTTATTGTCAAAATTTTGTGTTTGAATCCTACCTATACTAGAATAATGTTTCACTTTACAGATTTGAGTGGGCAAAAAAAAAAAAAAAGTTTATTTCTTTGTACTTCCTATGGTTCTGTTTTGCATTCTACTTGTGCATTAGCCACACCTTTTTTTCCCCCTAATAATTTAATGACTTTATGCAATTGTAGGCCTTTCTTAATTATACCACATAAGAGATATCCAGCCTGTGCTTTACATTGTACTTGTGTGCTTTGGTCAAGAAAAAGGCATATTTGTCCCACAAAACACAAACTTGTGCAGGAAATTCATTTGTTAATGTTGCTCAATTGACCTAGAGGTTGAATGCTGTTTGCAACTTATGATTTTGAATCAAAGACTTAGCACATATAAATGTACGCGTGTAAATTTGTGATTAAAATTTCTTAATGTAAAAAAAAATCATCTGCTAAAATTATATAGTATATTCAGTTATAAACTTAATATTTTGTACATTCTAGTAGTTTGTATACAAGAGTCACAGTTCTTACTGATATGTCAGGTCAACTTCCATGCAAGGTAAGCTTCTCAAGTCTAATTTAGACCCTGTAGTAGTTGATGCACTGAAAGATCTGAAGAAGCTGTTGCCTGACGACTAATGACACGCTCTTAACCGAAGTCTTCTTGATAGCAAAACTTGTTTGTGCCAAATGTAAGACTGATGCAAATATATTAAAGTGCAATTGGGTGAAGACAGCAGATTGAAGAAAAGCGTACCAATTTGCTTGATGTCATTGTTCTTTTTTTACCAATGGTTAGCTGATAAAATCAGGTGTCATGTTGTAGTAATGCTTATTCATTCCCCTGATTGCGCGCAAACTCGCGTTCAATTATTTTGTAATTACAAAATTGTTTTATGAGACATATTTGCATTTAATTTCAAAATTATGTAAACTACAATATAAAAATATAATAAAAATGGAACTGACAAAAAAAAATTGTTATCAAATACTTTTTTATTTTTTAATAATATAAAGTAAAACATATACATAAAATAATAGATTTAAAAATAAATTAAAATTGTTGATGATTCAGTGTTTGCAAAATATTCAAGTGATTTTGGATTAATGCTTTGAATCTCCTCTCTATCAATCAATCCTTCCACCTCAAGATATAATTGACAATTATAATTTTTAATGATTATTACCTAATCATCTAGAATCAATTTGCTCGCTCATTTCACAAAGTTAAGCTAATGGATACTTAAGAGTAGTCTCACTTTGAAGTGATGGTGATGATTGATCAAATATCTCACTATGTATCATAACTAGTTTCTTGCATGCTTTATTGATAATATCATCTTTTGGTAGATCTACTACATTTGCATTTGATCCAATCATTTTCAAGATCTTAAAGGGACTAACACCTCTAGCATATAACTTTTGAATGGTTTTTATTAAAAATATTTTGGACCTCATAACATATTATCCTTAAAAAAAAACTCTATTTTCTTTATGAGCATCAACTAATATTTTAAATTACTTAAAATTTAATTTATTTTTCTATTCTTATGTAAATCATAGATATGTTTTGCAAATGCTTGTTTGGACTCAAACATACATACATGCATATGAAGAGATAGTTAATCCAACAAATTATATGGTTTATAGCCAAAAAAATTTACTCATATAGGCTTGTTTACTAAATTATTGTGTGCGTATTTAACTGTTAGGGTGTTTGGGATAATTTTTTAGCTACTTTTAAAAAAGATTAACAGTAAAAAATTTTTTTTTTAAGAATCAGAATTATTAAAGTGTGGTTATTATTAGAAAGTTGATATTTGATTTTTTTTTAAAATATTAATAACACATGCAGTAGCATTACAATCACTTTTATAAAATGTTGCAACTGCTCCAAATAGACTCTTAATTAATATTTTATATTAAAAGGCATTGAAGCAAATTTCTTAAGTTTCTATTTTTCACTTTAGTTTGGCTAGCAATTTATGGATGGTACGGAGATACCAAGATTAATTTTATACCTATTAGGTGAAACAAAGCATTCAAAAAATATGAGATAAAGTATATGACTTGGTGAAACATAATGATCTTGGGAAGACCATGTCATTTAAACACTTCATCAAGAAAAGAAATGTATTATATGAGAAGCATTTGATATTTTAAAATTAAAAATAAAGTGAGACATTTTAGTGAACTTATCAAATATTATTAAAATAGAATCATTTTTTCTAGTATACCTATGCTATTTGAGAATGAAGACCATGCTAAAATTGTCTTAGGGGTGGTTAGGGATGAATAAAAGTATGTATAAGCTAGTGATTTGAGTGAGTGTGTTGCTTAGCTAGAGATAAGTCTGACATCAAATGATAATCTTCGAAATACTACTTCTTATACTTAACAAATAAAGTCCACGCTCAACTATTTTAATGGTTTTATCTCTATAAAACTAACCAACTAATCCTCCAATAATATGCAATTCCTATATCAAGAAGATTTTAAGTTAAGTCTTTGAATACAAGCACTCTCCTTATATAAGTAACAATATTTAAGCATATAATTATGTATGGCTTTAATGGGATATTTTATATGTTTTTATAAGTGATGGTAAAATCATGATAGATAATCTATCAAAATTAATAGCATAAATAGATATAGTGGATAAAAAGAAATTTAGTCAATAATTAAGGGTATCAAGTTTTGTATTCCTTACTCTTGTTTAATGCTTAAAAATAGACATTAAGCTCTAATGAAAGTTTGTGAGAAGTTAAATATTAAATTTTAACTTTTAGTAAAAAAAATAATTTTTAATTTTATAATGACAAGATATAATTCTCAATGCACCAAAAAATAAATTACAGTAAAATAAAGAGAGACAATAGGCACAATTTTAGGTGGTTTGGCCAGACCTCAAAAATGGCCTACGTCCACGCCTAATAACCCATAGCCAAGAATCCATTAAATGTAAAATAACTTACAAATCGTACTATCCTATAATGAGATGAGTACAATTTTTACAATAACATGTACTCTCTTACAAAAGAATGAGTATAATTTCAATAAAAATTTTAAAGCACAAAAGAAAAAATATAAATAATAAATTTTAATAAAATATATCTATCAGAAATATACCAAGCTATCTAATTCAAAAAAGTAATCTCACAACTTATAAATGATCACTTTATAATTTATAATTTTGACAAGATAGAATGCTCACTTAATTTTGAGAAGAAATAATAAAATAAAGTTTTTAAAGTGATCTTACTAAGATGTTTATGCTATTACAATTTGTAGATTAATAAAAAAAATGATTTCAAAATAAATTCACAATTGTCTATTGCACATTAAAATAAATTTCAGTAAAGAATAATTTTAAGTTTAAGAGAAATTATAACAAGTATGTATATAATAGTGTAAGAATGATTAACTCTCCACTAATTTTTTTCATAATTATTAAAAAATAAAAATAGCAAGCTCTACTAAATTTTAGATAGATAAAAACTATTAAATAAAGGATATTAGTTGGAATGAAATAATAAGTGTCAAATAAAATGATTTAACTTTGTATAAATTTTATTTTGATAAAGAAACTTGATATATAATAGATCTAACATATACTCTTAAATTTTAACAAATAATTTATTTTATCTCAATTAAAATGATGCCTTGAATTAATACAAATGATCCTAAAATACTTAAGTAAAATTAGTATATGATAGATCTAACTAAACTAGATAAACTTTTGATTAAAAAGAGAGATCTAATAAATATGAAAGTATTTTCAGTACAATAAATTAAATATAAATGCTTAAAATACACTTCTAAAATAGATCTAAGTATAAATGATCTTTCAAATAAGACTAATGAAGAAATATTTCAAGAAACCAAAAGAAATTCATAGGATGATAAAAAGTTCAGCAAAATAAAATAAATCCTACAAACTATCACAAGAGTTTTTCACAAAAAAAAAAAATGATTGAAAAAAAAAACTTTGATATGATAAACTTAAACTTTGATGTCCAAAGACTAATCCACCAAAAAGTAAAAATTTGATAGAACAAATATATGGTGAAAATAATATAAGCAATTAAAAGAGATTAAGATCAAGAAAATAAACTCAAGTAATTTGAGAAAGCTTGCATAGTTGAAGATATTGAAGCTTCCAAACCAAGGTTTTGATCTTGCAATATCTGGAGAACACATGAAAGAGAAATCTAACATCATTTTATCATATAATAATATAATATTCAATAAAAATATGATTTATATTAAGTAAATATTAAATTCAAATAGCCAAAAATGGCTAGTCACATGGGCACGTGAAAAATAATCAAATAGGCTATTAATATATATTCAAAATGTGTAGCTTGCATTCATTATTAAAATTAGCTACTATTTGAAAACTCATAATAAATTCTATTTTAATCAAACATAGGCCATGTAAACTATCAATTTAAAAGAAGAAATCCAAGGAATCCGTTGGAGATGAATAAGACCTAAATTACTTGATTATAAAAATGACTTTTGTTGAAATACTAAATTTCATTTTTTTTTTGTCAATTTTGAAATATGATATTTAAAAATTATGATATAATTTAGATATGATCATACATATGTTAGTTATCATTAAACTTTTAAATTAAATTAAAATTTTTAACTATATTCATTACATAAATTAGTTACACTCAATAATCATAATTAATTATCATTTATTATTTTGATAATTTAAAAGCAATGTATGAAGCATATAAATTTTTGAAGTTATGGAATTAAATTTTAATTAGATAAAGATTATTTATTTATCTTATTATTAATAATTAAATTTAAAAAATAATATGTTAAATTTTGAGCAAATCAATTCATGCCAATGAACTCATATGAACCTCTAAGATAGTTCTAAATGCATATAGCTTAAAGTATTGTATCAAGCTCCAAGCTATCCATCTTGATCTATCTTTTATTCTTCCATACTTGCAATTGCATTAAACATATTGTGAGATGTATTGGATATATAATTAGCAATCTTACACAAGTTCAAAACTAATATTTTTTGAAACACTTAAAACATTTATTAAAACATCCAAGCATATATTAGTTATCATCAAAATTAATAGGATTGAACATGAGGCTCATAAAACCAACAAGTTTTTCCATTTAACATGCTAAGTGTTTAATTTCCTCTATGAGTTTAAAAATTTAAGTCCTTAATGATCTAAATATAAAATAATTTTTTGTAATAAATGGGAATGTCTCTAATTTCTTGAGGTTTGAATTAATGCATAAATTTCTTTATTTTATATCAAACACTTCTTCCTAAGGTCATTAAAAATTTTACTAAAGAAGCCTAGATGGTTGCCTTATTCACTTAAAGCTCTTTCTATAATTACTCTTAAAACATCATAGTGCACTTTGAATATATAAACAAGTCAGATTATTTGTCATCTTAATAATGGGCCTTGAGTTAAATTTTTCTCAAGCTTTTCAAAATCCTTAAAAGTTATAGAGGCCATTCAATTTTATTTTTTCTAATATAATCATTAATATGTGTAGTGATGGAATAAATCTTCTAAAAACATTTTTTCATAGTGTATACCTAGCTTATGAAAGCTTTAAATATCATACATTAACTGTATAATAGGCCACTCATTGATAACTCTTAATTTTTGGGGTCATTTAATAATCCATTCATTGATATTATTGACCAATAAAAGATCATATGATAAGTAAAACATGCACACTTCCTAAGATTAACAAATAAAATGCTCTTTTAAAGTATAAACTATGTTTATAATCTAAAGTCTTATTAAAGATCCAATAAGAATGATTATATGATTTGAGCCATAACTTTTATGAAAGTTCTAGAGTGACAATGATTAACCAAATATGATATTTTTCTTCTAGGATGAAACCATCATCGACCAGTTTTTAAACTTCAATGATGACTTGTTGTTCGATGTCTAACTGCATATGCTAAGGAGCTTACTTTATTGGGATTGAATCAATTTGAATTTCTAATTTATGGAATGCTACAACAAATGATAATATAATCATCTAATAGTAACTCAAAGTAAAATAAACCTTAAACTTTGAAAGCAACTTAACCAAGTCATTGGCTTCATTTTCACTTAAAAGTGAACTAATGAATATTGAACGTGGATCTTCATCAATGCTTAAGGTGATTTCTTTTAGTTCATCTATAGTTAAATATATCTCTTCCTCTAGTTCAAGAAGTGCATCCTTAACTTAGAGTTCATATCAAATTTTAGGTTATTAGTGATGTCATGACCCGGCCCGGGAGCTTGGAATACCAAGGCGAGAACAGACGATCGGACGGATAAAAGAAAACATTTCTATAACAATTCCAATATAAATTTTAAGTCTCCAACTATACAATCATAAAAGAGCCACTACAATCCACAATGATTTAAAAATCAGTCCATACATAAATGTTCTAATGATTCGTGAAAAATACACTTTAACATAACTCAACATAATTTACCATAAATACCTATCTCCGTAGCTTCCTCTACAGAACCCGACTTTCCCTTCTATCAGTCATTTAATTAGGATTATTACCTGAAAAAGATTAAACAACTAACAAATGAATATAATTCAGTGAGTCAATTATGCTATTACACTATAGTAAATAAGAAGAAGAAACTAGTATGCATGCCAGTTTTCTGCTGTCACAGGTACACAGGTACATAAAAGAAAATAATCTGCTCAAACAATCAATCATATGTGAGGTAAGTATGCATAAACATTTAAAGAGATATGGGAGTGGTATACATAAACATTTAAAAGAGCATATGGACTTTTACTTTTACCTTTACTTTTACACCATGAGTCACAGTCTATACTCATCCAAAGGATGAGTATCCATTACCTTTACCATTTGCCAATTTCCTTGGCCCTTTTGAATCATATTTGTGCACGGTACACGCCCCCGCATATATAAGTGAGCTCAAGCTTCAACATACACATTCATAGCATACAATCATATCACTATGGACATTAATTCATAACTAGCAAGAATCGTGAGCTTGATAAAATGAAACTGTGACAATATGATCTAGCATTCAGGGTATTATCCAACATGTAGAAGCAGTAAACTATTCACTATTTATGTAAAAGTAAGAAAATCATCACAGCTGGCAGTGCAGGAAAAGTCAAAATCATCTAAACATGCATTTCATCACAGGAAAGTAAAGACATTTTTACCATAAATGTAAGAACATAATTACCCACTTTTAACTTGCAGTTTTCTCTTGAACCTCCTTTCCTTTAATGATTCCTTCCTTAATTGCAATTCCTATAACATAAAATATTAAGTGTTAAAGTTACTTAATATATAACATTAATTGATTATCATACCCCCCATCAAATGATTCTAATCTAATTAATGATAATATAAATACATTTCCTTTATATGTGCTCCAAAATCTAACCCCTATCCTTATTTTTCTTAAATTTATTCTTGAAATGATCTTAAAATAATTCTTAAACTAAATTTTAATTTATGCTACCTAATTATAATTTAAAGTCCATCAAATCTATAACCCTTAGAATTATAAACCCTAAGTTAACTTGAAATGACATATAAAAAATCATAGCTAACAACACTTAACAATTAATTATATATATATATATATATATATATATATATATATATATATATATATATATATATATATATATATATATATATATATATATATATATATATATATATATATACCTCTCTGCTTGTGCCTTCCCTTCCCTCCTCTCACATTTCTGCTGCTCAAGGTCGACGCATGGAGTCAGCCTCACTCGGCACAAACTCTCTTCTTCTTCCTTGACCGACAACGACGGAGGCTCACGACTCAAAGGTGGCCAATGGAGGTGCCTCACAAAGGCTAGGGCACATAGGCGTGCCGCTTCCCCTTCTTCTCCTTCTAGTGGACGCCCCTGCTTTCCCTTCCTCCTTCCTCCGACCTTCAGGGGTTCACGCAGGGTGAGTGCAATTCCTCTTTCTCTCTCTCTGTTTCCTCTCGTGTGTTTGGTGATTCTTTTCGATTTGTCAAACCGTTTCCTTTTCTTTCCTTCACGCTAACCTGGTTGCATTTTTTATTTTATTTTATTTTTTTAACTTTCGGTTATTACAAGTGATGACTAAGTAATTCTCATCATCATCTACTGGCTTGACCATGCCAAATCATAATTTAGATCTTAATTAGGATTTCTTACATTTGTTGTTCCAAAGTCTCTTAAAAAATTTTGATTTATTCTTTGACCATGCGTTTAGTACTAATCTTTACTATGCTACTTTTTGAACATAGGGTGAGTACTAGCCAAAAGATAATTCTATTAATTCTTTGAGTGATTTATCTTCAAGTGCTATATCAACTCATGAACATGAAGGTGAAAACTAGAATAATAATTTTGAGGTTTACAATCAGTGCTTAGTTGTGGTGCAACTTTAACTTCAAAACACTTAATAGTATCCAAAGATATTAGTGTTAGAGCAAAGTGTTCACATATTGGTGATCTTCTTATACTAAGATAGATTAGATATAATACCTTTTTTATTGGGGACCCTACCTCCATCACTGTCCTCCTTTAGTGTCACTTCTCTTTTGGTCTTTAAGTTGATTAATTGACACATTGACCACTGTTGACCTCACTTTTGGAGTGAGAATTAGCCTCTCATCTTAGACTTAGGAACCTTCTACTTAGATTTTCTTAGTGCTAGGACACTTCGAGTGATTAAGGAAACACTAAACCTAAGCTTAGAGACTTAAAGAATATAACCCTAAGCCTAGGGTGTACCTTAGGACAAATAAGTTCTGACTATCCTATGGCTTAAATCAAAACTCATACCCATTCACTCATTCAAATTTAAGCTCATGTAAATGAAACACAACCAACCTCAAACCTATTCAATTGATCTTACTTGAATTTGGATTTCTAATCTAAGCTCCAAGCTAGGTACACTTGGGTCTTGTCCCAAGTTAACCCCCATCTCAATCCCATAACTCAATGCAAGCCCATTCGAGTAAATTAAAACCAACTTAATTTTCTCAACCTCTCCAATTATTCATTAGATCATTTCAAGCCATGCCAATACTTATAATCAAGCCAATTGAACAAAAGAAAAATGACCAACCCAAGTTAGCCCATTTGACCTAAAGGGGTTCAAACAAGCCAAAATCTAACTAAGCTCAAATCAATTGTGATCAAAGCTACTAATCAACTCTAAATCCATCATTGAACCCCTTCCAACACTTAATTGACACCAACTCAACCCAATTGAACCCAATCAACCCAATTCTTTCACTTGACCCAATGAGACCTAAATGATCAATTTGATTCAAACTTCAATCCAACCAAATTTGGATTAAATTAACTCATCCAATCCCTTTCATAATGATTGTTGATCATCTTTGATTACCCAATTGAAATCAATTGGGTCAAATCAAACTAATTTGACCACTTAACCTAAGTTGACCCAATTGACCTAAAGGGCCAAATTGGGCCAAATCTCATTTCAATCCAAAATGATTGCAACCAATGGCTCTAATCAATCATAAATTGATTATTGAACACCCTAGAATCATTAATTGAAACCAATTTGACTAAGCCAACCCAATTGACTACTTTGCCCAAATTGACCTAAAAGATCAAATTAAATCAAAACTCATTCTAATCTAAATCAATTCAAACCAACACCTACAATCATTCCCAAATGATCAATCAAACATAGAACAACCCTTCATTCAACCAAATTTAACCAATTTGACCAAATTGACCAACTTGACCCATTTGGTTTAAATGAACCCATATGAATCAAACTCAAATCCACTCCAAATTGAGTCAAACCAATTACACCAATGCATTCCAAATGACCAATCAAACTCACCCAAATCATTGGTTTGACCCAATTTGGTCAAATTGGTCAACTTAACCCAATTGAATCCATTTGACCCATCGGGTAAAATTGAGCCAAACCCAACTAAACTTGGCTTAACTAATCCTTAGGTCATCATGGGCCCACCCAAGTGGGCCCAATCCATGGTGAAGTCGGTTTGGGTCAACCCCATTGAACTAAGCCACCAAAATGGGACAAAATCCCCATTTGGGTGGGTTCTCCACCCCTTTACCCCATGGTAGCCATCTTTGCCTCTTGTTGGACAAGAGGACCACTAACCCAATCTAACCCAAGGCTATTGGGCTCAGCCTTTGGTGAGAGGGTAAGTTCACCCATGAGAATCCATTGGTCTACCTAAGGGAGGCTGTACACCCTATGTCAGATCACTACATTCCCTCAGCTTCTCACCCTAAACCACCTTAACAGTCCCCTGCCACCTCCGGCTACGTACCCCGACCGAACGGCTACCAAAGGTTGAACCAATCTCAGCCCTTGGTTCACCTAGGGAGGAGAGTATACTCTTCCCCGTGGATTCAAACTCAACATACACCTTCCCCATAACATGCACAGTTTGATACCCTCTCCCGAGCTCTTCGTGCGCTCCACTACCAGTGAGACCAGCCCCTGATCGAACCCGAGAGCTTCATCCATCCAAGTTTCAAAATCTCCACCAAGCCCAAATTAACTCTTTCCACACCTTCACCTCACTTCGGAGAGCCAAAACAAATCATTTCTTAAGCGATTCGACCACTGGAAGACATCCCTTGACCAACTGACGACGCTACAAGCAATCGAGTACAGCTTCATGATCTTTCAACCGAAGCTTCATCTCTTCAAGAGCTACCTATTGATGATGCTGGTCTATAGGTAATAATCTAGAAATTATAGTTTCCCCCCCTAGGCATTGGTCTTTTTTAAATTAAATTGTGTTTTCATATGATTTCCACCATAGGATCCTTTTATATTCATTCATTGATCATTTTGGAGTCAGTTTCACCATCAAATTAGCTCTGGTTAGGTCAGATCAAGCGACGGAAGGTAGATAATGTCTATCTTTCAGCACTCTTAGGAAAATGAATCATCGGCCATTTATTCCACATGCTTAGAACAGACAGCTGTGATTAATCGCACTAGAAATCCTTATTTAAGCCCTTCAAAATCATGGGATTAATCTTGGCCATTCGATCTGAGATTGGACAGTCAGGAAAAAATTGCATTCGTTGCCACGTTGGCTGATTTAAGTAGCCAATATCATTGTGCAATGTGGAAAGCACTATTGCGTCAGCATCCACGTGGCGCTGATGGTTTAAAGGATTAGTTAGGCCTTAAAAATGTAATTAAATAGAAGCATAACTAATTGTAGATATATCCAAAAAATACAAATAAACTCATTTTGGAAAGATTAGATAGAGGCGAATTTAAGAAAAATAAAATCTCTAATTTATGTCCAGTGAACAGTGCTTATTTAAAGTTTAAAACTTAAGATAATTACTTTAATTAAGGACTAATTACTAGGCTAATTAATTCCAAATTTGGTGGGATGATTTCATGGGATGTCCTCTACCTCCCATAATTTCCTTGGAATTATTTGCCATGAAATTTAAAGGATTTGGAATTTCAATCCTAATCATCATTAATTAATTTAATAATTATTAAAATTGATAAATAGTATAAATTAAATAATTAATGATAATTAATCATTATGAATAGTGGAAATAGTGAGGAGAAGTAATTAAGACTTTTTCCTTAATTCTTTTTTCAAATGTATCTCTTCAAGAAGGTTAAGTAACATATTTGATAATTAGGGAGTAATTAGGAAAATTAATGATAAAAATGGAAGTCAAACAAAATTAATGATAGGTTTAGATAATTCAAATATAATTCATTAGTTTCCCTCTATTTGTTTAATAACATAAAGTTGTTAAGGAAATCATTGTTGACTTATTGGTATGGGAAAATCATAAGAGTACTTAAATTAGATTCTTTCCTTCTTTAATCTAATTAACTCTTAAGCACAAGCTTAATTGCATTAGATTCCTTTATGTGCATTGGAAATTTTCCTTTCCTAAAAGCATATGATTGAAGGCTCATGATCAAGTAGTTAATAAAATTAAAGAATCTTAGGGAAGGGCAATCAAATCAATGTGCTTAATGGTTTAAACCTAATCAAGTCATAAAAATCTATTTAATTATTTTCCTTAAATATATTAAATCACCAACATGGGATGGAGTAAATACTAAGTATCAGCTCTCCTCTTTAGGTTTTAATAATTTAAACACCAAAATCAAATTTCATAAAAATTTTGGTTAGTCTCAAGGACTATTTATTTGGCTTGATTGTTCTTAGAACTTAATGTAATTGAATATGTTATGTGGCAATGTTTAATTACTTTTTTCAAGCATCATAAATGTGCATGAAATTTGTGTCATATGTTCATGTTTTTCAAAAAAAAGAAAAAAAAAGAAAAAAAGAAAGAGAATCAAAAGAACATGGTTACATCTAGGTTGCATGTGTTGGATAAATATTACTATAAGGTGTGGTTGTTATCACTAATAAATCCTAAATTATTTTCAAAACTATAAAATAATAATAAAAAACATAAGTTAATGTTGGTTATAAATATTCAATAAAGTTTACATTTAAGTTATAATTTCAAAAATAGTAAAGATTTTGTTTTATCTTTACGTTTCATGTACATGTTTACATACATTTGAATTGGTAAATATATAGTCTGGACATCTCGGAAACACGAGAATTTAAATATCCCAAGGAGGTCTTACATAACCTCAGTTCCCTGGTTTAACAACAACACGTACTTATGTAATTTCATTTATATGTATTCATATGCTAGAATTGGAGATAAAACTTCGCTCTTCATATCACTAATTTTTGCATGAATAAAAAGATTTTCTATTATATAATCTTTGCATGATTTTAATCCTTAAGTTTGTGTATATGTATACATGTATTTAAATTAGCATGTATATAGTCTGTACATCTTGGTAACACGAGGTTTTAAGTAGCCCCAGTGAGGTCTTAGATAACCTCACTTCCCTGTTTAATAATAGCGCGTACTTGCCTAAATCTCTAATACAAGTCTACATATACTTAACTAAGGGATGGAATCTTTTTTTTTCTACCAAAATACATGCATTAATATCATTCAAGTGTTCAAAAATACAAATATATATTGTATGTATAAATATATGTATTAAACAAAATATCATGAATAATAAAAATGAAGAAATGTGTATGCTATTGATGATGAAAATAAGTGATGGAATGTTATCCATATAATGGAGATTCAGTTTTATTAATCTCAAGATGCCTTTCATGTTTAAATAAGATCCCATAAGATTAACCCAAACCTAGGTTTAATAAAAAATTTATTTAATAATTGATTCACTAAAGAAACCAAAGTCATAATAATATACCCTTAGAAAATAACTTTGGATGGGGATAAAGGGGGCCAACCCCCCTTTCTTCTCTTCATAATAATTAGATATTAAGTAGGCCTCAATTGAAAAAAAAAATGTAAACTAAAATTAATCCATTCATTTAAAGATTTGATGTGGAACCTCCCCTAATATTTAACTTAAATAATTCTTAACTTTGGATAATCATACTTATAAATTCTAACTAAGACATACCACACTAAATCTTAGCACACACATTAGAATGCTAAGTCACCAATTCTAGCCTTTAAGTTAGGCCGATGTATGTCATGGTATTATGTTTTATTTTATGATGTAATATTTTAGACTAGTTGTTAGGATTGTTTATGCGTAGACTGGATGTTAGGTTTTTAATAGCCTATTGATATTTTATGTAGGAGATTATGCTAAATGGGTCAATAATAAGTAAATATAATTGCTCTTTCTTGCAGCTGCTGCTTATGCCCCTAAGCATAATCCAATTAGGATATGTGAGCTTGGCTACCCAAGTGTAGGGTGCTAAGTACAAATATGTGAAATATAATTACTTAGCTTGTATGTTTGTTTAACTAACATCTATTTTATAGGTGTAGTTAGATTTTATTTTTCATAAATATGTAATTTTTGCAATAAGATTATGATTAGTGCTATAGGGTTTAGGATGAGTAGTGACAAGAAGGCAAAGGCCTGAGAGGCCTTATGAAGCCTGGAGCAAACCAATCCAAAAAAAAGGAAAGAAAGATAAGAGATTGAAGACCCTCATAACATTTATTATAATTTTAATATTCTATTGTAATCTGAGTTGTATAAGGGTAGAGCTCAACTACCCAAATTCTTTTCTTTTTTGGGGTGTACGGTGGTACGCACCAGCCTCTTATTCTTTTATGAAATTCATATGTTTGATTATTGTGTTTAGATTATGCAATAGAAAGGGCATTCTTTTCATAGGTTTCTTAAAGTATGCTAATTTGATGTGTGGTCTAGATGTGGTAGGCTCTTTAAAATAAAATAAAATTTTCTTTCATCACTAAAAATTCATAACTATATTTTAATAAAGTCATAACCTCATCTTAAAGCTTAGGTCTATAATCAAGATAAATAAAAGATTTAGAAACCCCTTAGCTGAATGTTATATGTTATCACACCATGCATATCATATTGTGCCACTTTTGAATAGAAGGGTCTCCACTCTTGCATAATAGGGGATATGCTTGACTGTTGAGGGTGATCCCTTGCAGTGGAAAACACATCTTTTAATTGATTTAGCCCATGACTTAATTTCATCATGCATATAAGCATAATTATCCCAAGACTTTGGTCCAAAATGAATGTGTCAAAATGGTTTATAAAGTAATAAATTTTTGGCATTAGTCTAAGTCATGTTTTCATACCAATCATGATTTAGTCTCTTAGGGAGTGAGTTTAGGATTCTAGCTTCCTTCTTAATTAAATAATAGCCTAGCTATCTTGCAACAACATAAAATCATCCTACATTATTTTAAAGTGTTAGAGGTGTTAGCTAACAGTCGTTCCAGGCGGTTGTAAGTCTAGAAGAGTTGGGGTGTGTTCATTCTCTCTTATGGAGGTGAGCTATCATATCCCATCTTTCTCAATTAGAGTTAGATCGTGCTTTCAGCTTGTGCTAAAGCCTTTTAGATTTAAGTTCTGAGGCTACTTATTTTCTTCGGGCTATGAGCATAAGTCCTCACCTCTTAAGCATTTCCACGATCTTGTGTTGTTGGACTATAAGCCCTAACATTCTAATAATACTCTAACTTAAACAACAATAAATTCTCTCTCTTAAATATATAAAGTCTCACTTTAGGGTAGACTGAAGCACCCACTAGGCTTCCTAGTATCATGGGTGATTTCTACATATTATCTTTTGAAATCCATAAATTAGTCTTCCTATTTGAACTCTCCCATTTGATTTTCATAAATACTTAATCCTTTGATAGTCTAGCCTTGAAATCTTTGGAGATATTTATTGACTACTTTAATTAAGAGTGTTCTTAGGAGATTCTCATTTCCTAAGATGTAATTAACTATGGAAGCTTGCTTCCATAGGGAATTAAAGAATCTGGCATAAAATAGGGGAAAAATCTTTACATAGACCCATCTTCCTTAAGAGTCCTTATTAGACGATTAGGTCCATTATAGGGTGATGTTTACATCTCCCGAGATGATACATCATACCTTAATATAACATTTGATCACTTCAATAAGTGCCCCCTAAGATCTGCGTGGTGTCCCTACGACTATAAATTAAAACACCACAACCACATATGACTCATCCTTTTAATTAAATTCTAAGTCAAACAATATCATATTAGGTCTTGTAGCTACTAGGGGAAATGTTGTTCTTTCTCCTCTAAATCCTTCTTAGCACCTTTTTTGGCCTCATCCTCTAGTCTATTGGGGTATCCCACATATTTGTTGGAATGGAGATATGGGTTGTTGTTCGATAATAATTTTTGGGCATACCACCTCAAATTTTCTTCTTTTCCTTTAATCTCTAAATTTTTTAAATTCTTTTTTTATTTTTTTTCTTTTAGATATTTAAATTTTACTTTGATTTTCATCTTTTTTTTACTTTTAAAGATTCTTTAACTTATCGTTTCTTATTATTTTGCACATCTCTAAAGAAGATTGCTTGCTTTTTAGAAAGATAATAGGTCGCATCTTCATAAATCCCAACTTAATGAATAGAGAATGGCTTCAATCTCTTTTGATGTAGTACTTCACACTATACAACAACAACAACAACAAGCCTTAATCCCACTAGGTGGGGTCGGCTACATGAATCCTTCGTCTCCATTGTGTCCTATTATGTGTCAAATTCTCATTTAATTCGAGTATACTAAGATCATTTTTTATACATCTTAACCAAGTCTTTTTAGGTCTACCTCTACCTTTCTTAACATAAGGAAAATCTAATGCATCTACTCTCCTAATGTCATCTGGACTACCGACGCTTTATGTGGCCAAACCATCTAGCGACTCTCCCTAATCTTATCTACCAGGAGCTACTCCAACTTTTCCCGAACATACTCATTTTGCATTCTATCTCTAAGGGTAAAGCCACTCATCCACCTGAGCATCCTCATCTCTGTAACACTTAACTTAGTCTTATGTTTCTCTTTTATTGGCCAACATTCTGCACCATAAGTCATTGCAGGTCTTACCACCATCTCTGTAGTACTTCAAACTATCACTAAGTAATTTGATGCACTCGTAGAGTGAGGATGGCACCATCTTATTTTCATGAAGAAAGGGTCTTCTTAACAATGCATTCAAAGATATGTCTCTTCAAATTCCCATTTTGAAGGGGTAGAGTTATAAAACCTTTGGCCCTTCCACCTTTCTCATTAAATCTTCTCAACATCATTTATTCTGGATTAATATACTAGTGTCAATCCTTAAGTATGTAAGGGTTCTTAGGATCATTATGCTGAAAAATGTGCTTGGATCAATAAGAACTCTAGATAGCCTAAAGTTGTCATATATCGAGCCTAAGAACCGAAGTAAAGTAGCACCAAGTGTCAACTCTCATAAATGTAAAGTAGATTATTATTATATAATGTCCCAAAGAGTAGGTTTTTATTAGAAAATATGAGTACCATTATGGTTGCTAATTGAGCTTGTCAAATTTTTAAATTAGAAGCGCTTTGACGAGTACTTTCTCATCTATTTCAATAAGGCAAGATGTTGTAGTTCACCTTTGGCTAATTTTTTGCATGTCTACCTATGAGGGATGATCTCATAATGGGGCTATCATTCACTTGAGCTAATAACTTACTTTCCTTTTATCTTTAAATGCTATCCTAAGAGGTAGGGCTCTGATATTATAAAGGTAGACTTTTGCGATCTACTAGAAGAGTTATTGGTGTCTACCTACTCTTTAGTGGTACCCAAAGTTTCTCCTATAGAATCTTCTACATTTAAAAATTCTAACTCTATCTCAATGGAGACACCTTGAAAGTTTAAGATAGAAGTAGAAATCAGAGTCATGATGAATGATAAGTTGAACATAATCATTTTGGAGGTTATCTTGATTATCATGATTATTATGAGAGTTGTTATTAGAGATGTCTTAATTATCGGATTTATCATTTGAGTCATCTAAGCATACTCATTACAAAGAGATAAGACAAATGCATAATTTATATTCATTGATTTATCTATTCCCATGGGAATAAAACAAAGTCATACAAAGTGAACAACGTAAGTGGCTTAGTGAGTCCATCCATAGTGATAATGCTTCTCTTATGTTAATACAAGTGCCTTTGGTAGCCCAGGATTTATCCACTAGAGCTTTGCTTTTAGTATCCTTCCTTTCTAAGTTATTCTATAATACTTGTAGACTTACTTGTATAGTAGAGGCCTCATCTTGTTCAGATAGCTAGTGAAACAATTTATTAACTTTAAAAACAATTTGATAAGAGGTTTTATATAATGAAATATTCCAACCTTCTTCTATCTTCAAAACATCAAATCATAAAAAAGGATTGACTAGAGATTATCTTAATAGATCATATTATAGGTTATATTGGATCTAGATCTTTAGTTTTTGTTTTCATGAAGGTAACTATTTCATTGTTCACTTTAAAGATGCAAGTAATCCAAATAGAACAAAATAGAGGGAGTTTTAAAGATCTATCTCAAATGTATGGTAAGTCTAAGGTAACACTATGTATCAAAAGAGCAAGATCAGGGTTAGCTAAAGTCTTAGTGAGGAATAGTTGAGAGTAAGCCCTTCTTTTTGCTAATAGGTTAGTTGGACGATTACCTTATCTCCAAATGTGTGAGAAATTGATGTTTAGAACCACATGCATGTGCTTCAAGATCTTAAGTTCATTGAGAGTGTACCAAGGTGCACATTAATAATCAATCTCCAAGAGAAGATGAATAAGCACCTTATAGTTAGATTCAATCCAGTATCCATATTGTGATTTAATGGAGGCAATCTTTATTGTAGTAAGGCAAGCCTTCAATTTAGCATGAAGAGGGGAGATAAAATTAGAAGGCATGGAAAAATAAAGAGTGCGTTGACCTTTGCTATTATAAGTAATACCTCCAATCCTAGCTTTACCAATTTTTATGTCAAAATGGTCATCTATGTTGATTTTAGAGTATCTTGATTTTCAACCAATGGATTTTCTCTAGGGAGGCCCTAGTTTAATATGGCAACGAAGCAAATTTTTATATTATTTCATCCCATAAAATGTGAATGATTGAGTAAATCATTTTTATCAACTTTAGATAAGTATGCTTTGACCCATGTCACAATGCTCTCCTCTTTTATAATTATATTGTTATGCTTCATTTTATTTCTAGTTATCCAAATGAACCATAGAGTAATCAGAAGGGTAATAAGTACTATGTTTAACTTCCAAGAGTCCTTTGGCTACCAACATTCCACTAATGCTTGTATTTTTTTGGTTTGATAAGTCCACTTAATGATGGAGTTTAGCCACTTCATTCTAGATTCTAAAGTTGTATCTGCACTGAAGAAAGCAGTGCGATAAACTTTCCTCCTCTTCATTACACAAATGACACATTGTCTTAGACCATTAAGCTTTAGAATGTTGTCTATTGGTATTAGGTTGTTAAGAAGTCTCCAATAAAAGAAGGAAATGGAAGGTTTTAGAATTGAGTTCCATATTGTTTTACCCCATGGGATTTATTTTTAGTTTGTTTCCATCAGTTTGCATAGATGATTTTGGAGTTTAATGTTGCTTTAGTTTTTCCTTTAATGATGAGCTTGTCTTTCATATTCTTCATAATTAGGATTGAAGAGATTTTGTGGTAGACCAATGAAAGATATACCATCAGCTAGGACATGTCCTACCCTTTGGTAGCCCAGAAGTCAGAAACTAATTATGATGTTAGTGCACCACCTATACAAGTTGGAAAGGGGCCCTACCTCAAACCAATGATCAAACCAAATGTCAGCTTTCCCATCCACAATTTCTTAGAAAGTAGACTTTCAATCTCCGTTTTATGTGAAAGCATGAATCTCAAAGAATGGGAATCAGTTGCTCTAGAGTGAACACATGATGGGTGTGTATGATGATAGCATCTTTGGTGCATGAACTCGGCCCAAAGGGTGGGTTTTTCCATGAACCAAATCCAAAGCTTTATTGCATTACATTTGATATTGTTTGCTAAGGTTCTAAATCCCAAACCACCATTGTTAGTTGGTTTACTCATTTTTTTTCCAACTTGCACTGTGAATAAATTTACCCTTGTGACTCCAAATGAATTTGTTAAACATCCTCTCAATCTTGAATTGAATGTTTTTGGGAATTTATAGGACTTATGTAGTATATAGCGAGATTGACTTAAGGATGCTCTTAACCATTGTGATTCTACCTTCAAATGAAAGGAAGGAGTTCTTGCAAGAATTAATTTTACTTTGGATCTTATCAATACAGCTAATTGAAAAGGGAGGAGGTGATTTTGCCTTTGTATAGTTTGATGTGAAGAAAGGAGAATGGAGTAGTGAAGTGGGGAAAGCTAGTCTTTCATTAATCCAGTTAATTTTGGATGGTTTAATTAGCTTTCCTATCATAGAATAACGTTTGTTAGTGCTTAAATCCATATTTGAGAGTTCTGTGAAATATTTGAGGATTGTCATGTGATTTTTGATAGCCTTTTGCTCCCATTATAGAAAAGTAATAAATCATCTATAAAAGCTAAGTATATGATATTTAAATTATTCCTTGTGTGGAAACTTATATATTTTTTGGCTTCAGCCAAACTGCTGAGTTTTTTTAGAAAGGAAGTTGAAGGCTAGGATGAAAAGAGTTAGAGAAAAGGGGTCTCCTTATTTAACACCTCTACTAGCTTTAAACTACCCATGAGGTTGACCATTAATGAGGATTCTATAGTGGTTATTATCCAAGGTTCTTTGAATTAGTTGGCATAATGTATTTGAAAAACCTCTTTCCTTAAGAACATTTAAAATGAAGCTCCAATTAATTGTATTAAATGCTTTCTTAATATTAATTTTGATAATCATATTCACACCTCTCCCTTTCTTATCAATATCCCTGACCATCTCCTGAGCAAGTAGAATGTTATCACTAATATTTCTTCCTTTTATAATGGTGGTTTGATTTGGAGAATAAAGAAAGGGAGTAGCTATTAAAGTCTATTAGCAATGACTTTGCTGATAAGTTTGTTGAGGACTGGGGTGAGGCAGATTGGTCTGTATTTTCCCCATGAGTGTGTCTCATTATCTCTTAGTATAAGAATAATAGAAGAAGTTGTCTACAATCTTTCCACTGAAGAAGCTTTTTATAGTCATAATGGTGTCCACCTTAATGAAGTTCCTAGCTTTTTGATAAAAGAGAGCAAAGAGGTCATTAGGCTCAGCTATTTTGTACCCATCCATTGAATTGAGAGCATTCAAAATCTTCTCTTCCAAGGAGATGGAGGTAAGTTCCTCATTGTTTATATGGTCTATGTCTTTCTCAAAGATGTTATGAGGAGATTGAAAACCTTGGAGGTTAATATATGGTTGGTTGAGTAGCTTTGAAATGAAATTTACATTATGATCTCTAATATGGTCTTGATTGCACATCTAGTTTCCTGTTGAGTCTTTTATCTTACTATTGAGTTTCCCTTCTCTTTTCTTCTTTATGCAAGCATAGAAATATGTGGAATTTCTATCACCATGGACATAATTGTTAGATGAAGCCTTTTGTCTCAAGAAATCCTCCTCTCTATCAATATAAGATTGCAATTAAGTTTGATGTTGTTCCAATTGGGATTCCAGGTTTCTAGAATCATCTGGTTCCCTTGCAGAGATGACTTACTCTAGATTGTTAATTTGACTTTTAGTAATGAGGTGATGTATATTGCCAAAAATCTCTTTATTCCAGCTTTTGAGTGCCAAAATAGTTGCCTTGTGTAATAGCCATATTTTTATCCATGGGTTGTCATATTCGCAGTGTGCCTTCAATAAGTAGTTTTTAAAACTAGAGTGCAGTCCATATGTTTAGGAACCTGAAGGGATGGTGATTTGGTTTGTGAATGATGTGGATGTTTGCAAGGTGAGGAATGTGGTCTAAAGCAATTCTAGAGAGGTGCCTCACTTAAGTGGAACTAAAATGGGAAATCCATTCAAGGTTGATGAGAATCATGTTTAACCCTTCAAAGACTTTACCTCTTCTCCAAGTGTAAGGGGAGCCATTGTAACCAACATCATATAGATTGGCCTTTAAGCTCTCTAATTTCTAATATTCTAGAAAAGCATTAGGTAGAAGTACTTTGAGATATATGAATGACACAGAGCTAAAGGAGGCAACAATCAATAATCTTATCAACTATGATGAAGCTCAACCTTTTCTTGAGTAAGAATATCAATCTATTGATATCCAATTTTTTGTTGTATATAAGAAATGATATTTATCTAATCATGTTAATTTCAATATTAAGTTCAGGTTATTCATGAACTCCTTACAAGTGGATGATGCTAGTATTATCAACAAGAAGGTTGAAGATGAATTTTTTATATGGTTTAGAGTACATGTAAGCAATCTTACTTATGATCTAAATTTTGGTTAAATTCATTAGCAACACTTTTTTATAGAGCTCTACTTAATAAGTACATGATTGGAATAATGGAGTGAAGAATCAAGACCTTCATGAATTAGCTAGGGACCCATAGGCATTATGAATACATGGCTAATTTGTAATTAAATGGTTATAAATATCACACTAGTTCTTGGTCAGAAGGACTAATAACATATAATTTGGGTGTGTGCATCGAAGGAAAACACACATTTAGATGAAGAGGCTAATTATTATGAAGTTTTATAAAATTATTAAAGTATACTAGATTAAAAGAGACAAGTGTCTTCTTATTTAATTGTGATTGGTTTGATTATGTTTGTAATATAGGTACAAAAAAAAACATAAGATATATATGATCACTGAAGTGAGTTGAGTAAAAAGTATGCTAAGTTTTATCCTTGCACATCAAGCCACTTAGGTTTACTACCTTAAATATTTTAGAAGAAAAAAAGAAAAAAAGACTGGTAGTGGTAATTGAGATCAAGCTTAGAGAAAAAGTTGAAGTTCAAAATATTATTGAGCATGCTCACTAAAAAGAGGAGATGATAGGTTCTGGACTTCCAATGATGATAAAGAGGCATCAGTAAGCTTATAAGTTGTTAATTGTAATTATGTAAAAGTTATTCAATCTAGCCATGAGTATAATGAAGATGATGAAGATCAAGACATTTTAAATTCAACTTCTAGTGATTCATCGAATGAAAATATATAACATTTATGTTAAAGGTAGAATATTTTCATATTTTTTTCTTAGAAATAGTAAAAGTTTAAGTAGCTTTTTATTTAATACTTAGGATGTACTTATTTTTATTTTTTTATGTATTGTAACCACATATATTTTTTATATGTATTGTAACCATTGCAATTTTTTTTATAAAGATGGCATCAAGTGGTGGTGGTAATGTTCCATGCAGATTGATTATAAGGTTCTTCAAGAGAAGAAAGAAGACTATTTCCCAACTTAGTGTTCAAGCTACCACTAGTATCACTATCATGACTTCTATCTTAATCTCACCACCACAGACTATTGGGCATGCACATACGTGTAGTTATCGATCTTCAAAGCTTGTAGAAACTATCCCATTTTACCCCTCTCAGGTCTACATAGGTAATGGGGAGACCAACGATCATAATATGCCACCTCATCAGATCGAACCATCGACGCCTACTAAGCACGGTGGAGCTGAGTCGCTTATGCCATGCATATTTATTAAGCTAGATTCAACACATAAGTTTACTTTATTTTTTAGGTTTAATCCTTCAAGGCAAGAAATACACAAAATAAGAGACATAATATAGAGAAAATTTGACGCTCCTTATATATCAGGGAAGAAGGTGCTAGTTGAACTATGCTGCATATGATTTAGGAAATTTGAGGTATTATCATAGATCTTTACTCATATGTAATGCAATAGATTATGCTACAAATCTAATAATTATCATTAATTTGTTTTATGTAATAGAAAGATTTTAGGTGGTTGCTAGAGCATAACCAGAACTTTAGAAAACTTTTATGTCTAGAAAAGTAACACATTTATTTGATATGTTTACAAACATATGCAAGTTTAGGTAGAGACCACTTTAGATTGGGGAGGATGTATGGGTTCTAAGCTTTGTGGAGTCTGAGCCTCCTTAGATTATATTCATATAAGAGAGTAGAACAAAGAAAATTGAGCATCTGATTATGGGGTCAGGCAGCTCTCTATATATTAGAGGCTCAGTTCCACATACTGAGTATCAGAGAAGGGTTGTATATCATTCATTAATTTTAGTAATTAAATTTATAAGCATACTTAATTAATTTTATTAGTATGTTTATAAGTAAAAGTTTTAGAAAGGATCCCACCACTACAAAATTATACAGTAGAACACATTAACATCAAGTGGACCAACAGTGGGTGAACGCTTGATCACATAAAGCTTACGCAAGTGACCTTACGATTTTAGAATTATAATCATCTTACAAATGTATTATATATAAATAACATCATAATTATTTATAGGATGATTACATTAGGCTTAAGGAGGTGTACAATTAAGGCTCTACTAGTGCAAGTAATTTTAGTGGCCAGTTTGAGCAATCAAATTTTGACAATTGGAGAGAAGCTATTGAATATAAAAATAAGAGAAGAATATATGGCCTAGGTTTGTAGGGATTGGCTTATGATGCTCATCATTCATTCTCTGGAACAAACAATGATTCAATTAATAAGATATTTATAAGGTGTGTTGCTGCAATGATGGAGGACATGAAGGCTCGAATGACTGCTTAGATAGAAGCTTGAATGACTACTATGAAAGAAAAAATGGAGAAGATACACAGAGATAGATAGATGGGGAAAGAGCCAGTGAAGTAAGAGGAGGAGGAGGACAATGGTGATGATGATGAGACTTACTTTGAGTAGGTTTATGTGCGTAGTTGTAGTTTTTGTTTGAATTTTGAGTATTCTATTTGTATCATGTTATTTTCAATTACTAAATGATTAGGTGAAATATTAATATTTTATAATTATTGCAATGATAATATTGATTGGACCTACCTTTTTTTTATTAGTATCTACTTCTTGTTAAGTTATTGTGATTATGTTAGAGTTAATTATGTATGAACTTTTATTATTGTATAGTTTTCCTGCAAGTATAAAAATCAAAATATATGCAAGCACTTATATTTTTATTTTCAAATTTGTATATTTTTCTGGTAGATTTCTAACAGACTTTTTGTTGCTAGGGTTGATACAAACCTTTGCAAGGCCTTCTAATGGACATAACATTTTTGATGTTAAGAATTTTGGTGGATTTTTAATGGACTGCTGCCATTAGAAATATCCAGAGGAAATTCTGCTAGAAATTTTCTCAAAAATTGTACCAAGGAATTTCCAGCAAAATTCCTTCTAGTTGGATTTTTCTTTTGGTTTGTTAGTTGGTTCATCAAAAAATGATTTTCAAACAGAAAATCTATTAAACAATTGCCAAACAATTTTTTCTAATAGATAAGTGAATGTTAGAATGCATTTCCAGCTGTGGTTTTACCGACGGAAGTATATTCGCCAGCTATTTGTTAAAAACTTGCATTTCTAATTGATTTGGTTTGACTTTCAATATATTTTTTCATCAAAAATTGGTAGTTTTTTGATAGTATACATGAAGATAGTTTCTTGTGGATCACCATCTTCTTTACTTACTATCTCATTAGTGAGATTTCTTCATCCTCTTCTTCTCCTTGATGCACACTCAACATAACTAGAATGTCAATCCTAGTTCATGGTACATTTCTAGATCTATCACAAAGGCGATCTCAACATTAGCTATAGATGTTGCCTCAAGATAAATAGGCTTTTGTCCTTCAATAGTGACTTTGCATTTCTTCAAGAGATCCTTCAACAAACTTGTGTCATCAACATCATTGATCACATTATGAGATGCATCTCCTTAAAGAACTTGATAGAAGTTGTTAAGGAGAGGTGAGTAGTTTGATGCTCTACTTACTGAAAATTATAGTAAATGCATCAATAACTAAAATTCTTGAAGTTGACATGATTTCATGCATATCACTAATTCTTTTGTCTTATTGTAAGTCACTATAATAAGGAGTAAGAAGAATTAAAAATATACATATAGTATAATATGGATCAAGAAGGCTTTCTTTGGACTTCTATCTAGTTAAATTAAAGTTGGAATAGACAATGCCGACCACACACCCTTTTGGCCATTAACTCAGTGACTAGATCACATGCCACATATCAACTCTCAGCAATGGACTCACAACTTGTTCATGTAGTTTCTACTTACCTAGCCCGATGGGCTTGCCCAACATACTTAGTGGGTGAATTTTCTAAGGAAACTTGCTAGCTACTCACCTATAACACAACTCAATAGAAACTTAAGCAACAAACTTGCCTCATGATCAGGGTCAGGCTAATTGATTTATGTAAGGGGCCATACTTTTCAAATCCCACACTCTTGTTACATCAGATCACTATCCACATTTAAGTGGTCACTAAAAGTAATATTTTTTTTATTATTTTATGTGTTTTATGTAGCTATTTATATAGCCCTTCAACCCTATAAATAAAGAGTCTAGAGGCTTATTTATGATCTTTTTGGAATTTCTAACATATTTAGACTCTCATTGGAGATCAGACATTTATATTAACCTTTAATCTTCCAAGATTTTATATACTCGGGTCATTCAACCATTATTATACTTACTATGAGTTAGTTTTATATATACTACCCTAATTGCTCTTTATTTTTCTCTCTATCCCCTACTTCTCTCCATACATGTCTCATGAGTAAGGTCTAGAGTCAACCCAAAAAAAAATCTAGATTCAACACTCGAATCAACACAAGGCATATAGAAAGTCATATTTATAATAGGTTCTTCATTTGCATTAGTTAAGGTTATCTAGAATGTAGCAAATGCTCTTAGTAAAATAATAATTCTTGGCATGTTAAAAATTTAAAATTTACTTAACTTAACTTTCTATTTTAAAAGTATTACTAAATGATAAGGCTTTCCCAATACTATGTTTAGTGAATGACTAGTGGCAACTTGGATCATATGTACTTAAAAATAATGCTAAGTAAACAAGCTAGATTTATTACCATCCATGCTAATTTTTCAATTATTATATACAACAATTTTGGCTCCAAGATCTTGAATTATAAAAAATACATTACTTCATCCAATCATCTTCTCTTATTAGTATCAACCATAAACCCATCTTTATGACTCCAAGATGTTAGAGTAAATTCTATCTTAGTAGTAGATTCTATAATCATTAAGATGGAAATAGGTGTGACTTCTACTACTTATAAATACTCTCACACTCTTTATTCCATGAAAATATATTTGGTTCTTCTTATGATTTTAAAGAAAGAAAAGCATTTATACCTTAACTTGGAGATGAAGCAAGTAAACCATATAATCCTTCCAATATGTTTTGTTTATTTATTTAATTTTTTTTTTTGATAATGTATATCCAAATTGCTTTTACTTTATTTGAATTTGTTTTAATTTTTTATGAGATGACTAGAAAACTAAAAAAATTCTTAGTCAAGTTCCAAAAGTACATGTAAGATGGACATTGAACTTCTTTATTATAGTAAAAGTCTCTTTTAAATCTAGAATATTCTATTCCAATGTCTTACTTTTCACAGACAAGTTATCAATATAAAATTTGATGCTTTTCTCTCATATTATTTGAAGACATAATCCAACATTTTTTGATAAGTTACAATTATATTTTTTAAATTAAACATCATTAAATATAATTTGTCTTTAATTATAAAGAAAGTCTTCTCATAAATTATCTTTTATTATAAAGTTAGTCCTCTTATAATCCATTAGATGCACTTTATATATATGATGAAACCCAACATATGCATTGTAAAAACTCTTGATAAAAAAAACCAACAACTGAGTCTACTAGAGATTTACTTCTCAAAAGTTGATAATTATCGTTATGACATTCTGAGCTATGAATTATAAAGTTGATCCACCATTTTTCTCGATTTGACATCTAAAGCATCACTATATTTGATGTTCATTATGTGTATTATACTTTTCTAATAAATTCCTATTAGAATTTTTGAACTGAACATAAAATTATTTTTATTAGCATTATGATGATTAGCATGATCTTTTGTTTTATTATTGTTACCCTTTTGTCTACATTTAACTTATGGCAAGTATTATTGATGTTGATGCCATAAATTTTAGCAATTAACAAAGCAAAAGTTTCAACAATCTCTTTGATATTTTAGATCAACTTTTTCTTATCATTCAAACTAAATGAAGTGCATATGTAGACTTTGACTTTTTTTTTTCTAAAATTGAATTTTTCCCTACCACATGTGGAGTTTCAAAGCCATGTCCTCTCTAAACCTCAAGTTGAAGAATTTCTTCTTGACTATTCTTAACATAATTTACATAACATGTCCTTATCTACAATAAGGCTTCTCATAAATAAAAAAAATTATCTTGATAAAAAATTTTTAGTGGCATGATATGTGAAGACTACGACCCTAATAGTGTTCAAGAGAGATTGGATAAAAATCAAGTTATGAGCTTTCAAGGAATCCATATGATCTTTCTCCTTTTCTTATGTAATTGACAATACAATCACTTCATTATTTTATCTTCTTTCACTGCCTTTGTCGGCTCCCAAGTCTCAGATGTAAAAAGTGGAGGGTTGCGATAGACAGTCGCCAACAAGCATAAAATTTGTCAAAAATAATTATGACATGAATCCTTTAAAACATGGTGTTAATACTAGGGCATCCCCTGGCAGCGACACATTTATGAACTGATTACAGTGAAAAGTGTGCATGGGCCACTGCATCGGTGCCCAGGTGTAGTGTTAAATAAGTAAGGGTTCCCACATTATGGACCGATGCAGGCAAAGAAGTTTGTCCATGAAACTAGAATTAGGTTAAGAACTTAGAATATAGGTACTCTTATAGGAATTAATAGATATTATGGTTCATAGGAAGATAAATATATTATGTATTCAAGCAACTAAATGGGTTAGGGAGAAGGCCAAGTTGATTGATAGTTTAGATTTTAAACTTTGGTATTCAAGTAGAAGTTAAATTAGAAATGGCCTTGGTGTAATTATAGATAAAAATTTGGAGGATAATGTTATAAATATTAATAAGATTGGAGATAGAATTATATAAATAAAAAAGATGATTATTGATACTATGATTATCAATGTTATAAGTGTTTATGTTCCTCAAGTAGGTTTGGATGTAAGGTAAAAAAAAAGAAATGAATTAAGGAAATTAATACAAAAAACACCACTTGAAGAAAAAGTATTTATTGGAGGAGATTTAAATGGACATATTGGTAGAGTGGAAGAAGATTTTAAAAGTATTCATGGTGGCTATGGATTTGTAGTGACTAATGAAGAAGGTAGGACTATATTAGATTTAGATTTTATTTTAGCCTATGATTTCGTAGTTGCTAATACTTTATCTAAGAAAAGAGATGATCATATTATTACTTACAAAAATGGATCTAGTAAAACATAAATTGATTATTTTTTAATCATAAAAATAGATCATTTAGATTGTAAAGATTGTAAGGTCATTCTGAGTAAAAGTTTAAGTACCCAACATCGATTGTTAGTTTTAGATTTTAAGATGAAGAATTGAAAGTTGAAAAATAAATCAAATTATTATCTTAGGATTAAATGGGAGAACTTAAATAACACTAATAAAAATATTTTTAAGAGTAAGGTATAAGAGCTTAGAATTTGGGATGTTTATAATGAAGTTAATGTTAAGTGGAAAAAAGTAGGAAGTGAAAGTAAGCAAGTTGTAAAAAATTTGCTTGGAGAATCAAAAGGAAAAAAGCTTCTTTAAAAAACATAGTTGGTAGTGGAGTCAGAATGTGCAAGAAAAGATAAGAAATAAGAAGTATTGTTATAAAACTTAGTTTAGATGTAAAAATTGGGAGAATTCGGAAAGATATAAAGTGGCCTATAGAGATTTTAAGAAAGCAATATATGATGTAAAAATTTATCTTTTAGTGATTTATATAATAAATTAGATACCAAATATGGTGAAAGATGTATGTATAAGTTAGCCAACCAAAGAGATAGGAGAAGTAAAGATCTAGTTCAAGTGAGGTGTATTAAGGATGAAAATCATGAAGTACTTTTCTTAGAAAAGGATATTAAAAATAGGTGAATGAGGTATTTTGATGAACTTTTCAATGAAAGATCTAACAATATGAATGATTTTAGCAACCTTAATACCCTAAATAAAAATGAAGAATTTTGTTTTTATCATCATATTAGTAAATTTCAAATTAAAGAAGCTTTAACGAGAATGAAGTGTGGAAAATAGTAAGACATGATGATATTCCAATAGAAGTGTGGAAAATGTTTAGGAGATCAAGGAATTTCTTTGCTTGTAAATCATTTTAATGTTATTTTAAAGACTAAAAAGATGCCAGATAAGTGGAGAATGAGTTTGTTGGTTCTTATATTTAAGAAAAAAGGTGATGCACAAGCGTGTACAAATTATAGAGGAATTAAGTTAATGTGTCATACATTAAAATTATAGGTGAGAGTAATTGAGCATAAGTTACAATGTGATAGAAAAGTTTCTCAAAATTAGTTTGGTTTTATAGCAGGTAGATGTACTATGGATGCTATACATTTGTTAAGAGGTTTGATGGAGAAGTATAAAGAAAGTAAGGAGGATCTATAGATGATATTTGTTGATTTAGAGAAAGCTTAGAATAAAATTTCAAGAGATGTTGTTTGAGAGTTATAGAAAAGAAAGGAGTTAATATTGGTTATATTCAAGTCATTAAGGATATGTGTACTAGAGTTGTTACTTGTGTCCAAACATAAGGAGGATTCACAAAATGTTTTCCTATTTCAGTTGGATTACATCAAGGATCGGCTTTAAGCCTTTATATTTTTTGGTTTAATTATGGATGTTCTTACTAGACATTTACAAGAAGATGTACCTTAGTGTATGCTTTTTTCTAATGACATTCTTCTTGTTAATAAGACTAGAGAGGGAGTCCAAGAGAAACTTGAATTATGGAGGTCAACCTTAGAGTCTAAAAGTTTTTTGCTTAAGTAGATCTAAAACTGAATATATGGAGTGTAATTTTATTATAGATGTTCTAGTGGTAGTGCTATGACATTGGGCAAACAAGTCATTAAGACAATGAATGATTCAGATATTTAGGCTCTATTGTTCAAAATGATGGTGAAATAGATGGAGATGCTATTACTAGAATTCAAATTGGATGGTTAAAGTGGAGTAATGCATCTGACCTATTGTGTGATAGAAAAGTACAGCTTAAACTTCAGAGAAAATTTTATAAGATGGTGGTAAGACCAGCAATGATTTATGGTGCAAAATGTTGGCCAATAAAGGAGAAGCATATGACTAAGTTAAGTGTTATAGAAATAAGGATGCTTAGGTGGATGAGTGGCTTTGCTCTTAGAGATAAAATGCAAAATGAGTATTATGGTATTTATTTTAGTTATGTCATGTGTATGAAGGACAACACACAGATCTGATTATTGAAATGATCAATTACGATATTAAGGAATAATGCACTATCTCAAAAGATAGAAATTATTACCCTATAATGAACCTAATCACATAATAAAGACTCCTAAGGCAAGATGGGTCTTTGAATATACTAGAGGTTTTTTCTCTACTTTACAAGGATGAATAAAGTAGGGTTTATTTAATCTAGGTTATAAAGTTCCCTATGGGGGTAAGCCCCCATATTTAATTATATCCTAAGGAAGATAAGTTTCTTTGGAATAGTCTCGATTAAAATAGGCAATTGTTGTCTCCAAAGAATTCAAAGATAGGACTAGCAATAAATTGGTTATGTTCAGAAGATTAAATGGGATAGATCAAAAGTAGAGACTTATTATCGAAGCCAAAGAAAGATGAGTATGGAATGCTCATGATACTAGAACAACCTGGTGAGCATTCTAATCAATCTTATGGTTGGGCTTTATAAATTTAAAATTAAGAAGAATTATGTATTTGAGTTGAAATTTATTAGAAAGCTAGGACTTATAATTCCACAATACAAAATTGTGGAAATGCCTAAGATGTGAGGATTTATGCTTGTAGCCTGAGGGGAAACAATAACCTTAGATCCTAAATCTAGGGAGCTTTAACAAGGACCAAAGCATGCCCTAATTCTAAGGTAAAATGGGTATATTATTTACCTCCACAAGATAGAGTAAACAACCTGACTGCTGGACTTATAATTGCTTGAAGTGGCAGCTAGCTAACTCCTCCTACATTTTAAAACCATGTGGTCAAGTCATTTATTTTGCAAGATGGCTAGGTTGTTATTATTTAGAAAGAAATTATAGTCCTAAACTCACTCCCTAAGAGACTAGAGGATGAGTGGTATTAGTTTATGACTTAGTCTAATGCAAATTTTATCAAATTTTATTTGACTTTGGACTCTTTATTTTGACATAGGCCATAGGATTTTATATGCCTAAATGTATGATGAAGTTGATTATGGGCCAAATCAGATAGAAGAAGGTGTTCTCCACCCCAAGGGATGCCCTTACAGGTCAAGCATTACCTTGATGTGTAATGAATGGAGACACTTCATTTTCAAGAGTAGAACAATATGATATGAATTGTGTTAAGCATACAACATTCAACAAAGGGGTTGTTAAATATTTTATTATCTTGATTTAATGCTTAGGCTTTAGGTAAGGTTATGAACTATTTTAGAAAATTTAGTTATGAGTTATGATTGGGGTAAATAGTTTATTTTTTCCCTAAAAGACTAAACGGATCTAGGCCACACATTAAATCATCATTGAAAAAGAAACTAGAAGAGGCGAGCAATTTCTAATGCATAAGATAAAAAAATCATCAAAAAATTTATAAATCTAACTTAAAAGAATAAGAGGTGCGTCGAATGGTACAAAAAAAAAAAAAAAGGTAGAGCTCTACCCTTATACAATCCGATTATAAAAGAATAATTGCAATTAAGGATGAATATATTGTATGGGGGTCTTCATCTTCATTCTTCATGTCTCCTTCATTTCATCATATCTCCATTTGATTTAATTTGCTCCACTTCAAAAGCATCACAATGCCTCCCAGGACAAAGCCTTCTAGCCACATCTCATCCTTATCCCCCCATAACACTAATTCTAATTCCTAATTACAAAATTGCATTATGGAAAGATAAATTTAACTACACCTACTAAACAAAGGTTGGCTAAACATGCATTCAACCTAAGAAATTATATTTATAATTTAGACTTAGCACCCTACACATGGGTAAACAAGCCCAGTTATGCTAACTTGAATTATGCTTAGGCACTTAAGCAACATACAAAGGGAGCATATTTATTTATTTTCAGCAACCCTTGATGCATAATCTCCTGCAAGAGACATAATTAAGCTAATAACGACCTAACATCCAATCTATGAAACATATATCCTAACATCCAGTCTAAAATAACACATCATGAAATAAACATACATCAAACCATACACCGCCCTAACATAAAGCCAGAAGTGGTGACTTAATCTAATGTATGTGTATTAAAGCTTGTGTGGTATGTCCTAACTAGGCTTTAGAGTTTTAGTTTCCCAAGCATGAAGAGACTTAATTATGAAGGATGGTTTCACTTTAAGTGGTTTAATTGATTTGTAAATTTTACTTAATGTTTTCTTTTGTTTCACTTGGTTTACACTTAACAAATAAGTATTATAAAAAGAAGAAAAGAGAGGATCACTCTCTTTTATCCCTACCTTAAGCCACTTCTAAAGAAAATTATTTATTCAACTCTTTTTTAGTGAATGACTTATTACATATTTTAATTAATCCTAAGTTTGGGTTCATTTTAAATAAGCTCATTCAATAAGAAAGTCATCTTAAGGTTAATTGGGATGAATTACTATCACATAACAGATGTGTATTTATTTCTTTTCATCATATATAACATACATATGGTTAAGTCCTAAACATGCCTATACATGCAATTTATGCTTTAGCATACTTGAATGATGAATGTAAGCAAAAGCATTTGGAATTAATATTTCATTTGGTTGAATATTTTGTCATATTATTTTAAAGCTCTATCTAAATTCTTATACAAAAGCATAAGGAAAGAACTTTAAATTATATGATTAATCAATTCAACCACTTGAACAAAGTATGGATGCATGTTTCTTTTTAATAGGAAAAGGGATTTTCACTCATTTGCCAAATTGACACACAAATGTATAAGAGTTTTAAGCAAGTACGTTGCCATTGTTCTACACTAAGGGAGTGAGGTAGGAGCCTCCTTAGAGCTACTTAAAGCTGTGCATACTTGGGATGTCCAGACAGATATGCCCGTTATCCTCAGATAGATATGGATGTATAAGCAACTATAAGAATGAGAATCATTCAAAAGTAGAATTGATTTGATTAAATTACATTTTCATCTACTAGTTGTATCACACACACACACACACACACACACACACACACACACACACACACACACACACACACATATATATATATATATATATATATATATATATATATATATATATATATATATAATTTTATGTAGGTACGATGCCATTGTTTCACACCGTGGTGTTTATTTTTTGGTATGTGTTGTGTGTGTATATGTGAGGGGACACCACACAGATCTAAGGATGTACTTATTGAGGTGATCGGGTATGACATCAAGGAATAGTGTACTATCTTGAAAGATAGAAGTCACTACCCTACAATGGACCTAATCACCCAATAAGGACTCCTAAGGCATGATGGGTCTTAAAATATACTAGAGATTTTTCCCTACTTTACAAGAAAAAATAAAGCAGGGTTTATTTAAACTGGTTTGTTAAGTTCCCTATAGAGGCAAGCCTCCATAGTTAATTATGTCTTACAAAAGTAAATCCCTTAAGAATACTCTCGATTAAAGTAGGAAATTGTTATCTCCAAAGAATTCAATGATAAGACTATCAATAAATTGGTTATATTTTAGAAAATCAAGTGGGATAGATCAAAAGAGAAGATTTATTATTGAAACCAAAGGAAATAAGTAGGGAGTGCTCATGATACTAGGAAATCTAGTGAACACTCTAATCTATCTTATGGTTGGGCTTTATGTATTTGAAATTAAAGAGATTAATTTATTCGAGTTTAAATTTTGTTAGAAATCTAGGACTTATAATTCCACAATATAAGATTATGAAAATGCCTAAGAGCTGATGATTTATGCTTGTAGCCCCAAAGGGACAACAACCTCATATCTTGAATCTAGGGAGCTTTGGTGAGGGCTAAAGCATGACCTGAATATAAGGCGAAAGTGAGTATATGGTTTACCTCCATAAGAGAGAGTAAGACACCCCACTGTTGGACTTATTACCTCATGGAGTGGAAGTTAGATAACTCTTCCTACGCATTAAATCAATATGGTCAAGTCATATGTTTTGCAAGATGGTTAGGCTATTATTTAGAAGAGAAACTGAGTCCTTAAACCCACTCCCTAAGAGACTAGAGCATGAGGGGGTATGGATAATGATTTAATATAATGCAAATTTTTTTCAAATTTTATTTAATTTGGTACACTTTATTTTGACATAGGCTATAGAATTTTATATGCCTAAATGCATGAAAATTGATTATGGGCCAAATAAAGAGGGAAAGAGGTGTTCTTTCATCATAGGCTCTCAAAGGTTAAGCCCATTCTATATGGAAATGATGGAAGCCCTCTCTTAATAAGAGTGAAATAAGATGGTTGTGCATGATATTCAACATACAATCATCTAAGTAAGGGGTTGCTATGTATTTTATCATCTTGATTTAATTCCTAGGCTTTTATATGAGGTTATGAATTATTTTAAAATTTTAGTTATGATTTGTTAGTGGAATAGAAAATTTAATGTTATCCTAAGAGTCTAATCATATCCAGGCCACCCAACAATTATCAATCATAAAGAAACTATAAAAAGGTATGCTATTTCTAATGCATAAGCTAAACAAAATATCAAATAATTTTATAAAGCTATCATAAAAGAATAAGAGGTTGATGCGATCGGGTACCACCGTACAACCCAAAAAGAAATGTGGGTAGTTGAGCTCTACCCTTATACATCTCAGCATAATAAAAGAATAATTATAATTATGAAATGATAAGTGTTATTAGGGTCTTCATTCTTCATCCTCCATTCTTCATCCTCCATTCTTCACTCTTCATCTTTCATTTCTTCATTTTTGATTTGCTCCATTGCTTTCTTCCTTTTGGCTTGATTCGGATGTTGCTTGCTCCAAAGGCATCACATGGTATATAAGACTTGGTCTTATAACCAATGCTCATCCTAATCCCCCATAAAACTTATCGTTATCCTAATGCAAAATTACATTAAAAAGAAGGAAAGAAAATCTAGCTACACCTGCAAAATAAATGTTAGCTAAACACACCATACAACCTAAGTAGTTATATGAATAATTTGGACTTAGCATTCCACACATGGGTAACCAAGCCCACCTGTCCTAACTTGGGCTATGCTTAGGGGTATATTCAACTTGCACAATAAAAAACATTCATATTTTTATTTAGCAGCCCCTTAAGCACAATCCCCTGCAAAATGCATGATTAGGCTAATATTGGCCTAACATCCAGACTACGCACATACACCCTAATATCCAATCTAAAGCAATACATCACAAAACCAAACATACTCCAAACCATGCACTGTCCTAAGATAAAGCTAAAAATGGTGACTTAATCTAATTTGTATGTGTTAAGGCTTGTGTGGTATGTCATAACTAGGCTTTAGAGTTATAATTTGCTAAGTATGAGGGATTTAATTTATAAATGGTTGATTTCTCTTTAAGTGATTTAATTGATTTGGAGATTTTACTTAGTATTTTCTTTTATTTCATATAGCCTACATTTAGCATCTAAGTGTTATAAAGAGAAGAAAGAGAGGAGGCATCTCTTTCATCCCTACCTTAAGTCATTTTTAAGGTAAGTTAATTAATTAATTTCATTTAGTGAGGGCTTATTATGTGTTTTGATTAAACCTAAGTTTAGGTTCACTCTAAATGACCATATTCAATAATAAAGGCATCTTATGATTAATTGGAATGGATTACTATTACATAACACACATTCATTCATTTTTTAATCATGTATATCATGCATATGAGTAATCTTAAGCATACCTATACATGCAATTTATATTTTTAGCATACTTAAATGATGAATGCAAATAAGTGTATTTGGAATTTAAATATTTCATTTTTGATTGAATTATGAATGAATGCCTTATTACATAGAAAAGAGGGATTTTTCATCCATTAGCTAGATACACATTCATATATATAAAAGTTTTAAGTGAGTATGTCACCATTATTACTGCACCAGGGGCGTAAAGTACATGACCTACTTAGGGCTACTTAAAGTCTCACAGCCCCGTGGTGTCCAAACTAATATACCACTTTTCTTAGATATATGTAGATGTATAAGCAACTATAAGGATAGGGAAAAACCCATGCAAAAGTTGTGTTTGATTTATATGGTTTACGATTCTTATTCATTGGCCACATCAAACATATAGATGTATAAAAGTTTTAAATGAGTACGTCACCATTATTTTCTACACCAGGGGTGTAAGGTACAAGACCTACTTAGGGCTACTTAAAACCTCGCAGTCCCGGGGTATCCAGACTAATATACCACTGTGGTGAAAAATTTTTATAGAGGAGTCACCTTCAAATATGTGGGGAGAAATGAAGAGGCAAGCATATAGAAATTCATCTTATTAGTATGGCACATAGATCCACAGATATACTTATTTAGGTGATTGGGTAAATCATCAAGGAAATAGTGTACTATCTCGAAAGATAGAAGTCACTACCCTTTAATGGACATAATCACCTCAATAAGGACTACTAAGGATGATGGGTCTGCATATGTACCAGAGATTCTTCCCCTACTTTACATGGAATGGTAAAGCAAAGTTTATTTTCAACTGGGTTCCTTAATTTTCCTACAGGGGCAAGCCTCCATAGTTAATAACATCCTAAGGAATGGGGATTCCTTAGGAAAACTCTCGATTAAGGTAAATGATTGTTGCCTTCAAAGATTTCAATAGGAAAGGACTTGATTGGTTTATTTTTGAGGATCAAATGAGATTGATCAAAGAGAGGAGTTATTATCGAAGCAAAAATGAAAGATAAGTAGAAGATGCCCCACGATGCTAGGAAACCTAATGAGCAATCTCAAACTATCATATAGTTGGGCTTTACATTTTTGAAATTGATTTAATTTGTGAGTTGCATTTTTCATTAGAAATTTAGGACTTATGATTCCTTAACACAGTATTAAGGAAATGCCTAAGAGGCGAGGAATTAAACTTAGGACCCACAAAGGGGAGAAGTAACCTCAAAACCTAAATCTAGGGAGCTTTGGTGAGGGCTGAAAGCACAACCTAAATCTAAGGGAAAAAATGGTATTTTGTTTGCCTCCACAAGATAGGACAAACTTCCTGATAGCTTGGAATTACAACCACCTGGGGGTGGCCGTCAACTAACTCCTCCTATGATTTTAAATACATGTAGGCAAGTAATTATGCTTATGCAAGATAACTAGGCTATTATTTATTTAAAAAGAGACTAAGTCCTTAAACTCACTCCTTAAAGAGACTAGATGATGTAGGGACATGCTTCAAATGACCTAATTCTAATGCAATTAAAATTTAATTTAATTTTCATTTTTTTGGAAAATTATTTTGACTCAGGCTAATAGGATTCATATGCCTAATGCATGAGAAATAAAGTTATTGGCCAAAATTAGCGAGAAGGGAGGAGGTATTTCCACCATGGCTCTCAAAGGACAAGCCAAGTTTCTTTGGCAAAGGTGGAAGCCCACCAATCAAGAGTGAAATAAGATGCATTTGTGCATGATATTGTAAAAGAAATACACATCTATCTAAGGGATTGCTAGTTCTTTTATCTTGATTTTAAACCTAAGCTTGAGGTGAGGTTATGAGTTCTTTATTTTTAATTTAAGTTATTAAGTTTGATAAAATATTTATTTTTCCCTAAAGAGCTTAATCCACATCCAGGCCATACATAAAGCAAGGAAGAAACTAGGAAAAGATGCCATTTAATGCAAAAGCTAAATAAATCATCAATCAATTTATAAAGCTAATCGAAAAAAGAATAGAAGGTCATTGTGGTCGGGCACCACTGCACAAACCCAAAAAATGAATTGGGTAGCCGAGTTCTACTCTTATAGAACACATATTACAAATGAATTAAATTATAATTAAGCAAGGAATTCATTATTATGGGGGTCTTCAAGCTTCATTTCTTTCTTCTTCTTTTCTTCTTTCTTCTTTTGGTTCCTTCTTTTGGATGGTTGGAAGGTAGATGCTCCAAGGCCTCACATGGTGCATAAGATAGGATCTTATGACCAATGCTCATCCTAATCCCCATAACAATCATTCCAAAATCCTAATCGCACAAATTTACATTAAAAAGGAAAAAATTGAAAATCTAACTAACACCTGCAAAATAAAGGTTAGCTAAAACAAACCACACAAATCCCAAGCATGTATATTGGACTTATCTCCCCACACATGTATGACTATGTCCACCTGGCCTATTGGATTATGCTTAGGGATATAAAGCACCTGCAAGCAAAAGCATTTATATTTTTATTTATGATAGCGCCCCTTAAGCACAATCCCTTACAGAAAATAATGATTAGACTAATAACATCCTACCATTCATTCTACAAGCATACACCCTAACATCTAGTCTAAAACATGTATCACAAAACAAAATAAATAGCAAACCATGCACTGACCTAACTTAAAGCTAGAAGTGATGACTTAGGCTAATGTGTGTACTTTGAAGGTTTGTGTGGTATGCTTAGCTATGGCTTTAGGTTCAAATTTTCTAAGTGTGAAAATATGTTCAACATAGAGGAGGGTTTCATTTAAGTTGTTTAATTATTTTGGGTTGATTTTATTTCATATTTTGATTAGGTTCAAATGAATCATACAATTAATTACTAAGTTATGAAGAGAGGGAAAGAGAGAGAACTTCTCTTTCCTTCTCTAACCTAACTTAAGTAATTTCTAAAGTAGATTCACATTTTAGTTTTGTTTAGTGAATGTTTTGATGAAGTATTTTAATTAATCCTAAGTTTAGATGAACTCTAAACAAACCTATTCAAGAAGAAAGGCATGTTAAGATTAAATAAAATGAATTAAATCTACATAACATACATTACTTCATTTATTTCCCAACATGTATAACTTGCATATGAATGAATCCTAAGCATATCTATACATACAAATGAGAATATTTAACATACTTTATGATGCATGCTAAGTAATCCATTTAAGGAAATTTGGAAGTTTAATATGCATGATTTTCTTTAAGTAGAAAAGGGTTTCTTTATCCAATTTTTTACATACACACATGAAAGTAAGAAAGGCATAAGTGAGTACAGCGCCATTATTAACCAGAGGTATACGATATAAGACCTACTTAGGGCTATTTAAAGCCTCACAACCTCAGGGTTGTCCAAACTAATTTACCCTTTTCTTAACATGTGTATACAAGAAATGGATTGTAAAGAAAGAATGCAAAAGTTGTCTTAATTGATTCATTTTGTTTATGCAATTTATGTGTACAAACATAGGTGACCCTTCTTAGGTGATAGCATAGGGATGAATAGAATAAGGAATTAGGTAAGTGTTATGTTCTTCTCAAATGAACCATACATCTTACCAACTCCTATACTATGCTAACATAAAGAAGAGAAACCTGCTAAGCACACCTTATATTCTTTCACATGCAAGCTTATAATTAAAATATAAGTAGCATACTTTCAAATTTGATAATTGATTTGTATGTTTTGAAAATAATTCAAATTTAGTAGTGATAATAGCCACTCATGTTTCTACTTTAGCCAACACATGCAAATTTGACAAAAAGTAAACAATCTCATTTTTTAAATTTGAATTTAAAGAATATGAATGCATGAAACTGCATGACATACAAATTTAACATGTTGGGGAAAAGAATCAAAGTAATGAAATTATGTAAACACATTCGCTTTAATTAAATCCTAAAGACATTCTTATGGAATAAGAAAGTTTAAAATAAATCAATGTGTATTCAATGTGATTTTTGTTTAGTTTTAAGTTTGATTTAATTTTGAAAAGGTGAGTTGACTTTGCTATTCCTAACCCATTATCACATGTGTTTGATATTTTTGTTTAATTTTTAGATGATTAGATTCATTTTTTATGTATTAATTAGGTTAAGGTATGAATTAAGCAAGTTAATTAACCCTTACCTACACCATTTTAGCATAGTTAACCAAATAATTATGAGCCAATGAGATGACATAGAAACTCACAAGGAATTTAAACTTTCAATGCAAATAATAAGAAAAGGCCTAATGCAATTTGGCTCATGATTAATGGTTAATTAAGCTAAGGGGTTCAATTTAAGTAATTTCAAAACACCCCTTCATACATATGAATTGGGTTTTGATTTCCTTAATTGAACTTAGGTTCTTAAACACCAAGGCATCTACCCAAAGTAGATTAATTAAGTTATGGAAGTTTTTAGAATTTTTAGAAAATAATTAATGGAGTAATTAATGAAATAATCCTTAATTAAGAGAAGATTAAGGAAAGAAAAGGGTGTTTAGGTAATAACTTTGGGGAAATGCCCTATAATTATTTCCTAAATCTCCTATTTATTGGATCTGATCTTAATCAACTTTAATAATGGATTAAAACCACTAATCACACCTTAATTATCCATATTTATATAAGGAGGGTAATTAGAAAACATAATTGTAATTCCCCTAATTAAGCCATCAATAAATTCCAAGAAAATTAGGGGAGGTGGATGTCATCCCCTAAAACATACCCAAGAAGTTTGGGATTAATCAGAGATTTAATTAAGAAGTAATTAGGAAAATATGATTTCCAATAAAACCTAAAATCAGAGAAAAGGACAATCAAAATCCATTGAAATTATCTTTAAAATACTCTAGGATGAATTGTATTTCCATAGAACTTTATTTCATATTTATTTGAATTTTATTGAGAGATATATGATTTTTAGAAGATTAGGAGATTAATTAATCATTAATTAAACTCCCTAAACTAATCCCTCAGCTCACAGCGTGACGTGTGTTGGTGGCGGTCAGTGCACTTTACATGCATCATGCTGTGAGCCAACTACTTAAATATCAAATCAAGCGACGGTGCGATGGCGAGATGCACTTTGATCCCTGCCATCCGATCAAAGATCGGACGGTCGGGGATCCTTCCACAATTTATAAAAGGATAAATGAATTTCTAAACATGGGAATAATCTCGGTCATCCATCCAAAATGTGCGGATGGACGATCAGGATCTCCCCAATTCTTCCCCTAGGCTCAATAGAGGCCATCTATGATCTAGGGGAAGATCCGAGCTCGATTGAGCTTGGATTGGAGCAAAAATTTACCCTCACTATCTAAAGCTAATAAGGAACACATCCAACGGTGAAATTTGCATGACTTGAAAATTCCTTTTACAAAAGACCAACACCTCCTATGCTAGGTGGTCAAAAAATTCCATACCTCACTGGAGGTGATCACCGGTGCTCAAGATCGATGAGGTAGCTTCGTCTAGTGGAGACGAAGACTTGTTGAAATTCTTAGGCCTTGGGATTGAGTGGATTGCTCTATAGACAAACACCACTACACTTGCTTTATGGCTTTGATCCAATTCCTTCTCTCCTTGCTGGGAACTCAAATGGATGCTTGGGTGCACTCAAATTGGTCCTTAGAGGAAGTGTGCAAGAGGAATTATAGTAGATTTTACTATGGAGAAAGTTGGAGGTTCAAGTGAGCTCCCCTATTTTTCAATAGAGAAAACTGAGTAATCTCGAATTTAAATCCCTCTTAGAATGCTTAGGAAGTCTCTGTGATGTTTCTTAACACTCTCTATGGCTTGATCAAGTTGAGGAATGATGATTTTGAATTGAATTAGGGGGAGTATATCTCCCCCTATGCCAATCAGACGACGGACACCTCCTTTGCCATTTTAATCCAATTGACCACAATGGGAAGGTTGTTTAGGTTGTTAGATGTTGGCACATGGTCGGTTTGAGGCCTTGAGTGGATTGCCAACCTCCCATGTGCATCAAATTGGGTGGAGGAGGGATTTGGAATGAGCTAATTTGATGCATGGGGTCAGGTTTTGCCTTGGGTCCATTTGGGTTGATCCAAACCCATTGGGTTGGGTGCACCACTTTTCATTAGGTGTCCTTGAGCTATTAGGAAGGAATCAAGTGTATATGAAGAGGGTATGAACAAATTACCCATGGATTAGGCCAAAATTTGTTCTATGGCCTAGGGGTAGAATGGTCATTTTTCTGATTTTTCAATTTGGATATGTGGAGAATTTGGAGAAACTAGGTTTGGCCAAGTTTCATGAGATTTGGAATTCATTTGATAGGGTTTGGCTCATGTTGACTCATTTAGGTCAAAATGGGTCAAGTTGACCAATTGGTCAAATTGGGTCAAACCAAGGGTTCGGTCAAGTTCATATGACCATTTGAAATATTTTGGCGGCTTTGGTTTAGTTCAATTTGGGTTAGTTTTGAATTTGTCTCATATGACCTTATTTAGGTCTAATGGGTCAAGTTGACCTATTTGACCCATTTGACCTATTTGAGCTAGGTCAAGGGTAGATTTAGGTTTAGTTAGTCATATGGAGTGGATTGGTATCTTTATTTCCAATCAATTTTGGTTAAGTTCAAATTTGGCTCAACATGACCCCTTTAGATCAAGTTGGGTCTAAGGTCAATTGGGCTAGGTTAAGTCTAGTTGGCCAATTGAGGCTTTGGTCAAGTTTCACAAGTGATTTGGAATGAACTTGACCCATTGGTTTCAATCAATTTGGCTTAGATCAAGTTTTGACATATTTTGACTTTTTAGGTCAAGTTGGGTCAAGTGGCCAATTAGGCTAGGTTAGGCTCAAAGGTTGGCTTGGTTAAGTTCAAACATAGTTCATGAATTAACTTAGATCAATGGTTTCAATCAATTTGGACTATGGTGGATTTTGGCTATGTTAAGTTTTATTTTAGGCTAAGTGTTGACTTGGTCAACCTTTAGGTTTGACTTAGTCTGACCCAATTTGGTTGATTGATCATCCCATGATGATTGTTGATTATGATTAGAGGCATAGGTGTGTTTGATTCAATCCAATTTGGCTAAGATTAGAATTTGGCTCAAAAGGGTACTTTAGGTCACTTTGGGTCAAGTGAGCTTAAGTGGGTCAAATGGCTTGGTCAAAGCTTGATTTGAGCTTGATTGCTCTTGTATATGGACTTATGATTGAAATATAAATCCATTTACAAGTGGTTTGAAGTCAAATGGGTTTTGATCCATTTGACAATTTCATATTCAAAGGGTGAATATGAAAGGATTTAGGGATTGATTTTTGAGTTGATTTTTGATTGAGTGATTGAAGTTTGTATTTATATATGGGTTCATGATTGTAGGTTGATTGAATCATGAGAGAAAATTAAGAGTTTGGCTTGATTTGAAATTGATTTAGCTAAGTCCATGATTTTGACTTGAAAGGCTTAGATTGGATTTTGAGTGGATTTGAGTTTAATTTTTTGAATTGGATTTGATTTTTTGAATTCATATTTCATTTATATATGTGAATATAAATGAGTATATAAATGAATCATGAGAAAATCTCAAGGATTTGAAGTGCTTTTGATCATGATTTAGGCTAAGTCCATTAAGAAGGATTTAAAGGACATAAGAAAATTTTGGAGTTTGAAGTTTGAATTTCTGAATTTGGATTGATTGATTTATATTTATATTTCATTATATATGTGAATATAAATGAGGATATAAATGAATTATGAGAAAATCCCATGAATTTGAATTGATTTGATGATGATTTAGACTAAGTCCATTAATGAAAAATTAAAGACTTCAGAAAGATTTAGATTGAGAATTTGATTTGAGGGTTTGATTTGATTGATTTATATTTATATGTGAATATAAATGAGAATATAAATGAGTTTTGAGAAAATCTCATGAGTTTGAATTGGTTTAGAGTTGATTTTGGCTAAGTCCATTAATGGAAAATTAAAGGGACTTAGGAAAATTTCATGAATTGATTTAGAATTTTGAGTTTAGTTTAATTGGTTTGAATTTATATTTCATTAATATATGTGAATATAAATGAGAATATAAATAAATATTGAGAAAATCTCAAATATTTGAATTAGTTTTGATCATGATTTTGGTTAAGTCCTTAAGGGAAGGTCAAAGACTTAGAAGGATTTGGACTTAGGAATTTTGATGGATTTTGATCATGGGTTTCAATCATAGATTTCAATCATGAATTTTAATCATATGGAGTTGATTTGAATCTGGAAAAAATCAATTAATATTGATATGGAGTTTGACTTGAATGAAGTAAAGTGAGGAATGGTTCAAGCTAAGGGTAGGCAAACTTTCCTAACACCCCTAAGGCATGACCTATTCCTATGGGTAACTCTTCTAAGTCTCTAGGGATAGGTTGAGTGTCCACATAATCACTAGATGTGTCCTAAGACTAAGGAACTCTTAAAGTCTAAGAGAATTCCTATGTCTAAGATGGAGGGTTGAGAGCTCATTCTAAAAAAATGACAAAAATGCAATAGGTGTGGTGTGGCCGATAGAACACCATGAGTGTTGACAAAATGATCAACATCACTGAAAGATCACAAGCACTAACAGAAACAATCTATCCTTAACCCAAAGAAAAGAAAGAATCCAGAGCTTAGTGCAATGTGGCTCTACTTATGTCCAAGACATAAAAGAGAGGGAAGAATCCACTAAGGGAAAGAGTGTGAACCTTCCGCTATGGAAGTAGGTTCAAGTTATCCACAAGGGGATGAGAGGTTTGATTTGATTTGAATCTCATTGAGGAGAAATCTCCACTAGGGGAGAGGGTTGAATTTGTTTCAATTTTTGTTAGGTTTAAATTTTTGGGATGAACCCTCTTGGTTTGCAATGGACTTCACTGATTAAGAGTTATGGAGGCCAAGAACAAACTCAAATTTACCAATCCAAAGGGTAGTCTACTAAACACATAGTAGGACTAGCCAACCAAAGGGATGCCTTTTGGTATGCATCAACTGTACTAGGAAGAAAGCATAGTAGACTTACATCTTCTAAAGTAAAGACCAGTTGATGGGGTAATCTATTGGCAAGGCAGAATTAACCCAACTATTGAGTGAATGTCTGGGACTTAGATCAACTCAAATAGTCAAGATTGATTTCATTTTTTAGGTTTGTTTGTTCTGATTATGATGGATCGCATAGGTTTGCGATGAAGCCTGGTAGGGGCCATGGAGGCTAGACTCAGATATATCAATTCAAAGGGAGTAGTCTACCAACCACACAGTAGGACTATCCAACCAAAGGGAAATTCCTTTTGGTATACAATGGTCAAGTTAGGAAGAAGGCACAGGGACTCACATCTTCCACAACAAAGAACCACTGGGGTGATTGGTTGCTTTGGGCAACAAATTGAACCCGACCTGAGGTTGACTATTGAGTGAATGCCGCTAGGGGACTTAAATCAGCTCAAAGATAGTATATGATTAATTTCATTTTTAGATTTATTTTTATGGATTCTGTTGGTTTGTGATGGTTCATTGAGGAGGAGCTTATAGAAGCCTAGACCTATCTCAGATTTATTGAACCAAAGGGAGTAGCGGCGATGGGACTATCCAAAGAGTTCCTTTGGTTTGTAATGATCAATTGAAGGGAAGAAAGCTGGGACTCATATTCCACTAAAAGACCAGAGTGATCGATTACTTTGGGCAACAAATTGAACGACACAGGGGCCCATCGTTTGACAATCATGCTAGAAAAGAATGCATCAGTCTTATATCTTTTAAAGCGAATGACTAGGGTAACTACTTGTGGAAAATAGATTAAACGACCTAAGGTGACTGAGTGAGTACCAGGGATTTATCTCAACTCAAGTAGTCGAGCAATTCTTATAGGGAGTTCTGCTGACACTGCCCTAAAGATAGGATGCCTGCTTGGGAAAAGGGTCCTTTGGGGGCTTGAATTCCTAATCCATAAGCAAATTAATTTTGTCTGTTCTATTTATTTATTTTGTTTATTTGTTTATCAAGGACCATGTTAATTTGTTAGGGATTAAATTAAGATGGAGCTTATATCAGCCTAGACCTATCTCAGATTTATTGAACTAAGGGATCATTGCATCCGAATAAATTCCAACCATGGGTGGCTACTAAAGGGAACTATCCAATCTAAAGTAACTGGGTAGTGTCTAAATGGTCATAGGACTTGATCAAATAGGTGCCCCCAGGGGATGGGTAGCTAAGGGCTTAATCCAACACCCTGGAGAAGATGACATGGCTAGTCATATATCTAATAGGTATTCAGTGTCCAACTCAAGGAGAAAGCTCGAGGACTCATATCTGCCAAGTGTGGTGTATCCACCGGGTGAGTCATCAGCATAACGAACATCAACCAACCTAATGTGCCCATCAATTTGCAATAATCAGCCTAGGAAAAAAGCTCGGGGACTCACATCCTCCTATAGCAAAATTGACTGTTGGGATAGTCTATCTTTGGCTCGATAGGTGCTATCCGACTAGGGCGACTACTGAGTGAATGCCCCTGGGGGGACTTAAGATTAGCTCAAAAATAATTAAGAAGAAAGGAACCTCTGGGAGACTTATCCTAAACCTCAAATATACTCGACCTAGTTAGAACATGATGGCTAGTTCAAGAAGAAATCATGGGAACTCACATCTTCTTAAACAAAGTCAACATGAGGTAGCTTACTAGCTGGGTAGTGAAGCCTACCATACTAACAAGGCGCTCGTTAGTTTACAATGGTCAAGTTCGAAAGAAAGCATGGGGACTCACATCCTCCAATAAATGACCACTAGGGTGACATACTAGCGTGCATATGGGCCAGAAGCTAATGAGTGAGTGCCATGGGGGCTCCCACATCAAATAGCTTGAGACAAAAGATTTTTGTTTGTTGTTATTCTTGTGTTAAAAGGAATAGGATGCCTCTAGGGGACTCTTACACCTACCTTAAACATGCTAGGGATTTGATGAAATGGTGCCACTGATGGCAAAAGGATTCCCACTAAGAAAGGATGCCACTTGGGTTCTCTCACACCTATCTTAGTTATGCTAATCAAAATAGGATGCCTCTTGGGTTCTCTTACACCTATTCTAATAGCACTTGGAGATTGTGTTTGTGTTGTGAAAGAGGGATATGATGCCACTAGGGGACTCTTACACCTACCCTAACCACATCATGATGGATTCACAAGATAAGCAAATAATGCTTCGAAAGAAGAGAAGATTTGATGAATGGAATCAGATTTTTGTTCTTTTTATTAATGATTATTTTCAAACATAATTTATTTCATGGGTAATATTTCTTTAGATAGAGCCCATTAATTGGAAGCATCATGTGTTCCCCTTTATAATCAATAAGCTGATAAGATCCTCCTTGGTAGGCCTTCTCTATGACATAGGGGCCTTCCCAAGTGGGTTCAAACTTGCCTCCCATCTTTTGACGAGCAATAATTGGTCTCCTTAGGACTAACACAAGTTCTCTACTCGAAAGACCTAGGGACCCGTTGTGAGCTTGAATCATTTTGGCTTTGTAAAACTTGAGATTTTGCATGCCCGTAGGCGACTCTCCTCCAAACCTTTGAGCTCTTCTAACCACAACTTTGCATTATGATCTGTAGTAATCCTGTTACCCAATGCTATCCTTTGTGACGGGAGTTGAGCTTCTAAAGGAAGAATGACTTCAGACCCATACACTAAGGAAAATGGGTAGACTGAGTTGGAGTTTGGTATGTGGTGCAGTAGGCCAGCAACCAACACTCATTCCACTACATTTATTCTCATCGAGTCTTCTTCAATATCTGGATGAGAGTTTTGTTGAATGCTTCTGTGAAGCCATTTGCTCAGGTAGTAGATGGTGGAGTATCTCCAATCTATACCGTGTCTTGGAAAAGTTGTTGATCTTTATGCTTTTGAATGCGGTACCATTATCGGATATAATTTTCGAGGCACCAAACCTATATATAATATGGTTCTAAAATTGAAGCACATCTTTGAGTGTGACCTCTCGAATGGGATGGCTTCCATCCACTTGGAAAAGTAGTATGGCGCTAAGATGAATCGATGCCCTTGGAAGAAGGAGGATCGATTGGACACAATGTCGGTACCCCAACACTCAAATGGCCATGAAGCCAATGTAGGGTGTAGAATGTTGGGTGGTTGGTGGAGGACCACATGTACACACGATGGCATCTCTAGCTACATCCATGTAATCATGTCATCGAGGCCGGTAGTAAATTCTTTTGATCTTCATCTTCATCTTTGGCAGAATTGATGAGCTCTGTATAGACCTGAGTGTACCTCAGTTATAATGCCATGGCCTTTGTATTTGTCTAAACAACACACATTTGGTCAAGGGCCGGTAATAGGTGCCATCAACAAGAGCGTAGGAGAGCTCTATTTCACGATGGGCTTGTGACTTTTCTTGAGTTTATCGGTGTTCAAGTAATCTATGAGCGTTGCCTCCAATCGCTCCTTGTCCATTTTGGCAACAACCTCCCCTTCAAGAGAAAGTCTCTCGATGAGTTCAACATCAATAAGGGATAAGACTTTCTATTTTGGACCCTTATTGAAATGGACTCATCTTGGACATGCCAATTCTTTGTGAGTTTAGCAAATATTTTACATTCTACTTCGGGAACCTTGTAGATGGTGACTTGAGAATTTGGGCTAGCTTGACTTCATGGTATACTCATAGTAATGATGAAGCTTGGGTTTGAGGACTTGGTGACCCGCGGTTGATGACCAAGAGAATCCCCAAAGATGTTGATGCTCTTAACACTGATAGTGATGGCTAACTCCAGACCAATAATCAAAGCCTCATACTCAACTTCATTATTAGTGTAGGGGTTAAAAAGATAGTATGAGAATCTCATCATATCATGATTTGGAGTTAGGATAACTATTCTTACCCCTGCCTTTCCTAGGAGAATAGATCGTGGTGCTTCACCTTTAAGGAAAGAAGTAGTACCATCAAAACAAATCTCCCATCAGTGATTGTCGACCTCCCCTAAGTTCATGATTTGTTCATCAGGGAGATCATCACTAAGCGGAGAATCAGTAGGAAGTGGGTGTGCTGCTAAGAAATCTATTAGCGGTTATCCTTTTACTGCATGGAGGGGTACGAATGTGATATCAAATTGTGAGAGAATCATGGACCAACAGCCAAACATCCGGATAGTGTTGGGTCATGAGATACGATTAGGTTGAGATCAAGTTCACCTTATGAAAGCATGTAGTATCGTAGCTTTTGAGGCAAAGATCAAAGCTAGGTAATGTTTCTCAATAGGTGGATAGTTTCACTTCAGGAATCAAGATGGTGAGGTAGTAGAGCGTTCTCCTTCCCTTTATCATTGGCTTGGGCCAATAGGTTGAGAGAGTCATCTAATGCGGCGATGTAGAGGATGAGTGGCTTTTGGGATAGGGGTTGCTAGAACTGGTGGCACTAAATCTTTGATGTCTTCAAAGGCATGCTAGCACTTGTCATCCCACTTGAACTTGGCATCCTTTTAACAAGTGCTGAAAATGGCTTGCATCTCCTTGATAAGTTTGAGATAAGCATCTTAGATATGCTAGCCATCCTTGAAAGAATCTGAGTTGAGTTAAACTCTTAGGAGGGGACATTTCTAAGATAGCTTTAATCTTTTTAAGATCTATTTCTATTCCCCAGTGTCAAACAATAAACCCAAGGAATTTCCCCGAAGCTACTTTGAATGCACACTTCAGGAGATTCATTTTGAGGTTATATTGTCTTAACCATTCAAAACTACTCTCAAGTCAAAGTGGTCTTCCTTTCTCTTCTTGACTCTAGATCATCAACATAGCACTCAACCTAATGATGGATGAGTTCATTGAAGATCTGAGTCATGGTCTGTTGGTATGTAGCACCAGCATTTTTAAGGCCAAAAAGAATGGCCCTATAATAGAAAATCTTGATCGGGGTTCAAAAAGTAATGTTTCTTTCATATTTAGGAGACATCTTGATTTGGTTATAGCCAGATGATCCATCCATGAATGAGAAAATTGCATGAGATGAGGCGATGTCCACCATTAACTCTGGTATATGAAGAGGAAACTCATCCTTAGGACATGCCTTGTTTAAGTCCCTAAAATCAACGTTAATGGGAATTTGGCCATTCTTCTTCTTAACTGGGATGACACTAGCTAACCAGGTAGGATATTTTTCTTCCCTGATGAAACCAACATCGATCAGTTTCTTGACTTCAGAAATGACATGTTGTTCAATTTCTAATCGCATGTGTCTAGGAGCCTGCTTAATAGGGGTAGCGTTAGGGTCTATTATTAGCTTGTGGACTACTACGTCTAGAGATAATTTGTATATTTCTTCATAACTATATGCGAAGCAGTCTTTAAACTCAGTCAATAGCCTAACTAAGTCTTTGGTTTCTTCTTCATTTAGTAACAAATTGATGTATGTCGGGTGTGGATTTTCTTCCATCCTGAGATTGATTTCTTTAAGCTTGTCGATTGTTGAATGAATCTCCTCTTCAAATTATGGTGGTGCCTCTTTGACTTGGAGATCATCTGAGATTTTTAAACACACATTCTCATAAGAGTTGGGGATGTGTGAGGAGAAACTATCAGATTCTAAATGGTTGGTAACAACTAGGCAAATCTTCATCATTGGACCACATCTGAATCTAGTCACCTCTTGATTGTGCTTCCACCTTGTATTATTTCCATAGCTTTTCAAAGTATTTTGACTATGCTTGGACCATGTGAGGAACTAAACCTTAATGTATAAGATTTTGAACACAAGGTGAGTAAAAGTCAAAAGGTAATTCCATTAATTCTTTAAAGTATCTTCCTCAAGTTCATCAACTTGACTTGATGATGATCCCAAAAGAACTCTTTTGTTTCATGTCACTAGAAGACTTAGGGACTTTTTTAACTACTAAACCTTCAACTTTCTAGATGTAAGTGAGGTAAGAGCTAAGGTTCCCAACCGCCTAATAGTTTCACATAAAGATTGAATACTTTGCTTTGCTTGGAGGTGGTCTTCATCTTTTGGATCAAAGTCACCTCCAATGGAACCAGAGAGGGGTTGGGTATACTAATCACATTAGACTCATAATTTGAGCTAGATTCCAAGTCTATGTGAATAGTAGGGGTACTCATGATGGAATGACCTGTTGGTGAGAAGGCCAACAGGGGTCTCTACGCCTATTTTGCCTCTTCCTCACGGTGGAGGTTGAGCCATCCTACCCACATGTCCATATAATGGAATGAACTGTGGGTGGAATGTGATATGCGGATCTATTTCTTCTTCATTTCCCCTTTCTTGTTCACTTGGAATTTTATTTTTCTTTTCATTTTCTTTTATCTTTTCTTTTTCTTTTATTTTTGCATTTGAATTTTGTCCAAGTTCACAATAAAGGGTGTTTTGAGGAAGATAGTAGGTGGCATCCTCATAAATCTCAACCTCTCTAATTGAAAATAGCTTTTCATCTCTATTGACATGATATTCAATCCCATCTTTTATAAACTTGATGCATTGATGAAGGGAGGATGGAACGATCTTGTTCTGATGTATCCAAGACCTACCAAGCAAAGTAGTGAATGAAGTATTCGAATCAATAATGTAGAACTTGGTTTTAGTCTTCCAGTCACCTATCTCTAAAGGTAACACTATAGAACCCAAAGCTCGCTCACCTTGGTCATTGAATCATCTCAACATCATCTAATCTCCTTGGAGTGTAGATGTCAATCCTCAAATAGGCAAGGGTCTTTAGACTCATAATGTTCACCGATGCACCTGAATCCATGAGAGCCTTGGAAAGTATGAACTTGTCCATGTCAATTGTGATGTAGAGGGGATGGTTGTGCTCCAAGTCCCCTAGAAGAAGGTCTTCATCTGTGAAGGTGATCCCTTGGGCTTCTTTTGCATAATGTGCTTCCTCACCTATATGGGGTTAGAGCTAAGCATATTTAGGATCAAGGAGAGCCTTGATTAGTGATTCCCTCATCTCTTTGGATAAGACAAGGGCATCATATATGCTTAGCTTAGATGACAACTTTCTTAGATGAGAAAGGATTTGTAATTGGTGGTCTTCCACAAGCATATCCAAGGGTGGAGCATCTGTGGAAGGGCTTCTCATCTTATACCAATGACTTGTTTCCCTATATCTTGAGGTGCGCCTAGGAGGTAGAACCTTGCCACTAGGTTGACTTGATGATCTCTTATGTAGGGTAATGGAAGGTTCTACACGCACATCAAGTTCATAGCTTCTCCTATGGGACCCTCAAAATCGGATGATTCCAAGTCTATCTCAAGAGTGAACCATAGTATTGAGTTGGAAAGTCAACTCAATCGAAAGAAGATCAAATTATATATTAGACTTGAAGAGTTATCATTAGGAATAGAAGAAGACAACCCATCGGTGACAGATGCAATTCAAACTAGCTTTATTCTTCAATTTCTTGAAATTGTTTGGAGGTACAAAGTAGAAATCAAGTAAAGTGAGTGGAGTAAGGGATTTGATGCCCTTTTATGTTGATTCAAGAGTTCTACCAGTAGAAGAAATAAAAGAGGTAGCTGAAATGGAAGAAGTCACCGGTGTGGAAGCTATGGGTTGGAGGTGGACCTGGTTGGTGGTTGCTAAGGGCTATCAGGACGACACATGTATGCTTCTTCTTCTTGAGCTCCCCTTTCCTAGAGTTGGCACTGGCAACTTGCAAACCTTCCTTGATGTTGGAGGTTTGAGCTGACTCAGGCACCTGCAAGGAAAGCTTCTTGATCTTCTAGATGATCTTCTTAGAGGTTTTGGATAAAGCAATATTCCAACCTTCTTTAGTTTTGGTAGGATCACATGTATCCCTAAGGATTACGCTAATGGAACTGGAAGGTTGTTCCACAAGGTATTCCTTTGGGATAACTATAACACCGATCTTGAAACTATGTTCAAGCCAGTCCTTGAATGTGAAGCAATCCTCCAAAATGTGGCCTAGCATATGGTGGTAAGGGAAAAGTTTGGATCATGACTTTTGCCTACTTCCTCCAATCTCCTAGGCTCGGGTAAAATCAGTTTCTTTAAGAGATTCTTAAAGATTTTTTGATTACCCTCTTAAAAAAAATAAGGTTTGTTTAACTTATCTAAAGAGTAGGTGGACCATAGCTACTAGCGGCGGTATGCATGCTTACTGCGGTGGTGGTATGGCGTGGTATATCTGGTGGAGGGGAGCTAGGAGTGGGGCTACCTCGATGGTGGCAAAGGAGGTGTGGAGGCTGGTCATGGTCTCTCGGATCTCTAGCTAGCTTGCTTCCCTTATCAACCCTCTAGGCTTCTTCTAGACCTTTGGCTTGCTTAGGCAAGCTGATCTTGAAAAACTATTTGGCCTCTCCTTGTAGACTAGCTACCTTGTTGATTAGCTTCTCAAATGTCTTAATGGTGAAGCCCTTAAGCATGAAGGTGACCAGGCCATGGATATTCTTCAAAAGAATCTCAATGGCATGTTATACATGGTTCACACTTCATACTCAAGTTACACCATGGATATAATCAACAAGGACTCACAGGGTGTTGTTGTGCTACGAGATCACCTATAGTAACCCTTTGTTGAGCTCAAACCTCTTGATGAAGAGTTGCTCTAACTCAACAAATGTCTTTGAACCATTGGCGGTTTACCAATCAAAGCTATACCTAGGCTACTAATGAAGAGTAAAAAGTAAAGCATCAGTCCAATGCAAATAGCACGAAATGTGCTATGTCCTTGGGTTTCCACTTGCCATCAAAGCTTTTGAAGGAAGGAGGCATGAAACCCTTGGGATATTGGATAGCATCAAATTCCTCAGGTAGGGTCTACCTTTGGAACCCATGATCCTCCCCGGGTTTGAGCCAAAGCTTCCATCGCTTGTTGCTCAACCATGGATTTTATATCTTTTTCTTGTATGGAGGTACTTTCCATTACCTTCCTATACATGCTAGTGCTACCTTGCTCAATGGGAGGTAGAGTCTTGATTGGGTCCAAGAAATGCACTAACTCAGGCTGACTGATGTCAACTATAGTAGGATGAACTAAAGGGGTTTATTTCTCAAGCACTAAAATTGCTGCTAACAAGCCCTCTAACTAACATGCCATCCTATCAATCTGCTCATCCTTCTGCCTCAATTGATGTGGTGTTGGGTGATTTGCGGTGTCTTCACGATCAACCTCATCACCTTCCATGGCTTGTTATTCCCAGAAGAATCCTCCTGTCATACCATGGCAATTCTCCCAACAAGTCATCTTTGTTGGGATCAAGTGACTTTCTCTTCATCGGCATGATCTCTTCTTTTCCATGAAATAATGTCTATCTCATCTAAGATCTAATAGGTACAAATAATCTAGTTGACGTGTGATCCTTATCATGCATTGAGAGGCACGACCTCTTTATCATTGGAGAGTCAATCTATGTGGGTGTACTCACGGATGAATGATACTCTATTGCTACTAACTATGAGAGGTAACAATCTAGGATGTTCCACTTATCCAGTGCAATTTATCATATATTATGAAATATGTCACCATCTTCTCCCTCTTGTTGGAGTTGGTGAAGGGAACCACGATGCTTGGGTTGCCACTCCTTCCACCACACTAGGCGAAGGTCAAGAGCTCGACCTGCCATATGGGTGGTGTAGAAGAGTAGGATCCCCTGGTGTAGAGATCACCAAGGTGCTTTCCCGGATATGGCCTTCATGGCCTTAGATGGAAGGAGATCTTTATGCTGGCGGTGATGGGGAGGGTAGAGCGTGGGGTGGAGACACCATCTCTATGCAAGCTCCTCATGATGACTAGTCCAGTAAGAAGATATTGTTAGTATGGTCGATGTGGGTATGCGTTGAGCTAGAAAATCAAGCGGATCGACCTGAACCTCACTCTCCTAGTAATATGTGTATGGGCCTCTCGGGCCCTCTCCCTGAATATGCTCCCCTGGGGATGATAGATCAGATCAAGCGACTCGAGCATTCAGCTCACTACGGCGTAAGACAATCGTAGGCATACGACCTCTCTTGCTCAGCGAATTCTTTGGCTATGCACCAGGAGGAGGTGATGAGGATCCTCAACATCCTCTCCCTCCTAGAGGATGGAACTAGTTTTTGTAAGTGGTGAAGTAATAATGGGAACCCATGTTGGCGGATGTTGCCTCAACTCCCTAGTGATCTTGGCTTGATCATGAGTTCTTATTCCTCAGTGTCTAGTGGGATGGGAGGTGGGAGCTAGACCCATACTCAAAAATGTGGAGGCAAGCCCAGACTGGGGAACCTTACCCTTAGAGGTACATATGAGATGCTAGCTCACTAGCATGAGAAACCACAGGGCTAATCGAGGCTGGTAGACATCTTGAACTTGCTATAGCTATGGGGCCATACTTTTCTCTTAGAGGAGACATCAAAATCAGGTAAGTCAATCACGATGATGACCACTTACTCCTGGTCCCTCTAGTGAGGGGGGTGCCCTCACAAGTAATCCTGCTCCCTAAAATCCCAAAGTGAATAAAATGTATGGTCAGTCGGGGAAGTTGGCTTGATCTAAAGATCCATACCATGGGGAAAGTAAATGAACTTCTATACCATTTCAACAATGTAAAAGACTATTTTGTTGCTTGTAAGAATCGCAATGAGAAATGAGTTTATGATTTCTCTTTATAGATTTTGAATTTTGAATTTGAAAATTTGAACCCACATCCAACAACTTGGAAGTGTTAAGTGGGGTTCAAAATGGATTTGAAGATTGATTGAAGAGAATTTGAATATGAATCAACTTCAACAAATTTAGGTATGTTGAAGTATGGATTCAAAATTTTGATAATGATGCTTCCATAGGTTCATGTTTGTTTGAATTTGAATTTTTTTGATTTGAGGACCCTTTCCTTTAACAAATTTGGGTATGTTAAAGTAAGGGTCAAATGATTTTGTTTTTTGTTTGATTGATTTTGGAATTTTTACTTAGCAAATTTGGTATGCTAAGTGAAGTGTTTGAAAAGTGATTGTTTCTTTTTGAATTTTTTGTTTTGATTTTGGAAATTTGGAATTCTTAGCAAATTTAGGTATGCTAAGTGAAGAACCCAAGTGTGTTTTGTTTGATTTTTGAAAATAGGATTCTTAGCAAATTTAGGTATGCTAAGAAAATCCTAAGTGTTTCATTTTTTGTTTTGATGTTTTGATTTTTTGAAAAGTAGGATCCTTAGCAAATTTAGGTATGCTAAATCTAAGTGTTTCATTTGTTTTGATTTGATTGAAAGTGGAGACTTTACTTTAGCAAATTTGGTATGCTAAGATGAAGTCCACTTAATTTGTGAAATGGAAATTTCACTTAGCAAATTGAGTATGCTAAATGAAATTCAAAAGATGTGTTCAAAATTTTTGATTTGTTTTGGTTTTGAAAATGGAAACTTCTCCTTAGCAAATTTGGTATGCTAAGGAAGAAGTTCAAAGGTGTTGAAAATTTTGGTTTTGACTTTGGAGACTTCACTTAGCAAATTTGAGTATGCTAAATGAAGTTCAAAGTGTTTGAAAATTTTTATTTTGGATTTGGAAACTTCACTTAAATTTGGGTATGTTGAAATTCCAAATGTGTTTGAAAATTTTGATTTTGGTTGGAGACTTCACTTAACAAATTTGGGTATGTTAAATGAAGTTCCAAATGTGTTTGAAAATTTTAAAATATGATTGTTGATTTTGATTTGGAGAAACTTCACTTAGCAAATTTGAGTATGCTAAATGAAGTTCTAAATGTGTTTGAAAATTTTTTGATTTTGGATTTGGAGACTTCACTTAACAAATTTGGGTATGTTAAATGAAGTTCCAAATGTGTTTGAAAATTTTGAATTTTGAATTTGGATACTTCACTTAATAAATTTGGGTATGTTAAATGAAGTTCCAAATGTGTTTTGAAAAAAAAATTGGATTTTGGATTTGGAGACTTCATTTAGAAAATTTGGGTGTGCTAAATGGAGTTCCAAATGTGCTTAGAATTTTGAAGGTATGATTGTTTAAGTTTTAATTTTTGAAAAAGAAGACTTCCATTCAACAAATTTGGGTATGTAGAATGGAGATTAATCAGATTTTTGAAATGTGAAAATTTTATTTTTTGTGTGAAAATTTTATTTTTTGTGTGAAAATTTTATTTTTTGTGTGATTATTGCTTTTTGAAAGTGGGGAATTCCAACTTAATAATATGTGGGATATGTTTAAATTTTCAAATGATTTATTTTAGTTGAATGAAATCTTCATTTAATAAATTTGAGTATATTAAATGAAGATGTTTTGTTTTAATTTTATTTGAAAATGAAACTTCCATTCAATAAGTGTGAGTATTGAATGAAAGAGGTTCATGCTTTTGAAAACTTTATTTATTTTGATTTTGGAAAGATGATTGTTCATTTTATTTTGAAAATGAAATCTCATCAAAGTGAATTGAAAGAAGATGTTCATTTGTGCTTTTGGAAAATTTGTTTTATTTGAAAATCCATCTACATAATTATGAATGAAAGATTTATAAGTTTTTGAAAATATTTTATTAAAGATATTATTTTTTTGAAAAGAAATCTTTATCAAAGTGAATTATGAAGATTTTTATTTTTATTTTATTTTATTGAAAATCTTACATAATGATGAGAAAAAAGTTTTCTTTATATCTTTCATTTTACCCATGAGAACGGGGTTTTAAGACCAACAGGAAAGAGGTCCTAAAACCTAAAGATGTTGGCTAACTAAACTTAAGAATGAAATGAGCTAAGTGCCAACAAAAGAAAGATAGTCTTGATTCATACCAAAGTACAAACTACTATCGATACTCAAAGACAATGATCATTTACCAAAGATGGAGAGAGAACCATCCTGAGTCGCCAAAAAATCTATGGTGAAAAATTTCTATAGTCACCTTCAAATCTGGGAGAAATGAAAGAGGCAAGCATATATCATCTTTTAGATGCCATGTGACAGATATACTTATTCAGTGATCATGTCATCAAGAATAGTATACTATCTCAAAAGATAGTCACTACCCTTTAATGGACCTAATCACCTCAATAAGGACCCTAAGGATGATGGTAACATATGTAGAGATTCTTCTCCTTACATGAAAAGTAAAGTAGGTTTATTTTAAACAGGGCAAGTTCTAGTTAATTACATCCTAAGAATGGGATTCCTTAGAAAACTCGATTAAGGTAAATGATCATTGTCAAAGATTTTAATAGAAAGGACTATCAATCGATTGGTTTATTTTGAAGATCAAATGGGATTGATCAAAGAGAGGGAGTTATTATCGAAGCCAAAATGGAAGATAAGTAAGAGATGCCCATGATGGAAACCCAGTGAGCATCTCAAACTATCCTATAGTTGGCTTTACATTTTGAAATTGATTTAATTTGTGAGTTGATTTTCATTAGAAATTTAGACTTATGATTCCTTAACACAAGATTAAGGAAATGCCTAAGAGGTGAGGAATTAAACTTAAAAGGGGAGAAGAACCTTAACAAATCTAGGGAGCTTTGGTGAGGGCCAAAGCACAACCAAACAAAAAAAATGGTATTTGCCTCCACAAGAGAGGACAAACCCACAACTTGGACTTACAACCGCAACTAACCAACTCCTATAATTTAAATACATGTAAGTCATGCTTATGCAAGATAGGTATTTTTATTTAAAGAGACTAAGTCCTTAAACTCACTCCTAGAGATCATGGGGACATGCTTCAAATGACCTAAATCAATTTCATTTTATTTTTATTTTGACTCAATAATATATTTGACCTAATGATGATGGCCAAAATCAAAAGAAGGAGGAGATTAGTCTCGGTGCCAAGTCACCAAAAGCAAGAAGTCTAATCAAGAGAGTAAGAAATGCATTTGTGCATGATAAAAGAAATACTCATCCAAATTGCTATCTTGATTTTAAACTTTTTAAGGTTATGAGTGAGTTTTATTTTTAGTTGTTAAGTTGGGTAAAAGATTTATTTTTCCTAAAGAGCCTAATCCACATCCAAGCAAAGGAAGAAACTAGGAAAAGATGCCACTTAATACAAAAGCTAAATAAATCATCAATCAATTTATAAAGCTAATCACAAAAATAATAAAAGACTATTTTGGTCAGGCACCACCGCACAAACCTGAAAAATGAATTAGGTAGTTGAGTTCTACCCTTATACAACCCAGATTACAAATGAATTAAATTACAATTAAGTAAGGAATTCATTATTATGGGGGTCTTCAAGCTTCATTTCTTCCTTCTTCTTTCCTTCTTTCTTCTTCTTTCTTCTTCTTTTTCTTCTTCTTCTTGGAAGGTAGGATCCAATCTTCACATGGTGCATAAGATTCTTATGACCAATGCTCACCTAATCCTCATAACAATCATTCCAAAATTTGAAATGCATAAATTTACATAAAAAAGGGAAAAGTGGAAATCTAACTAACACGTACAAAAACAAAGGTTAGCTGAAACAAACCACACAAATCCCAAGCAGGTATATTGGACTTATCACACCACACATGGGTGACTAAGTCCACATGGCCTATTGGATTATGCTTGGGGGTATAAAGCACCTCAAAAGCATTTATATTTTTATTTATGATAGCTCTTAAGCATAATCCCTAGAAAATAATGATTAGACTAAGAACGCCCCTACCATTCATTCCAAGCATACATCTAACATCTAGTCTAAAACATATATCAAAAACAAAATAAATATCAAACCATGCAACCTAACCTAAAGCTAGAAGTGGTGACTTAGGCTAATGTGTGCTTTGAAGGTTTGTGGTATGCTTAGCTATGGCTTTAGGTTCAAATTTTCTAAGTGTGAAAATGTTCAACTTAGAGGAGGGTTTCATTTAAGTTGTTTAATTTATTTTGGGTTGATTTTATTTCATATTTTGATTAGGTTCAAATGAATCACAATTAATTACTAAGTTATGAAGAGAGGGAAAGAGAAGAGAACTTCTTTCCTTCCCTAACCTAAGTAATTTCTAAAGTAGATTCACATTTTATTTTGTTTAGTGAATGTTTTGATTAAGTATTTTAATTAATCCTAAGTTTAGATGAACTCTAAACAAACCTATTCAAAAGAAGATTTTAAGATTAAATAAAATGAATCAAATTCACATAACACACATTACTTCATTTCTTTCCCAACATGTATAACATGCATATGAATGAATCCTAAGCATATCTATACATATAAATGAGAATATTTAACATACTTTATGATGCATGCTAAGTAATCCATTTAAGGAAATTTGGAAGTTTAATATGCATGATTTTCTTTAAGCAGAAAGGGTTTCTTTATACAATTTTTCATATACACACATGAAAGTAAGAAAGGCATAAGTGACAGCCATTATTGTTAACCAGGTGTAAGGTACAAGACCTACTTAGGGCTACTTAAAGCCTCACAACCTCGGGGTTGTCCAGACTAATATACCACTTTCCTTAAATATAAACATGTGTATAAAAGAAATAGATTGGAAAGAAAGAATGGAAAAGTTGCATTGATTGATTCATTTTGTTTATGCAATTTATGTGTACAAATATAGGTGACCCTTCTTAGGTGATAGCATAGGAATGAATAAAATATGGAATTAGGTAAGTTTTAGGTTCTTTTCAAATGAACCACACATCTTACCAACTCCTATTCAAAACTATGCTAACATAAAAGAAAAGAGAAACCTATGCTAAGAACACATTTGTATTCTTTCACATGCAAGCTTATAATTAAAATATAAGTAGCATACTTTCAGATTTGATAATTGATTTATATGTTTTGAAAATAATTTGGATTTAGTAGTGATAATAGCCACTCATATTTCTACTTTAGCCAACACATGCAAATTTGACATAAAGTAAACAATTTCATTTTTAAATTTGAATTTGAAAAATATGAATGCATGAAAACACATGATGACAAATTTAACATGTTGGGAAGAATCAAAGTAATGAAAGCATGTAAACACATTCACTTTAATTAAATCCTAAAGACATTCTTATGGAATAAGAAAGTTTAAAATAAATCAAAGTATATTCAATGATTTTTGTTTAGTTTTTAAGTTTGATTTAATTTTGAAAATGAGTTGAGTTTGTTGTTCCCAACCCATTATGTGTTTGATATTTTTTTTTAATTTTAGATAATTAGATTCCATTTTTATGTATTAATTAGGTTAAGGTTTGAATTAAGTAAGTTAATTAACCCTTACCTACACCACCTTAGATATTAACCAAATTATGAGCCAATGAGATGACATAAAACTCACAAGGAATTTAAATTTGCAATGCACCTAATAAGAAAAGGCCTAATGCAATTTGGCTCATAATTAAGGTTAATTAAGCTAAGGGGTTTAGCTTAAGTAATTTCAAAACACCCTTTCACACATATGAATTGGGTTTTGATTTCCTTAATTAACTTAGGCTTATTAAACACCTAAGCATCTACCCAAAGTAGATTAATTAAGTTCTAAAGTTTTAGAATTTTTAGAAATTAATTAAGGGATAATTAATGAATTAACCATTAATTAAGAGAAGAAAGGAAAGAAAAGGGGTTTAAGGAATAGCTTTGGAAAATGCCCAAAATTATTCCTAAACCTCTTATCTATTGGATCTAACCTCAACCCTAATGGATTAAAACCACTAATCACACCTTAATTATCCTTAATTACATGGGAGTAATTAAGAAAACACATTTAATTTCTAATTAAGCCTTCAATAAATCCCAAGAAAATTAGGGAGGAAAAGTCATCCCTAAAAATACCCAAGAAGTTTGGGATTAATCAAGTTTAATTAAAAGTAATTAACAAAAAATGATTTTCAATAAAACCAAAATCAGAAAAATAATTCAAAATCTGAAATTAATTTTAAAATATTCTAGGTTGAATTATCTTTCCATAGAAATTTATTTCATATTTTTAATTTTATTGAGAGATATGAATTTTAGAAGATCAAGATTAAAATTAATTTAATCCCTAAACTAATCCCTCGCTCATGCGATGCATGGCGACGGTCTGTGCTTTACACACGTGCACCGTACTTACTGTCAAATCAATGGCGGCGTGGCGATGGGATGCTTTGATCTCCATCGTCGATCGATGCCGAGATCTCTCACAGTTTTAAAAGGATAAAGAAATTCTAAATGTGGGAATAATCTCCATCCATCAAAATGTGGATGGATGGATCTCTGATCTTCCCCTCCAGAGGTCATCCATGATCTGGGAAGATCCAAGATTGAGCTCATTGGAATAAAACTTTACCCACACCATCTAAAGCCATAGGAACACATCCAATGGGTAATTTGAATGAAAATTCTTCACAAAGGACCAACACCTCCTATGCTTGGGTGGTCAAAAATTCCATACCTCGGAGGTGATCACCTGCTCGATTCATGGAGGTAGCTTCATTTAGTGAGACAAGCTATGTTGAAATGAGCCTTGAGTGGATTATTATGTCACCACTTCACTTACTTTCCTTTGATCCAATCTTCTCCTTGCTATGGGAACTCAAATGGAGCTTGGGTGCACTCAATTGGTCCTGAAGTATGCAAAGGAATTGAAGTGGATTTTAGTGTGGAGAAAGTTGGAAGTTAGTCCCTATTTTTCAAGGAGAAAGAGAGAGAAATCAAATTTAATCCCTCTAAAAGCTTAGGAATGCTCTCTTTCCCACTCTCCTTGATCAATTGAGGAATGATGATTTTGAATGAATTAGTATATCTCCCCTGAAGGATGATCGACACCTTACCATTTTGATCCAATTGATCCATAATGGGAGGGTTGTTTTAGGGTTAGATGTTGCACATGGTTGTTTGAGGCCGTGGATTCCCAACCTCCCATGTGCTTGAATTGAGTGGAGATGGATTTGAATTAGCCATTTTGACCCATGTGGTCGGGGTTTTACCGGGTCCATTTGGACAGACCCAAACCCATTGGGTTGGGTGCACCACTATTCATTAGGTCACCTTGAGATATTTGGGAAGCCTCAAGTGGATATGAAGAGGGTATGACCAAATTACCAATGGATTAAGCAAAAATTTGTTCTATGGCCTAGGGTAGAATGGTCATTTGCTGATTTTTCACTTTGGATATGTTGGGTATGGAGAAACTAGGTTTGGCCAAGTTTCATGAGATTTGAAATTCATTTGATAGGTTTGGCTCATGTTGACCCATTTAGGTCAAAATGGGTCAACTTAGGTCAAGTTGACCAATTGGTCAAATTGGGTCAAACCAAGTTGGGTCAAGTTCATATGACCATTTGAAATGTTTTGGTACTTTGGGTTCAATTTGGTATAGTTTTGAATTTGGCTCATATGACTTCATTTAGGTCAAATGGGTCAAGTTGACCTATTTGACCCATTTGACCTATTTGAGTAGGTCAAGGGTAGGTTTAGGTTTGGTTAGTCATATGGAGTGGATTGGTATCTTTGTTTCCAATCAATTTTGGTAAAGTTCAAATTTGGCTCAACATGACCCTTTTAAGTCAAGTTAGGTCTAAGGTCAATTAGGCTAGGTTAGGTGTAGTTTGCCAATTGAGGCTTTGGTCAAGTTCCACAAGTGATTTGGAATGAACTTGATCCATTGGTTTCAATCAGTTTGGCTTAGATCAAGTTTTTATTTTGACCCTTTAGGTCAATGGGTCAACTTGGGTCAAGTGGCCAATTGGGCTAGGTTAGGCTCAAATGTTGGCTTGGTCAAGTTCAAACATAGTCATGAGTGAACTTAGATCAATGGTTTCAATCAATTTGGCTATGGTGGAATTTTGGCTATGTTAGGTTTCATTTTGGGCTAAGTGTTGACTTGGTCAACCCTTAGGTTTGACTTTGTTTGACCCAATTTGATTGATTGATCATCCCATGATGATTGTTGATCATGATGAGAGGCATAGATGAGTTTGGTTCAATCCAATTTGGTTAGGGTACTAGGTCATAAATTGACTAAGTGGGTCAAAGTCTTGGTCAAAGCTTGATTTGAGTTTGATTGATCTTGTATATGGACTTATGATTGAAATATAAATCCATTTACAAGTGGTTTGAAGTCAAATGAGTTTTGATTCATTTGACAATTTCATATTCAAGGGTGAATATGAAAGGATTTAGGGTTTGATTTTTGATTGGATTTTGATTGGTGATTGAAGTTTGTATTATATATGGGTTCATGATTGTATTGATTGAATCATGAGAGAAAATCAAGAGTTTGGCTTGATTTGATATTGTTTTGGCTAAGTTCAAGATTTTGACTTGAAAGGCTTAGATTGGATTTTGAGTGATTTGAGTTTGATTTTTGGAATTGGTTTTCATTGTTTAAATTTATATTTCATTTATATATGTGAATATAAATGAGAATATAAATGATCATGAGAAAATTTCAAGGATTTGAAGTGTTTAATCATGATTTATAAGTCCATTAAGAAGGATTTAAAGGACTTAGGAAAATTTTGGAGTTTGAAGTTTGAATTTTTTGAATTTGGTTTGATTGATTTATATTTATATTTCATTTATATATGTGAATATAAATGAATATAAATGAATTATGATAAAATCCATGAATTTGAAGGTTTGATCATTTAAATTTAGGTCCATTAATGGAAAATTTAGAAATTTTAGAGAATTTAATTTGAGGGTTTGATTTGATTGATTTATATTTATATTTCATTTATATATGTGAATATAAATGAGAATATAAATGAGTTTTGAGAAAATCCCATGAATTTGAAGATTTGATCATGATTTTGGCTAAGTCCATTAAGGAAAATTAAAGGACTTTGAAAATTTCATGAATTGATTTGAATTTAGTTTGATTGATTTGAATTTATATTTCATTTATATATGTAATATAAATGAGAATAAATGAGAAAATCTCAAGATTTGAATTGGTTTGATCATGATTTTGGTTAAGTCCTTAAGGGAAGATAAGGACTTAGAAAATTTGGATTTGAATTTTGATGGGTTTTGATTGGTTTCAATTTATATTTCAATCATGATTTTTAATCATATGAGTTGATTTGAATATTTCAAAAATAATTGATTGATATGGAGTTTGACTTGAAAGAAAAGTGAGGAATGGTTAAGCTAAGGGTACAAATTTTTAACATGCATGACCTATTCCTATGCTCTAAGTCTCTAGGGCTAGGTTGAGTGTCCACCTAATCACTAGATGTGTCTTAAGACTGAGAAACTTTTAAAGTCTAAGAGAAGTCATATGTCTAAGATGGAGGGGTTGAGAGCTCATTCTAAAAGTGAGGTCAACAATCACTTTTCTCATATACATATGAATGTAGAAAAAGATGAATAAGGAACATTCAAGTCATATTTGATTTGATTGTATGATTTACATATGTGATGAAATTCTTCTAAGTCTTAACATGGAGATGCATTGATTTAGGCAAATGTTGTGCTCTTTTCAAATGAACTATACACTTGCAAATCCTATGTGAATCCATGTTAAGATAAGGAAAGAGAACTTCATAATGCACATTTAGTATTATCATCACATGTATACTTATAAATACTTGTAATTAACATTACTTCATTTATAATTAATTTATGGGCTTTTGAAAAAAGTTTTTGATTAAGTAGTAATGATAGCCACACTTATTTTTTTTAATTTAAGTCAACACATGCAGTTTGACATAAAAGAAACTATTTAATTTTAAAAGACAATGCATGATTTCATATAGCAATATTTATGATTGGAAAGAAATAAGGAATATAGCACATGATTTTATTCATCAATTAATTCTAAGGATAATCACATTAAATAAGGCTATTTAAAAAGTAAAAGTTCTTTAAAGACATTTTTTTTAGCTTTGAATTTGATTTGATTTAGGAAGTATATAAGAGGTTCTAATCCCCAATTCTCCATGTGTGAGTCAATTTCTTTAATGAAGAATATTTAAGTTGATTTTTTATGTTTTGGGGTTTAAGGTATGAATTAAGTGAATTATTCTTACCTATATCTTTAAGTTAATTAACTAATTAATAATAAGCTAATATGATATATGAAAATCACAATGCTCTAAAATGAAAACTTTTACATGATTAATAAGCTTAAGGATCCCACTTACTTATGATTTTCTCACATATATGATAACCATAATTTCATCATCACTTCTTTGCCCAAACTACTAGGTTAATTAATCTTATTGATGAATTGATTTTTTTTTATTTTAATTTTTATTAAGCCTTTAATTAATTGATTAATCACTTTGGTTATGTTTTAATTTGATGGAATTAACTTATAAGGGATCAAGGGATTGAAAATCCAATCTAAATCATTTTAAACATTCAATTAGATTCTAGTTTCCTTATCTTGAAGATTAATCACTTAATTAATCAATTAATCATTCCATTAACCATTAATTACTTTTATTTTTAAAGGTAAAGAAAACTTAATAAATGATTAATCAAGTTACTGTTCATTCATTTATTATGATTAATTAGATTAAGAGAGTGATTAGAACTTAATCAAGTAATATCCATAATTAAGCAATCAATAAAACCCAAAAAATAGGGAGGCAAAGGTCTCTAACATAAAAATTTTGAGATTAATTGATTTTTTAATTAGATCCATTATATTTTTTTAAACTTTAATTCAAAATCACTATTCAAAATTAATTAATAATAAATTTTCTAGATTTTACTCTAAAATATCTTCAAAATGAATGGTTTGTAATTTTTATAATTAATATGATTTTGAAGTTTTTAAGGTTAAAAATAATTAATTAGCCCTAATTAAAGCCTTAATTTTATTGAGCCATGTGGCTGTACTTCCACATGTGAGTTGGTTATTTAAGTAGTCACATTATAACTCAATTCTCTTTCTTCCTCACTAGATAGAGCAATTGATCTTAAAGAAACAACATGGATCTTGAGTAATCACAATCCATTCAATCATAATTGATGTAATCTTCCTTCAATAAAAGATGAGCACCGCCTTTGATGAAGATATTTAATTGATCCCACCATCGGAGGAGATACATATTAAATTCACATGATTGAATTTACTTCACTAGACCAACATTTGCATTTAAGGCTTGGTTTAAAATACCTCATGAATAATGCGGTATTCATTGGAGGTAGAAATTTGATACCTTTGAAGAAATTGAGCTGATTTAGTGTGGAATACTCAATACCAATTGTTTTGGTTTTATCTTGATTTACTCTCATCTTGGAAGCTTTTTTGTTTGTGCTCAAGTAGGTATGGTGATTGTCTAGAGGAATTTGTTTGATTGCAAAACTAGTATTTCTTTCTATTTTTTGGCCTTTTCACAATGGGACATTGATTTTGGAGTCTTGAAGGTTTTGAATTCAGATTTTGAAAGCCTAAACTTAAAGCTCTCAAATGCCTTTGAAATCATAAACTTATTGAAGGATGCCTTCATGCACATTTTGCTAAATTGCCAGTCATTGACTTGTCTTCATCAAGTTGTCAGAATGAGAACGCCATGGATCCATTGTGCAAGGTTTGCAATTTGGCCAATGGGTGCTTATTTGGGTTGGATCAACTCCTCCCAAATTTTAGTAACCTAAACTTGTGGACTATGAAAGGTTTTTTATGGAGTGCTTTGCCATAGATAATTACTTGCTTGATCATTGGTTTTATTAAATCATGATTTGATGGCTAATCCCTTTTCCACTTTTAGGCTTACATTAGTGAGTTAAGGTTAGATTTCAAAGATTCCATATATTTGGATTTGGACTTGGTTTTGATTGGTCAAATGGGTTCCATTTGGGCTTAGTTTGAGACCAATTGGTCAAATTGGGTCAAAGGCTTGGTTAGTTCATATGATTTGATTTAATTAATTTGGATTGGTTTTCCTAGGTTTGGATTTATCATTTTCAAAGGATTGATGTCATGACAATTTGATAATTTCACCAAATTGGGTTTTTGTTGAGAGTCAATTTATGGTTGATTGAAAATGATTGTATTTGGTTTGGTTTAATTTGGAATTAATTTGAATTTTGGCCATTTTATAGGTCAATTTATTTTCAAACCCATTAGTCAAAGGCTTGATCATGGATTTGGTCAAGTTCAATAAGTGATTTGGATGAACTTGAGGCATTAAACTCAATTTGGATCAAATCATGATTTGACCTATTTTAACTTTTTGGCCAATTTGTCAACTTATCAAATGGCCAATGGCTTTTCGCTCAAGTGATTTTATACAATCATTGATTATGAGTGGGTTTGAGTTAATGGTTTCAATCAATTTGGCATATGGTAAATTTTGGCTATTTTGGGTTTCATTTCAAATGTTGACTTGGTCAAAATCTTGACCCAATTCAAAGCATTGATCACCTTATGATTGATCATGATTGATTTAGATGATTTAGTTCAATCCAATTTGGGTTGGATTAGAACTTGCTCAAGTCCTTAGGTCACTTTACCAAGTGAGCCTAAATGGGTCAATTAATGACCAATTGATTCAATTTAGTTGAAACATATGACCAATTAATATAAATTCAATCAAACATTGAGCCAATGGTTTTGATTTATATGATAATTCCAAGCCAAAGTCAATATGGACTTGACTTGAGTTGACTTGGGTTTGGTTTGATAATGGTGGTTTATGTTTATATTTATTAATGATTCAAATGATTGAATCATGAAGAAATCCATTAGTTTATCTTTTAGCCAAGTTCAAGAAAAAAAATAAAAAATATTTGATTTGATTTGGTTTACCTTTTATTTATATTTCATTTATATTTGTGAATATAAATGAAGAATAAATAGTTGTGAGAAAATACATTAAACAAATTTGACCAAATAAAACATAGATCAAAAACACACTTGGATTTTAATTGGTTTGATTTATTTTTGGTTTGGTTTTGAATTTGAATTTATTTCATTTATATTTGTGAATATAAATGAATGAAATTCATAAATAAATCAACCAATTTTAGTTTTAGAGGAGTTTTGACTCATATGTGGTTCATATGGTTTTAAAGAAATTTTTAAGTTAATCATGGGTTTCTATCATTTGGAGTTTAGAATTGATATGATTTGAAATTTTATTGGAGATAGAATTTGATAATTTAGAAAGTCATTGGATTTTGATTTAAATTGGTTAAAATATCCATAAGAAATCAAAACTTAAAAATTTAGAGTTTGAATTTAGTGATTTTCAATCATTGTATAGTTGGATTTGATTTTGATTTGAATTTGAATTGAGGTTTGGGTTTGAAAAAGAAAAGCAATTTTTACTATAGCAAGTCCTTCTAAATCCCTAAAATCTATTCCTATGGTTAACTCTTCTAAGTCTCATTAGGTTAAGTGTTCACCTAATCACTAAAAGTGTCTTAAGACCCAAGAATTCTTAGTGTTAATAATCCTAGATCATGATGAGGAAGTTGAGAGCTCTCCAAAGTGAGGTCAACAAACATTAGGTGTGATTCACACGCATTAGTGTTGACCTAATGATCAACAATGAAGGATCACCTAAATAACCTACCCAAAAGAGATCAAGGAATCAAGATCTTGAATGCAATTCCACTAATGCTTATAAAGAAGAAGGAATCCATAAACAAAGCATGAACTTTCCACTAAAGTATTTTATCCACAATAAGATTTGATCAAAATTTGGGTAGAATATCCTTTGATTAGATGTATAACCTGAGGGATAGATGCATGAACCTTCACTAGGAAGCACGTTATCTAATAATAAAGATGGATTTCTTTTAATGCATTGATTTGAGATGCAAGTTTGAATTGTTAAATTGACTCATTTTGGGATGATTGATGTCTTGGGAGAAGTTGGTTGATTGTTTGTTAAGTTTTTAGATTATGGTGGGCTTTGATGGGTGCGACTATGTCATTATCCTAACTTCATTACCAATCCAAAGGGGTAGTCCACCAGCCACATGGAAGAGCTATCCAACCTAAGGGGTTGTCTTTCGGTGTACAACAGCTGTGCTAGGGAGAAAGTGTAGTAGACTTTCATCTTTAAAAGCGAGGGACAATCGCTGGGATTCTGGATGCAATGACCCAACCTAGCTACTCGAATGAATGTCTGAGGACTTCTATCAACCCAAAAGTAGTCCAGATAATGTCATTTGATTGAATTGCATTTGTTTTAATTTGATGGATCCCCTCAGTGTGCGATGGATTCACTAAGAAGGGGCTAATATCAGCTTAGACCTGTCTTAGGTTTACAAATTCAAAGGGATAGTCTACCAGCCGTGCTATAGAACTAACCAACCTAGGGGGTGCCTTTTAGTGTGCAATGGTCAAGTTAGGAAAAAAGCATGGAAACTCACATCGTTCTATACAAGAAACCACTCGGGCAATCGATTAATTTCCCAACAAATCAAACTCGACCAAGGCTCCTGTTGGCCTAATTTTTAATGAGCTCTCAACACCTCCATCTTAGGCTTAAGATTTCTCTTAGACTTTAAGAGTTCCTTTATCTTAAGACACATCTAGTGATTAGGTGGACACTCCAACTTAGCCCTATAAGATGTAGTAGAGTTAGCCATAGGAATAGGTCATGCCTTAGGGGTGTTAGGAAAATCTCCCACCCATTAGCTTAAACCATTCCTTTCTTTCCTTCCTTCAAGTCAAACTCCAAATCAATTCTATTTGATTTTCTCTAAACTCAAATCAATTTCATGATTCAATTCCATGATTGAAAGATATGATTGAACCCCATGATCAAAATCCATCAAAAATTCCTAAGATCAAATTTCTAAGTCCTTCTTAAGGACTTAGCCAAAATCATGATTCAAACCTATTCAAATCTTTGAGATTTTCTCATAATTCATTTATATTCTCATTTATATTCTTATATATAAATGAAATATAAATTCAAACCCATCAAATCAAATTTAAAATTCAAAATTAATTCATGAAATTTTCTTAAGTCCCATTAGTTTTCCATTAAAGGACTTAGCCAAAATCAACTCTAAACCTTGATCAAACCTATTCAAACTCATGAAATTTTGTCAAAAATTATTCATATCCTCATTTATATTCTCATATATAAATGACATATAAATATAAATCAATCAAATCAAAGACAAAAATTAAATTCCAAATTTAAAATCCTTGAAATTCCCTTAAATCCCTTAATTTTCCATTAATGGATTTAGCCTAAACTTTGATCAAACCTATTCAAAGTCATGGGATTTTCTCAAAACTTATTTATATTCTTATTTATATTCTCATATATAAATGAAGTATAAACATAAATCAATCCAATCTAATTCAAAAATTAAATTTCAAATTAAAAATTGCCTGAAATAATTTAAATTCCCTTTAATGGATTTATCCCAAATCATGATTAAACTCTTTCAAATTCTTGAAATTTTCTCATGATCAATTTATATTCTCATTTATATTCACATATATATAAATGAAATATAAATTCAAACAATCAAAACCTATTCCAAAAATCAAATTCAAATCAACTCAAAATCAAATCTAAGCCTTTCAAGCCAAAATCTAGAACTTAGCCAAATCACTTTCAAATCAAGCCAAACCCTTGATTTTCTCTCATGGTTCAATCAATCTTATAATCATGAGCTCATATATAAATCCAAACTTCAATCAAACAATCAAAACCCAAATAAAAAATCAAACCCAAGAGACCTTCATATTCTTCCTTTAAATATGAAATTTTCAAATGGATCAAAATCCATTTAACTTCAAACCTCTTGTAAATGGATTTATATTTCAATCATAAGTCTATATACAAGATCAATCAACTTCAAATCAACCTTTGTCCAAGCCATCTGACCCTCTTAAGCTTACTTGACCCAAAGTGACCTAAAGTACCCTTATGAGCCAACTTTTGATCCTAACCAATTTGGATTGAACCAAACTAATATTTGCCTCTCATCATGATCAACAATCATCATTGAATGATCAATCAACCAAATTAGGTCAAACCAAGTCAAACCTAAGGGTTGAGCAAGTCAACACTTAAACCCAAAATGAAATCTAACATAGAAAAAATCCACCATGGGCCAAATTGATTGAAACCATTGATCTAAGTTCACTCATGACCTATGTTTGAACTTAACCAAGCCAACATTTGAGCCTAACCTAGCCCAATTGGCCCACTTGACCCAAGTTGACTCATTTTGACCTAAAGGGCCAAAATGTGTCAAAACTTGATCTAAGCCAAATGATTGAAACCAATGGGCCAAGTCCATTCTAAATCACTTGTGGAACTCGACCAAAGCCTCAATTGACCAACTAGATCCAACTTAGCCCAATTGACCTTAGACCCAATATGACCTAAAGGGGTCATGTTGAGCTAAAATTGAACCTAATCTAAATTGATTGGAAACAAAGATACCAATCCACTCCATATGACTAACCAAACCTAAACCTACCCTTGACCTACCTCAAATTGGTCAAATGGGTCAAATGGGTCAAATGGGTCAACTTGACCCATTTGACCTAAAAACATATGAGCCAAAACCAAATCTATACCAAATTGAACCAAACCAAAGGCACCAAAATATTTCAAATGGACATATGAACTTGACCCAACCCTTGGTTTGACCTAGTTTGACCAATTGGTCAACTTGACCCAAGTTGACCCATTTTGACCTAAATGAGTCAACATGAGCCAAACCCTATCAAATGGATTCCAAATCCAATGAAACTTGGCCAAACCTATTTTATCAACATACCAAACATACCCAAATTAAAAAATAGCAAAATGACCATTTTACCTCTAGGCCATAGAACAAATTTTGGCATAGCCCATGGGTATTTTGGTCATACCCTCTTCACAATCACTTGAGACTTTCTTAAAAGCTCAAGCGGACTTAGTGATGAGAGGTGAACCAAACCCAATGGATTTGGGTCAGCCCATTTGACCTATAGACCAAACCCAACCACCGATGGAAAAATTCAATTTTCAAACTCCCTCCTAAGCTCAATTTGATGCACATGGGAGGTTGGTATTCCACTCAAGGGATCAAACTGACCCTGTGTAATGATCTAATAGCCTAAACAGCTCACTCCATATGGTCAATTGGATCAAAATAACAAATTTATGCTCGACCGTCTGATTGCCATAGGGGGAGATATACTCCCCTTAATTAAATGAAATTTCACTTCACTCACACTCAATTGAGCACTAGAGAGAGTTAGCAATCATCAAAGAACATCTCTAATCCTTCTAAGGAGGATTTAAATTGCTTCTTCTTGATTTTCTCCATTGAAAATAGGGAGCTCCTTTGAATCTTCAACTTTCTCCACACTCAAAGTTACTTCAATTCCTTCTACACTCTTCATCTAAGGACCAATTTGAGTGCACCCAAGCATCCATTTGAGTTCCCACAGTAAGGAGAGCCTCAATTGGTTCATAGTCGTAAGGGAGATCAAGTGGTGTTGGTCCATAGGAAGATCCACTCAACCCTAAAGCTTGAAACTTTCAACGGGGCTTCATCTCCACTAGATGAAGCTACCTCATTGAGCGAGTGTCGGTGATCACCTTCAGCGAGGTATGTAATTTTTTGGCCACTTAGCTTGATAGGTGTTGATCCTTTGTGAAAGAAGTTTTCATTGCATGAGAAATCAACCGTTGGATAGGTTGGTAATTATGCCTAGATGGTGTGGGTTGAGTCTTGTGTGATTCCATGCTAGACCAGGCTCAGATCTCCCCTTGGATCATGGATCATTTCCATTAATCCTTAGGGAAAAACTTGGCTCATCTCAGCCGTCCATCCGCACATTTTAGATGGACAGCAGAGATTATTTAGCACATTTTAGAAATCCTTTATTTGTATTAAGCCGTGGGTGAATCCTTAGTCGTCCGATCATTGATTAGACAGCTAAGGAGATTAGCGTGTGTGCCACTACTACCTTTGTGAGGTGACAACTTAACTTGTCCCCTCACGCGTGTTGTAAAGCACTGATGCTACGCGTTGTGGTATTTTGGATTAGTTAAGGGTATTAATTAATTCCTAATTAATTCAAAAAACTTCTAAAATTCATTTCTCTTCCTAGAAAAATCAAAAAAATAAAAGGAAAATGCTATGGAAAGATAATTTCATCTAGAATATTTTAAAAATATTTTCAATGGATTTGAATTCCCCTTTTCTCTGAATTTGGGTTTCTTTGGGAATCTTAATTAGCTAACCACTCCTTAATTAAGTAATCAATTAATCTAAAATTTCTAGGGTTCATTTTAGGGGATGACCTCTGCCTCCCCTAATTTTCTTGAGATTTATTGAGGGCTCAATTAGGGAAATTGCTATTTCATTCCCTAATTATCCCTTCACATAATTAAGGGTAATTAAGGTATAATTAGTGGATTTTCCCTATGATTAAGTTTGATTAAGGTCAGATCCAATGAGTAGGGGTTTTATGAAATAATTTTGGGGCATTTCCCTTAAGTTATTCCCTAAACCCCCTTTTTATCTCCTTAATCCCCTCTTAATTAAGGGTTAACTCATTAATTATCCCTCTAATCAATTTTCAAAAATTCTAAAAAGTTCCAGAACTTAATTAATCTACCTTGGGTAGATGCTTAGGTTTTTAATAGCCTAAGTTCAATTAAGAAAATTGAAACCCCTTTCTAAAGTGTGAAGGGGTGTTTTAAAAGTACTTAAGCTAAACCCCTTAGCTTAATTAACTTTTAATTGTGAGCCAAATTGCATTAGGCCTTTTATTATTAGGTGCATTACAAATTTAAATACCTTGTGGGTTTTATGTCATCTCATTGGCTCATAATTACGTAGTTAATTTTTCTATGGTGGTGTAGGTAAGGGTTTATTAAGCCACTTAATTCATACCTTAACCTAATCAATACTTAAAATGGATTTAGTTATCTGAAAATTAAATAAAAAAAACACATGTGGGAATGGGTTAGGAATAGCAAACTCATCTCACCTTTTCAAAATTAAATCAAACTTCAAACTAAATAAAAATCATTTTGAAGTTCACTTTGATTTATTCTAAATTTTATTATTTGTTAAGAATGTCATTAGGATATAAGTAAAGTGAGTTTATTTACATTCTTTCATTGCTTTGAATCTTTCCCAACATGTTAAGTTGTATGTCATGTGATGCATGCATTCATAATTTCATGTTTCAAATTTTAAAAAAGGAAATTGTTTACTTTATGTCAAATGTGCATGTGTTGGCTAAAGTAAAATATGAGTGGCTATTATCACTACTAAATCCAAAATATTTTCAAAACTTATAAATGAAATATCAAATCTGGAAGTGTTCTATTCATATCTTAATTATAAACTTGCATGTGATAGATTATAAAGTCATGTTTAGTGTAGCCTTTATTTCTTTCTTATGTTAGCATAGTTTTGAATAAGAGTTGGTAAGATGTAGGGTTCATTTGAAAAGAACCCTACACTTACTTAATTCTATACCCTATTCATCCCTATGCTATCATCTAAGAATGATTGCCTAACTTGCATGAATAAATTGCATAAACAAAAAAAAAAATCCATTAAGCGACTTTTGCATATTCCTTTTCTACTTTATTTCTTTTATATGCATGTTTGTATTTAAAGAAAGAGGTATATTAGTTTGGACAAACCTGAGGTTGTGAAGCTTTAAGTAGCCCAAAGTAGGTCTTGTACCTTATACCTATGGTTAACAATGGTGCTATACTCACTTATGGCTTTCTTACTTCATGCATGTATGTGAAATTTTGGATAAGGAAAATCTTTTTCTACTTAAGAAAATAATACATGTTTAACTTCTAAATTTTCTTAAATGGATTACTTATCATGCATCATAAAGTGTGTTAATTACTCTCATTTGTATATATATATATATATATATATATATATATATATATATATATATATATATATATATATATATATATATATCTTAGATCCATCCATATGCATGTTATATATGTTGGGAAAGAATTGAAGTAATGTGTGTTATGTGAATTTTGATTCATTTTATTTAATCTTAAAATTCCTTTTTTTTTTGAATAGGTTTGGTTTAGAGTTTATCTAAACTTAGGATTAATAAAAAGATTTAATCAAAAAATTCACCTAAATGAAATTAAAATTTGAACTTACCTTAGAAATTACTTAAGGTTAGGGAAGGAAAGAGAAGTTCTCTTCTCTTTCCCTCTCTTCATAAGTTAGAAATTAATTGTAGGTTTCACTTAAACCAAATTAAAACATGAAATAAAAAAAATAATCCAAAACACTCAAACAACTTAAATAAAACCCTCCTCTAAGTTGAACATGTTCTTCACACTTAAAAAAATTTAAACCTAAAGTCCTAAACTAAGCATACCACACAAACCTTCAAAGCACACACATTAGCCTAAGTTGCCACTTCTAGCCTTAAGTTAGGTCAGTGCATGGTTTGATGTTTATTTTGTTTTATATTCTTTATTTTAGACTGGATGTTAGGGTGTATGCTCGCAGAATGAATGGTAGGGGGTGCTTAATCTAACTATTCTTTTCTGCAGGGGATTGTGCTTAAGGGGCACTATCATAAAGAAAAATATAAATGCTTCTTGCTTGCAGGTGCTTACCCCTTTTCATAATCCATAGGCCAGGTGGACTTAGCCACCCATGTGTGGGTGATAATTCTAATATACATGCTTTGGATTTGTGTGGTGTGATTTAACTAACCTTTACTTTGCAGGTGTTAGTTAGATTTCTACTTTCCCTTTTCATGTAAAAAATTTATATAGTTAGGATTTTGGAATGATTTGTTATGGGGATTAGGATGAACATTGTTCATAAGATTCCATCTTATGCACCATGTGAAGCCTTGGAGCATCCACCTTCCAACCATCCAAAAGAAGGATCCAGAAGAACAAAGAAGAAAAGAAAAGAAGAAAGAAAGAAGAAAGAAGAAAGAAGAATAAAGCTTGAAGACCCCCATAAAAATAAATTCCTTTGCTTTAATTGTAAATTCAATTCATTTGTAATCCGGGTTGCATAAGGGTAGAGCTCGACTACCCAACTTGATATTTTTGGGTTTGTGCGGTGGTGTCTGACCACGAACGACCATTTATTCTTTTTATGATTAGCTTTATAAATTGATTGATGATTTGTTTAGCTTTTTTGCATTAATTGGGCATGCTTTTTCTAGTTTCTTTCTTACTTTATGTATGGCCTGGATGTGGATTTGGCTCTTTAGGGAAAAATAAATCTTTTACCTAACTTAAAAACTTGAAATAAAATGAAATAACTCATAACCTCACCTAAATCTTAGGTTTAAAATCAAGATAAAAGAATTAACAACCCCTTAGCTAGATGAGCATTTATTTATAACATCATGCATAAATGCATCTTATTTCACTCTTGATTGGAGGGCTTCAACCTTTGCCAAAGAACCCGACTTGACCTTCGAGGGCCGTAGTGGAAACTCACCTCCTACCTTCTTACTGATTTTGGCCAATAATTTGATTTCTCATGCATTAGTCATAAAAATTCTATTAGCCTGAGTCAAAATGATTGTTCAAAATAATAATAATAAAATAAAATTTGAAATTTAGATATCATTTGAAGCATGTCCTTTACATGATCTAGTCTCTTTAAGTGAGTTTAAAATCTAATAAAATAACTCTCTCTACATAGCATAAGACTTGCCTACATAATCATAGGAGTTAGTTGGAAGCCACCCCAAGGCGGTTGGAAGTCCAAACTATCTGGTGGTTTGTCCTATCTTGTGGAGACTAACTAATTACCCATTTTCACCTTAGATTTAGGTTGTGCTTTTGGCCCTCATCAAAGTTCCCTAGATTTAGGTTTTGAGGTTGTTTTTCCCCTTTGTGGGCCATAAGCATAATTTTTACCTCTTAGGCATTTCCTTAATATTGTGTTAAGGAATCTTAAATCCTAAAATTCTAATAAAAATACAACTCAAATAAACTAAATCAATTTTTAAAATGTAAAGCCCAATTTTGGGATAGTTTGAGATGCTCGCTAGATTTCCTAGCATCGTGAGCATCTCCTACCTATTTCCCAATATGGTTTTGATAATAACTCCCTCTTTTGATCAATCACATTTGATCTTCAAACATAAACCAATCGATTGATAGTCCTTCCCTATTGAAATATTTAGAGACAACGATCATTTACCTTAATGAGAGTTTTCCAAGGGATCACGTCCCCTTAGGATACAATTCTGAAACATAAAGGGAACTCTGAACTGGTTTAAATAAACCCTACTTTACTTTTCCATGTAAAGTAGGGAAGAATCTTTTGTACATAATACATCATGGTCGAGGTGATTGGTTCCATTAAAGTAGTGACTTTCTATCTTCGAGATATTACACCTATACCTTGATGACATATTTGATCACTTTGAATAAGGATCTCGCGTGGCATCTTTACCAAGATGAATTTTTTGTAAGAATATCTTCTTTTCTCCCCATAGATTTGAAAGCGACTCACCCGAAATTTTCATCATAGATTTATCTAGCGACTCCACTAGGGATGGTTCCTCTCTCCATCTTTAGAAAATGATCATTATCTTTGAGTATCGAGAGTGGGTTTATACTTTGGTATGAATCTAAGACTATTATTCTTTTCATTGACACTTAGCACATTTCATTCTTGAGTTGAGTTAGCCAACATCTTTAGGTTTTAGGACCGCATTCCTTGTTGGTCTTAAAACCCCCGTTGGGTCCTCCAATGAGTTAAATGAAAAGATATAAAATAAAAATAAACATCTTTAAGACTTCCTCCTTACCATCTTAAGGATAAGGAAAGGTTCACCCTAAATAAATAAAATCTTCCATAAAGAACTTTGCTTTTTCGAAACCACCTTTTCAAAAAATGCACTTAATAAAATATTTTTCACAAAATTTTGTCACCTTCATTTAATAATTCCCATAATTGTTACATGTAGGATTTTCAAAATAAAATCAATAAAAATTTTCCAAAAGCACAAATGTACATCTTCTTTCAATTCACTTTGATGAAGATGTTATTTTCAAGATAAAATGAAAAATAATCCTTTCCAAAAATTACATTCATAATCATAAAATTTTCAAAAGCACATATGAATCTTTCTATTTTAATACACTCACACTTGTTGAATAGAAAATTTATTTGTAAACAAAAATCAAGGTTTTCAAAAAGCACACGTGAACATCATCATTTAATTTATTAAATGAAGATTTCATTCCTAAATAATAATAAAAATCATTTAGGAAATCTCACTAAAACATATCCCACATATGTTTCAAGTTGGAATTCCTCCCTTTCAAAAAAGGCAACAATCACACACAAAAATTTCATATTTCAAAAATAAAATTGATCTCCATCCTATATACTTAAATTTGTTGAATGGAGGTTCTCTTTTTAAAACATTAAAATTTCAACAATCAATTTTCAAAAAATTTTCAAAACACATTTTGGAATTTCACTTACCATAATCAAATTTGCTAAGTGAAGTCTTCAAAATCCAAAATCAAATCAACAATAATAATCCATAAATTTTTCAAACAACATTTTGGAAATTCACTTAACATACTTAAATTTTTTAAGTGAACCTTCCAAATCAAAAATTAAAATCAACAATCATAATTCAAAAAATGTTTCTAAACACATTTTGGAACTTCATTTAACATACACAAATTTTTTAAGTAAGGTTTTCAAGATCCAAAATCAAAATCAATAGTCATATTTCAAAAAATTTTAAAGCACATTTTGGAACTTCACTTAACATACCCAAATTTGTTAAGTGAAGTTTCCAAATCAAAATTTTTCTAAAAATATTTTGAACCTTCATTTAACATACACAAATTGGTTAAGTAAACTTTACAAACCAAAATTAAATCAATAATTATAAAAAAAAAATTTCTAAAAACATTTTGGAACTTCATTTAACATACACAAATTTGTTAAGTAAGGTTTCCAAAATCCAAAATCCAAAAATTTTCAAAATTCTAAACACATTTTGGAACTTCATTTAACATACACAAATTTGTTAAGTAAGGTTTCCAAAATCCAAAATCCAAAAAATTTCAAATAATTTTTCTAAACATATTTTGGAACTTCATGTAACATTTAACATACACAAATTTTCAAATAATTTTTCTAAACATATGTTGGAACTTCATTTTTCAAAAGCACCTTTTCAAAAAATGCACTTAATAAAATATTTTCCATAAAATTTTGTCACCTTCATTTAACAATTCCCATAATTGTTACATGTAGGAATTTTCAAAAATAAAATCAATAAAAATTTTCCAAAAGGACAAATGTACATCATCTTTCAATTCACTTTGATGAAGATGCCATTTTCAAAATAAAATGAACAATCATCCTTTTCAAAAATCACATTCATAATCATAAAAATTTCAAATGCACATATGAATTTTTCTATTTCAATACAGTTACACTTGTTGAATAGAAAATTCATTTGTAAACAAAAATCAAAGTTTTCAAAAAGCACATGTGAACATCATCATTTAATTTATTAAATGAAGATTTCATTCCCAAATAATAATAAAAATCATTTAGGAAATCTCACTAAAACATATCCCACATATGTTTCAAGTTGCAATTCCTCCCTTTCTAAAAGTAACAATCACAAAAAAAAATTCACATTTAAAAAATAAAATTGATCTTCATCCTACATACTTAAATTTGTTGAATGGAGGTTCTCTTTTTAAAACATTAAAATTTCAACAATCAATTTAAAAAAAATTTCAAAACACATTTTGGAATTTCACTTAGCATAATCAAATTTGCTAAGTGAAGTCTTCAAGATTCAAAATCAAATCAACAATCATAATCCATAAATTTTTCAAACAACATTTTGGAAATTTACTTAACATACCTAAATTTGTTAAGTGAACCTTCCAAATTAAAAATTAAAATCAACAATCATAATTTTAAAAAAATTTCTAAACACATTTTGGAACTTCATTTAACATACACAAATTTGTTAGGTAAGGTTTCCAAGATCCAAAATCAAAATTAATAGTCATATTTCAAAAAATTTTAAACAACATTTTGGAACTTCATTTAACATAGCCAAATTTGTTAAGTGAAGTTTCCAAATCAAAAATTTTCTAAATATATTTTGAACCTTCATTTAACATACACAAATTTGTTAAGTAAAGTTTCCAAACCCAAAATCAAATCAACAATAATAAATTTTTCTTTTTCTAAACACATTTTGGAACTTCATTTAACATACACAAATTTGTTAAGTAATGTTTTCAAAATCCAAAATCTAAAAATGTTCAAAATTCTAAACACATTTTGGAACTTCATTTAACATATACAAATTTGTTAAGTAAGGTTTCCAAAATCCAAAATCAAAAAATTTTCAAATAATTTTTCTAAACATATTTTGGAACTTCATTTAACATACACAAATTTGTTAAGTAAGGTTTCAAAAATCCAAATCTAAAAATTTTCAAATAATTTTTCTAAACACATTTTGGAACTTCATTTAACATAAACAAATTTGTTAAGTAAGGTTTCAAAAATCCAAAATCCAAAAATTTTCAAAATTCTAAACACATTTTGGAACTTCATTTAGCATACACAAATTTTTTAGGTAAAGTTTCCAAAATCCAAAATCCAAAAATTTTCAAAATTCTAAACACATTTTGGAACTTCATTTAACATACACAAATTTGTTAAGTAAGGTTTCCAAAATCCAAAATCCAAAAAATTTTCAAATTTTAAAACACATTTTGGAACTTCATTTAACATACAAAATTTTTTTAAGTAAGGTTTCCAAAATCCAAAATCCAAAAATTTTCAAAAATTTTCTAAACACAATATTTGGAACCTCATTTAACATTCCCAAATTTGTTAAGTGATGTCTCCAAATCCCAAAATTCAAAACTTTTCAAAAATATATTTTGGAACTTCACATAATATACTTAAATTTGCTAAGTAAAGTTTCAAAGCCAAAACAAAAACATTCAAACACCTTTGGAACTTCTATACCAAATTTCGAGGAGAAATTTCCAAAATAAAAAATAAAATCAAAATTTTAAACACACCATTTGAAATTTCATTTAGCATACTCAAATTTGCTAAGTAAAATATCCATTTCACAAAACCAAGTGGGATTTCACATTTAGCATACCAAATTTGCTAAAGTTGAATCTCTACTTTTAATCCTTTCAAAAATAAAATAAAATACTTAGGGTTCCCTTAGCATACCAAATTTTCTAAAGGATCCTACCTTTTTCAAAAATCTAAACATTCCAAATGAATGAAACACTTAGGATTTTCTTAGCATACCTAAATTTGCTAAGGATCCTATTTTCAAAAATTAAATAAAATACACTTGGATTCTTCACTAAGCATACCTAAATTTTCTAAGTAAGAATTCCAAAATTTTCTAAAATCAAAACAAAACAAAATTTCAAAGAGACAATCACTTTTTTCTTATTAGCATACCAAATTTGCTAAGTAAAATTTCCAAAACAATCAAACAACAAATCATTTGACCCTTACTTTAACATACCCAAATTTGTTAAAGGAAAGGGTCCTCAAAATCACAAATTCAAATTCAAAAAGTTAAATGAACCTATGGAAGCATCCTATCAAAATTTTGAATCCATATTTCAACATACCTAAATTTGTTGAAGTTTGGATTCATATTCAAATTCCTCTTTCAATCAATTCTTTCCAAATCTATTTGAACCCCACTTAACACTTCCAAGTTATTGGATGTGGGTTCAAATTCAAAATTCAAAAAATTCAAAATCTATGGAGAGAAAAGCAAGTTCATTTCTCATGCAGATCTTTTTTAGTCAAGTAATTTTCAATTTCTTTAGTTTGATGATTGCAATGGCTCAGAAATTTATCTTTACCTTCCCTCACGGCATGGACCTTGCCTTAGATCATGCTGACTTTCCTCATTTGGACGATACTCATTTGATCCATTTTGGCCGGTGAGGGGGATCACTTGTGGCATTCCCCACCGTGAGAAGAAGGTGGTGGCGGTCCGTCATTGACATCCTCTCGATTGATATCTCCTTGAAGAGGAAAGTGTACCATATACTATGGTTAGTTCAGTGCTGGCAGTTTCCATGGTTCATTCCCATGTTGCATCTTTGCACCTCCACCCCTCAAGGGTAAGGCTCCCTGGTTTGGGCTTGCCTCCCCACATTTGAGTACAGTCTAGCTCACTTCTCATCTTACTCAGAGCATAAGAATAAGAATGGTCAAAGCGGTTCTACACTGGATAGCGAGCATTAGAGGTAGCGCCAGATGCATGGATGAGTCTCCCATGATCACATCACCATTGTTATGAAAACCAATTTCATCCTCTCATCGATAGAGGATGATCGGAGGATCGTTTGTCCTCGGTGGTGCACTTTATAGTTTCTAGGAGTAGGAGGTTTATGACTTCCTCATTCTATGATGGTAGGAGCATACTGGGACACTGAGTCAGGTACTTGATCTTGATCTGTATCCCTAGTGTGGGAGGTAGATCCATAGGGGCGTGAGGCCCATAAATCGTACATCACTAGTAGAGAGCGATGGAGGTTCAGTTGTCAGTCAATCGCTTCTTCTTTGGTTGACTTTCCAGCTCGGCATGCTACCCGCGCCGACCATACTGATAGTATTCTCCTCACGGGACCAACCACATGAGGCCAACTCCATAGAGAGTGGTGGTGTCTCCACCCACCCTCCCCATCGCCATGTAGGTTTACATCATCTAAGGCCATGAAGGCCCATCGGAAAAAATACCCCATTGGTGATCCACTACGAGGGACCCTCTCCACCACCCATTGTGGTAGAGCTCCCCTCTCCTTCTAGTGGTGAGTGCGAAAAGTGGCAGAATCATGGTCATTCCTTCACCAACTCCACCCATACAGATGGAGATATGGCGGTTATCAAGTTGATTCTGGTGGGGATCATCCTAGGATTATTACATTATAATTATATATCGAGATCATTCTTCTGAGTACATCCACAAGATTGACTCTCATGGTGGGTGCATGCATGATGCTGGTACTATTTACACATTGAGTTAGATCGATCCTTAGATGAGATAGTTGCACTATGGAAAAGAAGATCTTAGAGTGGTTTGATGAAGAAAAGTCGACTTTGATCCCAATGAAGATGACTTGATTATGGCATATGCATTGACTAGAGGTCTCTTCTTAGGGCAATAATGGAAGGTGATGAGGTTGATCTAAGAGACACTACAGAATCAGCCCATCACCTTCGATTAAGGTAGAAAGATGAAACATTGATAGGATGGCATACGTGACTGACTTAGTGTCAGTGCTTAAGCCCTAGTTCATCCTAGTATAATGATGTTGACTAGTAGTGCATGTCTTAGACCAGTTAAGACTACCTCCATTGAGCAAGGTAGCACTAGTTGTATAGGAAGGTGGAAAGTACCTCCATACATGAAAAGATCAAATCCATGGTTGAGAGGTGAAGGAAGCTTTGGCTCAAGCCGGAGGATCATCAATTCCAAAGTAGACCCCATTTGATGCCATCAATATAGGGTTTTGAGCCTCCTTCCTTCAAAGCTTTGATGGAGTGGGAATCGATCATATAGCTCACTTGAGGGGCCAATTGTTTACAGGTGGCAGTGATGCTTTACTCTTTAGACTCTTTGTGAGTAGCCTAGTGGGTATCGCCTTTGATTGGTATGTTGAACTGTCCAATGTTCAGTAAAGGTATTTGCTGAGCTAGAGCAACTCATCATCAAGAGATTTGCTAGAGCTCACCAAAGGGTTAATTTAGGTGATCTCATTGTAGCCCAACAGTACTCCGGTGAGTCACTTGTTGATTATATTCTTTGATGGCATAACCGGAGTATGAAGTATGAACCTGTTATCGACATGCCATTGAGATTCTCTTGAAGAATATCCATGGCGGTCACTTTGCTTAAGGGCTTCACCATAAAGACATTTGAGAAGCTAATCAACAAGCGGCTAGTCTGGAGGCCAAATAGTTGCCTTTTAGATCGGTTTCAAAGCGAAATCCCAGGTTTATGAAGAAACCTAGAGAGTAGCGGTTGATAAGGGGAAGCAGCCAGCTAGAGATCAGTCTGAGAGACCATGACCTCAACGGCCTCCACCTTCTTTGCCACAGGCGCCATCAGCCTCCACCCTCACCTCCATTACCATACATACCATACCACCATGTAACATCGGTAGCTATGGTCCACCTACTCTTTTAGATAAGTTAAACAAACCTTATTCTTTTAAGAGGGAGATAATTAGGAAAATCTTTAAGAATCTCTTAAAGAAACTTGATTTTGCTACTAGAACTAGGAGTAGGCAAAGTCATGATCCAAACTTTTACCCTTACCACCGTATGTTAGGCCATGTTTTGGGGGATTGCTTTACATTCAAAGACTAGCTTGAACATAGTTTCAAGATTGGTGTTGTTGTTATCTCAAAGGAATATCTTGTGGAACAACCTTCCAGTTCCATTAGGGTAATCCTTGGGGATACAAGCGATCCTACCAAAACCAAAGAAGGTTGGGACATTTTTTATCTAAAACCTCTAAGAAAATAATTCAGAAGATCAAGAAGCTTTCCTTGCGGTGCACTGCGCTCAACCAAGGAAGGTTTGCAAGTTTCGATGCCAACTCTAGGAAGCTCGGAATGATGCTTGCATGTGGCAAGAAGCCCACCCTGCGTGTCCGACCTCCACCTTGTAGCTTCTGCCGGTGACTTCTTCCATTTCATTTAGCTCTTGTTTCTTTCCTAGTAGAACTCTTGTATCGTGGATAAGAGGGCATCAAATCCCTTACTCTCACTTGACTTCTACTTTGTACTCCAAAACTTCCAGAAATTGAAGAATAAAGTTGATTTGAATTACATGTCTCTTCATGAGTTATCTTCTATTCCTAATGATAACTCTTCAATTAACTATAACAATTTTGATCTTCCTCTTTTAATTGAGTTGGACTTTCCAACTCGAATACTATGAGTTCACCTCTTGAGATAGACTTGGAATCATTCAATTTTGAGGTCCCATAGGAGAAGCTGGTGAGCACGAAGTGCGGTAGAACTTGACCACCCCCTCGAGATTAGAAGTCAACCTCCATGGTGGCAAGGTTTCTCCTCCAGGCATAGATAGAGGGAAATAAGTCATTGGTCGAAGATCAGCCCTTCCACGGGATGCTCCACCCTTGGATATGCTTTTGGAAGACCAAGGTGGACTACAATGTCCTTTCTCATCTAAGAAAGTTGCCATCTAAGCTAATATGATGCCCTTGTCTTATCCAAGAGATGAGAATCACTAATCAAGGCCCTCCTTGATCTAAAATATGCTTAGCTCGGTCGCTATAGGTGAGGAAGCACACTATGCAAAAAGAAGCCCAAGGGATCACCTTCAAATGAAGACCTTCTAGGACTTGGAGCACAGTCCCTTATACATTCACACATGGAGTTAGACCAGGTTCTTATGGATTATGGTTAGTAAACATTATGAATCTAAAGACCTTTGCCTATTTGAAGATTGACATCTCTACTCTCGAGGAGATAGGATGATGTTGAGAGGATTCAATGATCAAGGTGAGCGGGATTTAGGTTCTATAGTGTTACCATTGGAGATCGATAACTGGAAGAATGAAAGCAAGTTCTACATCATTGATTGAATACTTTATTCCTTTTGGTAGGCCTTGGATACATCGAATAAGATTCCATCCTTTCTTCATTGCATCAAGTTTAGAAAGATGGAATTGATTATCAATGGGGATGAAAAATTTTGTTAGAAGGTTGAGATCTATGAGGATGTGACCTATTATCTTCCTCAAAATACCCTTTCTCATGAACTTGGACAAAATTCAAATGCAAATGCAAAAGAAAATGAAGCAAAAGAAAAGATAAAAGAAAATGAAAAGAAAAAGAAAAGTCCAAGTGAGCAAGAAAGTGAAGAAGAAGTGGATCACATATCACATTCCACCCAGTTCATTCCATCATATGGACATGTGGGTAGGATGACTCAACCTCCACCGTAGAGGCGGAAATAGAGAAGGCTTCGGTGGGAGAATAGATCATGTTCCTAGAATTCATAGACTTGGAATCTAACTCGAGGATGAGTCTGTGTGATTAGTATACCAACCCTCTGGGTTCCATTGGAGGTGACTTTTGATCGAGATGAAGAGACCTCCAAGCAAAGCAAAGTATTAATTTGGTTTATGTGAAACTATCTAAGTAGTTGGGAACCTTAGCTCTTACCTCACTTCTAGAAAGTTGAAGGTTTAGTTAAGAAGTCCCTAAGTCTTCAGTGACATGAAGTAGAAGAGGTTCTTTGGGTTCATCATCCTCTCAAGTCCAGCTTGATGTAGGACTTGAGGAAGATACTTTAAAGAATTAATGGAATTTTGACTTTTTCTACTTGTGTTCAAAATCTTATACAAAGGTTTAGTTCCTCACACTTGGTCCAAGCATGGTCAATATTTCAAAAAAATTATGGAACAATATAGGAAGAAGCACAATCAAAGCGGGACTAGGATTTACATGTGGGTGATGATGATTGCAGTTATTGTTACCAACCATTTGGAATCTCGATAGGTTCTTCTCACATCCCCAACTCTTATGAGAATGTGTGTTTAGAAACTATGATCTCAAGTCAAAGAGCACCGTTTGAAGAGGAGATTCATTCAATAATCGACAAGCTAAAGAAATCAACCGGGATAAGAAAATCCCTTACATACATTTGTTGAATGAAGAAGAAACCAATGACTTAGTTAGGCTGAAGAGTTTAAAGACTAGCATGAAGTTATGAAGAAATGCCCAAATTATCTCCTGACGTTGTAGTCCACAAGCTAGCAATAGATTTAAATTACGCCTATTAAGCAAGCTCTTAGATACATGCGATTAGAAATTGAATTTCATTTAAAAGAAATTGATGTCTAGTTTTTATCGGAAGAAAAATATCCTACCTAGTTAGCTAGTGTCATCCCATTAAGAAGAAGAATGGCCAAATTCAATTTGTGTTGATTTTAGGGACTTAAATAAGGCATGTCCTAAGGATGAGTTTCCTCTTCCTATAGAGTTAATGGTGGACATTGCCTCATCTCATGTCTTCTCTTTCATGGATGGGTCATCATATAACCAAATCAAGATGTCTCGAAGATGAAAGAAAAACATTATTTTTGAACCTTGATCAAATATTCTTCATGCCTTTCACCTTAAAAATCTTTTCCATACCAGACCATGACTTAGATCTTCAATGAACTCATCCATCATCAGGTTGAGTGCTATGTTGATGATTTAGTAGTCAAGAGTTTAGAAAAGGAAGACCATCTCTTTGACTTGAGAGTAGTTTTCAAATGGTTAAGACAATATAACCTTAAGATGAATGCCCTGAAGTGTGCATTCGGAGTCACTTTAGAAAATTCCTTAGGTTTGTTGTTTGACACTGGGAATAGAAATAGATCTTGAAAAGATTAAAGCTATCTTATAAATGACACCTCCTAAGAGTTTAACTCAATTTAGATCCTTTCAAGGATGGCTGGTGTATCTAAGATGCTTTTTCTCAAACTTATTAGGGAGATGCAAACCATTCTCAAACTTGTCAAAAGGATGCAAGTTCAAGTGGGATGACAAGTGCCATGCATTTGAAGACATCAAAGAATACTTTGTGGTAGTTCTCAGCCCTATCCGGCGCCATTGATCCTTTACTTGTTGCATTGGATGACTCTCGGTGCTTTGTTGGCAAGCCAATGAACTCTACTCACCATCCCTCCCTGCGCAAATTATCCACCTATTGAGAAATATTGCCTTGCTTTGATCTTTGCATCTCAAAAGCTATGAAATTACATGCTTTCTCATAAGGTGAACTTGATCTCAAGAATCAATCCACTATAGTACCTCATGACACAACCAATGCTTTTCGGATGTTTGGCTCATTGGTCCATGATATTCTCACAGTTTGATATCACATTTGTACCCTCTCAGATGCGGTAAAGGGTACAAATTTCTTAGCGACACCCACTTCTGTTGATTCTCGCTTAGTGATGATCTCCCATGAACAAATCATGAACTTAGGGAGGATCAGCAACTGATGGGAGATGTATTTTGATGGTGCTTGCTTTTCTTAAAGGTGAAGCACCATGATCTATTCTCCCAAGAAAGGCGGGTAGAATAGTTCTTCTAACTCCAAACTACGATGTGATGAGATTCTCATACTATCTTTCCAACCTCACCAATGAAGGCAGTATGAGGCTTTGATTGTTGGTTTGGTTAGCCATCACTATCTGTCAAGAGCATCAACATCTTTGGGATTCTCATTGGTCATCAACGATTGGGTCTACCGGTCCTCAAGCTTCATCATTACTATGAGTATACCATGAAGTTGTTGGCCCAATTCTGAAGTCACCATCTAAGGTTCCCGAGTAGAGAACATGCTTGGCCACAAACTTGCCAAAGAGTTGGCATGTCTGGAAGATGAGTCCATTTCAATAAGGGTCCAAAATAGACAGGTCTTCTCTCTTATTGATTCTAAACTCATCAAGAGACTTTCTCTTGAAGGGGAGGTTGACGTTGCCAAAATGGATAAGGAGTTTGATTGGAGGCAACCGTTCAAGATAACTTGAACATCGAAAAACTACCTCAAGAGAAATATCAAGCCCATCAGGTGAAATAGAGAGCTCTTTCCTACGCTCTTGTTGATGGCACCACGTCCTTTGACCAAATGTGGTTATGTTTAGACAAACAGCATGTACTTGTACACTCAGGTCTATGTGGAGCGCATCAATCCAGTATAAAGATGAAGTTAAAGATCAAAGACTTGGATACCACTATGATCAGATTGCATGGATGTAGCTAGGAGATGCCATCAATATCAGGTACATGGTGTGGTCCTCCACCAACCACCCTCTACACATTGGCTTCATGGCCATTTGAGTGTTGGGTGCGTTAATCCTCCTTCTTCCAAGGGGCATCGATTCATCTTACTACTACTTTTCCAAGTGTGGAAGCCATCCACTCAGAGGTCACTCACCATGTGCTTCAATTTTTTTAACCATATCATATATAGGTTTGGGGTTCCTCGATTAATTATATTCAATAATGGTACATTCAAAAGTATGAAGATCAATAGTTTTTCCAGAAGTCATGGTATAGATTAGAGATACTCCACAATCTACTACATAGAGCTAATGGTTTAGTAGAAGCATTCAACAAAACTCTCATCAGATGAAGAGACTCTTGATGATAAATGATAGTGGAAATGAAAGGTTGGTTGGCTTGGGCCTACCACCACATACCAAACTCAACTTCTACCCCATTTTCCTTAGTGTATGGGTCTGAAGCTGTTCTTCCTTAGAAGTTCAACTCCCATCACTAAGGATATCATTGGATAACAAGATCACTATATAGCAGAATGCAAAGTTGTGATTAGAAGAGCTCGAAGGTTTGGAGGAAGTCACTATGGGCAAAACCTTGAGTTGTAGCCAAAATGATTCAAGCTCACAACAAGCAGTCACTAGGTCTTTTAGTAGAGAACTTGTGTTAGTCTAAGGAGACCAATTGTTTTATTGAAAGATGGGAGGCAAGTTTGAACCCACTTGGGAAGGCCCTATGTCATAGAGAAGGCCTACCAAGGAGGATCTTATCACTTATTGATTATAAAGGGATGGTTCCAATTAATGGGCTCTATCTAAAGAAATATTACCCATGAAAAATAAAACTTGTTTGAAAATAATCATTAATAAAAGAACAAAATGATTCCATTCATCAAATCTTCTCTTCTTTTTGAAGTGTTGTTTGCTTGTCTTGTGAATCCATGATGTTTGGGGTAGGTGTAAGTCCCCGGTGGCATCTATCCCTCTTTCACAACACAAAATACAATCTCTGATGCTTTTAGAATAGGTGTAAGAGAACCGAGAGGCATCCTATTTTGATTAGCATAACTAAGTTAGGTGTAAGAGAACTCATCCTTTCTTAGTGAGAATTCTTGTTGCCATCCATGGCATCATTTCATAATTCCCCCATGTTTTAAGGTAGGTGTAAGAGTCCCCGGAGGCATCCTATTCCTTTTAACATGCACAAACAACATAAATCTTTTGTCTCAAGTTTTGATGTGGGAGCAAGCCCTATGGCACTCACTCATTAGGCTCTAGGTGGTCTACATGCTACCTCTAGTATGTCACCCTGGTCATATTGAGGATGTGAGTCCCAGCTTTCTTCTAACTTGATCATTTACAAACCTTGTTAGTATGCTTCACCCCCAGTAAGTATCATGTTGACTTTGCTTAAGAAGATGTGAGTCCATGTGCTTTCTTCTTGAACTAGTCATGTTTTAACTAGGTTGAGTATATTTGAGGTTTAGGATAAGTCCCAGGCTCCTTTCCTCTTGACTACTTTTGATTTGATAAGTCCCAGTGGCATTCACTTGTAGTCACCCCAGTGGGATAACACTGTTGAAGAAAATATCCCAGTAATTCGTTATAAGGATGTGAGTCCCCAAGCTTTCTTCTAGGGATTTGTGAACCAGGGCACCTTAGGTTGATGTTATGCTGCGGCTCCCGGTGAGTACACCACTCTTGGAATATGAGTCATGCTTTCTCCTTGAGTTGGACATGAATACTATAAATTTGACTAGCCATGTCATTTTCTCGGGTGTTGGATTAAGCCTTGACCCCATCCCTATGGGCACTTTATTTGGATCAAGTCCTTTACCCCATTTAGACACTACGGTTACTTTTGGATTGGACAATCCCCTTTCCTAGTAGCCACCCCATGGTTGGAAATTTGTTATGGATATGTAGATTCTCCTTGGTTTAGTAAATTTGAGAGATAGGTCTAGGCTAATATAAGCTCCTTCTTTTGATCCCTGAACAATAGGGTCCATGATAAAACAAAAAACTAAAATAAACAAACAAAATTAATTTGCTTGATTAAATTCAAAAGGGCCCCTTCTCCCAAGCGTATCTATCTTTAGGGTGTCAGAACTCCCTATAAAATTACGACTACCTAAGTTGAGATAAATCTGTCGATACTCTCAGTCAGGTGGGTTCAATCTATTTTCACAAGCGTTACCCTGTCATTGCTTTAGATGTAAGACTATGCATTCTTTCTAGCATGATTGTCAAATTGATGACCTAGGTCGGGTTTGATTTGTTTCGTAATCACCCGATGGATCTTTCTAGTGGAAGATGTGAGTCCAGCTTTCTTCCCTTGATCATTGCAAAAAACACTCCTTTGGTTGGATAGTTCTCCCATCTGTAGGAAGCTACTCCCTTTGGTTCGATGGAGATAGGTCTAGGCTTTTTACAAGCTCCTTCTCGGTGTGATCCATCACAAACATAATCCATCAAATAAATTAAAAAAAATTAATCTTGACTATTCTTGAGTTGATTTAAGTCCCCGTGGCATTCACTCAATAGTCAGAGGTCAATTTGTTTTGCCAAGCAACGATCACCCCAATTTTTGTCTCTAAGATGAGAGTCCCCATGCTTTCTTCTTAAGACTTGACCATTGTATACCAAAAGGCATCCTTTATTGGATAGTCCTACCTGGTTGGTAGACTACTCCTTTGAATTGATAAATCGAGTTAGTCTAGGCTCCATGGCCCCTACTGGCGTTCATCCCCTATGGGATCCATCATAATCAAAATAAACAAACTAAAAAATGAAATCAATCTTGACTATCTTGAGTTGATCTAAGTCCCCATGGCATTCACTCAATAATAGTCAGTTGGGTTCAAACCTTGCCAATAGATTCCTTTCTCCTTGGAGATGTCTACCAGCTTTCTTCTAGTATTTGTTGCATAGAAGGCATCCCTTTGGTTGGCTAGTCTGTGTATTTGGTAGACCACTTTGGATTGATAAATCTTAGGTCTTAGCCTCCATGGCTCTATTAGTCAACCCATTGCAAACCAATTGGGGTTCATCCTAAAAAATTCAAACAAATAAAATTTGAAACAAATTCACCCCTCTCCCTAGTGGAGATCTCCCTGAGATTCAATCAAATCAAACCTTTCATCTCCTTGTGGATGACTTGAACTGCTTCCCAGTGGAAGGTTCATATCTCTTAGTGGATTTCTTCCCTCTCTCTTATGTCTTGGACATAAGTAGAGCCACATTACACTAAGCTGGATTCTTTCTTTCCTTGGGTTGGGATAGATAGTCTGTTAGTTCTTGTGATCTCTGTTGTTGATTTTGATCAACACCAATGCGCGTGTTCTGGTCAATCACCCACACCTATTGGGCACCCTTTGTTGACCTCATTTTTTAGACCTCTCACACCTCCATCTTAGGCTTAGGATTTCTCTTAGACTTTAAGAGTTCCTTTGTCTTAAGACACATCTAGTGATTAGGTGGACACTCTCCCTAGAAGACTTAGAAGGAATAGGTCATGCCTTAGGGTGTTAGGAAAATCTCCTACCCTTTAAACCATTCCTCACTTTCCTTCTTTCAAGTCAAACTCAAATCAATTCTATTTGATTTTCTCCAAACTCAAATTAATTCCATGATTGAAATATGATTGAAATCCATGATCAAAATCCATCAAAATTCCTAAGTTCAAATTTCTAAGTCCTTAACCCTTCTTAGACTTAGCAAAACATGATTCAAACCTATTACAAATCTTTGAGATTTTATCATAATTTATTTATATTCTCATTTATATTCTTATATATAAATGAAATATAAATTCAAAATTCCAAATTAATTCATGAAATTTTCTTAAGTCCCTTTAATTTTCCATTAAAGGACTTAGCCAAAATCAACTCTAAACCTTGATCAAACTTATTCAAACTCATGAAATTTTCTCAAAACTTATTTATATCCTCATTTATATTCTCATATATAAATGAAATATAAATATAAATCAATCAAATCAAATTAAATTAAATTCCAAATTTAAAATCCTTGAAATTCCCTTAAATCCTTAATTTTCCATTAATGGATTTAACTAAACTTTGATCAAACCTATTCAAACTCATGGGATTTTCTCAAAACTTATTTTATATTCTCATATATAAATGAAATATAAATATAAATCAATCAAATCCAATTCAAAAATTAAATTTCAAATTAAAATTCTTAAATCCTTTAAATTCCCTTTAATGGATTTATCCCAAATCATGATTAAACTCTTTCAAATTCTTGAAATTTTCTCATGATCAATTTATATTCTCATTTATATTCACATATATAAATGAAATATAAATTCAAACAATCAAAACCTATTCCAAAAATTAAATACAAATTAACTCAAAATCAAATATAAGCCTTTCAAGCCAAAATCTTGAACTTAGCCAAATCACTTTCAAATCAAGCCAAACCCTTGATTTTCTCTCATGGTTTAATCAATCCTACAATCATGAGCTCATATATAAATCCAAACTTCAATCAAACAATCAAAAATCAAAATCAAACCCAAACCCATATTCTTCCTTTGAATATGAAATTTTCAAATGGATCAAAATCCATTTGACTTCCACTTGTAAATGGATTTATATTTCAATCATAAGTCCATATACAAGATCAATCAACTTCAAATCAAGCTTTGACCAAGCCATTTGACCCACTTAGGCTCACTTGACCCAAAGTGACCTAAAGTACCTTATGAGCCAACTTTTGATCCTAACCAAATTGGATTGAACCAAACTCATATCCTCTCATCATGATCAACAATCATCAAGGGATGATCAATCAATCAAATTGGGTCAAACCAAGTCAAACCTAAGGGTTGACCAAGTCAATACTTAACCTAAAATGAAACCTTACATAGAAAAAATCCACCATAGGCCATTGATTGAAACCATTGATCTAAGTTCACTCATGACCTATGTTTGAACTTACCCAAGCCAACATTTGAGCCTAACCTAGCCCAAGTTGACCCATTTTGACCTAAAGGGCCAAAATGTGTCAAAACTTGATCTAAGCCAAAATTGAAACCAATGGGTCAAGTCCATTTCCAAATCACTTGTGGAACTTGACCAAAGCCTCAATTATTGGCCCAACCTAGCCCAATTGACCGACCAACATGACTAAGGGTCATGTTGAGCCAAAATGAACTAACCCAAATTGATTGGAAACAAAGATACCAATCCACTCCATATGACTAACCAAACCTAAACTTGACCCAAATAGGTCAAATGGGTCAAATAAACTTGACCCATTTGACCTAAATGAGTCATATGAGCCAAAAAACCAAATCTATACAAAATTGAACCAAACCAAAGGCACCAAATATTTCAAATGGTCATATGAACTTGACCCAACCCTTGGTTTGATTTGACCAATTTCAACTTGACCCAAGTTGACCCATTTTGACCTAAATGGGTCAACATGAGCCAAACCCTATCAAATGGATTCCAAATCCAATGAAACTTGGCCAAATTTCTCACATACCCTTCACAAATTAAAAAATAGCAAAATGACCATTTACCCTAGGCCATAGAACAAATTTTGGCCTAACCCATGGGAATTTTGGTCATACCCTCTTCACAATCACTTGAGGCTTTCCTAAAAGCTCAAGGGGACTTAGTGATGAGTGGTGCACCCAACCCAATGGGTTTGGGTCAGCCCATTTGACCCATAGACCAAACCTGACCACCGATGGCAAAATTCAATTTTCAAACTCCCTCCTAAGCTCAATTTGAGGCACATGGGAGGTTGGCATTCCACTCTGATCAAACCGACCATGTGCAATGATCAAACCAGCTCACTCCATATTAAATTGGATCAAAATGGCATAAGTTTATGCTCATCCGATTGCCATAGGGGAGATATACTCCCCTAATTCAATGAAATTTCACTTCACTCTCGATTGAGCACTAGAGGATTAGCAATCATCAAAGCTTCCAATCCTTGAGAGGATTTGAATTTCTTCTGATTTTGCACCAAAAATAGGGGAGCTCAGATCAACTTTCTCCACACTTGATTCTTCAATTCCTTTTACACTCTTCATCTAAGGTCCAATTTGAGTGCACCCAAGAATCCATTTGAGTTCCCACAGCAAGGAGAGCCTTAGTTGGATCAAAACTGCAAGGGATATCAAGTGGTGTTGGTCCATAGGAAGACCCACTCAACCCCAAGGCTTAAAACTTTCAACAAGGCTTTGTCTCCACTAGATGAAGCTACCTCATCGAGCTTGAGTGTCGGTGATCACCTGGAGGAGGTATGACTTTGATAGGTGTTGGTCCTTTGTGAAAGAAATTTTCATTGCATGAAATCACCATTGGATAGGTTGGTAATTATCAGATGGTGGGTTGAGTTTTTGTGTGATTCCATGCTATATCGGATCTCCCTTGGATCATGGGCGGTCATTAATCCTGGGAAGAACTTGGCTCATCTCGCATCCATCACATTTTAGATGGGTGAGATTATTTAGCATTTTAAATCCATCATTTTTTAACCGCGGGTGAATCCTGGCCATCGATCTTTGATCAAGGACCAAGATATAAGCGTGCACCACATATGATGCATGTAAATGCTCGCCATGCATCGTAAAGTGATAGGATTAGTTAAGGGCATTAATTAATTCGTAATTAATTTAGAAAACTTCTAAAATTCATAACTCTTCATAGAAAAATCAAAAAAATAAAAGGAAAAATTCTATGGAAAGATAATTTTATCTAGAATATTTTAAAATATTTTCAATGGATTTTGAATTCCACTTTTCTCTGAATTTGGGTTTTTTTGAGAATCTTAATTCTAATTACTCCTTTAATTTTAATCTCTCAAATTTCTAGGGTTCATTTTAGGGGATGACCTCCCTAATTTTCTTGAGATTTATTGAGGCTCAATTAGAGAAAATTGCTATTTCATTCCCTAATTACCCCTTCATGTAATTAAGGTAATTAATTAGTGGATTTTTGATTAAGTTTGATTAAGGTCGATCCAGTGAGTAGGGTTTATGGAATAATTTTGGGGCATTTCCCTAAGCTATTCCCTAAACCCCTTTTCTCTCTTAATCCCCTTTTAATTAAGGGTTAATTCATTAATTATCCCATCAATTTTCAAAATTCTAAAAAGTTCTAGAACTTAATTAATCTACCTTGGGTAGATGCTTAGTGTTTAATAGCCTAAGTTCAATTAAGAAATTAAAACCCTTTCATAAGGGGTGTTTTAAAAGTACTTAAGCTACCCTTAGCAATTAACTTTTAATTGTGAGCCAAATTGCATTAGGCCTTTTCATTATTAGGTGCATTGCAAAATTAAATACCTTGTGGGTTTTATGTCATCTCATTGGCTCATAATTACTTAGTTAATTTTCTAAGGTGGTGTAGGTAAGGGTTAATTAAGCCACTTAATTCATACCTTAACCTAATCAATGCTTAAAATGGATTTAATTATCTAAAATTAAAAAAATACAAACACATGTGGGAATGGGTTAGGAACAAAACTCATCTCACCTTTTCAAAATTAAATCAAACTTCAAACTAAAAAAATCATTTTGAAATTCACTTTGATTTATTCTAAATTTTCTTATTTAAGAATGTCTTTAGGATTTAAGTAAAGTGAGTTTGTTTACATTTCATTGCTTTGATCTTTCCCAACATGTTAAGTTGTATGTTATGTGATGCATGCATTCATAATTTCATGTTTTAAATTTCTAAAATGAAAATTATTTACTTTATGTCAAATGTTCATGTGTTGGCTAAAGTGAAATATGAGTGGCTATTATCACTACTAAATTCAAAGTATTTTCAAAACTTATAAATGAAATATCAAATATGAAAGTGTGCTATTCATATTTTAATTATAAACTTGCATGTGATAGATTATAAAGTCATGTTTAGTATAACCTTTATTTTTTTCTTTTGTTAGCATAGTTTTGAATAGGACTTGGTAAGATGTAGGGTTGATTTGAAAAGAACCCAACACTTACTTAATTTTATTCATCCTATGCTATCATCTAAGAAGGATTACTTGCATGAATAAATTGCATAAACAAAATATTAAACTTTGCATATTTTTTCCTTTTTTCTTTTTTTTTTATATACATGTTTGTAAGGAAAGTGGTATATTAGTCTGACAACCAGGTTGAGGGTTTAAGTAGCCTAAGTAGGTCTTGTACCTTACACCTGGTTAACAATGATGTACTCACTTATGCCTTTCTTACTTTCATGCATGTATGTGAAATTTTGGATAAGGAAAACCTTTCTACTTAATAAAAATCATGCATATTTAACTTCTAAATTTTCTTAAATGGATTACTTAGCATGCATCATAAAGTGTGTTAACTACTCTCATTTGCATGTATAAGATATTACACCTCTGGTTAACAATGACATTGTACTCACTTATGCCTTTCTTACTTTCATGCATGTATGTGAAATTTTGGATAATGAAAACCTTTTATACTTAAGAACATCATACAAGTTTAACTTCTAAATTTTCTTAAATGGATTACTTATCATGCATTATAAAGTGTGTTAATTACTCTCATTTGCATGTATAGATATGCTTAGGATCCATCCATATGCATGTTATATATGTTGGGAAAGAATTGAAGTAATGTGTGTTATGTGAATTTTGATTCATTTTATTTAATCTTAAAATGCCTTTCTTTTGAATAGGTTTGTTTAGAGTTTATCTAAACTTAGGATTAATTAGAAGATTTAATCAAAACATTCACCTTAATGAAATTAAAATGTGAACTTACCTAGAAATTACTTGTTAGGGAAGGAAAGAGAAGTTCTCTTTCTCCTCTTCATAACTTAGTAATTAATTATTTCACTTAAACCAAATTAAAACATGAAATAAAATAACCAAAACACTTAAACAACTTAAATGAAACCTCCTCTAAGTTGAAGTTGAACATGTTCTTCACACTTAGAAAATTTAAACCTAAAGTCCTAAACTAAGCATACCACACAAACCTTCAAAGCACACACATTAAGTCACCACTTCTAGCCTTTAGGTGGTGCATGGTTTGATGTTTGTTTTGTTTTGTGATTTATGTTTTAGACTGGATGTTAGGGTGTATGCTTGTAGATTGAATGGTAGGACGTGCTTAGTCTAACTATTCTTTTCTGCATAGGATTGTGCTTAAGGGGCGCTATCTTAAATAAAAATATAAATGCTTCTTGCTTGTAGGTGCTTATACCCCTTATAATCCATAGTGGGTGGACTTAGTCACCCATGTGTGGGATGATAAGTCCAATATACATGTTTGGGATTTATGTGGTGTGATTTAACTAAATTTTATTTTGCAGGTATTAGTTAGATTTATACTTTCACTTTTCATATAAAAATTTATATAGTTTTGGAATGATTTTTTATGGGGATTAGGATGAACATTGGTCATAAGATTCCATCTTATGCACCATGTGAAGCCTTAGAGAATCCACCTTCTAACCATATAAAAGAAGGAACCAAAAGAAAAAAGAAGAAAGAAGAATAAAGCTTGAAGACCCCCATAGTAATGAATTCCTTTACTTTAATTGTAAATTCCATTCATTTGTAATATGGGTTGTATAAGGGTAGAGCTCAGCTACCCAACTTGATATTTTTGGGTTTGTGCGGTGGTGTCTGACCACGAATGACCATTTATTCTTTTTATGATTAGCTTTATAAATTGATTGATGGTTTATTTAGCTTTTTTACATTAATTGGGCATGCTTTTCCTAGTTTCTTTCTTACTTTATGTATGGCTTGGATGTGGATTTGGCTCTTTAGGGAAAAATAAATATTTTACCCAACTTAAAAACTTGAAATAAAATGAAATAACTCATAACCTCACCTAAAACTTAGGTTTAAAATCAAGATAAAAGAATTAGCAACCCTTAGTGGAGCATTTATAATATCATGCATAAATGCATCTTATTTCACTCTTGATTGGAGGTTTCCACCTTGAGAAACGCTTGACCTTTGAGGCCCATGGTGGAAACTCACCTCCTCTTCTTAATTTTGGCCAATATGATTTCTCATGCATTAGTCATAAAAATTCTATTAGCCTGAGTCAAAATGATTGTCCAAAATAATAATAAAATGAAATTTGAAATGCATTAGATTTTAGGTCATTTGAAGCATGTCCCTTTACATGATCTAGTCTTTTAGGAAGTGAGTTTAAGGACTTAGTCTCTTTCTAAATAAAAATAGCCTAACAATCTTGCATAATCATAAAGACTTGCCTACATGTATTTAAATCAAGAGTTAGTTGGCGCCACCCCAAAGTTGTAAGTCAATGTGGTTTGTCCTCTTGTGGAGAGACCACCACCCATTTTGCCTTAAATTTAGGTTATGCTTCAAGTCCTCGCTGAAGTTCCCTAGATTTAGGTTCTAAGGTTGCATTTTCCCTTTGTGGGCCATAAGCATAATTCCTCACCTCTTAGGCATTTCTTTAATCTTGTGTTAAGGAATCTTAAGTCCTAAAATTCTAATAAAAATATAACTCAAATAAACTAAATCAATTTCTAAAATGTAAAGCCCAATTTTAGGATAGTTTAAGATGCTCGTTAGGTTTCCTAGCATCGTGAGCATCTCTTACTTATTTCTCATTTTGGCTTCAATAATAACCCCCTCTTTTGATCAATCTCATTTGATCTTCAAACATAAACCAATCAGTTGATAGTCCTTCCCTATTAAAATATTCAGAGATAATGATCATTTACCTTAATCAAGAGTTTTCCAAAGGGATCCTGTCCCTTAGGATGTAATTACTATAAGGATTTGCCCCTGTAGGGAACTTAACGAACCCAATTTAAAATAAACCCTGCTTTACTTTTCCATGTAAAGTAGGGGAAGAATCTCTAGTACATATGCAGACCCATCATCCTTAGGAGTCCTTATTGAAATGATTGGTTTCATTAAAGGGTATTGACATCTGTCTTTCAAGATAGCACACTATACTGTGATGACGTATTCGATCACTTGAATAAATACATCTCAGATCTGCATGACATCTTATCAAGATGAATTTTTGTAAGGGCTCATCTTTCTTTTCTCCCCATAGATTTGAAAGGCGACTCCCTTATAGAAAATTTTCACCATAGCTACCCATTGATTTGCGACGGTCATGCTAGAAAGAATGTGTAATAGACTTATATCTTCTAAAGCAAAGGTGATGTGGACTCACTTGAAAATAAGTCAACTCACCAAGTGACTACAGAGTATTTTAATGGGACTTATCTCAAATCAGTAGTTAGATAATTCTTATAAGGAGTTTTACCGACATTGCCCTAAAGATAGATGCCCTTGGGAAAGTTCTTAGAATTCTAATATAAGTGAAGATATATTTTGTTTGTTTTATGTTTGCACGAATTCTGTTGGTTTGTAAGGGATCATACTAAGAAGGATCTTATATCATCCTAGTCCTATCTTAGACTTACTGGACCAAGGGAGAATCTGCACATATGCTGAACAAATTTTCCAACCACGGGGGTAGCTACAAAGAAAGGGAGATTATTCAATCCAAGAGTAATCAGGGTAGTGTCTAAATGGGGTTGCTAAGAATGTGATCCAAATAGAGTGCCCATAGGGGAGGTGTGGATAGGGGTGTTTTGCAAAACCTTGTAAAAGAAAGCCTGCAGGTATTCAATGGCCAACTCAAGGAGAAAATATGGGGACTCACATCTGCCAAGAGTGGTGTATCCACTGAGTGGGTCAATGTTAGCATGGTGGTAACCAACCAACCCAAGGTGCCAGTCAGTTTATGATAATCAGTCTAAAAAAAAGGTGTGTAAGCTTACATCTTCTATGGCAAGACATGATAGTCTATCTTCAATAGAGGCTATCCATGCACTACTGCTTAGGAGTCTGTAGGGACTAAACCCAAGCTTGAAGTAGTAAGGAAAGGAGCCACCTTACCCTAAACCTTAGATATACTGACCTAGTTAGCATGATATTAGTTCAAGAAGAAAGATGCTTATATCCTCTAAGAAGTCAACATGGGTAGCTACCAACGATAAACCTACCAAATTAACAAGGTGCTAATTAATTTGTAGTGGTTAAATTAGAAAGAAAGTGTGAGGACTCACATCTACCAGATGAGAAACCACTGGGATGACACACTAGCAAGGTAGTATATCAGTGACTAGATAACAAGTGCCATGGGCTTGCTCCCACATCAAAGTAGCTCAAGACAAAATATATGTGTTTTTTTGTGATGTAAAAGAAGGAATAGGATGTCGCTTGTGTTCTCTTACACCTATCTTAATAGCACTAGGGTATCGAATGTAGTTTGTTTTTGTGTAGTGGAGGAATAAAATGCCACATAGGTTCTGTTACAGCTACCCTAAACACGTCGCGGAGGATTCACAAGAGAAAGATATTTCTAACACATAAGAGATAGAATTTAATATGAAAAGAAGTTTTATTGATGATTATTTTCAAACAAGATTTATGGATAATATTTCTTTAGGTAGAGCCTATTGATTGGAAACATATGGTGCTATATTTTATAGTTTATAAGTTGATAAGATCCTCCTTGGTAGGCCTTGTTTATGGCAAAAGGGCCTTCCCAAGTGGATTCAAACTTACCAACCATCTTTCAATGGGCAACAATTGGTCTCCTTAGAACTAAAACAAGCTCTCCTACTTGAAAAGCTCTAGGACGGACTAACTTGTTGTGAGCTTGAATCATTTTGGCTTTGTATAACTTGAGGTCCATCAAGGTGTCTCTCTCCAAACCTTGAGCTTTTCCAATCTAGCTTGGCATTCTACATAAATCTTGCCATCCACAAACTATCCTAGTGATGAGTTGGAATTTAATGGTAGAATGGCTTTGTACCCATACACATGGAGAATGGGGTAATGAGTTGGAGTCAGAATGGTGTGGTTCGGCTTCAACCAACCTTCATGCCACTTGTAATCATTGAGTGTCTTCTTCAATATTTGAATGTGAGCTTTATTGAATGCTTCTGCTAGACCATTTTCCCTTAGATAGTAGATGGTAGAATATCTCCAATCTATACTATGTCTCTGAGAAAAGCTATTGATCTTGGTGCTCTTGAATGCAGTACCATTATAGGATATAATTCATTGAGGCACCCCGAATCTATACATGACATGGTTCCTAAAAAATTGGAGCACATGTCGAAGACTCTCAAAGTGGGATTGCCTAGTAGGAAATGTATTATAGCTAGAATGAATCGACCCTTATAAGAAGAAAGATGATGTAATCACTATGTCAATTAACACTCAAATAGCGAGGCCAATGTAGATGTAGAATGTTGGGTGGTTGATGTAGACCACAGCACACATTAGTGGCACCTCCTAGCTACATCTATGCAGTCTGTAATCATTGAAGGCCAGTAGTACCCTAGTCTTTTGATCTTGGCTTTCATCTTTGGACTAGAATGGTCAGCTCCGCATAAACCTGAATGTACCTCAAGCATGATTTTACGGGCTTCTTGTTTAGCTAAATAACGTGACCACATATAATCGAATGACCATTGGTATAGGGTGCCATCCATGAGCATGAGAGAGCTCTATTTCATTTGATATAAATCTAGGTAGTTTGCTTAAGGTAATCCATAAATGGTTGCCTCCAATCTGACTCATCATCTTTTTTGGCAATGGAAACCTCCCCTTCAAGAGAGAATCTCTCGATGAGTTATACGTCAACAAGAGATAAGACTTGTCTATTTTTGACCTTTATTAGAATGGACTCATCTACCAGACTTCCAACTCTTTGGCAAGCTTGGCCAATGTATATGCTACAACATTATATCCTCAATGAATCTTGTAGATAGTGACCTCTAGGATTTGAGCTAACAACTCCATGGTGTACTTGTGGTAATGATGGAGCTTAGGCTTTAGGACTTTATAGGACCTATTGATTTGGTTGATGATGAGCTGAGAATCCCCAAAGATATTGATGCTCTAGATGCATAATGTAATGACTAAATCCAAATCGATAATTAGAGCCTCATATTCAGCTTTGTTGTTGGTGCATGGTTTGGACAGATGATATGAGAATCTCATCATATTGCAGTCTGAAGTTAGGAGGACTAGTCCTACCTCTACTTTCCCTGGAAGAGTGGATCATGGTTCTTCTTCTTTTTGAGAGGAAGCCACACCATCAAAATACATCTCCCAATGGTGAATGCTAGTGTCCCCTAAGTTCATGATTTGTTCATCAGGGAGGTCATCACTAAGTAGAGAATCAACAAGAAGTGGGTGTGCTGCTAAGAAATTCGATAGTGCCTATCTTTTTGCCACACAGAGGGGTATGAATGTGATGTCAAACTATGAAAAAATCATGGACCAACACACCAACCATCCAGATAATGTTGGCCATGTCATGAGATATTATAGTGGATTAATTCTTGAGATCATATTCTCCATGTGAGAAAGCATGCAATGTCATAGATTTTAGGATGCAAAGATTAAAGCTAGGCAGTGCTTTTCAATAGTGAGTAGTTTTCCTCAGTAGGAATTAGACAATGGTTGTGGTAGTAGAGAGTATTTTCTTTCTCTTCATCATTGGTTTGATCCAACAAAGTGCCAAGGGAGTCGTCTAATGCGGAGAGAGGATCAATGGTTTTAGGATAGTCTAACTAGCGTGTCATGTAGTGCTTAATGTCTACAAAAGTAAGTTGGCACTTGTCATCCTACTTGAACTTGGCATCCTTTTTGATAAGTGCTAAGAATGGCTGGCATCTTTTGATAAGTTGGATATGAAGCGTCTTAGATACACCAACCATACTTGAAATGATCTGAGTTGAGTTAAACTTTTAGGGGGTTGCATTTCTAAGATAACCTTGATCTTATCCAGGTCAATCTCTATTCCCTAGTGTCAGACAACAAACCCAAGGAATTTCCCTGAAGCTACTTTGAATGCACACTTCATGGGATTCATTTTGAGGTTAAATTGTCTTAATCATTGAAAAACTACTCTCAAGTTGAGGAGATGGTCTTCCTTTTCTTTTCTTTTCTTTTGACTACTTGATCATCAACATAGCATTCAACTTGATGATGAATGAGTTCATTAAAAATCTGAGTCATGGCCCACTGGTATGTAGCACTGGCATTTTTAAGGCCAAAAGGCATGACCTTATAACAATAGATTCTGATTGGGGTTCAAAAAGTAGTGTTTCTTTCATCTTTGGGGGCCATATTAATTTGGTTGTAACCAGATGACCCATCCATAAAGAAGAATACTGCAAGATGAGGTGATGTCCACCATCAATTCCAGTATAGGAAGTGGAAATTCATCCTTAAGACATGCCTTGTTTAGATCCCTAAAATTGATGCATATGCGAATTTGGACATTATTTTTTTTTTTAATTGGATAACACTACAAACTGTGTGGGATATTTTTCTTTTAAAAGATCAATCTTTGAGGTTACCTACTATTCAATTTCTAATTGCATTCATCTAAGATCTTGCTTGATAGGGTTAGCATTAGGATCTATTGCTAGTTTGTGGACTACCACATCAGGAGATAAACTGAGCATTTCTTCATAACTCTAAATAAAGTAGTCCAAACTAAATAGCCTAACTAAGTTTATTTTTTCATTCAATAAGGAACATGTACATCAAGATCTTCTTTAGTTCCCAAGTTGATTTCTTTGAGTTCATCAATGGTTGATTTGATTTCTTCTTCAAACTGCAAGGTATAACCAAACTTATTTGTCATTTGTTTCTAAACATGTTTATAAGAGTTAGCATGATTTGAGAAGAACTTATCAAACCCCAAATGAGTGGTAATGACTAGGCAATGGTTGTCATCATCATAACCTACTATGTCAATCTAGTTCTTGATTGATTTGCTTTGGTTATCTCATAGTTTTTCAAAGTAATCTGACTTATGTTTAGACCAAGTATGTGCGATTAATCCCTTCTTTGCTAAGTTAATAACATAAGGCGAATACCAATCAAAAGGTAGTTGTATTTAATCTTTATATGAATCATTCTCAAGTTCTACATCGACTTCCTGAGTTAAGGATGACGCTCCCAACAAAAACTTCTTCATCCTCCTTAACTACCAAACCTTCAACTTTCTTAGAAGAAAGTGAGGTTAGAGCTAAAGTTCTAACTACTGCCTAATTGTTCTACATAATGATGATTTGTATACATTCATGCTTTGGTTGGAGGCTTGGTATTCATCACTGCTTTGCTCGAATGTTACCTCCAAAAGGACCAATTTGGGAGTGAACACAGGACTCATCCTCCGAACTAGACTCTAAGTCCATCTGGATAGCGGGGTACTCTTGTGAGCTGGAACATAGATCTTATTGGGTGGCCAATAGGGAGGAGGTCTTCCACCTCTAGAACTTCCTCTGGACTTGCCTCTTCCTTTGTCTAGTGGAGGTGTTACCCATGTTCTTAGGAACAATGGGTGGTATCTAACATTTCTACCTTTTTCTATTGTTGCTCACTTTTATTTTCTTTTCCTTTTCCTGTTTTCTTTTCTTTTTATTTTTTAATTTCTTTTTCTTTTTCTTTTGTTTCTTTTTCTTTTGATTTTGAACTTTCACCAAGTTTGCGAGAATAGACTTTTTGATTTGAAGGAAGATAGTAGGCTGCATCCTCATAAATTTTGAGCTCTCTGACTGAGAATGGTTTCAAGTCTCCTTTGACACAATTCTCAATTCCACCTCTTCTAAATTTGATGCACTGATACAAAGAAGATGGAATTGTGTTATTTCCATGTATCTATGGTGAAATTTTTATATAGAATTTCTAAAGAAGTAGAAATACACTTCCATCTTCACTCTATGTAGGATAAAATGAAGATCGAAATATGCTTCTTTTCTTTTTATGCAATTTTTTATACCATGTAGATCCGTAGATGTTCTTATTGCGGGTGATCGGGTATAACATTGAGGAGAGGTGTACTATCTCTAAAGATAGAAGTCACCACCCTACAATGGACCTAATCATCTCAATAAAGAGTCCTAAGGATAATGGGTCTGTATGTGTACTAAAGATTCTTCCCCTACTTTATATGGAAAAGTAAAGTAGGGTTATTTTAAACTAGGTTTGTTAAGTTCCCAAGGGGCAAGCCCCCATAGTTATTTACATCCTAAGGAATGAGATCCCTCAGGAATACTCTTGATTAAGGTAAATGATCATTTTCTCCAAAGATTTCAATAGGTAGGACTATCAATCGATCAGTTTGTATTAGAAGATCAAATGGGATTGATCAAAGAGAGGGAGTTATTGTCAAAGCCAAATAAAGATAAGTAGGAGCTGTTCACGATGTTAGGAAACCTAGTGAGCATCTCAAACTATTCTATGGTTGGGCTTTATATTTTTTAAATTGAATTATTCATTTGAGTTAACTTTTTATTAGAAGTTTAGTACTTATGATTCTATAAAATAGGATTATGGAAATGCCTAAGATGTGAGGATTTATGCTTATGGCCCATGGAAGGGAGAAGCAATCTCAGAACCTAAATCTATGGAGCTTTGGCGAGGGCTGAAAGCACCGCCTGAATCTAAGGTGAAAAATGAGTATTTAGTTTGCCTCCACAAGAGAGGGCAAACCACCCAACTGCTTGGACTTACAATCGCCTGGGGGTGGCCGCTAACTAACTCCTCCTACAATTTTAAATTCATGTAGGCCATATGTTTATGCAAGATAGCTAGGCTATTATTTATTTAGAAAGAGACTAAGTCCTTAAACTCACTCCTTAAAGAGATTAGATCATGTAAGGGTATTCTTCAAATGACCTAAATCTAATCTAAATCATATTACATATTATTTTTATTTTTGGACATCATTTGACTCAGGCTTATAGGATTCATATGCCTAATGCATGAGACATAAGATTATTGGCCAAAATCAACGAGAAGGGAGGAGGTGTATTTCCATCATGGCTCTCAAAGGTCAAGCCAAGTTTCTCTAGCAAAGATGGAAGCCCTCCAATTAAGAGTGAAAATAATATGTATTTGTGCATGATGTTATAAAAGAAATACTCATCTAGCTAAAGGGTTGATAATTCTTTTATTTTGATTTTTAACCTAAGCTTTAGATGAGAATATGAATTCTTTATTTTTAGTTTTGAATTGATTAATTTGATAGATGATTTATTTTTTCTAAGAGCCTAATCTACATCCAGGCCATACATCAAGCAAGGAAGAAACTAAAAAAAAGGATGCCATCTTAATGCACAAGCTAAACAAATCATCAATCAATTTATAAAGCTAACGCAAAAGAATAAGAGTCCATTTGTGTTCGGGCACCACCGTACAAACCCATGAACAAATTGGGTAGCCGAGCTCTACCCTTATACAACCCAGATTACAAATGAATTAAATACAATTAAGCAAGGAATTCATTGTTATGGGGGTCTTCAAGCTTCATTTCTTCATTCTTCTTTTCTTCTTTCTTCTTCTATTCTTCTTTCTTCTTTGGTTCCTTCTTTTGGATGCTTAGAAGGTGGTTGCTCTAAAGGCTTCACATGGTACATAAGATGTAATCTTATGACCAATGCTCATCCTAATCTCCATAACAATTATTCCAAAATCCAAATTGCAAAAATTACATGAAAAGGAAAGGTAAATTTGGCAAACACCTGCAAAATAGAGATTAGCTAAACAAATAACATAAATCCTAAGCATGTATATTAGACGTATCATCCCACACATGGGTGACTAAGTCCACCTAGCCTATTGGATTATGCTTAGGGGTATAAGCACCTACACAGTAAAAGCATTTATATTTTTTTATTTATTACAGCGCCCCTTAAGCGCAATCCCCTACAGAAAATAATGATTAGACTAAATTGTCTTATCATTCATTCTACGCACATTCACCCTAACATCCAGAATAAAACATATATAACAAAACAAATGCAAATATCAAGCTATGCACTGCCCTAACCTAAATATAGAAGTGGTGACTTAGTTTAAATGTGTGTGCTTTAGAAGGTTTGTGTGGTATGCTTAACTACGACCTTAGGGTTTGTATTTTCTAAATGTGGAAGTGTTCAACTTAGAGGATGGTTTCATTTAAGTTATTTTACTAATTTGGGTTGATTTTATTTTGTATTTTTATTTGGTTTGAATGAATCCTACAATTAATTACTAGGTTTTAAAGGGAGGGAAGAGAGAAGAGAACTTCTCTTTCCTTCTCTACCTTAAGTAATTTCTAAAGTGGATTCATGTTTAGTTTCATTTAGTGAATGTTTTATTATATATTTTAATTAATCCTAAGTTTAGATCAATTCTAAACAAACCTATTCAAAAGAAAGGCATTTTAAGATTAAGTAAAGTGAACTAAATTCACAAACACACATCACTTCATTTTTTTTCCCAACATGTATAACATGCATATGGATGAATCCTAAGCATATCTATACATGCAAATGAGAATCACCTTATAATTAATTCTAAGTAGTTTATTTAAGAAAATTTGAATGCTTATGATGCATGATTTTATTAAGTAGAAAAGGGGTTTTACCATTTTCATGCACATGAATGTATGAAAGGCATAAGTGAGTATGATGCCATTGTTAACTAGGGTGTAAGGTATAAGACCCACTTAGGTTACTTAAAGCCTCACAACCCGGTTGTGTTAATATATACCATTTTCTTAAATACATAAAAACAAAAGAAATAAATGAAAAGAAAGAATGCAAAAGTTTGTGTTGGTTGATTTATTTTTATTTATGCAATTTATATGTACAAGTGTAGGTATCCTTCTTAATAAATAGCATAAGAATGAATAGGAGATGGAATTAGCCAATTGTTAGGTTCTTTTCAAATGAAATAAACACTTTACCAAATCTTATTCAAAACTATACTAAAAGAGGAGAGAAGGAAAACTAAACTAAGCACATCCTTATATTTTACTCACATGCAAGCTCATAAATAAAATATAAGTAACACACGTTTAGTTTTGGTAATTGATTCATATATTTTGAAAATAATTTGGATTTAATAATGATAATAGCCACTCATATTCCTATTTTTAGCCAAAACATGCAATTTGACATAAAAGAGACATTTCACTTTCATTTTAATTTTTGAAAAGAAGAAATGCATGAAATTCATATGACATACATAGTTAGCATGTTGGGAAGGAACTAAAATGATGAAAGCATGTAAATACATTCACCCTAATTAATTCCTAAAGACAATCTTATGAAATAAGAAAGCTTAAAGCAAATCAAATTATTTTTAAAGAAGGTTTCATTTTTGTTTTGAGTATGATTCAATTTAAGAAATGTAAGGTGAGTTTACTGTTCTTAACCCATTCCCACATGTGTATGATATTTAAGTTTAATTTTTAGATGATTAGATCCATTTTATATTTTGATTAGGTTAATGTATGAATTAAGTGCATTAATTACCCCATTCCTATACCACCTTAGTATATTTAATCAAATAATTATGAGCCACTGAGATGACATAAAACCTTACAAGGAATTTAAATTTGCAATGCACCTAGGAAGAAAAGGCCTAATGCAATTTGGCTCATGATTAATGATTAATTAAATTAAAGAATTTTAACTTAAGTAATTTCATAACCCCTCTCACACATGTGAGTTGGGTTTTGATTTCTTTAATGTACTTAGGCTCTTGAACACCTAAGAATCTATCCAAGATAGATTAATTAAGTTTTGGAAGGTTTTAGAATTTTATGAAATTAATTAAAGGGGTAATTAGTGAATTAACCCTTAATTAAGGATGGATTAAAGAAGAAAAGGTGGTTTAGGGAATATCTTTAGGAAAGTATCCCAAAATTATTCCCTAAATCTCACATCCACTTAATCAAAAACTTAATTGACTCAATCAGAGGGTTAAACTACTAATTATACCCTTAAGTAAGCTTAATTACATTAAGGGAGTAATTAAGGAATAAATTAGCAATTCTCCTAATTAAGCCACCAGTAAATCCCAAGAAAATTAGGGGAGGTAGAATTCATCCCACTAATTAAGCACAAAAAGTTTGGGATTAGTCAGAGGAGTAATTAAAGGGTAACTAGCAAATTAACATTCCTAAAAAAATCTAAATTCAAAGAAAAATACTTTTCAAAATCCATTGAAATTAATTTTAGAATATTATATGTTCAATTATCTTTCATATGAAACTTATTTAATTTTTTTGATTTTTTTACACTTACATATGGATTTTGGAAGGTTTGGTGATTAATTAGGAATTATTTAAAGCTTAATTATATTATTAATCCAATCGATGCCATGTGCCAGACGTATGCCACATGTGGCGATGGGATTAGGTATTTAACCACACATCATAGCACCGTGGTTGGACGCCTCTCCACCAAGGATCGACGATCGATTAAAGTGTGGATCGGGGAGGAAAAAATATATATTACACATTTTAATCTCGATCATCCATCCAAAATCTACGAATGGATGACCAGAGATCCATCCTTGCTGCTCTCTATGAGCCATGGACACCGTCCATGTCTGAAGCCATGATCTGAGCTCGATTGAGCTCAGATTGGGATGAAACTCAATCCACATCATCAATATGCAACCTAGATCACATATAATGGCTAAGATTCTATGGGATTAACATTCACTTCACAAAGCTCCAAACCATAGCTAGATTAAGCTCAAAAAATGACTAACCTCACCGGAGGTGATCACCGACGCTCGATTCCCTTGGAGAAGCTTCATCTAGTTGAGATGAAGCTTTGCTGAAGGTTGAGCTCTTGAGGTTGAGTGGATGCTTCTATGAACCAACCCCCTTTGCCTTGAGCTTGATCTTGATCAAGATGTCTCCTCCCTTGCTTTAGGAATTTAGGAAAGAGTTTGGGTGAGCTTGATTGAGGTCACTAAGGGAGTGTTCAAAAGGAATTGCACTGGTTTTGAGTGTGGAGTGAGTTGGCTCTTCGATGGAGGTCCCCTATTTTCAAGCTTTGAAAACCTAGAAATCAAGTTTTGAAATCACTCTAGGAAGCTTGGAGAGGCTAAGGAATTATTTCTCTGGATTCCCTAAGTTCAATTGAATTGAGAAATATTAAGTTTGAAATGAATTAGGAGAAGTATATCTCCCCCTTTGGCAATCGTACGGCTGAAGCTTGCCATGATTAATTGCCTTGATTTAGTGAGTTTGTTAAGCTGTTAGATGAGTCATTTGGTTGGTTTGTCAGAGGAGTGGGAAGGTGAACTCCCAATGTGCTCAAAATAAGTAGAGGCATGATTCCCATGTGGCCATTTCAAGGGGAGTGGTCAGTTTGACCATTGGGCTAGGTTGGGCTGACCCAAACCAATTGGGTTGGGTCCACCACCCTCCCTAGTGTTCACTTGATCCACTAAGAAGGTGCCAAGGGGGTATGAAGAGAATTTGATGAAATTCCAAGTGGAATTGGCCAGAATTTATCCTATGGCCTAGGGGTAAAATAGTCATTTGACCTTAATTTTAGTTTGGGTATGTTTGATATGATGAGAAAATAGGTTTGGCCAAGTTTCATTGAATTTGAAGTTGGTTTGATGTGATTTGGCTCATGTTGACTCATTTAGGTCAAAATGGGTCAACTTGGGTCAAGTTGACCAAGTCAAATTGGGTCAAACCAAGGGTTGGGAAACCAAGTTTATGTCTATTTGAAATTTTGGTGGCTTTGTTTTGATTCAATTTGATTTAGTCTTGAATTTGGTTCATATGACTTCATTTAGGTCAAATGGGTCAAGTTGACCAATTTGACCCATTTGAGCTATTTGAGTTAGCTTTAGGTTTGATTGGTCATATGAAGTGGATTGGTATCTTTATTTCCAATCAATTTTTGGTTAAGTTTGAATTTGGCTCAATATGACCCTTTAAGTCAAGTGGGGTTCAAGGTCAATTGGGCTAGGTTAGGTCTAGTTGTCCAATTGAGGCTTTGGTCAAGTTCAATAAGTGAGTTTGGATGAACTTGACCCATTGGTTTCAATAAATTTGGCTTAGATCAAGTTTTGGCATATTTTTGACTTTTTAGGTCAAGTTGGGTCACCAAGGGCCAAAGGTGTTAGGCTCAAATGTTGACTTGGTTAAGTTCAAACATTGCTCATGAATGAACTTAGATCAATGGTTTCAATCAATTTGGCCTATGGTAGATTTTGGCTATGTTAGGTTTCATTTTGGCTAAGTGTTGGCTTGGTGAACCCTTAGGTTTGACTTGGTTTGACCCAATTTGAGCGATTGATCATCTCATGATGATTGTTGATCACGATGAGAAGCTTAGGCGAGTTTGATTCAATCCAATTTGGTTAGGACTAGAATTTAGCTTATAAGGGTACTTTAGGTCACTTTGGGTCAAGTGAACCTAAGTAGGTCAAATGGCTTAGTCAAAGCTTGATTTGAGTTTGATTGAAGTTACATATGGAGTTATGATTGAAATATAATTCCATTTGCAAGTGGTTTGAAGTCAAATGGGTTTTGTTTCATTTGGCAATTTTAAGTTCAAAGGGTGAACATGAAATGGATTTTGGCTTGATTTTTGAATTGAGTTTTGGTTAAGTGATTGAAGTTTGTATTTATAATTGGATTCATGATTGAAGGATTGATTGAATCATGAAGGAAAATCAAGAGATTGGCTTGATTTGAGATTGATTTGGCTAAGTTCAAGAATTTGACTTGAAAGACTTAGGTTGGATTTTGATTGAATTTGAACTTGAAATTTGGAGTTGGTTTTGGTTTTTTGAATTTATATTTCATTTATATATGTGAATATAAATGAGAATATAAAAGGGTCATGAGAAAATTTCATGAGTTTAAAGTGATTTGAACATGATCTAGGCTAAGTCCTTAAGAGAAAATCAGGGTGACTTAGGAAAGATTTGTGAATTGATCTTAAATTTTGGATTTAGTTTGATTGATTTGAATTTATATTTCATTTATATATGTGAATATAAATGAGTTGTGCAAAAATTTTATGAGTTTGAATTGATTTGAAGATGATTTTTAGGCTAAGTTCTTAAGAGAGGATTAAGGACTTAAGAAGGATTTGGAATTTGGAATTTCAATCATGGGTTTCAATCATGGATTTCAATATTGGGTTTCAATCTATGGCATTGATTTGAGTTTGGAGAAAATTTATTAGGCTAAAATTGATTTAGGTTTCATGTTGATTTTTTTTAGAATTTGATTTGAAGGAAGGAAGTAAGGAAAGTGGTTCAAGCTATAAGGTATGAAAATTTTCCTAACACCCCTAAGGCATGACCTACTCCTATGGCTAACTCTTCTAAGTCTCTAAGGTTAGGTTGAGTGTCCACCTAATCACTAGATGTGTCTTAGGACTAAGGATCTCTTAAAGTCTAAGAGGAGTCCTATGTCTAAGATGGTGGGGTTGAGAACTCATTCTAAAAATGAGGTCAACAGTATCCAAGGCCTACCGACCAAAGTGGTGAAAGATGTATCTAAATCGATTATTTAGAACTTGGCTTCTATTTTCTAGTTATCTATCTCCAATGGTAACACTATGGAGCCTAAAGCTCTCTCGCCTTGCTCATTGAATGCTCTCAAAATCATTTGATCTCCTCGGAGTTCAGAGATGTTGATCTTCACATAGGTAAGGGTCTTTAGATTCATAATATTCACTGATGCTCCTGGATCAACTAACACCCTGGAGAGTTTGAATCTGTCCATGTCCACTATGATGTAGAGGGGACGGTTGCGCTCTGTTGTCCCCAAAAGAAGGTCTTCATCAGTGAATCTAACTCCATAGGCTTCTCTTGAAAAACATGCCTCCTCCAATAGTGGTCAGTTGAGCTAAGCATATTTTTGGATCAAGAAGGGCTTTGATCAATGATTCCCTCATCTCTTTGGATAAGATAGTGACATCATATATGCTTAGTTTAGTTGACAAATTTCTCAGGTGAGCGAGGACATTGTAGTCAACTCTGGGTTGGTCCTCCACAAGAATATCCATAGGTGGAGCATCCTGTAGAGGGGCTTCTTGATTGCTAGAATCAATGACTAGTTTACCCTTATCTTGAGGTTCTACCCTAGGAGGTAGAACTTTGCCACTACGAAGGTTGACTTCAGTGACTTCATGAGATGGTTTAATGAAAGTTCTACCGCATCGTTCACCGCCTTCTCCTATAGGATCATTGGAGTCGGATGACTCCAAATCAATCTCAATGGGTGAACTCGGATGATTTAGGAATGACTAATCCATTTCATAATTAGAAACAAGTGGATCAAAATTATTATAATTATTATTATTTAGAGAGCTTTCTCTAGAAATAAAATCATCAAGATCATCAAAAGTAGAGAGGATGTAAGCGAAATCAGTCTTCTTCTTCATTGATTTCTTAGATTTGGATGAAGGTACAAAGTAGAAATCAAATAAAGTAAGCAGAGTGATTGATTTGGCACGCTTGATACAATATAGTTGCTAGAAGAAGATTAATGGAGGAACTATAGCTATAACTGTGGTAGGAGTGTTGGAATCGATCGGTGGTTACACTAATGTGCTATCCCAGGCAAGTGAAAGCTGTTGTTGCTGATGTTGGGCTTCTACCTCCCTCAAGTTTTCCTTAGCAACTTGCAAACCTTCCTTAGAGTTGGAGGTTTAAGTTTCTTCAGGCACCTACAAGGATAACTTTCTGATCTTAGAAATAATTTTCTTGGAGGTTCGGGATAGAGAGATATTCCAAACCTTCCTCAGTCTTGAGATGATCGCATATATCCCCAAGGATTACCCTACAGAACTAGAGGGTTGTTCTTGTTGGTATTCCTTAGGAATGATATTGGCACCCGACTTGTAGCTATACACAAGACAGTCCTTATAGGCAAAGCAATCTTTCAAGACATGACCTAGCATGCGGTGGTAGGGGTAATAATTTGGATCATGACTCTTGCCCACATCCTCTAGCCTCCTAGGCTTTGATAACTAAAAATTAGGCTTCTTTAAGAGGTTCTTAAAGATCTTCATGACTACCTTCTTCTTGAATGAATAAGGTTTATTCAATTTATCAGCAAGAGTAGATACGTGATAGCTACTTGGTGGTGGATAGGAATACTGCTACCGATGCTGCATATAGGGATACTATTGAGTAGGTGGTGGTAGAGGCCGTTGTGGTAATAGAGGTGGCCATTGTGGTAATAGAGCTGGCCATTGATGGTAATAGAGGTGTCCGCTGTGGCAATAGAGGTGGTCGATATGAAGGCCAAGGTGGTGGTAAAGGAGGTGATAGAGGAGGCTGTTGAGCTCGAGGTATGTCAGATTGAACCTTGGTTGGCTGCTTCCCCTCTCAAATGTCTTCTATGGTCTGGGCTTTGCTAACTGATCTTGGAAAGGCAACTATTTGACCTCCCTTTGTAGACTAACTGCCTTGTTGATTAATTTCTCAAATGCCTTAATGGTAAACCCTTTAAGCATGAAGACGATTGGGCCATGAATGTTCTTGAGTAGAATTTCAATGGCATGCTGTTCAGACAGCTGTGGTTTGCATTTTATACTTAAATTATGCTAAGCATGTAATCAATGAGGGACTCACCAAAGTGTTATTGAGCTACAATGAGATAGCCCACAGTTACCCTTTGCTAAGCTCTAGCAAATCCCTTAATAAATAGCTACTCCAACTTAACAAATGTCTTCACTGAACCATTGGGTAGTTCAGTGTACCAATCAAATTTGATGCCTGTCAAGCTACTGACGAAGAGAAGGAATAAGAGTGCATCACTGCCACCGATAATGCAACATCCAACCCTGAAATGTGCTATGTGCTACGGAGGGTTCCTCTTCCATAAAAAATTTTGAAGGATGGAGGCACAAAGACTTTAGGGTATTGGACACCATTAATTTTCTTTGGGTAGGGTCTACCCTTTGGAACATATGAGCCACCTCGGGCTTGTGCCAATGCATCCCTCACCTATTTCTCCACCATGTGTTTAATATCCTTTTTATGCATGGAGGTGCTATCCACCACCTTCCTATGCAAGCTACCACTATCTCCCTCTATAAAAATGCATCTAGGATGATCCAAAGTGTGTGTCGGCTCTGTGCACTAGGGTGTGGCGAAGATGAATTTTTCAATGCTAACACCACTGCCTTCAACTCTTTAATCTTTTTCCCCATTTGGTCAATATGATCATCCCTCTATCTAAGCTGCTGGAGGAGGTGCTGAGTTGAATGGATGACATCACCTTCTTCAACTACAATACCTTCTTGACTATGCTGGCCTCTATTGAGGGACCCCCTAGTATCGACCATATGAACTTCGATTGAATTCACAAGAAGGGCATCCTCATCTAGATCAAAGCTGACCTTTCCCTCCTCACAATCTGACCTATCACTCCCTAGAAGTTCTCTCTTCTCTGTAAAGTACTGTGCTAAAATATCATCTAGGGAGTAATCTAATCAATATAAACATGTGCTGTTGATCAATAGAGGGGTTGTGCTCACTGATAGAGATACACCTAACACTGCTTATCACTAGTGTGCTAGCTCTGAGAGGGTCATGCTCATTGGAAGGGATATGCTCATGTCTGCTCATGGGTGGAGTGGTGTCCCTAGGAAGATCCACTGCCATGTGAACTACAAAACTGCCCCCCTTCCCCCTCAACAACTGCCTCTATCACTAGCTCTAATGGTGGTGGTGGTGGTGCGACCACGATGCTGTGAGGTCACCACTCCTTCTTCACCAAGACTGAAGTAGGAGGTGAAGTAAGGGAACTCATCCTCACCTCAGTCGGTGGAGTAGATGACGTGGGATCCTTTGGCCATAGCCGGATCACCAAGGGGGCTTTCTTCTCCCTGGATGCTATCTTCTGTGCCTTTATAGGAATGGGGGATGACGGGACCTGAACTGGTGATGGTGGGTGAGGAGTGGATCGATATGGTGGAGACAACACTAGCTCTACCCTCACCAGGGCTTTTCCCTTATGACTGGTGGTACCCATCAACATTATGCTATCGGTCCATTCGACCATGGTGGCCTAATGGCTGGGGAAATCAACTAGAGCGGAGGCTACCAACTGCCTTGCAAAGCTCTGTCGCTCCCTGTTCCTTGACTAAGATGCTACTCGGGCCTCTGATGCTCTACCACTATGAATATGCCTGGTAACACTCTTGGGGATGATCGACCTCAAGTTAAATAATGTGCCAGACTCTGAGCATCCATGTGTCCTGCCTACCTAGGGTAATACCATCCATGGATAGGTACATCACTTCCTTTTGTCCCTAATTGAGATCTCGTGGTATGTGGGAGGTGGTGGCAATGCAACTATCCTCTAGCAGTCTTTCTCTTCGTCTGATGTCAAGAGGGTGTGGAACTTATTGCTAGTCATAAATGGAGAAACCTCACAGGGAGGACCCTCCTCTGCAATGTGGGATGCAGCATCTATCTCCCGGGCAGCATGCTCGTGGTGTTGATTGATCTTACAGCACTTGTTGTGTCACTGCTTACGACTGAGTAAGGTGGTGTGAGAGCTAGATCCTATCTCGAAGGTATGGGAGACTATCTCCAAAGTCAGGATAGCCTTCCCCTTAGAGAGGACCAATGAGGAGGTGCTAGTTGCTCAAAACCTTGGCCAAAGAACACTAGATGGGTGGAGTCGGTCTCAGGGAGGCTGGCCCAATCCAAGGCCAAATCCATCCTAAACAGAAAGGTGGAAACAAACTTCTGAGAAGCTATGTGTACTGATTGTAAAGACTGCACTGACTGATCTGAGTTGTATGTCTACATATGTTGAAATATAACTTGTATTAGATTTATGTCTTGATATTTGTTCCAAGAGAGTAACAGAGGTTTGAAGTTTTAAACCCACACTCAACATTTCAAATATGTTAAGTGGGGTTTATTAAAATTGATGGATGTTTTTAGAGAGTTTTCCATATATATATATATATATATATATATATATATATATATATATATATTGATTTTAGAACCCATAGTCAACCAATTTAGGTAGGTTTGGCGGGGTTCAAAAAATTGAGGAAAGATTTCTTTTTTGGAGATTGTTTGTATTTTATGTTTCTTGTTTGAAAATATGGATAGTTTAAAAGAACCTCTACTTAGAAAATTTGGGTATGCTAAGAAGAGCGGTTGTGTGTTTGTATTTTGAAATCTTGCTTATGAAGATTTGATTGTGTGATATTTTAATTTAAAAAATGGGGTTTTTTACAAATTTGGTATGTATGTATGTTAAGTAACATGTGTTTGATTTGTGCTTGAAGATGAGACTTTCACTTAACAAATTTGGTATGTTAAGTGAAAGCCAAATGTGATTGTGAGATAGATTTGCTTTTCTTTGAAGATGGGAGTCCCACTTAACATACTTGGTATGTTAAGTGAAAGCCCCAAATGTGTTTGAGATATGTTTGTTTTTTCTTTGAAAATGAGGTTCTCACTTAACAAATTCAATATGTTAAGTGAAAGTTCAAGTGTGGTTGATATGAAAAATTGGATCCTTACTTAACAAATTTAGTATGTTGAATAGGGATCAAATGTGTGTTCAAAAGAGACCCTCACTTAACAAATTTGGTATGTTAAGTGAAAGCCTAAATGTGTTTGATATATATTTGAAAATGGGACTCCCACTTAAAAATTTGGTGTGTTTAGTGGAAATCAAAGTATTATATGACTTAAGAATGGGATTCTCACTTAACATATTTGATATGTTAAGTGGGAATCCAATATGGCATGATTATGTGATTCTTACTTAACAAATTTGATGTGTTAAGTAGAACCAAATATATGCTTTGAAAATGAGACTTTTACTTAGCAAATTGGATATGCTAAGTGAAAGTCTAAATAAATGTTTTAAAAATGAGTCCCTCACTTAACAAATTGAATATGTTAAGCGAAAGTCAAATTTTATCTTTTGGAAATGAGATCCCCACTTAGAAAATTGAAATTGTTAAGAGAAAGTCAAATTTATATTTTGAAAGTAAGACCCCCACTTAACAAATTGAAATTTGTTAAGTGAAAGTCAAATTCATGTTTTTTAAAAATGAGACCCCCACATAACAAATTGAAATTGTTAAGTGAAAGTCAAATTTATATTTTGAAAATGAGAGCCCCACTTAACAAATTGAAATTGTTAAGTGAAAGTCAATTCATGTTTTTTTTTTTTGAAAATGAGACCCAACTTAACAAATTGAATATGTTAAGTGAAGGTAAAATTTATGTTTTGAAAATGAGACCCCCTCTTAACAAATTAAAATTATTAAGTGAAGGTCAAATTTATGTTTTGAAAATGAGACCCCCACTTAACCAATTGAAATTGTTAAGTGAAGGTCAAATTCATATTTTGAAAATGAGACCCCACTTAACAAATTGAATATGTTATGTGAAGGTCAAATTTATGTTTTGGAAATGAGACCCCTACTTAACAAATTGAAATTGTTAAGTGAAGGTCAAATTCATGTTTGGTTTAAAAGGAGATTCTCACTTAACAAGGTTGGATATGTTAAGTGGGAATCAAATATGGCATGATTTGCTGTTGAAAAGAGGGAAGCTTCAACTCTGACATATATAAAATATGTTGAGTGGAGCTTTAATTTTATTTTATGATTTGAAAGTAAAATCTTTATTCAACAAATTTAAGTATGTAGAATGAAGATGGCTATTTTCGAAAAGAAGTGCTTTTGGAAAGTGTCATTTTGTGAAAGAATTTTTTTTTAATTTTATGATGAACCTTGCCTCACGAAGATAGTGGTGAGGATGTTCTAAATTTTTATTGTCTCCCCTTCATTGATAAATTTTGTTCTAACCTATTGGGTAACATAATAGGGGTTTCAATACCTACGTGGAGTGAGGTCCTAAAACCTAGAGGATGCTGGCTAACTTTGCTTAAGAATGAAATAAGCTATGTTCTAATGGAAGGAAAGATAGTCTCAGATTCACATAAAATGCAAGTCAACTATCGATGCTTGGAGACAACAATCATCTATTATAGATGGAGAGAGGAACCATCCCCAGTGGAGTCGCCACAAAAATCTGTGGTGTTTATTTTTTGGTATGTGCTGTGTGTGTATATGTGAGAGGACACCATGCAGATCTGAAGATAAACTTATTGAGGTGATCGAGTATGATATCAAAGAATAGTGTACTATCTCGAAAGATAGAAGTCAATACCCTATAATGGACCTAATCACCTAATAAAGACTCCTAAGGCATGATGGGTCTTTGAATATACCAGAGATTTTTTCCTTACTTTACATGAAAAAGTAAAGCAGGGTTTATTTAAACCAGGTTCATTAATTTCCCTATAGAGGCAAGCCTTCATAGTTAATACATCTTAAGAAAAGTGAATCCCTTAAGAATACTCTCGATTAAAGTAGACGATTATTATCTCCAAAGAATTCAAAGATAAGACTATCAACAAATTAGTTATATTTTATAAATCCAAGTGGGATAGATCAAAAGGAGAGAGTTATTATCAAAACCAAAGGAGATGAGTAGGGAGTGCTCATGATACTAGGAAACCTAGTGAGCACTCCAATCTATCATATGGTTAGACTTTATGTATTTGAAACTAAGGAGATTTATCTATTCGAGTTATAATTTTATTAAAAATCTAGGACTTATAATTCCACAATACAAGATTATGGAAATGCCTAAGAGGTGAGGATTTATGCTTATAGCCCCGAAGGAAAAATAATATTCATAGACCCTGAATCTAGGGAGCTTTGGCGAGGGCCAAAGAATGTCCTGAATCTGAGGAGAAATTGGGCATATGGTTTACCTCTATAAGAGAGAGTAAGCCACTCGACTACTGGACTTATTACCACCTGGAGTGGTAGCCAACTAACTCCTCCTACGCTTTAAATCCATGTGGTCAAGTCATATGCTTTGCAAGATGGTTAGGTTGTTATTTGTATAGAAGAGAAATTAAGTTCTTAAATCGACTCCTTAAGAGACTAGAGCATGAGGGGTATGGATAATGATTTAATCTAATACAAATTTGTATCAAATTTTATTTAATACGAGACTCTTTATTTTGACACAGGCTATAGGATTTTGTATGCCTAAATGCAAGAGAATTTATTATGGGCCAAATCAAGAGGGAAAGAGGTGTTCTTCCATCATAAATGGTTAAGCCCATTCTATCTGGAAAAGATGGAAGCCCTCTCTTAATAAGAGCGAAATAAGATGGTTATGCATGATGTTCAACATACAATCATTTAGGTAAGGGGTCGCTAAATATTTTATTATCTTGATTTAATTCATAGGCTTTTATATGAGATTATGAATTATTTTAAAATTTTAGTTATGAGTTATTTGTGGGATAGAAAACTTATTTTTATCCTAAGAACTTAATCGTATCCAGGCCACACAACAATCATCAATCATAAAGAAACTATAAAAAGACATGTTATTTCTAATGCACAAGCTAAACAAAATATCAAATAATTTTATAAAGCTATCACAAAAGAATAAGAGGTCGATGCAGTTGTAACGAAAAGAAATGTGGGTAGCTGAGCTCTACCCTTATACATCTTGGTATAATGAAAGAATAATTATAATTATGAAATGATAAGTGTTATGGGGGTCTTCATTCTTCATCTTTCATTTCTTCATTTTTGATTTGCTCCATTTCTTTCTTCCTTTTGGCTTGATTGGGATGTTGCTTGCTCTGAAGGAATCACATGGCATACAAAACTTGGTCTTATAACCAATGCTCATCCTAATCCCCCATAATGCTTATCCTAATCCTAATGTAAAATTACATTAAAAAGAAGGAAAGTAAATCTAGCTATACCTGCTAAATAAATGTTAGCTAAACACACCATACAACCCAAGCAATTATATGAATAATTTGGACTTAGCACCCCACACATGGGTAACCAAGCCCACTTGTCCTAACTTTGGCTATGCTTAGGGGTATAAGCAACCTACATAGCAAAAATCATTTATATTTTTATTTAGCGGCCCCTTAAGGATAATAGAAAGTATGATTAATATCACTAACATCCGCATACATACAACATCTAGTCTAAAATAATACATCATAAAACCAAACATACACCAAAAAATGCACTGTCCTAACATAAAGCTAGAAATGGTAACTTCATCTAATGTGTATGTGTTAAGGCTTATGTGGTATGTCCTAACTAGGCTTTAGAGATATAATTTACTAAGTGTGAGGGAATTAATTTATAAAGGGTTGATTTCCCTTTAAATGATTTAATTGATTTGAAGATTTTACTTAGTGTTTTCTTTTGATCATATAGCCTACACTTAGTAATTAAGTGTTATAAAGAGAAGAAAGAGAGGAGACTTCTCTTTTGTCCCTACCTTAAGTCATTTTCAAGGTAAGTAAATTAATTAATTTCCTTTAGTGAATGACTTATTATGTGTTTTGATTAACCCTAAGTTTAGGTTCACTCTAAATGACCTTATTCAATAAGAATGGTATCTTATGATTAATTAGAATGGATTACTATCACATAATACACATTCATTCATTTCTTTACATCATGTATATCTACATATGAGTATATCTTAAGCATAACTATACATGCAATTTATATTTTTAGCATACTTGAATGATCAATGCAAAGAAGTGTATTTGGAATATAAATATTTCATGTTTGATTGAATTATGAATTCATGCCTTATTACATAGAAAAGAGAGATTTTTCATCAATTAGCTAGATACACATTCACATGTATAAAAGTTTTAAGTGAGTGCGTCACCATTATTTTTTGCACTACGGGCGTAAGGTACAAGACCTACTTAGGGCTACTTAAAGCCTCGTAACCCCGAAGTGTCCAAACTAATATACCACTTTTCTTAGATACATGTATATGTATAAGCAACTATAAGGATAGGGAAAAACCCATGCAAAAGTTGTGTTTGATTTATTTGGTTTATGATTTTTATTCATTGGCCATCATACATACATATGTATAAGAGTTTTAAGTGAGTACGGTGTCATTATTTTTTGCACTAAGGGCATAAGGTACAAGACCTACTTAGGGCTACTTAAAGTCTCGCAGCCTCGAGGTTTCCAGACTAATATATCACTTTTCTCATGTACATATGAATGTAGAAAAAGAACCACATGAATAAGGAATCATGCAAGAAGTCATATTTGATCTGATTGTATGATTTACATATGTGATATGAAATTCTTCCTAAGTATTAACATGGAGATGCATTGGAGTAGATTTAGGCAAATGTTGTGCTCTTTTCAAATGAGCTATACACTTGCAAATCCTATGTGAATCCATGTTAAGATAAGGAAAGAGAACTTCATATTGCACATCTTGTATTATCATCACATGCAAACTAATATATACTTGTAATGAACATTACTTCATTTATAATTGATTTATGAGCTTTTGAAAATATCTTTTGATTTAGTAGTAATGATAGCCACACCAATTTTTTAATTTAAGCCAACACATGCAATTTGATATAAAAGAAATTATTTCATTTAATTAATTTTAAAAGAAATGAATAAATGATTTCATATGGTAAGCAATATTTAGCAAGATTGGAAAGAAATAAAGGAATATAAACACTTGATTTCATTCATCCCAATTAATTCTTAAGGACAATCACATTAAATAAGGCTATTTAAAGTAAACCAAAGTTCTTTAAAGACATTTTTTTCAGCTTTGAATTTGATTTGATTTAGGAAGTATGAAAGAAGTTTGCTAATCCTAACCCAATTCCCCATGTGTGAATCAATTTGGTTTAATGAAGAATATTTAAGTTGATTTTATGTTTTAATTAGATTAAGGTATGAATTAAGTGAATTAATTAACCCTTACTTATATCACCTTAAGTTAATTAACTAATTAATAATAAGTTAATATGATATGCAACCACATGAAAAGTAAATTTGCAATGCTCCTAAGAAATGAAAGGGGCTTAATGCAATCGGCTTATGAATAATAGTTAACTAAGCTTAAGGAATCTCACTTAATTACTTTTATGATTTTCTCACACATGTGAGCCAACAATAATTTCATCATCTCTCACTTTGGGTTATTGAATACCCAAAGAGCTACCCAAGGTTAATTAAAATTTGCTTAGGTGTGGTTGAATTGATTGTTTTTTAATTTTAATTTCATTAAGCCTTTAATTAATTGATTAAATACTTTGGTTATATTTTAATTTGAATGATGAAATTAATTTAGGGGAAGGGATCAAAAGTAAGGACCCAATCCTAATCCCTAAATCATTTTAAACATTCAATTAGATTTTAATTTCTTTATCTTGAAGATTAATCACTTAATTAATTAATTAATCATTCCATTAACATTAATTAATTTGATTTTTAAAGGTAAAGAAAACTTAGGAAATGAATTAGGAAAAGTATCCCCAATCATATCCCCTAAGTTATCTTAATTGTTCAAGAGAGGTAATTAGGTTTAAATGATTAATCAAGTTACTGTTCATTCATTATTTATGATTAATTAAATTAAGAGAGTGATTAGGGCTTAATCAAGTGATTTCCCTAATTAAAGAATCAATAAAATCCCAAAAAATAGAGGAGGCAAAGGTCATCCCCGTAAACATCCATATAAAATTTGAGATTAATTGACTGTTTAATTAATGTATAATTAAGCTAATTAGATTTTTGGTTAAACCATAATTAAGCTAAGATCACTATTCAAAGTTAATTAATAATATATTTTCTAGATTCTACTCTGAAATATCTTCAAAATGAGCTTATGTTTGTATTTTTGGAACTTTCTACAATTAGTTATAATTTTAGGAAGTTTTAGGATTAAAAACCAATTAATTAGCCCCAATTAAACCCTTAATCCTGTCGGGCTATATGGTGGCTGACACGACGCGCTTTCCATGTGGCATGATGGGATTGGCTATTTAAGTAGTCACATCTACGTGTTGATTCAGCCGGTGGCGGACGCTCTTTCTCTGTGGACCATTCGATCTATGATCGGATGGCCACGATTCGATCCACGGGTTAAGGGAGAAAGAAACAGGGATCTACCATGATCTAATCACAGCCGTCTATTCCAATCACATAGAATGGATGGCTTATGATCTTCCTTCTTTGTGAGAGGCAAAAGACAAGAACCAACCATCTTTCCCCATTTGATTCGAGCTCACTCGAGCTTGGATTGTGATCAAACCGATCCCACACCTTCGGAAGGAGGGGGGATACACATCCAATGGTCAAATTTGCATGGGATTAGAATTTACTTCACAAAAGCCCAACCCATTTTTTCATATAAGGCTGGTTTGTAAAATTACCTCATCGAAGCTAATATTTGGTGGTGGGTCGTCAGAGGTAGCTTTGCCTTGTTGAGGCAAGGCCCTGTTGAAGAAGTTCAGGCTTGATTTAGTGTGGAATGCTCTATGGACCAAGCTCCCATCCTTTTGTGTTCAGTCTTGATCAAACTCACTCCTCTCATGGCTTGGAAGCTTGGGAATTGGTTCGTTTGTGTTCGACTAGGTATGGTACTTGTGTGGCTAAGAGGAATTTGGGTTTGATTATGAAACGATGGAGTATGGTTTGAGATTTCCCTCCCCAATTTCAGCCTTGCACGGGAATGGGAAATCTAGATTTTGGAGTGCTCGGGAAGGTTTTGAATCACTCTCTGAGGTTTCAAAAATGCTTTCTATACTCAAAGCTCTCGAATGCCTTTGAAATCGTGCTTGAATTAAGGGGGTATACCCCTACTCAGAAAATGATGGATGGTCCTATGCACACATTTTGCACAAAATTACTATTGTTCGGCCATCAGACTTGTCTCCATCAAGTCATGATGGCACGCCAGGGATGGGAGAAGTGAGGGGAGGATGTCATGGATCCATAATGCTAGGTTTGCAAAGCTTGGATCCAATGGGTGCTCAGTTTGGGTTGGAGGTGAGTTAACTCACCTCCCAAAGGTCTCTAATCGACCTAGAGTGAGTTAGCTTAACTAGGTGGGTCAGGGGAAGGTTATATAGAGTGCTAAGGGACTGTCATGGGGATGAGAGAGTTGACTTGGCTTGGATCCATTAGTTTTGAAGTTTAAATCCCATGGTTTGATGGCTAATCCCCTTGGTGGGGCTCACTTGAATTTTGGGGAGGTGTTAGCCTGACCTAGGGTGAGTTTAAGTTGAGTTAGATCATCCCACAAGATTCCATAAGTTGGATTTGAGTGGTTTGGCTTAGATTGGTCAAATGGGTTCCATTTGGGCTAGGTTTGGTTGGGTTGACCAATTGGTCAAATTGGGTCAAACCAAGGCTTAGGTTAGGTTCATATTATGATTTGGGATGTTTTGGTTCAATTAATTTGGATTGGTTTGGCCTAGGTTTGGATTTGACTTATTTGGATTTAAAAGGGTCAAATTGGTCAAGTTGACCAATTTGACCAATTTGACCAAAATGGGTTGGGTTAGGTGTTGAGTCAAGTTCAATTGGTTGATTGAAAATGATTGTAGTCTTTGGTTTGGTTTAATTTGAAATTAATTTGAATTTTGGCCATTTTGACCCCTTAGGTCAATTTGGGCTAGGTTGGGTCAAGTTGACCAATTGGTCAACTTGGGCTCAATCATGGATTTTGTCAAGTTCAATAAGTGATTTGGGATGAACTTGAGCCATTGGTTGCAATCAATTGGATCAAATCATAATTTGACCCATTTTGGCATTTTAGGGTAATTTGGGTCAACTTAGGTCAAATGGCCAATCACGCTTGGTTTGGCTCCAGTGAGGGTTTGGTCATGTTCAATCATTGATTATGAGTAGGTTTGAGTTAATAGTTTCAATCAATTTGGAATATGGTGTATTTTACTAGTTTGAATTTCATTTAGGCTAAATGTTGACTTAATCAAAGGCTAGGTTTGACTTAGTTTGACCCAATTCAATGTAATTGATCACCCTATGATGATTGTTGAATATGGTTTGAGATTTAGATGGGCTTAGTTCAATCTAATTTGGGTTGGATTAGAACTTAGCTCAAAAAGGTCCTTTAGGTCACTTTAGGTTAACTGAGCCTAAATGGGTCAATTGGCTTGATCAAAGTTTTATTCAAGTTTAGTTGAACTCACATATGAGCCTAGGATTGAAATATAAATCTAGTTGTAAGTGGTTTGGAGCCAAATGGGTTTTGATTTATATGATAATTCCAAGTCAAAAAGGTCAACATGGAATTGACTTGGGTTGAATTGATTTGATAATGGTGGTTTATGTTTATATTTGAGTTAATGATTGTAGGAATAATTGAATCATGAAGAAATCCATGAGTTTTGAGTTGATTTGGGTATCTTTCAGCCAAATTCAAGAATTTGGCTAAATGGGGTAAAATTAGGAATTTAATTTGATTTGGATTTAATTTTGACCTTTTGAATTTATATTTTATTTATATTTATGAATATAAATAAAGATATAAATAGATTGTGAAAAATTACTTGAGTTTGGAGTGAATGGGAAGCAAATTTGGCCAAATTAAGAGACATATGTCAAAAGAGGCTAACTTGGATTTTGAATTGGTTTAATTTATTTTTGGTTTGGTTTGAAGGGTTTGAACCTGGATTTTATTTATATTTATAAATATAAATGAATGAGTGAGTGATTCATAAAAAAATCAACCAAGTTTGGGTTAGTTTGAAGGAGTTTTGACTAAGCATATGAAGTAGTAGATTTTGGAAGTTAATTATGGGTTTGGTTTGGATTTATGATTTGGAATTTGATTTGAGATTGAATTTGATAATTGAGAAAGTCAGTTGGATTGGTGTTGATTTGGATTTGGTTAAAGCTAAGTCCGTAAGATAAAATCAAAGGGCTTAGGAATGGATTTAGAGTTTGAATTTAGTGATGGATTTCAATCATTGGATAGTTGGATTTGATTTTGGGTTTGAATTTGAGGTTTGGGTTTGATTGGGTTTTGGGCTATAAGGTAGGTAAGTCCTCCTAAATCCCTAAGGCACAACATATCCCTATGGCTAACTCTTCTAAGTCTCTATGGTTAGGTTAAGTGTTTATCTAATCACTAGAAGTGTCTTAAGGCTAAGAAACTCTTAGTGTCATTAAGAGTCCTAGATCTATGATGAGAAAGTTGAGAGCTCACTAAAAAAGTGAGCTCAACAAGGGGTGCCCAATAGGTGTGGTGTGACTGATAAGGCATATCATACGTATTGGTGTTGACCAAGATGATCAACAACTTCCAAGGATCACAAACACTAGCAAAAATGATCTACTCCTAAACCTGAGATGTAGAAGGAATCAAGATCTTAGTGCAATGCAATTCCACTCATGTTAAGGGCATACGAGAGGAAGAAGGAACCCACTGATAGATCAAGCATGTGAACCTTCCATTAGGGAAGTAGGTTCAGGTTATCCACTAGAGATAAGAGGTTTGGATTTGAATGCAAGGTATGATTTGGGTAGAATATCCATTAGGGATTAAGATGTGTAACCTGTCGGGGATAGATGCATGAACCTTCCACTAGGGAATCAGGTTCAGATTATCCAATAGGGGTAAGGATTTGATGGGACTTCTTTTGACTCCTTTGGGGAGGTTGGGATGATTGATGTCTCTCTGGGGAGAAGTTAGTTGATTGTTTATTTAAGTTTTAGATTTTGGGATGGACCCTATCAGTTTGTGATGGACTACATTGAGAAGGGTTTATATAGGCCTTGGTCTAACTCAGATTTACCAATCTAAAGGGGTAGTCCACCAACCACATGGTAGAGCTATCTGACCTAAGGGGTTTCCTTTCAGTGTACAATGGCTATGCTAGGGAAAAAGCATAGCAGACTTACATCTCTAAAACCAAGGTACAATCGCTGGAGTGATATGGTGGATGCAATAAATCAGACCCAACCTAGGGCGACTACTAAATGAATGTCGCTAGGGGACTTATATCAACTCGAAAGTAGTCATTTGATTGAATTTCATTTGTTTTAGTTTCATTTATTTTAATTTGATGAATCCCCTCGGTGTGCGATGGATTCACTAAGAAAGGATTAATATCAGCCTAGACCTATCTTAAGTTTACAAATCCAAAGGGATAGTCTACTAACTGTGAGGTAGAACTAACCAACCCAGGGGGTGCCTTTCGGTGTGCAATGGTCAAGTTAGGAAGAAAGCATGGGGACTCATATCCTCCTACACAAGAAACCACTAGGGCGATTGACTGCTTATGCAACAAATCAAACTTGACTTAAAGAATGCGTAATAGACTTATATCTTTCAAAGAGGAGATGACCGTTGGGGTGACTCGCTGGTGGCACAATAAGTTGAACCAGACCTAAGAGCGACTACTAAGAGAGTGCCGACCCGGGGACTTATCTCAACTCAAAGTAGTCAGGCAATTCCTATAGAGAGTTTTGCTGACATTGCCCTAAAGATAGGATGCCTGCTTGGGAAAGGAGCCGCTAGGGGCTTGAATTCTTAATCCACAAGTGAAGATATATTTTGTTTGTTTTATATTTGCATGGACCCTATTGGTTTGCGAGGAACCACATTAAGGAGGAGCTTATATTAGCCTAGTCTTATCTTAGACTTACTGGACCAAGAGAGAATCTATGCATTCACTGAAGAAATTCACCAACCACAAGGGTGGCTACTAAAAAAGGGGAACTATCCAATCCAAGAGTAACTAGGGTAGTGTCTAAATGGGGTCACTAAGTACGTGATCCAAATAGAGTGCCCATAGGGGAGGTTCCGCTGGGGGCATTAAACAAAACCCTGTAAAAGAAAGCCTGCAGTTATTCGATGGCCAACTCAGGGAGAAAGCACGGGGAGTCACATCTGCCAAGAGTGGTGTATCCGTCGGGTGGGTCACCTTTAGCATGGTGATAACCAACCAACCAAAGGTTCCCATTGGTTTGCAACAATCAATCTAGAAAGAAGGCGTGTAGGCTTACATCTTCCTAAGACTGAACTGATTGTCAGGATAGTTTATCTTCAGCTTGACAGGGGCTATCCGACCTAGGGTGACTACTAAGTGAGGAGTCCTATGTAGAGACTAAACCCAAGCTTGAAATAATCAAGAGGAAAGGAGCCACAGAGTGACTTACCCTAAACCTCACATATACTTAACCTAGTTAGTGCATGATGGCTAGTTCAAGAAGAAAACATGTAGGCTTACATCCTCTTAAATGAAGTCAACATGGGGTAGTTTATCGGCTGTGCAGTAAGCCCGACCAAACTGACAAGGCACTCATTGGTTTGTAGTGGTCAAGTTAGGAAGAAAGCACGGGGACTCACATCCGCTAGACAAGAAACCACTAGGGTGACACACTAGCAAGGTAGTATATCAGCTCGACCTGGAGCAGCTAATGAGTAAGTGCCACAGGGATTTGCTCCCACATGAAAGTAGCTCGATACAAAAGATATGTATTTGTTTGTGATATGAAAGATGAAATAAGATGTCGCTTGGGTTCTCTTACACCTATCTTAATAGCACTGGAGGATCGAATGTAGTTTGTGTTTGTGTAGTGGAGTGATAAGATGCCGCTTGGATTCTCTTACACCTACCCTAAACACGTCATGGCAGATTCGCAAGCGAAAAATATTTCTAACACATCAGAGATGGAATTTGATATGAAAAAAAAGTTTTATTGATAATTATTTTCAAATAATATTTATGAATAATATTTCTTTAGGTAGAACCCGTTGATTGGAAGTATAGGGCGCTCTCCTTTATAATTTATAAGTTGATAAGATCCTCCTTAGTAAGCCTTCTTAATGGCAAAAGGGCCTTTCCAAGTGGGTTCAAACTTACCTCCCATCTTTCGATGGGCAACAATTAGTCTCCTCAGAACTAAAATAAGCTCTCTTACTTGTAAAGCTCTAGGACATACGAACTTGTTGTGAGTTTAAATCATTTTGGCTTTGTACAACTCGAGGTTCTGGCATGCCCAGAGGTGTCTCTCCTCCAAACCTTTGAGCTCTTCCAATCGAAGCTTAGCATTCTGTTCTGTAGTAATCTTGTCACCCACAACTATCCTTAGTGATGGGAGTTGGACTTCTAATGGTAAAATGACTTCAAACCCATACACTAAGGAAAATGGGGTAGATTGAGTTGGAGTTCTATATGTGGTGCAGTAGGCCCACAAGGCTTCAACTAACTACTCATGCCATTATCACTTATTATCATCGAGTGTCTTCTTCAATATTCGAATGAGAGTTTTGTTGAATGCTTCTGCTAGACTGTTTGCCCTTGGATAGTAGATGGTAGAATATCTCCAATCTATACTATGTCTCCAGGAAAACCTGTTGATCTTGGTTCTCTTGAATGCAGTACAATTGTCGGATATAATTCATCGAGGTACCCCGAATCAATAAACAACATGATTCCTAAAAAATTGGAGCACATGCTGAGCTATGACTTCTCTAAGTGGGATTGCCTTCACCCACTTGGAAAAGTAGTCAGTGGTAACTAGAATAAATTTATGACCCTTGGAAGAAGGAGAATCGATTGAACCCATTGTGTTAGTGCCCCAACACTCAAATGGACATGAGGCCAATGTAGAATGTAGAATGTTGGGTGGTTGATGCAGGACCACACCATGCACCTGACATTGGTGGCACCTCCTAGCTACATCCATACAGTCTGTGATCATTGAAGGCCAGTAGTACCCTAGTCTTTTGATCTTGGCTTTCATCTTCAGACCAGACTGGTTAGCTCTATGTAAACCTGAATGTACCTCAGTCATGATCTTACAGGCTTCATATCTAGCTAAACAACTTAACCACATATGATCGAAAGACCGTCGGTATAGGGTGCCATCCACAAAATCATAGGAGAGAGCTCTCTATCTCACCTGATGGGCTAAAGACTTATTTTGAGGTAATTTGCATGTGTTTAGGTAATCCATGAATGGTTTCCTCCAATCTGACTCACCATCTTTTTCGGGAATGACAACCTCCCCTTCAACAGAGAATCTCTTGATGAGTTCAGCGTTAACAAGGGATAAGACTTATCTATTTTGGACCCTTATTAGAATGGACTCATCTTTCGGACATGCCAACTCTTTGGCAAGCTTGGCCAATGCATTTGCTACAACATTATCTCCTTGAGGAATCTTGTAGATAGTGACCTCTAGGATTTGAGCCAACAACTCCATGTTGTACTTGGTAATGATGGAGCTTAGGATTTAGGACTTTGTAGGACCCAACAATTTGGTTAATGATGAGAATCCCTGAAGATGTTGATGCTCTGGATGCATATGTAATGACTAACTTTAGACCGACAATCAGAACCTCATATTCGACATCATTGTTGGTGCATGGATTGGACGGATGATATGAGAATCTCATTACATTGCAGTCTAGGGTTAGGAGGGCTATTCTTACCCCTGCTTTACCTGGAAGAGTAGATCGTGGTTCTTCTCCTTTATGAGAGGAAGCTGCACCATCAAAATACATCTCCCAACAGTGAATGCCAGTGTCCCCTAAGTTCATGATTCGTTCATCGGGGAGGTCATCACTAAGCAAGAATCAGCAGGAAGTGGGTGTGCTGCTAAAAAATCTGCTAGTGCTTCCTTTCACCGCACGGAGGGGGTATGAAAGTGATGTCAAACTATGATAAAATCATGGACCAATGCACCAACCGTCCAGATAGAATCGACTGTGTAATGTGATATTGCAGTGGATTTATCCTAGAGATCAAGTTCACCTTATGAGAAAGCATTTAATGCTGTAGCTTTTGGGATGCAAAGATTAAAGCTAGGTAGTGCTTTTCAATATGTGGATATTTGCCTCAGCATGGATTAGACGATGACTAAGATAGTAGAGTGCATTTTCTTTTCCTTCGTCATTGGTTTGAGCCAACAAAGTGCCGAGGGAGTCGTCTAATGTGGCAGTATAGAGGATCAATGGCTTGCCCTAGATAGGGGCTACTAGAACTAGTGGCATCATCAGGTAGTGGTTGACATCTTCAAAAGCATCCTGACACTTGTCATCCCACATGAACTTGGCATCCTTTTTCACAAGTGCTGAGAATGGTTGGCACCTTCCTGATAGGTTAGAAATGAAGCATCTTAGATATGCCAACCACCCTTAAAATGATATGAGTTGAGTTAAACTTTTAAGGGGTGGAATTTCTAATATTGCCTTGATATTCTCCAGATCGATTTCTATTCTATGGTGCTGAACAACAAACCCAAGGAATTTCCCTGAAGCTACTCTGAATGCACACTTAAGGGGATTCATTTTAAGGTTAATATATCTTAACCATTTGAAAACTACTCTGAAGTGAAAGAGATGGTCTTCCTTTTCTTTACTCTTAACTACAAGATCATCAACATAACACTCAACTTAATGATGGATGAGTTCATCCAAGATCCGAGTCATGGCCAGTTGGTATGTAGCACTAGTATTTTTAAGGCTGAAAGGCATGACCCTATAATAGTAGATTTTGATTGGGGTTTGAAAGGTAATATTTTCCTCATCCTCAGGGGCCATCTTAATTTGGTTATTGCCAGATGACCCATCCATGAAAGAGAATACAACATGAGATGAGGCAATATCCACCATCAGCTCTAGTATAGGAAGTGAAAATTCATCCTTAGGACATGCCTTATTCAGATTGCTAAAATCAATTCATATGTGAATTTGGCCAATTTTCTTCTTAATTAGAATGACATTGGCCAACCATGTAGTATATTTTTCTTCCCTGATAAAGCCAGCATTGATCAATTTCTTGATGTCAGAAATGACCTGTTGTTCAATGTTTAATCGTATGCATCTAGGAGCTTGCTTGATAGGGTTAGCATTATGATCTATTGCTAGTTTGTGGACAACTATGTCAGGAGATAAATTGGGCATTTCTTTATAACTCCATGCAAACCTATCCTTAAGCTCAGTAGCCTAACTAAGTCATTGGTTTCTTCTTCATTCAACAAGGAACTAATGTATGATCTTCTTTGGGTTCTTTGATGGTTGATCCGATTTCTTCTTCAAACTCTGGAAGTGCATCCTTAACTTTAAGATCATTTGGGTCATTTGAAGTTTCTAAACACACCTTCTCATATGAGTTAGCATAATTTTAAAAGAACCTATCTGCCTCTAAATGATTGTTGATGGCTAGGCAATGGTTGTCATTGTTGACTAGACTTACAATGTTGAATCCTAGTCCTAGTCTTAATTGAGGAAATCTATTTTGGTTACCCCATAGCCTTTCAAAGTAATCCAACCTGTGTTTAGACCAAGTTTGTGGGATTAATCCCTTCTTTGCTAAGTTAAGAACACAAGATGAATACCAATCATAAGGAAGTTGTATTAAATTTTTATATGAATCATTATTAAGTTCTACATCGGCTTCTTGACTTGAGGATGATGCTCCCAACAAAAACTTCTTTGGCTTGACATCTGTGGATGACTTGAGGGCCTCCTTAACTACCAAACCCTCAACTTTCTAGGAAGAAAGTGGGTTAGAGCTAAAGTTCCCAACTGTTGTCTGACTATTATACATAATACTGACTTAGATACATTCATGCTTTGCTTGGAGGCCTGAACATTATCACTATCTAGCTTGAATGTCACCTCCAAAGGGACCTGCTGAGAGGGGTTGATTGGTGTGCTAATCACATGAGACTCATCCTTAGAACTGGACTCTAAGTATATATGGATAGTGGAGGTACTCCTGTGAGCTGGCATATAGCTCCTACTGGTTGGCCACCAGTAAGGAGGTGTTCCACCTCTAGAACTATTTTTGGATCTACCTCTTCCTCTACCTAGTGGAGGTCGAGTCATCCAACCCATGTGTTCATATAGAGGAATGAATAGTGGGTCGAATCTAACTTCAGGATCTACCTCTTCCTTAGTGTCTGATTCTCGCTCACTTGTATTTTCATTTTCTTTTCTTTTTCTTTTTCTTTTCTTTTATTTTTGAACTTTGACCAAGTTTGTGAGAATTTTGATTTTGAGAAAGTTAGTAGGTCATTTTTTCATATATCTTGACCTCTCTAGCTAAAAATGGCTTCAAGTCTTCTTTGATATAGTATTCAATTCCACCTCTTCAAAATTTGATGCACTGATATAGAGAAGATGGAACCATCTTATTCTCATGTATCCAAGGCCTACCGAGCAAAGTAGTGCAAGATGTATCCAATTTTGTAGAGCTTGGCCTCTGTCTTCTAGTCATCTATCTCTAATGGAAATAATATAAAGCTTAAAGCCCTCTCGCCTTGCTCATTGAATCCTCTCAACATCATCTGATCTCCTCGAAGTTCAAAGATGTAAATACTCAAGTAGGCAAGGGTCTTTTGACTCATAATGTTCACTGATGCACCTGAATCAATTAACACCCTGGAGAGTCTGAATTAGCCCATATCCACTATTATATAGAGGGGACAGTTTTGATCAATTATCCCCAAAAGAAGGTCTTCATCGATGAATGTAACTCTACGGTCTTCTCTTGAATAACATGCCTCCTCTTTAATAGCGGTTAGCTGAGATAAGCATATTTTTGGATTGAGAAGGGCTTTGATCAATGACTCCCTCATCTCTTCGGATAAGATAAGGGCATCATATATATTTAGCTTAGCTAGCAACTTTCTCAGGTGAGCGAGGATATTCTAATTAACTCTAGGATAATCCTCCACAAGCATATCCATAGGCGGAGCATCCTGTGGAGGGGCTACTTGATTGCTAGAACCAATGAATTACTTACCCTCATCTTGAGGTGCTACCCTAGGAGGTAGAACTTTATCACTATGGAGGTTGACTTCAGTGACTTCATGAGATGGTTTAGTGGAAAGTTCTATCTGCTCATCAGGTTCACCTATAGCTTCTCCTACAGGATCATCAGAGTTAGATGACTACAAATCAATCTTAATGGGTGAACCCGAATGATTTAGGAATGGGTAATCCATTTCTAAATCATAAGAGGAATGATTGAAACTAGAGTTTTTATTATTAATTAGACTTGGAGAGTTTTCTATAGGATTAAAATCAAGCAGATCATCAGAAGTGACATAAATATAAGTGGAATTAGATCACTTCATTAATTTCTTAGATTTGGATGGAGGTATAATGCAGAAATCAAGTAAAGTAAGCAGAGTAAGGGTTTGGCACCCCCCTCTGTTGACATAATATGGTTGCTAGAAGAAGAACTGGTTGGAGGAACTATAGATGAAACTATAGAAAGAGTGTTGGACTCAGTCAGTGGTTTGCTTCTTGTATCACAGGAGTAAGGTGGGCTCTTCTTTTGTCACCTTTCAAGTTGTCTTTGACAACTTGCAAATCTTTCTTGATGTTGGAGGTTTGAGCATCTTCAAGCACCTGTATAGAGAATTTCTTAATTTTAGGAACTACTTTCTTAGAGGTTTGGGATAAGGCAATATCTCAACCTTCTTTGGTCTTGAAAGGATCGCATGTATCCCCGAGGATTACTAATAGAACTAGAAGGTTGTTCTACTAGGTATTCCTTGGGGATGATTATGGCACCTAACTTGTAGCTACGCTTAAGCTAGTCCTTAAAAGTATTGCAATATTCCAAGATGTGGTCTAACATGTGGCGTTAGGGGAAATTGTTTGGATCATGACTCTTTCCCACTTCCTCTGGCCTCTTAGGCCCTGATAATTAGAAATCAAGCTTCTTTAAGAGATTCTTAAATGTCTTCTTGACTACCTCATTCTTGAATGAATAAGGCTTATTCAATCTATCGATAATAATAGATAAATAATAGCTATCTGGTGGTGGGTAGGAATATTGTTGTTGAGGATGTTGATGAGGAGGTGGCAGTGGTAGCCACTGTGGTAACTGAGGTGGTCGGTATGATGGCAAAGGTGGCGATAAAGGAGGTGGTATAGGAGGTTGACGAGCTCGAGGCCTATCTAACAGAACCCTAACTAACGCTTCCCCTTATCAACTGGTATGACTACCACTGGGTTCTTCTCAAATGCCTTCTGAGGTTTGGGCTTGGCTGACTGGTCCTGGAAAGGCAACTGTTTGGCTTCCTCTTGTAGACTAGCCGCCTTGTTGATTAATTTCTCGAAGGTTTTGATTGTAAAATTCTTCAGCATGAAAGCAAATTGATCATGGATATTCTTAAGAAGAATCTCTATGGCATGTTGTTAAGACAACTATGGTTCATATTTCATACTCAAGTTTCACCACTTGAGAATATAATCAATAAGGGACTCAGTGGGATTTTGCTTTGCTATAATGAGGTTGCCTACAGTAACACTTTATTGAGCTCTAGCAAACCTCTTGATGAAGAGGTGCTCCAACTCAGCAAATGTCTTTACCGAACCATTGGGCAGTTCGACATACCAATCAAACACAACACCCGCTAGACTACTAACAAATAATCTGAAAAGAAGTGGGTCATTATCTTCGACGTTGCAACAACTGGCCCTAAAATGTGCAATATGATGGTGAGGGTTTGCACTACCATCAAAGATCTTGAAGGAAGGTGGCACAAAACCCTTAGGATACTAGACAACATCAAATTTCTCTGGGTATGGTCTACCCTTTGGAATAGATGAGCCACCTCAGGCTTGCGCCAATGCATCCCTCACCTACTACTCTACCATGTGCTTGATATCCTTCTCATGCATGGAGGTACTATCCACCACCTTCCTATGCAAGCTACCACTATCTTCCTATATGGGAATGCATCTAAGATGATCTGAGGTATGTGCCAACTCTACTCTGTCGACTATTATAGGAGAAGGCTATGAAACTAGGGCTGAGTTTTGAAATGTTGAAACTACTATTATCATCTCCTCAATTTTCTTCCTCATCTTGTTAATGTGATCATCTCTCTATCTAAGCTGCTGGAGGAGGTGCTGGGTTGAATGGATGACATCATCTTCCTCAACCATAATACCTTCTCGACTCTACTAGTCTTTATGAAGGGAGCCCCTAGTATCGATGTTGTGGACCTCGGTCGAGTCTTCCAACAAATCATCCTCATTAGGGTCAAAATTGACCTTTCCCTCCTCATAATTTGATTGATCGCTTCCTATGATTTCTCTCTTCTCCATAAATTATTGTGCTAGAATGTCATCTAAGGAATGATCTAATAGTGCCGGTATGAACACTCATGACTGACCAGTAGTAGAGCTATGCTCACTAACAGAAATGCATCTAACACTGCTTGGCACTTGAGTGCTATCTCTGGGAGGACTATGCTCGGTAGAAGATATAAGCTCATGACTGAATATTAGTGGAGTGATGACTCTGGGGGGATCTACTGCCATAGGAACTACGGAACTATCTCCCTCCCCCTCTATTACTGTTACTACTACCAACAATGGTGGAGGTGGTGGAATTACTATGGCGCTCTTGGGATGCCATTCCTTCTTCACCACAATTGAAGGAAGGTTGAGAAGGAGAGCTAGATCTCACCTCAACAGGTGGAGTAGATGGAATGGGACCCTGAGGTCATGGACAGCGAGGAATTCTCCCTAATGCTATCTCTCTGCCTTGCGGCATGGGGATATTGGAACATATCGACAAGGTGGCAAGAATGGTGATGTGGTGGAGACACTAGCTGTCGCTTAGTAAGAACTCTCCTCCTACGATTGATTGCACCCATGAGTACTATACTGTCAGTATGGTCAGCTCTGGTAGGCTGTTGGCCAAGGAAATGCATAAGAGTGGAGGCTACCAACTATTGGGCATTCCTCATCTTATCTCTCTTATCTGCCTGCACTATCTCAGCCTCTATGTATCTAGCTCAGTGTATCTGATCCCTTATGCTCCTAGGGATCAAGGACCTTAAGTCGAACAATGTACCGACTCACGGCGTCAGTGCTCATGTGGTGGCCAGCTCCTAATCGGTGTAGGGCCTCTTCCTCTCCATAGCTAGTATCTCATAATATGCTAGTGGTGAAGGTGATGTTGTTATTTTTCTGTAATCCTCTTCTCCATCTGAGCCTGAGAGGGGATGGAATCTATTGCCACTAAGTAAGGGAGAGACCTCCCAGTGAAGTCTCCTCTGGATGGGATATCATTGCCTCTGCTTTCGCTCATGATCGACCTTCATTGTGTTGATGCAGGTGAGTCGAGCGGGGTGGAAGCTAGAACCTACATCGAAGGTAGGGGAGACTTTCTTGGAGGCCAAGATAGCCTTCCCTTTTTAGGGGACCAATGAGGAGGTGTCAGCCCTCATCGGGGTAATAGGATGAACAACTTATGGAACATATAAGGGAACGACCTCGGTGAAGGGATCATGTTGAAGCTCCTCCTCTTGGGACCTCTACTGCCTTCCTCTTCAATGAAGGGAACTCAGGTTCATAAGGTATGCTAAAGCAAATAAGTGGCATCTGTCCTGCCACCTCCTACCTACTAACTATCATGAGGACTATCCCTGTAAACTCTCAACCTTGAATCTATGACCAAAAGAATCAAATGCATGGTTGAGGTGAGCTTGGCGATCCAGGCCAAGTCACAGGACGAAAGGAGAACATGACTTTAGGAGCCATGTATATGCTGAATAAAACTGACTGAAACTCTACATTTGGTGAAAGCATAACTGAATTAATCCCTCGCTTTGCTATTCATCTTTAGAAATAAATTCTAGACTTTATTTGAAAATTTGAACCCACACTCAACAAATTTAATTATGTTAAGTGGGCTCATTGGAGAGATTTTGATATGGGAGGAAAGTCTTTGCCATATAATTTTGATTTAGAACTCATACTCAACCAACTAAAGTAGGTAAGATGGGGTTCAAATATTTGAGGAAAGATTTTTGGAGATATTTGTATTATGTATCTTGTTTGAAAATTTTGATGTGAAAGAGCCCTTATTTAGCAAATTTAGGTATGCTAAGAAGAGGTTGTGATTATATGTTTGAAAATTTTGTAAAATATCATTGCTTGTGAGAATTGATTATATATATGATATGTTGATTTGAAAATGGGGCTTCTTACTTAATAAATTTAGTATATTAAGTAGAGGCCAAGTGTGTTTTATTTATGGTTGAAAATGAGACTTTCACTTAACAAAATTGGTATGTTAAGTGAAAGCCAAATGTGAAATGACTTGAAAATGAGACTCTCACTTGACAAATTTGGTATGTTAAGTGGGAGTCAAATATGATTTATGATTTATGTTTTGAAAATGGAACTCTCACTTAACAAATTTTGTATGTTAAGTGGGAGTCAAATGTGATATGATTTGTAAAAATAAGACTCTTACTTAACAAATTTAGTATGTTAAGTGGAAGTCAAATATGATATGAATTTGAGACTCTCACTTAACAAATTTGTATGTTAAGTGGGATCAAATATGACATGAAAATGAATTCTTACTTAACAACTTTGGTATGTTAAGTGGGAATCAAATGTGATATGAAAAATGAGATTATCACTTAAGAACTTTGGTATGTTAAGTAGGAATCAAATGTGACATGAAAAATGAGATTATCACTTAACAACTTTGGTATGTTAAGTGGGAATCAAATGTGTCATGAAAATGAACAACTTTGGTATGTAATGGGAATCAAATGAGACTTAACAACTTTGGTATGTTAAGTGGAAATCAAATGTGTCATGAAAATGAGATTCTCACTTAGCAACTTTGGTATGTTAAGTGGAAGTCAAATGTATATGATATGTTCTCTCTCTTTTTAGAAAGAGATAGAAACTCTTTGTTTGACAAATATGGTATGTCAAATAAAATTCCAAAATATGTTTGTGATTTTAAAAGAGGGAAATTTATTTAACAAATTTAGCTATGTTAAATAGATTTCAATGATATGCTTTGATGTCATGTATGTGATTTCTTGCTTTTGAAAAGAGAGAAACTTCAACTCTAGCATATGTGAAATATGTTGAGTAGAGTTTCAATTTTATGCTATGATCTTATTTGAAAATAGAATCTTCATTCAACAAATTTGGGTATGTTGAATGAAGGTTGTTTTCAAAAATATGCATTTAAAAAAGAGGGAAACTCCAACTCTAGCATATGTGAAATATGTTGAGTGGGGTTTCAATTTCATGCTATGATTTAAAAATAGAATCCTCATTCAAAAAATTTGGGTATGTTGAATGAAGGTAGCTATTTTCAAAAATATGCATTTAAAAAAGAGGGAAACTCCAACTCTAGCATATGTGAAATATGTTGAGTGGGGTTTCAATTTCATGCTATGATTTGAAAATAGAATCTTCATTCAACAAATTTGGGTATGTTGAATGAAATTTGTTTTCAAAATATGCATTTAAAAAAGAGGGAAACTCCAACTCTAGCATATGTGAAATATGTTGAGTGGGGTTTCAATTTCATGCTATGATTTAAAAATAGAATCCTCATTCAATAAATTTGGGTATGTTGAATGAAGGTGGCTATTTTTAAAAATGTGCTTTTGAAAAGATGTTTTAAATGTTTTGATTTTGAAAAGAACCTCCATGTAACAATTGTGGGAGTTATTACATGAGGTTTTGTTATTTGAATTTTTGTGCTTTTTCAAAAGTGTCATTTTGCAAAAGAATTCATTTTCTTAAATATTGAGATGAACTTTGCCTTATCAAGCTATGTGTGAGGGGTTTCTAAATTTTGATCATCTCCTTTCATTAGTTAATTTAATCTTTCACCTATTGGGAGACCCAATAGGGTTTTCAAGACCTAGAAGGGGTGAGGTCCTAAAACCTAGAGGATGTTGGTTAGCTTTGCTTGAGAATGAAATAAGTTAAGTGCCAATGGAAGGAAAGATAGTCTTGGACTTATATAAAAAATAAGTCCACTATCGATGCTTTGAGTCAATAATTATCCACTAGAGATAAAGAGAGGAATAATCCCTAGTGGAGTTGCCAAAAAAATCTGTGGTTTTATATTTGGTATGTCATGTGTATGAGAGACACCATGCAGATCTGAGGGTGTACTTATTGAAGTGATAAGGTACGACATTAAGAATAGTGATCTCAAAATATAGAAATCACTACCTTATAATGGACTTAATCACCTAATAAAGACTCCTAAGGCATGATGGCTCTTTGAATATACCAGAGATTTTTTCCCTTACTTTAAATGGATGAATGAAGTTGGGTTTATTTAAATTGGGTTTCTAAAGTTCCCTATGGGCGCAAGCCCTCATAGTTAATTATATCCTAAGGAAGATAAGTTCCTTAAGATTACTCTCGATTAAATTAGGCATCTATTGACTCCAAATAATTCAAAGATATGACTATTAATAAATTGGTTATGTTTAGAAGATCAAATGGGATAGATCAACGGAAGAAACTTATTATTGAAGCTAAAGGAAGATGAGTAGGGGATTCTCATGATACTAGAACAACCTAGTGAGCATTCCAATATATCCTATGGTTGGGCTTTATACATTTGAAATTGAGGAGAATTATGTATTTGAGTTTGAAATTTATTAGAAAGCTAGGACTTATAATTCTATAATACAAGATTGCATAAATGCCTAAGAGGTGAGGATTTATACTTGTAGCCCAAGGGGAAACATCAACCTCATATCCTAAATCTAAGGAGCTTTATCAAGGGCCAAAGCACATCCTAAATCTAAGGCAAAAATGGATATATTGTTTACCTTTGCAAGAAAGAGTAAACCACGACTCTTGGGCGTATAACTCCTCCTATATTTTAAAATCATGTGGTAAGTCATATGTTGTTGTTATTATTTAGAAATAAACTAAAGTCCTAAACCCACTCCCTAAGAGACTAGAGCATGAGTGGTATGAGTTTAGGACTTAGTCTAATGCAAATTTTATCAAATTTTATTTGAATTTGGCTCTTTATTTTGACACAAGCCATAGGATTTTATATGCCTAAATGTATGATGAAGTTGATTATGGATAAATCAAGAAAAAGAGGTGTTCTCCATCAAGGCTTCAAGGTCTTTTCTATGTGTAATGGAAGAGCCCTCTTTTCAAGAGAACAAGATGATATGCATGATATTAAACATACAACATCCAACTAATATAAATATTTTATTATCTTGATTTAATGTTTAGGCTTTATGTGAGGTTATGAGTTATTTTAGAAATTTAGTTATGAATTGTGATTGGGTAGAAAATTTATTTTTTATCCTAAGAGCCTAATATCCGCCACACATTAAATCATCATAAATAAAACTATGAAGAGGCATGCTTTCTAATGCACAAGATAAACAAATCATCAAATAATTTATAAAGCTAACATAAAAAAGAATAAAGGTCGATGTGGTCGTATGCCAAGACAACCCAAAAAAGAAATGTGGGTAGCTCTACCCTTATACAACCCGATTACAAAGAATAATTACAATTAAAATGATAAATGTTATGGGGGTCTTCATCTTCATTATTTCATTCTCCTTCATTTCTTCTTCCATTTGATTTAATTTTCTCCACTTCGGCATCACATGGTACAAAGACTTTTAGCCAATGCTCATCCTTATCCCCATAACACTAATCAATAATGCAAAATTACATTAAAATGGAAAGTAAATCTAACTACACATGTAAAAAAAAAGCTAAACACCATAACCCAAGCAATTATATGATAATTTGGACTTAGCACCCCACATATGGGTAACCAAACCCACATGTCCTAATTGAGATTATGCTTAGGGGTTTAAGCAACCTACAAAAAAGCATTTATATTTATTTTTTAAGCCCTTAAGCACAATCCCCTCAAAATATGATTAGGCTAATAACGACCTAACATCAGTCTATGAAACATACACCTAACATCAATAAAATAATACATCACAAAAAATAAATATACATCAAACCATGCATAACATAAAGCTAGTGGTGACTTAATCTAATGTGTGTGTATTAAGGCTTGTGTGGTATGTCTAACTAGCTTTAGAGTTATGCTAAGTGAAGAGATTTAATTTATAAGGGTGATTTCTTTTAAGTGGTTTAATTGATTTGAAATTTTACTTAATGTTTTGTTTCATATGGTTTACACTTAACAACTAAGTGTTATAAAGAGAAGAAAGAGAGAATCCTCTCTTTCATCCCTACCTTAAGTCACATCTAAAGCAAATTAATTAATCAATTTTTTAGTGAATGGTTTATTACATATTTTTAATCAAGTTTAGGTTCACTTTAAATAAACTCATTCAATAAGAAAGGCATCTTAAGATTAGAATGAATTACTATCACATAACACATGTTTGTTTATTTCTTTCCATCATATATCATGCATATGTTAAGTCTAAGATACCTATAAATAATTTAGCATACTTGAATGATGAATGTAAGAAAATGAATTTGGAATTGATATTTCATTTGGTTGAATTATTTTATCATATTATTTAAAAGTTCTATCTAAATTCTTATACAAAAGCATAAGGTTTTATATATATTAATCAATTCACATAACAAAGTATGAATGCATTTCTTTTAATAGAAAAAGGATTTTCATCATTAGCCAAATACACACAAATGTATAAGTTTTAAGCATTACCATTGTTCTACATGAAATCCTTAGGGCTACTTAAAGAATTTAGATGTCAGACTAATATACATTTATCTATACATTATGTATAAACTATAAGATTCATAAAAAGTAGAATTGATTTGATTAAATTACATGCACTATTCTATATATAAATATATATATATATATATATATATATATTTATATATATTATATATATATATATATATATATATATATATATATATATATATATGTATATAAGTTTTAAGTGGTACACCCATTATTTCTCACCAAGAGTGAGTAGGAACCTTAGGGCTACTTAAAGTCATGCATCCCCTGATGTCTGACTAATATACCCACTATTTTTATATATATGTGAATGTATAAGCAACTATAGAAATGAAAATTATACAAAAGTTGGATTCAATTTAATTGATTTATTTGTGTAAATGAATTGAAGATTTATCTAAATTCTAATGTCAAAGATGCATAAGAATGAAATCAAGCAAGTACATCGCCATTATTCTACACCAAAGGAGTGAAGTAGATACCTCCTTAGGGCTACTTAAAGTTGTGCATCCTTGGGATGTCTATATACTCGCTAATATTCTTACTTATGCAAATCAACATATGAATATAAGAAAGAAACTTTTGTTTTACACTAATTTATATTCACATGCATTCCAAGTAATATGTTTGAGATTTAATAGTGATAATAGCCAATATATTTTTAATTTAAGTCAACACATGCAATTTGACATAAAAGAAATCATTTTTTTAATTAATTTTAAAAGAAATGAATGCATGATACATGGCATACAACATTTAACATGATTGGAAAGAAATAAAGGACACATAAGCATATAATTTCATTCATTCCAACTAATTCTTAAGGACAATCACATTAAATAAGTTATTTAAAATAAACCAAAGTTCTTTAAAACCATTTTAATTTAATGTTTGATTTGATTTATAAAAATATGAAAGAGGTTTGCTAATCCTAATCCCATTCCCATATGTGTGAGTTAATTTGATTTAAGAAAAAGAAATTAGGTTGATTTTATGGATTTATTAGGTTAAGCATGGTATGAATTAATAATTAATTAACCCTTACCTATGTCACCTTAAGTTAATTAACTAATTATGAGCCAATATGATATGCAACCACATGAAAAGTAAATAGCAATGCTCTAAGAAATGAAAGGGGCCTAATGCAATTCTCATAATTAATAGTTAATTAAGCTTAAGAGCTCACTTAATTACTTTTATGGTTTTCTCACACATGTGAGCTAACCATAATTTCATTAGCTCTCTTTAGTTATTGAACACCCAAAGAGCTACCCAAGATTAATTAAAGTAGATTGAAATTAATTAAGTTTATTAATTATTAATTAAATTAAATTATCATTAATCAAAATATGAGATATTTGTGGAAAAAGACAAAGAAGGGAGCCAAGTCTCAATCCCTAAATTTCAAATCAATTAAAGTTCATATATGATTTATTTTGATTGATTTGTTAATTATTTAATTAATGGCTTTAATTAATTAATTATTTAAGAGTAAGAGAAGACTTAGAAATGAATGAAGATCCCAATATCTAACTTCATCACCATTAACAGAGGTTAATAAGCTTAATTGATAATTAATTTACTATTCATTTGCTTAATTATCACTAATTAAGATTAAGAGAGTGATTAAGCTTAATCATTGATTTTCTAATTAATATCCAATAAATCCCAAGAAAATAGGGGAGGTAGAGGTCATCCCCTAAACATCTCAAAAGTTTAAAATTAATTAATTAAGAGTAATTAAGCTAATTAAATTTTAATTAAACCTTAATTAAGCCAAATTACTATTCAAAATTAATTAATAATAATTAGATTCTCCTTTAAAATATCTTTAAAATGAGCTCTCTTATGTATTTTTTGAATTTTTTTATAATTAGTTATGAATTCTGAAAGTTTTAGTATTAAAAAAAGATTAATTAACATAATTAACCCTCTAATTCTGTCAGCGCCACGTGGTTGCTAACGCGGCATGCTTTTCATGTGGCAAGATGAGATTGGTTATTTAATCACATCCATCCGATCCGATGTGGACTTCTCTTTGGTCGTCCGATCTAAGATCGGACAACCACGACAAATGTGTGATTTGGGAGAAAAGAGGGTTCTAACGATGAATGAATGCATCAATCATGTGAATGAATGGTTCATGATTTTCACCTCCCAGCTGAGAGATATATGCCCATATCATTTTGATCGAGCTCACCCGAAAATGGATCAAATTGATCCCACACCTTTGGGGAAGCACACACATCCAAATGGTGGAAATTCAGATGCTTTTCATAAAAGACCAACCTATTTTAAGCTAAGGATCAGTGTTAATGACATACCTCATCGGAGCTTATGACTGGTGGTTCCAACGAATGTGGAAGCTTCATTTGGTAGAGATAAAGCCTTATTGAGCCACATGAGCTTTGATTTTGGTGTGGTTTGCTTGGAAGACCAACCCATGACATGTAAGAAATTTTTGATCGAACTCCACCCTCTCATCGGAAGCTTGGAAAATGATTTTTGCTCATTGGTAAGGATGGTGTGAAAATTAATTGCACTTTGAAAATGAAATGACAAGGTTTGCTCCTATTTTAATTTTCATAAACCAAGAATGGGGAATTTTGAGCTCGAAATGGGGGAAGCTGGGATCTCCTGGCTACAAGGGTTGAATCGAGTGAGAGTGTGTTTGAGTGAGAATGAGGGGTATACCCTCCATCCTTGGACAGATGATGGTTTTGACTTTTGGAATAAATGGTTGTGATGGGAGCTTGATTTGGGTGAGAATCACTCCACTTGGCCTCATGAGTGGAGTGGGGAGGTGGCTAGGTGGGGTAGTGGGTGTCCTAGTGGTTTAAAATGTCCAATGGGAATGGGAGGTGATTTCACTCCCCATGAGTCTTGGACCCAACCACCTTGGGTCGTCAACCACATGCCCTAAGTGGACCTATGAATGGGTGTCAAGTGGCCAAGAGAAGGAAATGCCCAAAGGTGCAAGTGTCTTATCTCATGGGATACCCTAGACCCAAAGGAAAAGTGGTCATTTGGCTATGGATTTGATTTTGACAAATTTAAATGGGTCAAAAGTGGGTTAGCCCAAATTTCAATTGATTTGGAGATCATTTGGTTTGTTTTGACCTATTTAGGTCAAATTGGGTTAGGTTGGGTCAAGTTGACCAATTGGTCAAATTAGATCAAACCAGTTTACCAAGTCAAAGGACCATTTGAGTGATTGGTGTCATTGGTTTGGTTCAATTTGTTTAATTTGATTTTGGCCAATTTGACCCTTTAGGTCAATTTAGTTAGGTCTAGTTGACCAATTGGTCAAATTGGCTCAATGGCTTTGGTCAAGTTCAATAACCAATTTGGAATGAACTTAAAGCCATTGGTTGCAATCAATTTTGGATTGTGATTTGACCTATTTTGGCTTTTAGGCCAATTTGGGTCAACTTGGGTCAAATGGCCAAAACTTGTTTGGCTCAATTGAGGGTTTGGTCATGTTCAATCATTGATTATGAATTGGTTTGAATTCAATGGTTTCAATCAATTTGGCATATGGTGTGTTTTGGCTAGTTTGGTTTCATTTGGGCTAAAGGTTGACTAGGGTTGACCCAATTCAAGATAATTGATTAACCTAGGATGATTGTTGATCATGATATGAGGTTTGGATGGGCTTAGTTCAATCCAATTTGAGTTGGATTAGAACTTGGCTCAAAAGGGACTTTTAGGTCACTTTTGGTTAAGTGGACCTAAATGGGTCAATTGGCTTGATCATGGCTTGATTCAAGTTTAGTTGTATTGATAAATGAATTTAATATGGAAATATAAATTCAATTGCAAATGGTTTGAAGCCATATGGATTTTAGTTCATATGATAATTTCAAATCAAAAGGGCTAACTTGGGTTTGGCTTCGGTTAGCTTGATTTTGGCTTGGTGATTATAGTTTATATTTATATTTGGAACAATAATTAAAAGAATGATTTAATCATGAAGAAATTCACGAGTTTTGAATTGATTTGGTTATCATTTAGCCAAGTTCAAGAAATTGGCTAAAAAGGCTAAAGTTGGCAATTTGATGTGATTTGGGTTTGATTTTTGCTATTTGGATTTATATTTCATTATACTTGGGAATACAAATGAAAATATAAATGGTTCATAAGAAAATCACTTGAGTTTGGAGTGATTTGGAAGCAAAATTTACTAAGTTTATGGGTGTAGGTCAAAAGGGCCAAGAAAGGAAACCTATTTAATTTGATTTGATTTTGGCTATTGGAGAATGGATTTCATTTATATTTGTGAATATAAATGAAGTAACAATTAACTTATAAAGAAATCAATTGAGTTTGGGATAGTTTGGATTGATATTTGACTAAGCTTATGTGAGTGGCTCATAAGACTTAGGAGGGAAATTTGGTCTTGGATTTAATTTGATTGATTTGTTTAATTTGGAATTAATTTATGATTTGATTTGTGATTGAATTGACATTTGAGAAGGTCAATTGAATTGGTTTGAGAAGGAAAGCATGGATTGGGTTTAGGCCATAGGGTAGGCAAGTTGATAATTTAATAATTCATGATCAATGTTATGATGACAATAGTAAAAGGATTTCAATTAGTGGCTTATTTTCCTCAGTGAAAATAATGTATATTTCTTTTATATTACAGGCTTTAGATATGCAAATAAAGTTTACTTCTCTAAACCAAAGTTATTTAAGGTTAGCCTGCAAGAAGCCTCTTCTCTTTCTTTTCCATGGATAGCTAGAGACACCTTAGTAATATGAATAACATATAATAGATCTAGTTCATCCATCTTCTCATCTACTTGTGCTTTTTCCTATCTTCTTCCTAGATTCACTTGAATGAAATTTTTTTAATTATAAACATTATTTATTTCTTTGAATAAGTTTTAAAGAGATTATAATCTTTTATATGATGCCCATGATCTTTATTAAATGCAAAATACATTAATGGCTCTCTTAAATGAGTTCTAGCCCTCATGGGTGCGAGTCACTTAATGAAATCACTTTATTTTAATAGCTTCCAAAGTTCAACCCTTAAAACTTATAATGGCATGATGGTCAAATAATAATTAGTTAGTGGCATTAACCTTTTCCTTTTTGTGACATTAGGATGATTTGTATGTCTTGTTGTCTTTCTTATTAATATTATGGTCATTGTCAATAATATTAATGCCGCTATTGATGGAAGTATGACTTCTCCACCTTAAAATTGTTTAGGTGACTTTGATGGTCCCTGTGAAATAAAAAATGTTTCTCTATAAAATTAAAATTCATTGGCCAACTTGAAGTTAGAGAAATCAGCTCACAATTATACTTTTTGACATTGATATGATTATTAGTAAGTTTCAATAACTTTGCTAATATTTTATCTTGTTATAGACCAAATACATGCTAGAAATGTCCATTTCATAAACCTTGAGTAAGAGTAGCTTGAGCTATAAATGATTTCAAATCATTCACATTAATATTTTTTTATAAATTCTTATGATAAAATTCTATAGGAACTCACCTAGTTCTTATCTTATTTTTAATAAAGTTTATGTGTTCATTAAAGACATTTGTGCATTGGCAAAATGGATGATAAATTACTTTTAATCTCTAAAAAATGATGTAATTTTACATAGTAAAACTTGTGGTATTTTAAAGTAGGACATTACGTAGATCTTGGAGCTTCTTATCTAGATAATTAAATACATAATCAAAGAATAATATACCATCTTGAAAGATGAAAATATCTGCCTACATAAATTCATCCACTTAATAAGGACTCTAAAGGCTAATGGGTCTAAGTGTACAAAAGATCTTTTCCATGGCATACATGGTAAAAGTAAGACAAAGTTTACTTTAATATGAGTAACCCAAGTTCTCTATAGGGCTGATCCTTTTAAGAAAACTCTTGGTTTAAAGTTTAATTTAATACTACTTATTTGGAATTCCATTGGGATAGCTCCATAAGAATAGTTCCTTTAGAATCTAGGAAAAGTAAAAGTAAAAAGTACTTAGACATTAGAAAACCTAATAAGCACCTCAACCTATTATATTGTTGGGCTTTATATATTTAGATTGAGATTTCATTTTTGTTATAAATTAATATTTTATTAGAAAGTTAGTACTTATATTCTAATAGCACAAGATTATGGAAAAGCTTAAGAAGTGAGGATCGAGTGCCATAGCAAAGAGAAATAAAGTGCATCAGATCCTAAAATTAGAGGTGCTATTGAAACATGTCAGTAGATTGACCTAGTCCATCAAGGGGTAAATGGGACTTATAAGCTTATCCTTAATAAGGAACCAAAGCTAAGCATGACTCTCTTATACTTAAAAACTATTTTAAACTTAAAACTCACTTGGTGGGGATACCAATTAACACCTCCTATGTTTTAAAACAATGTTGTCTACTTTATGAAATGCAAAATGATTTAGGTTAATTATGAATGTAATCTAGACCCTAAAATCACTCCTTTAAATCTAAGATAATGAATTGTATGTTATGTTGTCAACTAATGTAACAAATTTACAAATTTTTTATATTTTTCGACACTGAATTTATTCTTAAGGCATTGGGTATGCAAAGTTATGCCTAGCATGCATGCAATTTGAAAAGGTTGATAACCAATCATATAATAGAGGTATCTTTCCCCAAGAAGGGTGTTCATCTTTAATGGCAAGATTCTCTCTTATGTGTAATGGGTAAAGTGTCAAAATATGAAGATTGATAAAATATACATTGGTTTTCTAATAGATTTTATTATTTATGCTTAGGGTTTTAATTATAAGTTTATTCTTGTGTTTGAGTTATTTTAGTAGGGTAGAAAAATTAAATTCCTAAGAGCCTACCACATAAATCCTAGCTTTAAGCACAAACATACATCAACCTTAAAAAGAACCTAGAAAATCACACACACTTCTAGTACTTAAATAAATTAATTAATATATAAAAGAGGTCAATGTAGCTGTGTTCTAACATAGACCTTGGGAAAAAAATTGATGGTTGAGATTTTCCCTTATACAACCGACATAAAACTAAAAATAAATGACATATGGGGGTCTTCACCCTTTCTTCTTTTGGATTGTCTTTTTCTTTAGGGACCTCCTTGGGTTTAATAGAAGACCACTAGTCTACATAGTCCATCCCTATTGATCTTAAACCCAATAGATCCTAACCTAGTTTTATTATAAATTACATTTCATTTTAAAAAATAAATCCTATATAAACCTATAGAACAAACATACATCCAAGAAGGTATAATGCCAACATAAGAATTTAGTACCAATAGGTTCCAAGCCCACCTGCTTTTGTGAGTTATGTTTATGAGTATAGGTAGAAGCACTTGTAAGCAAATATATTGGTTTAAGAATTACTTGAGTGACCCCATTAAGCACAACTCCCTGTAGAAAATATTATCATAACTACAAAGATCGCCCTAACCGCTAGTTTATAAGGAAACAATCGTCTTACCATTTAGTCTAAAAAAGAAATAGTACACTATAAAATAAAAAAAATAGCACATCATAAATAGAACACCATACTAACCTTAATATAGAATCGATGACCTAGTAGTCTAGTGTGTGTAAGGAGGCTAGTGTGGTGAGATCATGTTAGGCTTTTTAAGGTTCAAGCTTTAGTTTAAGTTTAGAATTTAATTTATTCCATTTGGGTAGTTTTAATTCATGTGATTAATAAATTTCAAAGATAATTTTATGTTTTAATTCTTATTTAAGTTTGATTTAAATTCAATTTTTTAAAGTGCTCGAAGAATATTAGGTCCCACTTGAGGTAGAACCCACTCGTCATATACCCAAGTTCTAATATGATGGGAACCTCACTAGTGGGTAAGGAGCTATTCTAAGATTCTAAGCAAGGTGATTTTTATAGATTTTAATTAATTTAAATGACTTGGTTATTGAATTATGGATTTGGATTATCTTTAAATTTCATTTTAGGCCCAAATGACTAGTTATATGAAATTAACTTTGAAGGTCAAAGAAACTCTTTGGAATGTTTTATAAGATTTATTTGATTTTATATATTGTTTCTAATTAAGTATTATTTTTTTATCCATTTTTTTTAAAAAAATTAAGATTAATATAAAAAAACCCTTCAAAGAAATATTAGAATATTTCTTATAGTCGAGGGACACTAGAGAAACTTCTTATAAGAATTTGAAGTGATTTTGATTATTTAAATTTAATTATGCTTCAAAATAATATGAAAATTTATAAGAGTGTTTGAGAAAGGGTCACAACACGCTCAAAAAAGTTTCAGGCCATTTAGAAGTTGTTAAGATTCTTCTGAATTATTTGATTTATTTAATTATTTAAATTCTAAAAGATAAATATTATTTTTAAAAAGTTGGTTTTATTTTTCTTAGTTCTTTCCCCGTGGTGTGATCATACAAATAAAATTTGATGATTTTTCTAAATATATTTGATTTATTATAAATTTTCCAAGTTAAGGGTCTATTATTTCAAGAAAATTAGGATATTCACTTAAAATTTAATTAAAATTAGTTTAAGTAACTTCAAACTTCATTACAATATTCTCTTTGGCCACGGATACCCCTTAGGGAGATTTCATCGAGTTTGAATGAATTTTTGAATTTAATTGTCATTATTATTATTACTATTATTATTATTATTATTATTATTATTATTATTATTATTATATTATTATTATTATTATTATTATTATTATTATTATTATTATTATTATTATTAATTTATTATATTTTATTCTAATTATTTTTTAAAGAGAATTTAAATGATGAATAATGCCAAAAATAACTCTAATAAATATCAAAGTGCTCTCACTGAGTTGGGACAGCAAGAGGGGTACACTAAATAATTCTAAAAATTATTTTACTACCATCTAATATTTTATAATTTTAAATAGCTATTTACTTAAGTATTTTTATTATAATTTTATAATTTATGTTAAATTACTTCGAAATTTTATGAAACTTTTTCTAAGTGGTGTCCTTGACATATGGAAGCACACATAAAAATTTCAAATTATTTGAAATTAATTTAAATTTGATTATTAGATTTTAATAATCAATATATTAATTAATTAATTAATAATAGTCTAAATTTTCCTAAATCTTAACCATTAGTTAGGGTCAATAGATGTTTAGTTGGAGTTTTTAGTATTTTGATTGAAATAAATAAAAATTTCTTACTTTTAAGTGATTAATTAAAGTGATTAAGGTTTAATTGAGGCTTAATTGAGCTTAAGAGAATGATCAAACTTCCTTGATTAAGCTTAGGGGTCTGATTAATTTTTCTTAAGATTTCTCGGTTAACAAATTATTTTTAAACTCAATTAGGTAATTTTTAGAATTTTATAGTTTAACAATTAATTATTAATCCTTAATCCCCATTTTAAGTTTAGATTTTGTAAATCAATTTAGGTTTAAGCGTGACATTCAAGAAAATTACCATAGATAAAGAGTGCTCGTATGAATGTGTTATGAAAGTTTCACCTTAATTTTCTGATTTATATTAATAGTTAAGATTTAAGTGATTGATTTATTATGAATTATTGATGTTTAAAGTTAATTAAATAAGACTAATTATGCTATAAATTCATGATTTTGTTATTTAATTAAGATCATGAGGTCAAATTTTCTTTCCTGCGTCTCTCTTTTTAAAAAGGTGTTTTGTGTCAATAATTATATTTTTACAATTTAAACCTAATCATTTAATTAAATTTCTTTAAGATGGTTCAAAAATAAATAACTTTCAATCCATTGGTCAAAATGCTAGAAAAAGTTATTGGAAGTAGGGAATATAATGAAGAACATACACTAGAAAATTTAGATTAATTAGATTTATATTTTAAGAGTAAAAAAGATAATTTTATTTTTGATTAAACTTAAATTACTCCCAAAATATCTAATACAAATTGATGCTTTTGTGACCACTGGATTCCTCTCTTAATATTGATTTCAAAGAGGGGTCATTTATATTTTTGGCTTAATGTTTTAAACCTTATAACTTTTTGAAGTTCTAAGTAATTTTGACATTTTTAAGTAATTTAATTCCCTAATTTCCCTATTTATCTCAGCCAATAGTTATAGAACCCACACATACATGTAGTGTGCTCAAATTAGCTCAATTCACTATCAACGTGATCTCATGTAGCTCGTAGCTCATATAGGATCAAACAACCCATGTTTGATATCATTCAACCCGATCTTAAGCATCCATTTTAATAAAATAAATTTTCCCATCTTGTTAGAGATTGAGATTATACATAAAAACTCCATGAATTTAGTGATCTAGACCAGAATTGCACAATGTAATGCATTAAAGGGGATCAAAATAATGGTTGATAAGGTTTTCTAGGGATAAATCTTAGATTCAAACAACTTATTTGAAAAAGTAACAATACTCAGGGCTTCACTATGGTTTTGGTGAAATTATATTATTGGAGTTAGTGTCTAGTGGTTTCAATGTAATAAAAAGCTTACTTGGCTTGGGACAAGACTTTCATGAGCTTCTTCCCCTTTGCCTTCTTGCTAATTACTCCAATGACCAAGCACCACTATGGGTTCACTGGCATTTGGTGTTTCTTAGTGAATTGAGTTTGAGAAAAAGGGGAGGGCCCTTTTTTTGCACTTTTTAAATTGTGTGGAAGGATTTATATGAACTAAAAGTTGGAGATGTGGCTTTGGCTTCTCACTTTATAGTTAGCCGAACACCTCCACCATTACTGGAGCTTGGAGGTGCCCAACCATATGGACATGAGGCATAGGGACTTATTCGATTTGATGATCACTTGGTTAGGAGCCATTCCAGGTGAGGATAATGGGGCGATGGGAGGAAACTTCCTCCCCATTGAGGCCATGTGAGGGGATTTTGATTTTGGAATTTTCTATTAAAAATATTTTTTTAGACTTCCTTTCATTTTTGTTTGGCTTCCTAGTATCAGGATTGAGATTCTCTCAAATTTAATAGGATTTGATTAGTCATTGGATTTAAATTTGACTTGGTTATGGTGGCTTGATCATAGGTTAACTTAAGTTGACCCAGTTGGGTTAGTTGATCCAATTTACCAAATTGAGCTACAATTAAGCCTCAATCATGCTCGATTATTTTTTTGGAGAGTTTGAGATTAATTGCTTTAATTAATCTTGTTTTATTTTCTATTTGGATCAAGGTGGGTCACCTTGGGCATACTTAGGTTGATTGGCTAAGTATGTTAAATTGGTCTCAAAGTAGAGTTGTAATAAATTCAATTAATCATTCAATGTTGACTGATATAATTAATTTTGTTTCATTTTGATTAGATTTGACTTTAGCTTAATGAAGTTTAAATGAGATAGCTTTGGTCAATGTACCAATTGATCAAATTGACCCCCAATTGGGCCTTATTTGGCTTTAATCATATTTGAGTGAAAATTTTAAGCTTTTAGGTAAGCTCAATTTGGCTTGATTTAAGCTTAATTTGGATTTGATTTAACAAGATCCAAATGGACTAACTTAGTTTAAATGGCCATATTGACTCAATCAAGAATCAATTAAGCTTTGATTTTGGTTCAAAATTTTAAATTTTGTTCGATTTAATTTGGTCTGGAGGTGTTAAAATTTATTTAGCTATTTGGGCAATGTTGGGTTAATGTGGCCCACTAGCTTAAGATTTTGATTTTATTTTTAGTTTAGCCATTCTGTTTTGAGTTTGGTTTAAATTTTATTTAGTTTTGGCAATGAGCCTTCGTTCCCTTCTAGCTAATAAGAAGGTGTCTTAAGGGCCTAGGCGAGGAAAATCTAAACTATGATTGAACTATAGGTGCTAGATGGAACCTTCTAGGTTAATGAGGCGAATGTATGTTTACCTTACTAAAAGTGAGGTCAACAAAAGTTGTTAAAACTATGTAAGGGGTCCTTCTTTAAAAGTAATAAAGATAATGTGTACTTCTAAATTATTACTATTTAATAAGAAAGTAGCTAATTTGAAATAGTTGGACTGATTTGTTAGGTCCTTCTTCCCCTTATAAGAATCAAGAATTAGTTCTTCGGAGCCTGTTGGCTCACATGTTGGGAATAGGGTCATAAACTTCATAAGAGGCTTTATCTTTGAGATTTCAATTAAGAACATGTTAATTGTGGCTTTCCTTCTTCCCCTTATATGAATCAAGATTAAAGGTCTTAAACATCACAAGAGGCTTTACCTTTGAGATTTCAATTTATAACATGTTAATTGAGGCTTTCACTCTTAGGTTTGGCTCATTGTTTAGCAAGATGGTGGAGGAGCTTGTTCTTCATCACTATCAAGGTAGTAAGTTTCATCGATCATTGGGATTGAAGTTAATATTGTTATACAAGATGGTTTCCTTTGAATGATAAAATTTAAAGATCTAGTTAGCATTTTTATTCTTGGTGTGGCCAAGGTTTACTTTAAAATTTTTTGAATCATTCTAAATTTTTTTTCTTTCATCTTTGTATATCAGCTCATGATGAAATCTTGATTCTCTATATTCACCAAAGTCTCACTATTCTACTATTCTTTTGCTTAAAGTATCTCTCTTATAGTTCTTAGCATAAATCTTTGCTCATTGCACCTTAAAGAATGTTAGAATCAAAATTATCCATTGGTAATAATAAAACAATACTCATAAGATTAACAAAAGAGAGAACAATAATCAAAGAGAGAATGGAGAGAATAGAAAGAATCTAGAGTGAGAAGCATTCAAAGTTTACTAAATTGAGAGGAATAAGATTTAAGTACAAATAAATTTGATCTCCTAGGATCTCCCTTTGATCAACTATTTATAGGCTTGGATTAGGATACAATGTTGCAGGAAAGGATATATTTTCATTTATATGAATAAAAATATTTATGTAAGAAGACTTAATAAATATTTGCTGTAAAATATGTAAGGTACATAATCTAAATAAAAAGAAGTACATATTGATAATTGAGTGCAGTCTTTAATAGATTGAGTTGCCAACTAATAACAAAGTTGTCAGCTCGATTAGAGAAAGTTACCAACTATTTTATACAAATGTTTGGAGTAGCTTCTAAGTTTGAACCTTGGACTTAATATATTATAGTGATTTCACCATGATCTTGGCAAAGTCATTGTAATATTGGCATATTTATGATGATTTTAGTGAGTTCATCATTCCTACTATGGTAATTCAACCGAGTAATCTTAGATTTTCAATCATAGCTCATTATTTGAATATCGATTTGTGAGGCTCTATAAACATCGACTCGCCCCGAATCAGTTGTACTGATTTGCTAAAGTTCATTTACTTATTCAGTTTCATCGTAAATTAAATTTGATATATACTTTATAATTTAATAGGCCAAGCTTATTTGTTAACCACGTTTAAAAGTAACTCATGCGTGATTAAACGTAGGTTCCCAAAATTCTTTATGCAATTTTATCACAAACAACGAATTGCTAGTAATATTTATAAGAAAAAAAAATGTAATTAACACTTTTCTGAATTTAAATATTTATAAGAAGTAGAATTATTCCCAGAGAATATTAATTGTCGTGATTGGTCAGGAGCTGATAACGTAAGAGAATTCAACGAATTCCCCCACTCCACCTCTCGTCTTTAAACAGAGATCACGTCCTGCAGTGATGATTATGGCCGCAGCGAAACAAATGCTCTCCACCAGTTTCACCGCTCGGAGAATCAAGCCACCATGTGGCGACAAAAGATGGTCGTATCAGTCAAACAACATGATTTGATGGGTCAACGAGGAGAATTCCAAGATCACCGCCGTCCATTAATGGCTGGGCGGCAGTAACAGCGACAGCGAGGCCAATAGTATGCAGCCACGTGGCAAGTTATTTGTGCAGTGCCGCTCTTTCCTGAATGATGAGGTCTAAACAAAAACTAAAATGGAGAGACGTTAACAGAGTGGGGACGGAAGCTTTGCATGGATCCATCCCGCTGCTGCAATTGAATGCTCTTTGTTTTTTGTCTGAACTGAAAAGAAGAATTAATAATGAAAATAGAGAAGTTTGGAGAAACAGGATCTTGTGGAAAGTTTTTTCTGGAAAGTAGTTAGGAGTTCATATTGTGTATTCGGAGATATAATGCATGTAACTATACTGCTATTCAATTTAAATCCTGATACATTCATAAAACATGCATAATGGATTTAATAGATTTAATTGCGGGTCTTCGATAGATATCACGTTCAGGTAATATAATTCCTACAATTTAGCGAATCACATCAAATTGGGGAGAAGAAATTTTTAAAATAAGTATTAAATAATACTTAATTAATATATATTTTTAAAAAATTTAAATATAGGTACAATCGCCTCATAAGTGCGGCCACCACACCTCAAGCCAAGATAGGTCCGCCACTTAGGGCTTAATTAGATTTAGCCGCCCGATAATCGTCGACCATTTTAGCCTAATCGACATCTGTCTAGATACCACATAAGTGGGCTTAAGGCGCAGTGATTTTTTTTTTAAGAACAAGTTGTCTTTTTTTACCACCTACAGGAAATACAAATAGGTAATAAAGAAATAATCTGAAATGTAAACTGGTAGCATCAAACAGATACATATGTACTACTAATCAAATGATACAAAAAAATTTCATTCATAAGCAAAAAGTAAACTCAGGTACAGATGCAGATAGAAGTGAACAATTAAAATATCCAGCAACAGCTATACAAAATAAATACACCTCTATACACTATCGTCGACGACGACGTCTAGAGGCCTTTGCAACACTACATGGAGTATAGTGCTCAGGTGGTTGCAATGGACAATCGTACAGCTTATGGGAGACATCATGTGGTCCCTGAGCCTGGCTTGCAACATCTGATCCCATGTCTGGCTGCGAGTCTCGTAGAGATACTCAATCCTATGACGGCGCAATGTCCATATGGTACTGAGACTAGGTGCTCTCTGGAAAAGAAGATGGTCCTGGATCAGCATAAGTGGATGGCCCCGCACCCATGTTTGTCGCCTGTGTAGTTAGAGCAAAATTGTAGACTTGTGACATATGCTCTGCTGAGATGCGTTGGAGCCTGTTGTCTCTATGTGAGTCCTCGAACTCAGACCGTGTAACATATGCTCATACTTATTTATAGCCAACTGGAAGTCCGCGTCACCTGGACGTCCAAAGAAAGGCTGAAAGAGGTCCTCCGTCGCCAAGATATGCTCTGCCTATAGTAAACCAGCTTAAAATATTACTACAAAAATCTGTAGAAACAATAACTAAGTAAATTTGCAAATTGTAGTGTTATCTTAACATATGCTCGCCCAGCAGGTGCTCTGGGGTAGTAAGTCGTCGGTGGATCAGTAGAAGCCTTAAGCAAGTACAACGACGCCCACAACCTAAACCATGACATGTAATGCTGCCGGGATTGCTGTGCATCAGTGTAACTGTCATGTACCACAACAATGTGATCTCTGCAAGCCTCCCATAAAATGATGTGCTGCTGGTGGTACTGAACCCAGTCGGTATCAGCTTTCCCTCTGCCATCTACTCTCTTGAAACTGGGATCCATCGGAGCAACATCAGTGCTGGGTAAGTGACCAAACTGACGAAGGACTCTGTCAAGAAGGTGCCACTCCACCCTCTTCCAGCTGATCAATGGAACTCATCCTAGCCAGATAGCCTCGCCATCTAGGCAAATATCAGAGAGATGACCTCTAATCTGAATGTCGTATGGCTCCCAAGTCACCTATATTTGTTAGTGGATGTTAGACAGTGGTATGATAACATTTAGTGAGAATAAGTTATAACAATTAAGAACAGTACCTGGCTCACTAGTAGTCCATCTAACTCATCCCAAAAAAAAATCTGATATTCCTGAATGGCATCTGCCGCACATACCTCTCATTCCACCTGAGTAAACCAATTTTCATGTACAAATCATTTACTTGCAACTCAGTATGTTAAAATAAACTAAATAGATTTTAGTTTTCTTACCTGAAACCAATACTGAGCCCATCAAGATCTGTATGATAGGGAACATGTAGTGTTGGTCTCCCAACATGTAGTCGCTCCCAAGACCAGATTTGGAGCAATCAAGACACCGACCATGTTGGCCCCTCCACACTGACTCGTGTAACTCCCTGTATAAGTGTGCTAGCACTACGCCTCCTACCGATAAAGTACTGAATGTGTGTAGATCTTCTAACAACGGTAGATACTACAAGTGCACCTCTGATCCAGATGTATCAGGTAGTAGGAAACTCCCCAGAAGTTTGATCTTGGTGAAATGATAGGTCTAAAGTTAGAGTTTTGAGGGTTATAATTGTATTGTTCTAATTTCCCATATTTTAATTTTAATTAGGATTTATATTATTATTCCAGGAAAAGTTTGGGTGAATCCTCCAATTGATTAAATGTATTAGAGTAAGGAACATTTAGTTTATTTGAGATATAATTAAGCTTTTATAATCCTTGATAAGTTTAATCTTCTAATATGTAAATTTCATCAGTTTCTCCCCATTGATCAAATTATTAATATTTTTATTAATTTCTAAACTATCTGATTTCTTATATAGGAAAGCTACTTGGGAAGTTAACATTGCAATTATATAATTATTGTTAACACTGGATACTTTCTTAGGATTTAATCTTTTAGAGGGCCATTAAAAATTATTAGTTATCATTTCATCTATTAAAGCAGAAGCTTCCTCCTACTGTTGCATCTATGATAGTCCTTAAAGATCCTATTAAGCCATTATAAAATGATTAGATTATAATCCAATCAAGAATGATGAGGACCTTGTCTTAATAATTATTATATATTTCTCAAGCCTCATATATAGATTCATTATCTAATTGGATAAATGATGTAATATTATTTCTTAATTTAGTAGTTTTAGATGGTGGAAAATATTTTTCTAGAAAGTTTTGAGCTAATTTGTTCCAAGTTATAATATATCTATGAGGTAGTGCATTTTAGCCTTATCTATAAGTGTGAACGAAAATAATCTTAATCTAATAGGATCGTCACTTGCCCCATTGTATTTAAAGGTTGCACAAATTTTACAAAAAATGGCAATATGCATATTAGGATCTTCAATAGATGAACCCTCAAGTTGAGAGTTTCACACCATTGAAATTATAGATGGTTTTAATTATATTAAAAATTATTATCTTGAATAGTTGGCATTACAATACTCTAATGTACCCCATCTACAATTGGTGTGGCATAACCCCTAAGAGGTCTAGATGGTTCTCTTACTGGTTGATTGCCCATTTCAAGTTTTCTCACTTGTTCTCTCTTCTCTTTTCTTATTTTACTATAAAGTCATTCAATTTCTAAGTTTAATGGCACTATTTCTATAATTTTGTCTCTACGCATACAATGTTTAGAAATCACAACTTTGGTTCAAAAATTGAAATAGCAATGTACTGAACAAGTACAAGGATATTTCACACTTAACACTTAACACAAATACTTATAACAACAAAGTTGAATTAAATGTATGTGCTAAATCAAGTAATACAAAAAGAGTAGAGTATCATTCTCATGAGGATTAGAGAAAAATTAGATGTTAATTTTTATTAAGTACTAATTTTTTAAAACTTAGTTTATCCAACAAAATTTGAGTGCTTAATTAAAATTACTATATACTATTTTGCAAGATAATAAAAAGATAAATTTTTATTGAAAATATATAGGTATTTTCTTAATTTTAAAATAAGTAGTTTGAATTTTTGAAATCTTTTAGATTATGTATTATATTAAACTATATTGTAGATTAATTTAAAACTTGTAGTGTCAATCAGAAGCAAAAGTGATGTACTCTCTATCTCTAGACAAATATAGCCAAACCAATCCCTTTTCACAATTTTCTAACTAGTGCTAAGTAAATTTTGATTGGTTACTTTACCCATATTTCCTTTTAAGTGATTGCAAATATTAAAAATAATCATATATTTAATGTCTATTTAGCTATCCTGACCTATTTAATATATTAATGATTATTTAGTATATTTATTTACCTTTTACTACTTATTCTTGTAGGATTCCATCAATATCTCTAGATCACACTTATTTTTAATATTATAATTGGCCAGATTATAAGAAAATGTAGCATGGAAAAAAGCAAAACATATTTTAATTCAAAGCACAAACATTTTTTTATATTAATGCATAAACAAAGTCTAATGCAATACATACATCCTAAAAGTTCACATAAATTCAAGGCACTTTATAGATTAGTATTCCACAATAAAGAGAAAGAAGAATATTATATTAAATATAGTAAAATAAGATGTATGATAACAAGAGAAGAAAGGAAAGAACACATCGAGTAGATCTTCTAAGTCCACTCCTCACAATCCTCTATTGCTTCCTCGTGGAAATGTATAGCATCCCCTGCTGAAAATCATTAGTTATTAATGTCCTTCTCCAACTTTTGCTTAACAAAACACTCTTAAAACTACCCTTACACACTCTCATAGCACTTGGAATGTTACTCTCCAAGTGCTTTACCTAGAACACACACTTACTTACTCACCCTATTGCCAAGAAAGAGAAAAAAAATCTAAAAAAAATATTTTTTTCCTTGGAAATGTACCCTATTGCCTACATACAACCCTAGCTGGTTTTCTAGATGCTCCTGCCATAACTACTTCAAAAATTTCTCAAAACTTTCACTAAACTGTCACAAAACTATTTTATTATCATAGCACTATGACGTTGTTGATGTAGCACTGTGGCACTAGAAGTGACTCGGATAAGAATCAGGTATGTAATCTCACTTATGGTTATCTTTTAAATTTTGGTGATGAATTACATGCTGCATTTAGATCTTTGGAGAAAAAACTATTCATCATTGAAGAAAAATTCATTTTCTTGGAAAAGATTCATAAGACATTTTTGGAAGAACATGAAAAGTTGAAAATTGGCTACAAAGATCTTGAAATTCAAAAGGATAAAAATGGAACATGATTTATCTAAAAAAAATAGACTTTCTCGTATGTAATGATGAAACTTTAAAAAGAGAACTAGAAATTTGTAAAAAAATTCCAAAAAAAAAAAAATTTAAGACAAATAAGTTCTTGCATTCCTTCCCTAACATTCATTATTTCTCTTGCAATAGGTTTGGACATGTTGCTAATTTATGCATACATCATTTACATTCATCATACACATGGATTCCAAAATCTCATTTTAAATGTATGGAATCTAAACAAGTCTAGGTTCTCAAAACTCTAGCAAAAATTTGTTTTGTGGGTATGCCTTCACTTAGGGACTGGTGGAGACATGTGGTTCTTGGATAGAGGGTGCTCAAGACATATGACTGGAGACAAAAACAAATTCATCTTCTTAGAACATAAAAGTAGAGGAAATATCACTCTTAGAGATAATACAACATGCAAATCACTCGAGTCGGGTACCATTGGTATTAAAAATTTCTTATCTATTGAAAAGGTCCTTCTTATCGTGGTTTAATGCACAATCTACTCAACTTTAGCCAATTGTGTGACAAGGGATTCAAAGTTAAATTTTTTAATGACAAATGCTTGCATGATTTAAATGAAAAAATTATTTTAGAAGGTGTTAGGAGTAACAATATTTGCATGTTTGTTCTTGATAATTTATGTTGCTTCTAGTTGGTTGCTTAAAGTCCACTATAGATGAATCATGGATTTAGCATATGATACTGTGTCACGCAAGCATGCATACTCTTAGAAAGACCACTCGAGTTGACTTGGTTAGAGGTATACCTAAGCTGGGTTTGTCTAATGACCAATTGTCTTATGTCTGTCTATATGGTAAACAAACAAAATCCAGTTTAAAATCTACATCTAGCATTATCACTTCACAACCCATAAAAATTTTCATATGAATTTATTTAGACTTATTAACACTACTACTTTCAGGGTAAAGTCATAGGGTTTAGTCATTATTGATTATTTTACCATATTCACTTGGGTGAGATTTTGAAACACAAAAATGAATCTTTTTTTAAATTTAAGATCTTTGCTATTTACATTCAAAGAAAAACTAATTGTAACAATGCATCTTTTCATAAAGATTATGATGGGGAATTTGAAAATGATAAATTTGAAGCTTTTTATAACTAGATAAGAATAGAGCATAACTTCTCTGCCCCTAAACTACATAATAAAATGAAATTATTGAATAAAAAAATAAAACTCTCATAGAAGCCGCTAAATCCATGCTTAGTGAGTACAAACTTTCAAGATACTTTTGGGTCAAGGTGGTCAATACCACTTTCTATGTGCTAAATCGAGTAAACATCAGATCCAAGCCAAGCAAAGCTCCTTATGAGCATCTAAAAGGTAAGATTTTGGTTGTAAATGCTATATCTTGAATAATGAGAAAATTAATTTGAGAAAATTTGATTCTAAGTTTGATGAGGGGAATTTTTTGGGTTACTCATCTATAGAAAAAGCTTTTAGAATCTTTGATAAAGGACCCTATTGGTAGAAGAGTCAATACATGTTATCTTTGATGAATCTATTGTCCCCTCCTCTCCTAAAGAACCTCTAGATGAAAATAATTTAGTGTCTAAAATTGATAATCTAGGTTTGGAAGAAAATGAGGAAGTTAAAGGGAGACTATCAGAAAGTGGAGATATGCATCAAGTCATTCTCGAGAGTTGATCATAGGACACCCATCTATAGGTGTTAGGACTAGGAATTATCTTAGGGAAGAGATTAACCATATAGCTTTCATTTTCATGATCAAACCTACTAATGTAGAAGAAGCTATCTATGATGAATTTTTAGTTGAGGCAATGTAGGAAAAATTAAAACAATTTTCTAGAAATGATGTTGGGAAATTAATTCTTAGAGCCTCGGCTTAATGTGGGATTGAAACAAAGTGGATTTCCAAAAATAAAGTAAATTATTTGGGAGCTATTGTTAATAACAAAGTAAGGTTTATGGCTAAGGAATTTAATCAAATTAAAGGCATTGATTTTAATAAAACTTTTGCACCTATTGTCATTTAGAAGCTATTCAATTATTACTTGCCTTAACTTGCTTTAAAAGTTTTAAATAATTTCAAAAGGATGCCAAAGTGCCTTTTTAAATGTTGTCATTGAAGAATAAGTTTTTATTCAAGATGTAGTTGGATTTCAAAGCTTTATACATTCTGATCATGTTTATAAACTGAAAAAAGGCCTTGTATGGTTTCAAATAAGCACCTCATTCTTGGTAACTCTTTTCTCTTGCAAATATTTTTTGTGAGAGGATCGTTTGACACTACTTTGTTTATTAAGAGAATAGAATCTAATATCCTTCTTGTTCAAAGTTATATTGCTGATATATTTTTTGGATCTACTAACTCTTTATTATGTGAAGATTTTACAAGACTAATGAGCAAAGAATTTGAGAAAAGTATGATGGGTGAGCTTACTTATTTCTTAAGATTCAATGTTAAGCAAGGTCAAAAAAGCACATTCTTAGGTCAAACTAAGAACATGGGAGAATTGATTAAAAAGTTTGGATTTAAAGGTTGTAAGAGCATCAACACTCCCATGAGCCCTAACATTAAGTTAGATAAGGATTCCTCAGGTAAGTCTATGGACCCCTAAAAATTGGTGGAATGATGGATCTTTACTTTACTTGATTGCTAGCAGACCCAATATCATGTTTAGTGTTTGTCTTTGTGCACGATTTCAAACTGACCCTAAAGAATTACATTTGAAAGTTGTGAAAAGGATCTTTTGATACTTGATTGGTACACCTAATTTAGGATTATGGTACCATCATGATAACACTACCATTGATTTTGTATGATATTTTGATTATAATTTTGTAGGGTGTGAAGTTAATAAGTAAGCACTTCAAGAATGTGTCATTTTGCATGCTACTCACTAGTCTTTTGGTCTTGTAGAAAACACAATTTTATTGCCTTGACAATTGCAAAATTTGAGTATATTGTTGCTGGGAGCTGTGTTGCCCAAGTCTTATGGCTGAAGCAACAACTTTTTGATATTGGGCTTCAAGTAGGTATGATTCCTATTTTATGTGATAATGCTAGTGCTAATCACTATAAATCTCATTTAGCACTCACACACCAAACACATAGAAATCCAACATCACTTCATCAAGGATCACATACTTAATGGTGATGTTAACATTCAATTCATTGATACAAAAAATAAATTAGCAAACATCTGCACAAAAGCTCTAAAGTTTGATAGATTTAGCTCGCTTAGATCATAGCTAGGTGTGATAAAATCTTATGATTAAGGTTTCTTTTTCTACTATGTTTGATGTGGAATTTTACTTTTTGTTTTTCCTCTTTCATTATTTTTTATTTTTGCATTTTTTATATTTTCTTTTTACCTTCTTTCTTGCTTTATTATGCATATTTCTATTTCTTTCATCTCATTTGTTTGCATTGTATTCCAAGTTAGTAACACTAGTTAGCATTTTGATTTGTTGCACTAGTTGTCTTAGTATATGTTGTGTGCTTACTAGCTGTGATTTGTGCATTTAATAATGAAGTATTATTTTCCTTGAAATTTCTTTTAAATATTTTCGTGTAATCCAGTTCATTTAGAACTAAAAAACTTTGTAGTTGATATATGCATCATCAACTTAACAAAATATCTCACAATTTGTCTATGATGATATGCATATTTGTTAAAATACAAACTTAGTTGTGTAAATCACATATTTTCTTTATTATATGTTTCTTTACATTTTGTAACAAATTAACTTCTGCATAAATAATCATGTGGGTTTATGTGATTTTGCAAATTGCAGAATAACACAAGAAACAATAATCGTGAGGCTGTGATTTTTAATTTGGGGTAACTGTCAAATCAAAAAAAATTCACAAAGTGGGTAAATGAAATAAAAAAAATCCTCAAAGCATGGAAATGAAATAAAAAAATCCCCATAGTGGGGAAATGAAATAAAACAAATGATGATTCAGGCTTTCCTAGTTTATACATTAAGTGACCCATCATAAATGTTGTTTGCTTACTTAAATCATCCAATAGCCTTTCTAATTCATCCAAGAGAAATTTATGCAACATTTTATTTTTGTTACAAATGTGTCTAGAAAATTCAATAAATAGATTGATGTTGTTTACATAAGCTATGTAGTACCTTTAAACAAAAGTGTTGCATCAAGAAAAAACTAAAGGTCATTTGAAAATAGTTAATGACATAAATATTATACTATCTTTACTTTATGTTCTAAATTTACTTATTTTATAAGGATAAGCGTTAAGAATAATTGAAAAAAAATTTCTTGGTTTAAAATCTACATAGTTTCACTAGTATTTATTTGCTTATCTTTTTTTGATCCTTTTTGATGTGTTAAAAAGGAGAAAAGTTTAGCGAGTTTGCATGTTCTTTGCATATTTTATAGGTCATGTATTTGTTGCATTTTTTTTTTTTGCATTCCATTCTTTCTCTTTTGTTTCCTAATTAGGCATAAATTAAAAGGGAAGGGGGGACTACATTATGTTCTTTACTTACTATACTCCCTAAGTTTGACCACTAATGTTTTCCATCATAAAAAAGGAGAGGTTGATACCCCATGAGCCCTCACTTCATATTCTATGTTTGATGATCACAAATATTTCTAGTTGAACAATTGCTTTTTTACTAATAAGTTGTCGTGCGTGGGCTGTGTCAGAACTTTATTGTAGATCAAAACTGAGCAGCTAAATCAAGAATTCACCATGAAAGCACAAACTATGGAACACTGTTGAAAAGCTTGATCAGGAACCCAAAAAGATAGCAAATGACAAATGATTGCTATGAGAAGAATCGAGTCAAGTGCAAAAAAAATTGTATGGTCTTGTTTAGTATTTATATTTTATTCATGTATCTAACATGTGAATGATAAATGACAACCAAGCACACACATACACACTTGAGAAAACATAAAAATAAAATTTTAATAAAATTGTACTGTAAGATTGTCAAATTTTATAAATTATTTATCCTCCAAAATCAAGTCGATTAAGATCTAAATTTTCCAAAAATGTACCAATCGTACATGATGATTTGGATTGTATTGTACGATTATTCATTTTTGTTAAAATTTCAGCTAACTTAAACATGCCGATTAAGCCCAAAAATTCGAAGAACTTAGCTAGTCATATAGGATGATCCTAAATTATCTATTTAGGGTCCTAAATTTAAGAGAAATGAATTTTAAGAATTTTTCATAAAATTAATTCATACTGTACAATTAGTTCATATATGATGAATGAATAGAGAGCTAAATTTTTAATTTAAATTTTTTGTAAAGTATGATCTATAATCATATGGTACGAATAGTTTTGACTATTTGAGATGGCTTGATCATCCAGCATTAACCCTAACAAATTAAAATGATAGTATGATTGGACTAACTTCTTCAAGAATAAATTTAAAAAATTTTTTTCGGCCTCCTCCCAATAAATACCCCCTTTTGGGGGACATAACTCAAAATTCTAAATGTAAAAAATTTCAAAGAGGCTGAGGGAAGAGTGCTTAGGAGAAGGGTGGAGAGATCTCTTTCTTCTCTTTTCTTCTAAGGAATTGTTGTAGGTATGGATGCACTTCATTGTTTATTTTTTCATTTACCTAGCTTTGAGTCTTGAACTTTGAACTTGAGATTGTGTTCCTTAGTATGAGAACTTGTGTAATTTTTTTTTTTGAGAGATTTCTCTTTGTACCTCTTGTGATGGAGCAACATCCTTCTTGCCTTGAAAGAGAAGGGGAGTGAGTGTAGGGTTTCTTCATTACCCATGAAGAAGAAAGACTACTCCATCTTAGCAAGTTGTGCCAAAGGAGAGTTAGTGGATTTTGGAGGAGATCTAGAAAGTGGATGTTCGTTAGTTGACTGAAATACTATAAATCTTGTGTCCTACTTTTCTTTTCTTTTTGTTTCTTTTGTTTATCGCTCCTTTGCTTTGATTAGATAAATGTTTAAGTCTTAATATCTTTTAAATTTGAAAATTTTAATTGCACACTAATTCGCCCCACTCTTAGGTGCTCCAATACTTACAAAATATTATTTTTAATTTTTAAAACTTAACATGAAAAATACATATTTATGTTTTAAAAACTTATCAAGGAATTTGAACATGTAGAAATAATCCTTTAATAAGATCACTAATAATTAATTATTTTTTATTCTTACAACTAGATATCATAAGATATCTTTCAAGAATTAAACAAAATTTAAATTTTTATTCAAACCATCATGCAACACTTATAAGATATATATTATAAATTTCTCTATAATATCATCAAGAAAATAGAGAAAATGTTACATGCCAATAAAATAAACATACTTGTGTAAAAATGAAAAAGGATGCTAAATAATTCATAGTGGTTTGGCCCCTAATGAACTACATGTACTTATTGAGTTCTTCTTTTTTAGATTTTCACTAATCTCTTTAGCCACAATAAGATCAAGGAAGCTCTCTTATTCAAAAGTAATAAAGAAACCCTTCACCTTCTGCTCAAAAGTGTATTGCATTTCTTGTCCACTAGTAAGTCCACCAAAGTATTAAAAAAACTTTTAAAGATGAAAGGACCTATTATAAACACAATGATTTTGTTCTCATTATGGATAAATATTCAACATTAAAGATTATAAGTTATATAGATGAAGAGGACAATAAGTAGTGCTTCCTAATTTAGACAAACTTCTCTTCTAGGATTTTCAAACCAAGGCTTAAGTTATTTTTTTGATGATCAAGTATCCCACATTTATTCTCTAATTGATTTTTAGTCTATCTCATATTAATGATTCAAAACATCAATTTTACTAAGTGCATAACCTCAAAAAAAAAACATGTATGAAATTATATAGAGTGCTGATTGGTTATATAAAATGATATATACCATATAGCGCGATCACTAAGATTTGAAATATATATTAGTCTTTAATTTCAACTATTCAATTAGATTTATTTATGAAATTCTTCATACATTACGATGTACACTATATAGTTTATTTTATTAACTTAAAATTAATTTAATCAAAGAAATTTAATTAGCAAATTAACCATGGAAGTAATCACACAATGTGACTCTCATCATAAAATATAATTCATGAATGACATAATTAATGTAAATTAACCTAGTTAGATTTTTTCAAAGGCATATGACAAAATATGATTTATTATAATTAACTTTAATTATTTATTTAATAATATTAATTCTTCTTAATATTCTTGTGAGTATGATAGTAATGTTAGCAACCTTCATACCTGTAACACATAAAAATGTGACTCCAAAAAATAAAAATAAAACTATTTGTATTGCACTTATAGCTTTACCAACTTTTGTAACTAGCCTAATTTTTTGACTTGTAAGATGTCATGAATTAATTTATTCATAAGACTACTTTAGCAACCTTAGGCTACAAGCATCATCAAACTATTATGTATTAATTCTAGATCATATCGATTATTAAATTTTGCTTATTCATTATATGCCCATAATGTTAGTATTCAACCTTGCACAAATAAAGTAATTAATATTAACTTAGTCAAATTATATTTGTAAACATCAAAATATTGTGGCACTATCATAGGATCATGGTGTAATAAGTTTTTTTATGATGATAGAAAACACATTTTATTGTATATAACAATATTTGGTTTTTCATAATTCCCTTTAAATTTATGCATTCTTAAAATTTTCTTTAAAAATTGCAATGTTAGTAACCATAAAGCAAGCACATAAAAATTTTCTAGCCATATAAAATAAATCTTGTAATATTTTTTTTGGATAACATTCATTTTTAAAACTTTTGTTTAAAATAATTGAAAAAAATCACAGGATAGTTAAAATAAAATTTCTCAAAAATACTTTAGATGACCCAAAAACATCAACCAATGAAAAAAAAGAAAAAAAAGGAAAGAAATAACTTGTTCTAACTTTTGATACATCTAAAAAGATATGTCAAACCAAAAATATAAACAAAAATAAATACTCATGCATCTGAGGTGACTTAATCAAGGTTAGGAGAGTAGCACAAGTGATCTTCTAATAAGATGAACTAGGGTTTATGTTCATCATCCTACTATAACTTCTGATGCTGAAACAATTGTTGCTACTTGAGGGTCCACCTTTCATTTATCTATGAGATATGGACATTGATCTTTAGCTCAAATGTGGAAAATTGAATAGTGTATTCATTTTGAAGATAACTATTGGAAGGATTAGTTTGAGATGCTTTGCTGTGGGGGTGGGCATGATCTGAGGGATAATAATAGCAACTTCTTCCTTTTTATCATTATTGTTGATGATCTCGATGTTAGGCTTATTTATGATAAAAAGTATATGAAAGAACTTATCTATCAATGGGGCATAAGTATGATTGGGATAATTGAGATAGCTTATATTATATTTTAATTTTAAAACATAGGCTATTAAATGACCAAGGGAAAGATTTAAATGATGCTTAACTTTGGGGATTGTGAATAGAAGTGAGATTTTTTATGTATTATATTAACATAATTGTGACATTGATTTGACTATGAGCCATACAATAATAGATGGCAATATAAAGTAGTTAGGTAGTATTGATGTGATTACTTAATTTATAAAATATATAGTAATGAAGCACAAGTTAGATAATATAGGTTTTTTTTTGCAAAAGAACATTTAAGAGTAGTTGGTGAAGTGCTAAAAAGAAATTTCATAGTTCTTTATTTATGATAAAAAGTATAGGAAAGAACTTATCTATCAATGGGGCATAAGTATGATTGGGATAATTGAGATAGCTTATATTATATTTTAATTTTAAAACATAGGCTATTAAATGACCAAGGGAAAGATTTAAATGATGCTTAAATTTGGGGATGTGAATAGATGTGAGATTTTTTATGTATTATATTAACATAATTGTGACATTGATTTGACTATGAGCCATACAATAATAGATGGCAATATAAAGTAGTTAGGTAATATTGATGTGATTACTTAATTTAGGAAATATATAGTAATGAAGCACATGTTAGATAATATATGTTTTTTGCAAAATAACACTTAAGAGTAGTTGGTGATGTGGTAAAAGGGAATTTCATAGTTCTTTATTTATGGTAGACCAATTACAATAAAAAAATAATTACAATAACATTACATTTAATATTAATCATGAAGTCAACAAAACATTTAAATAAAATATTTAAAGTATAGGAATGGGAAAGTGTGATAACAAATTATAAAGTAGTGTCAACAAAAAAATTGATCATTAATTGAGTAAAAGAATCACACTTCAAATATCAATTTGAAGCTAGTAACATTGATAACTCTCATAGGTATCAACATCTTTCTCATTATTTATTTATGGTTCACACCATTGACAAGATGATGATGATCAAGATTACATGGTCTATTGCTTATTAAGAAGGTTATTAACCATTCTCGCTTATAAATTGAAAGCATGGATGAAGAGAAAAAAATGTGATTTATTTTGTTGTCAAACTAGGCATTGAATGATCATACAATATAATATTAATTATATGTATGATTTATGTATTCACTAATCATCTTATTATCTAAATGGCTTAGTTTAACTAAGTTTGATCATCTGGAATGAAATAAATAAAATAATACAAATTGACTCTATCAATCCAATAGATCAAGATGCTTCATAATGGTTATGTTGATCAATTAAATAATATGACTAGTGTCATAAAAAATAAAGTGATTAATATAATGTGATCAAATAATATTGATTTTCTAGCTTTAATATTTTGATCCCTTGATTATCTAAATTTTACGATGTTCTCATATTCCATCTCAAAAGTACTCCCTAAATAATCCAATCATTAAATTCGTGTTTTATACAAACACACACACACACACACACACACACACACACATACATATAACACATAAAAACACATAATCAGACATATCATATTAGAAGACTAAATAAATACAAAATCAAAAGCACTAATTCATGAATTAAAAGAGTTTTGTTGTGTATGTCTATTACTCCAAAGTTTTTCCTTAAAAACATATCATGACTCAATAGTTTAATAATAATATTTTTAAGTTGATTTTTAGTGTTGATAGATTAATCACCATGTGGCTTTTGGACTCATGATATCTATTTAAATGTTTATAAATATTTATTTGCTTGTTCCTAAAATGCTATATTTGAGTCACTGTGATACATATACAGTTAATCTTTCCATTATGCTGTAGGAACAATTAAAAGATTTTTGAAGTCACTATTTAAAGAGTTCTTTATGCTCAGTTTCAAGAAGATTAAGGCATAAAAATGTGATAACAATCAAGCAAGTGAAGTGAGAGTAGTACCCTTGAGTTTTGACTTCTTCATAAATTTTATTAGAATTATGTGGATAATTTTACACTATACTTTTTTCTTTTTATTTACTATAAACTAAACCCCCTTTCCCCTTTTTAGGGATTGGTTTTAATCATGATGTTACATTTAGATTTTATTTATAATAAAATTATTTGGACTTTTCGTTTAATTGATTATCATATATTTTATTTTGAACTTTATTTTCTATTGATTAATTGTGCATCATCAATTAATAGTTTAAAAGGTTTATGAAAATTTGAGAAGTGGAGAATAGACTCATCTTTAATAAAATACATTAGTGGATTTTATGTTAGAGATAATTGCATTAATCCCATGTAGTGGTTTTGAGATTCAAGAGCGTTGACAGTGTTTGTCATTGAGAGGTAGCGAGGTTATGTGAAGAAAAAGAGGCTCTAAGCTTGCAAGAGATAGGTAACAACCACCTTGATCACACTTCCATATAATTTTGTGTAAACTTCTTATTAAATTAAGGATAAACTAATAAATACATCAAGGTAATATCAAACCATTATAACTTAGCTCATCTATTATCTATGAAACTCTTTGTTATTCATAGTTTATTTTTGTTCATTATAGTTTTAGTATTAGTTTTTATTTTTAAACATTAAATAAAGTTTGTCCATTTGTGTAACTGTTAACCAATTTTATTTTTGTGATTTGAGTTTCATTCATAATGAAATGTTACTCTTACTTGTTCTTTATTACTTGTAATATTCACATTCTCTTGCATAATAGCCCATCTATTGGCACAATTAGTTTTTAGTGTCATTGTTAGGGGTTGTAAATGTTAAATACTAAGTTGATTTCTTTTAATTAGAATTAATTTTTATTTTTATATTCTAACTTTATTTTAATTTTAAATTATAACCTTACTCAATTTTGTAAGTTTCACTATGGTGTATCACTAACTTGGTTGTAAGTATCATTCTTGTTAGATTTAGAGATTAAATGTTTTTTAGAAGACTAAGAGAAATACAAAAGGCCAATAGTTCAATGCCATTACATGTGGTGAATCATAAAGATGGAGAAGGCCTACCCATGGGGGCTTAAAATTTATAAGATTATGTATTTCCTATGGTACATAATAATCTATAGGCCATCATTGAATTATGTGTGCAATATAATGATTTTGAAATTAAATATAACTCCATAGATGGCCTAAGCTTCTAATTTGGAGACATTACTATATATTATTCTCATGTGCATATCACAATTTCCTTAAAATTTGTGATATGTTCAAGTATAATGGAGCATCTAATGATGTGATTTAGCATCAATTATTTCTATTCTCTTTGTTAATTGATTGAAGAGTTGGCCAAAATCTTTTTCTAGTGACTTCATTATGAGTTAGGATGACCTAGCTCAAAAGTTCCAATCCAAATACTATCCTCTAGCTAAGATAGCCATGATAAGAATTGAGATTTCAAAATTTTTTGTAGATGGAAGGAGAGACATTGAAAAATGCTAAAGAGAGGTTCATTAATCTTCTAAGGAAATGCTCACATCATGACCTACCCAAATAGATTCAGGTTTGGACCTTCTACAACAGGTTGGTTTAACTGATTAGAACACTAATTTATGACACATTTGGGAGCACTTTTATTAGCAAGACTTAAGAGATATTATATGATCTAATAGAAAAGGTATCTATGAATAATTATTAATGGATAAAAAAAATCATGCCTAAGAAGCCCATAAAAATTATACACTACTTTTATGTGATCTTAGCCTTAACACCTCAATTTTCTCACTAATGAAGCAACTAGTCACTCTTTAGCTAATAGTTCTTATACAACAATTGCTAGCTATAAATTCTATGTAGGAGAACACATGAGTAGTGACTACATGGCTAATAATTCATTCTCCCAATCACTTAGAGAGTAAGTCAACTTAATTAAGAGTCAGCAGTAGCCCAACCTTTATACTAGCAAATTTTAGCATAATAAGAATAAAAACTTCTTATTAAAAGTTATGTTCGCACAATTGACTTTGACCACCACATAGGACTTGGCTTGTACTTATGCTACATTACATTGGCAAGATGCCAAAAATCAAAGATAGGAGCATACCAATAAAAATGAAAGAATGTAGTTGAGGTAACTTTCACAATAGTTGTCAACTAAGCAACCACATCCTCTCTTGAGCAATGCCAAAGTTAATGAATTAGAAAAATGAAAGTAGTCACACTAAATAGTAAAATTTAATTAAAAGTACATATGTTCTAAGATAGGTTCAAAACCACAAATTTTAAGCTAAAAAGACAACGAAGAAATATGAAGAAGATCTAAATGCATAGTTAAAGTAATTTCCACATAACCCACCACTATACATTTCACTATTATGTATTCATTAAGATTTTAAAAATAAAAGCTACATTAATGGTTTTTAAATTATATGGCTGTGTTTAAGAATCACCACATGAGCATATCATTCACTAATGCACTTCATAAAATGACAAGTTACAAGAAGTTTATAAAGTAGAAAATGCCAAACATGAGAACTAAAAGATTATGAAATTATAGCATTGACTTAACACTAAATCAATATTTTGTAGAGAATTTTACCTCTAAAATGAAAGATTTAGGCATATTTATAATTTCATGTGCATTAGAGAATAAATATTTAGCAATACATTATGTAATTTAAGTGCAAGAATTAATTTAATTTCATTGTCAATATTTAGAAAATTAGGACTTGGAGAAGTTAAGCTGAGTATTTCATCTCTCTAATTAGCTAAAATTCCATCAAATGATCTATGGGTATCATTGAAGATTTATTAATTAATGTGGAGAAATTTTTTTATTTGACAATTTTATGGTTCTATACAAGAAGGATGAAGAACTAAAATATTTGATTATCTTGAGTTGTCCTTTCTTAGCAATTGAAAAGTCATAAATTGACATAAAAAAGAGCAATTGAAAGTCCAAGATGACTCAATGTCCTTCAAGAGAAATTAAGATACAATGATCAAAGTGAGGAAAATTAGTTTCCTACCATAACCAATGGAAGTAATAGATCTTAAAACACTCCAAAAAATCAACCACAACCATCCAGAAGATAGTAAACAAAATTTAACTCTCTAGCGCTAAAAAGAATGCATATAAAAATAAGAATCCAAGAAAATCAAAATTTAAACTTGTTGGACAAACTAAAGGTTTCATTTAGATATAGATAGTAAATAACCAATTAAGGTTAGTGATTAAAAAATCCTAAAGATGAAGGTTTAGTAATAGGACTCATCATTATACCTAAATTAGTCATGTACAATCATGTTAGGCTAAAGACATAAACTAAAAGCATGTTGGAAGGTAACTCAACCTTTCTACCATAATAATTTTAATTATATAATTTTAATTTAATTTTTTATATGAAAGGTAAATATTGAGGTAAAAGCTAAGAAGGTATATTTTTAAAGGGAAAAAGATGATGAATAGTAATGCCACCCCATTAGGATGCTTTTGACACATTACTTTTATTACTTTTCATGCTTACTATATTTTCAATTTTCATGGACATGGAGTAATGCATAGTTCACATATTGGGGGAGTTCTATTTATAAATTTATTTTATGATTTACTAATTCATTTTTTCTTACATTTTTTTAAAATCATGTTAATTTGTAATTTATTTTAAGAAAAGATATTTTGATGAGTGTTGTGTGCTATATTTTTATTATAGTTTGTATTCTTATCTTATTAGAAGGGAGGGGCATGAATGTATATCTTATATTATGATATCCTTTAATGTTTTATCCTTAAATGTTGTATAAATGAATTTACAACAAATCACTTAGATAAAAAAAGTTTAATTACATATATTAAGATTTTAAATTAATCACTTGAATGATAATAATATATTACATAATAAAAAGTGTAATAACTACACTATTCATATGCTTCTAGCTGCATTTATGAATTGGGCTTACATTATGCATGTAAAAATTAAACGAAGTAAAATTGACTAACCTGTATACCTATAAGTCATAAAGTAAATTAAAATTTTATTTACTTGATTGAATAATGAAAAAAATAGGAATTATGATAATTTTAATTGAGAAAATGATAGTGAGATAGGCATTTCTAACATTAAATAAAAAAGGATGAGAGTTGTCATATAAATAATAATGAATGAATATTATCAACTATAGTGGAAATAAAAAATAATATTAAAAATATAATAGCAATTCATAATAGTATAAATATTTGTCTAGTATTTTGTGGAAAGTTATTGATATGTTATATGGAAAGTTATTGATAAATCTTTTAAAGAACACACATGGATCTATGCTACACTAGTCAAAAGTTTTACATATTAAAAAAAAAAAAATCTAATTTTATATAAATTTTAAATGTACTAAATGTATCATAGCTTGTGATAGATTGGAACATAATATGTTGTAGTAATGCTCAATAGATTCTTTTTAGAGATCTACTAGTTTTAATTATTTGTATATTTTTATTAAAATTAATTTTTGAGGCATCCAACACATATAAACCTCACAATGCCACCATATTTTCTTTTATGCAACTATTGTATGAGATTTTATTCTCTTATATTCATTCTATTTTTGTAATCATTACTCTTGAACAAGCAAAGATCTAAGTGTGGAAGAGTTTTATATACAAGAATTTTTCATATACATTCCTAGCCTAAGATTATTGGTTTTATATTTAATTTAGCTTAATTTTATAAATTTTACTATACTAATAATCTAAATTTATATTTCATAGATGAATGATGATTTAGTCAAAATGCATGAGAAAACATATGTATTTAAGTAACTGGAGCCATTGAAATAATTTTTGAAGCTATTGGTGCAAATAGGAGTAGTTTGAACACTTAGAACTCACCCTGATGACTAGGAGCTAGGCTGAGTTCTGACACACTAGAATCTAATAGTAACACAAATTTTTGCATGATCAGATATTGATCTTGGAGCCCACGTGCCAAAGCATAGTGCTTGTTGGAGTCTAGCATTAAGGCAACTAGTTTAGATGCTTAGAGACACCAAAAGCAACTACTTTTAACTAGGATATAGAGTCCTTAACACTTAAGCACTAGATATATAACTAATGAGCTCCTTACCTTGATTTTAGACTTAATTTTATGATAATTCTCTTCTATTTGTGAGTTTATTTGGATTACTATGTAAGTAGCTCTTACGGGACAAATTAAGAGCCTTTTGGACAATCTTTCTAATTTTTTTAACCATCGCCTAGTTTCAAGACTCCATTTAAGTAGTTAAATAGAAAGTACTTTATAAATTTTAAGGCATGACACAATTAAGGGAGCAAATTTAAGCAACATCTTTGAATTTTTATGTTGAGATTTTTTGTACTATAAAGCTTTCATTTTTTTTTTTGGAATGTATTAAATTTCCCTTCAAAAGGATTGGATGTACCAATGATGTTGTAGTTGAATTTTATCTCTTACTATAGTTTTTAGTGTTTTATTTTAAATGAGTATCTCATATTTTGTTCTAAACTTTATTACCTTTTAATAGATTGGCATAGATAAATAACACAATAATATTAATTGAAATTGAGATCAAGAAAATGTGTTAATCCATGAGCCACATAACACAATTATTTGATCTTGATGATAACTAATAAATGATTGGACATTACTAATATTTTATTTTAAGTGTTTGAGGAAAATTACCAAATCTAGTTTGATTAGCAAGTTCAAAAAGACCAATTTAGCTTGGACTTCAGTTCATTGGATTTTTTTTAGGAATTTCATTAAATGACAAATATAGCTAAAAAATCAATAATAATTACTAAATAAATTTTATTTCATTAATTCTTCCTTTTCTTATATTTTACAAAATTACTTTGCATTTTATTTTAAAATTCAAGAAATTAACATTTTTGAAAACTTTTGTTACTTGCATTATTTAAACTATTATCCATTGCATCTTAAACTTTGTTTAGTTCATTTAATGGTACATTTTTTAAAAACCATGATTCAATCAATCAATTATACATTTAATTAATTATGTGACATGGAATATTTTTTATAAATAATGTAATTGTTCTTTTCGCTCACCAAATTATTCTTTTTTCATCACATATCATAATTTTCATTTAATTTGATGATTCATCATGCCATGGCTAAGTTTTACTTGGATAGTTTTAAACATATTTTTGATTTCATTTAATGAATTATTATATTAGTGATTTCCATTTTTGAATAATTTCAAATTCAAGTTATTTTAAAAATTCAAACATGAAATAAGCCTTAAATATTTTGAAAATTATTTTTCTTTGAAGGAATGATTTGGCTCAACATATATATTATTTAACATAATTTTAATTGATTTAATTTAAGCATATTAAAATTTAAATTTAAATTAGATGAGTTGAATTATTTCCTTTCTATAAAATATTATTTACGTAACATCTTGGTAGACACCTTAGTTTTTAAAATTCAAATTTAAATAATGGTTTGAAATTCAAATTGCATATTAATTAGTTCTTTAATTATTAAATGAGAGATTTTCATTAACATTTCATTGATACATTTATGGAATTTCTTTGGCCATCCCATATATTTAATAACTTTAAAAGTTGTTTTAATTTAAATTCAAATTGGTTCTTTAATTATTCTCTTCATTATTTAATAATTATATAGCTAAATTGATTTGCATTAAATCCTCATCCTTCTTTTCTTGGTCATCAAACATTAATTTAAATTTAAGAGATTCAAATTCAAATTAATTAATTTAAATTTTGAAATTAAATCAAGAAATATTTCTTATTGAGTATACCCTTGGATGACCCTCTAAATTCCTCATGCTTGGCAAACCTCTCACATCCATTTTATATTTAATACCTTGCATTTGCTTCATGACTCTTTCTTGATGATACAAGCCTTGGCCAACCACATACTTGTAATATATTCTAAGGAGTTCTTTCACTCAAGAGTCAAAGTTCCTCTCCTCACTCTCTTTAACTTCAAGCATTCCCAAGAGGAGATCACATCATCTTCGTCAAGCCTTCATTGGATTGGAAGAGAGGCATAAAAGCATGATCTTGCCTATCCATCCTTCTTTCAAATGACTTGAGTAACATTGTTCTTTATTTCATTTAGTGTGCTTTATTGGTTTGATTTCACATGATGAATGATAAGGTATTGATTTGATTTTTCTATTTTTTAATGTTTAATCAATCTTCATTCAAGTGATTTAATCTTATAATCATCATGGTTTTATATGTGTTTTAATTGCATTATTTTTCTAAAGTTACATCTTTCATATTTTATAAATGATATAAGGTTAAGATTTGCTTTAACATTGTTACATAAAGTTTTCTTTTTAACTTAAGATTCATATCATTATATTAGTATTTTAAATTATTTTCAAAAATAACATAGAAATCTTTTGTGAGCCATCTCTTATATGTGATTTTTTTTATTAATAAGATGGAGAGAAAAATAATTTTAAAATATAATTATATTTAAAAAAATTATTTCTTTCATTTTTAATTGTAACTTCAAGTTGTTTGGGGGATGTACTTGCCCATGCAAGACAATAGTGATTTATGGTTGTATTTACATAGTATAGGAGAGTATGTGATTGGAGTTGTACTTATCCAATGTAGAAGAATATGTGATTTGGGGTTGTACTTGGTTAGTGTAGAAGAGTATGAATGCTTATAGAAATCTTGAGAGATTTAGAGAATTTTTGGCTCAAATTTCTAAGCGTGGATGTAAACAAGTTTTTCAACTTGTTAGAAACAGATAAAAAAATCTTGTACCTCTTGTCTCTTTACCTCCTACATTTATTTTTCCATTATTGTTGTGCTCTGTTATAAGATAAAAATTTGCAACAATCTTTTCTACAAAAAAACTAAACTTTATTGTAGCTTATATATTTTTTTAAAAATACTTAATTCAACCCCCTTCTTAAGTGCCATAGTTTGTTAACAATTAGTTTAAGAGCCTCATCTCATTTTGTGACTTAACATCCTTGTATTACACAATAGTCTAATGTTTTCCTAAGGATTCACTATCTAAAGGACAATTTACATATACCTCACAAATGCTTGATAATATTACTTTTGATTATTAAAAAATTACATTAGTACTTTTCTTCATAATCAAATTATCACATGTGTCATATGTTACCAAACAAATACCACACACCCACAATAAAGATAAATGACATGAAAGTTGAAAACCATTTCGATGAATGGACTGCTCAAAAAAAAAAAAAAAACTAAATGAACTAAAAGCAAAAGTATGTTATACCTAGTATTATTCTCTACATTCTGATGCTAACATGAGAATTTCTATGCTAAGTAATTTTAAGAAAATATGTGATAAATTGATTATTACTTATAAAGGCACAAATGAGATTTAAGATGAACATATTAATAGACTAGTCCATGAATATGAACTATTTCACATATTGTCAAATGATTCTAGTTTTGATATATACTTAATTAATGAATATTATAATTACATTACATCTTCTTGAAAAAAATATTAAACCAAGATTTAGTTTACAAAATTTTAAGAAGTTTTCTAATAGAATGGGCTGCAAAAGTAATTGATATAAGTGAAGGAAAAGATTTTATCATATATCCACCTAATTAGCTTTTAGGTTCCTTTATAGCATATGAATAGGTACTTTCAAAAAAAAAATCTAAATGATAATGTTTAAAAGAAGGATAATGGAAAAACCATAGCAATACAAGTGGATAAGTTTGATGATGAAACTACTTAGTTCTGAAGTGGACTGTGATAAAGTTTCTTTGATCTCCAAAAGATTAAGACACCTACTTAGAAGAAAGAATCAAAGGTAAAAAAAAAAAATCTAAAGATCATAAATTTCAAACTAAGATATCTCATAAAGGTGAAAGTACTTAAGCTTGGACATGTGAAAGGAGAATGTCTAGAACATACAAATGAAATCACTGAAAAGGAAAAGGAGGTTGAACGGAAGAAAACTAGGACAAAAAGTAACATAAGAAAAAAAAGGCTTTATGGGAAAATTAGAATTTGGAGGAGTCTAGTGATGCTACTTCTAAATAGTTAGTCATTTAATGAATTATTCATTGAATATAAATAGTTAAAAAGAAAATATAATTCTTTGGAAAAAAATAAGAAAGTTAGGATTTTCATGTTCCTTCTCTAAAAGATGAATGTAATAAGTTAAAAATAAAAGTAAATCATTAGTTGATCAATATTTTTATATTAAGAAACTTAATAGAGAAAATACTTTATTAAATTCAAGATTGAATATATGTTTAAATTCACATATTCATGCTTCATCTAGTAGAGTTAGGTTCATGCATATTAATTACCTAGATATAGACCTTATGCAAACTCAAATATTGATGTAATTTTTGTAATAAAAAAGTCATATATCATCTAATTTTCATGCTTGTAGATCGCAAGAAATTCCATAATCCACATTTACTTGGTTATAAAAAGTTACAAATAAATTATAAACATTTTTTTTTGTATAATGTAGAGCTAAACATGTTTGGATTCCAAAACTTGACCTATGATTTTATCATTGAAAAGTCTATGAAGGCATATAGTTGTTGTATAGTAGATGTTTAAGACATATGGCTGGTGATAAAAACAAGTTTACTACTTAAAACCAAGTGAAGCTAAATTCATAGTTTATGGAGATAATGCTAATAGCAAAATCAACAACATTGGATCCATATGTAAGAATTCTATAATCTTAGTTAAAGATTTTCTTGTAAGAGAATTGAAAAAATAATTTCATTTCTTTTAGCCGACTGTGTGATAAAGGTTTAAATGTTGCATTTTATATTTTATATTATAACAAAGATAAAATAATATTTCATTAATTGGTCATAAAAAAATGTTTACTTTGTTGTTTTGAAAAATTTATATGGTGCAATTTTAAATCTACTTTAATTTAAAAGCATACTGATGATGATGTTTGGTTATGACATAGAAGATTATGTCAAATAAACCTATAAGCACTTAATAAAATTGCTAGACTATATTTAGTTGATGGTTGCTTAAATTAAAATATCATTCTAATTATGTTTAAGATTCATACATTCTTGGTAAGCATTCAAAGAGTTCTATTAAAAATAAGAATATAATTTTTACATCTAGACCATAAGAACTTTTACATATGAATATATTTGGTCATATTAGAACTACTAGTTTATGTGGTAAGTTTTATGGCTTTGTGATTGAGGATGACTTCTCTAGATATACTTAGGTGATGTTTTTGGGAAATAAGAATGACACTTTTGAGGTTTTAAGAAAATTTGCTAAATATATTCGGATATTTGTTTCATAGGGCTCAAGCTGATCATGAAGTGCATTTAAAAATAAATCATTTGAAAATTTTTGTGATAAAAATAGTATTAGACATAGTTTTTCTACTCCTTGAACACTCAAGTAGAATGGAGTTATTGAAAGAAAGAATAAATTCATTAATTCAATTAAGTATAGCTATGTTGACTGATAATAAATTATCAAAATAGTTTTGAGCTGAAGCTATGAATACTACTTGCTACATGATGAACATAATTTATTTAAATACAATTTTAAATAAGAACCCTTAGAAATTACTTTTTGGAAAGAAACTTAAGATATTTTTATCTCCATGTTTTAGGATGTAAGTATTTTATTTTGATAATGGAAAATAACTTTTAGAAAATTTGATTTAAATTTAATGATGAAATTTTCTTAGATTATCTATTCTAACAGAGCATATAGAGTTTTTAATAGAAGAGAATTTATTATAGTGCATGTTATGTTTGATAAAATTTCAATGATTCTATTAGAGATGATGTTGTTGATAATGAAATTGATAATCTTAAGAAATTAACTTTAGAAGAAAATGCTGATGTTTTTTTTTTGTTTCAAGAATGGAAGTATAATAAGAATCATCTTAAGAATTTGATTATAGAAGATCCATCCCAAAGTGTTGTAAAAATTAGACTTTTAAGGTGTGATTATTTACCATTTTTATCTAAGATTGAACCTAAATTTGTTAATAAAGCTTTAAGAGATCATTATTAGATTATTTCTGTAGAAGAAGAGTTAAATCAATTTGTAAGAAATGATATTTGAGAATTAGTCCCCAAACATTAAGATTAGAATTTTATCGAAACTAAATGTAGCTAGGAATGAAAAGAAGCATAACAACAACATAATTCATTCAATGGATACTATCAACATGATTAAGAGATACAATTATAAAGCTACACATAATAGATGCCTCAAGTAAGAGCACTTTGCTGGTATGCTACCAAATCTTCTCAACCAATTTGGAATAACTAGAGATAATAGAAATTTCTTAGGAGCTTATTTATTAGAATATGCTGAGAAGAAATTGCCTGATTAATGTTGATAGGAGCTTACAACCTTCCTTAGGTGCTGCTAGTATTGGTGGCTTATTTTGTGACCACCATGGAAAATATCTGCTACAATTCTCATTGCCTATGGATGTCATTTCTTCTTTACATATTGAATGTGCTACTTTTCTCATAGCTCTACGAAGTGCTATCCCTATTCTCCACACTACTTATTGGCTAGAATCTAATATAACACTCTTGTTCAACTTAATATCAAGTGATGGGGCTACCAACATACCATGGTATTTGATCCACTTATCCAAAAGAATCAAACACTATGCTAGCATGCTCTCTTTGCAATTATCGACATCAAGAGGGAGGGGAACCACTTGGTCGATATGCATGTAGGATTGGGAGTTAATACTCATCAATTTCAGATTTAAACTTCTCTAGATACAGAGATAAGTACACTTCAAAAGTGGAAGTTTAAACCTTCCTTACATTTGGAGCATATACATGTAATATTTGATGTTTTGGATTGCTTGTATTTACTAAACCAGCTCATTTTCCCTATAAAAAATGTTATTAGAATTATATGGGTCCTTAAGGGTGTATTGTTAAGAAGAAAGTTACATTAGTTACACAGGGCAAAAAATAGATTGAGGGGATATATTTTGAGGAATCCTTTGCACCTATATCAAGAATAGAGACCATTAGGCTATTCCTTGGTTATACATATTAAAAGGATTTTAAACTCTTTCAAATGGATCTTCTGAGTACATATTTGAATGTTTATTAACCAAGATATATTTGTATTAGTTTTGATAGCTTGGATTTTCTTGATTATGTTTTCAATTTGTGGAAAGCTTTAGATAATTTGAAATAGGCTTTATAAGCTTCATATGATAGGTTAATAAGTTTTTTTTTATTAACCATAGATTTAAAATGGGTAGAGTAGATATCACTCAATTCCTTAATTAAAAATATATGAGATGATCTGATTATTATACAAGTATATATAAATATAATATCTTTTTTAGAAGTACTAATGAATTTTTGTATCATCTATTCTCATCCTTGATGTTTAAGTAAATTTAAATAAGTATGATGGGAGAGCTTAACTTATTCTTGGGTCTTCAAATAAGTCAATAAGAAAATGACACCTTCACCTATTAGACCAAGTACCCAAATGAATTGGTTGAAACATTTGATAAGAAGAGATTCAAATCTAGTAAAACCCTAGGAGCCCCTCCACTAAATTGGATTTAGATGAATCTAACAAAGTTGTTGACCAAAAGCTAATATAAGAGTATGATATATTCAGTTTTATGCTTTATTTCTAGTAGGCCTAAAATTATGTTTACTATTGTCTTTAGTGCATAATTTTAGGCCAAACTTAAGAAATCTCATTTAATAATAGTCAAGCATATATTTTATTTATTTAATGGGAACCTTTAGCTTAGTTTTATGGTATACTAAAGGTTCTTTATTATATTAATTCGTTGCTTACTTTGATGCTAATTTTAGGAAAAAAAGTGCATCAAGCACATGATACTTTTATAATCATCATTTGTGTCGTGATCATTTAGGAAGCAAAACTATGTCATTCTACTATTTAAGTTGAGTACATAGCTGTAGAAAGTTATGTTGATCAGATTCTTTAGTCAAAGCAATAGTTAAATGACTTTAGCGTTAGGTTAAAACACATTCCCATTAGATGTGATAACACTAGTGCTATATGTTTGATTCAAAATGCTATTCAAAACTCATGGACCAAACATATAGAGATTATACACTATTTTGTTAGAGATCATGAGTACAAAGGTGATGTTAATACTAAATTTATTAGCACTAATTTTGAAATTACAAATATTTTTGCTAAACCTTTATCAGAAGATTGCTTTTTCAATTTAAGACATATGCTTGACATGTAAATCCAACCATTTAATCTCATTCACTTTACTTTTAAATTTTTTACACATATTCATATATGTTTTGATGTAATTGAAGAGGGGGAAAAAGTCTTTTAGCATCAATTTTTTACATGCATATATTTAAGGGGAGATCATGAATTTCTTTAGCTACATGATTCACTTTGTTACATGATTTATTTAGGTACATTATTTATTTTGCAAAATTTATTTGAATAAGATTAATGTAAGGACAAAGTCATTTTGCATCTTCATCCCTATATATTACCAACATTCATTTATCATCATTGAAAAGGGAGGATTGTTGATTCCATGAGCACCAAGAATTATTTTATTTTGATGCAACAAACACATGATTGAATGTTACTTATATTTTATTTCAATTATCTTAAGAAAATTATGAAATTCAGTTTGATCAACTATCTTAGAAAGATCAATTTAGCTTGGATTTAAGTTCATTAGAAATCTTCTTAGGAACTGCATAAAATGACAAATAGAGCTAACAATATTAATAATAATTACTAAATTAATTTTATCTCATTTATTCTAATATATGAAATATTTTTACTAAATTACTTTGCATTTTTTTCCAAATTCATGAAATTATTCTTTTTAAATAATTTGGTCACATGCATTATATAAAATCTTATCCATTGCATCTTAAACTTAACTTAAATCATTTAATATTGCATTAATTAAAGTCAATGCATGCTTCATTCATTAAATTGTCCATTTAATTTAAATATGTGACATTGATTATTATATTAAATAATGTAATTATTTTTTTTCTCTTATAATTACTCTTTTTTCTTTTATAGCATATTTTTGATTTAATTTGTTGAATTATTGGATTAATTATTATTATTTTTGAATATTTTCAAGTTCAAATTATTTTAAATAGTCAAATTTGAAAAAGCTTTAAATAATTTTTAAATTTAGTTTGCCTTCTTAGAATGTTTTGACTAGCCCCATATTATGATTTAACTTAATTTATATTTATTTGATTTGATTTAAGTGGATTAACATTTAAATTCAAATTAGATTGAGTTCAATTATTTCTTTTTAAAATTTTCTAATTATTCTTTTGATTATTTAATGATTATTTAGCCAAATTGATTTATATTATATCCTCTTCTCTCCATACTTGCACATTCAACATTAATTTAAATTTGTTTGATTCAAATTCAAACTAATTAATATGAATTTTGAAATGAAATCATAAAATATTTCTTACTGAGTATACCCTTGATCGACTCCTCTTAATTCTCTTATGCTTGCGTGATCACTCAACTTGATAATACAAGCCTTTGTTGAGCACAAACTTACAAAAATTCCTAAAGAGTTATTTCATACAAGAGCCAATGTTCTCATCCTTACTCATTCTCACTTCAAGCTTTCCTAAGAGTAGATCACACCATCTCTTCAAGACTTAAATTTAATTAGAGGAGATGCATAAAAGTTTGATCTTGCCTTTCCAGCTTTCTTTCAAAGGGCTTGAGTAAGATTGATCTTTATTTCATTTAAATATACTTTATTTTTTTAATTTCACATGATGAATGATAAGGTTTTGATTTGATTTACAAAGTTTTTTAATTCTCAATTATTCTTCATTCAAGTGATTTAATTATATAATCATCATGGTTTCATATGTATTTTGATTATAGTATTTTTTTTTTTGTAAAGTTACAACTTAAAGTTTTTGATCATTCATGTTTTATAAGTGATTAAATTTTTAGATTTGCTTTGACATCATCACATAAATGTTTCTATTTAATTAAAGATTCAGATCAATGCATTTATCTTTTTAATCATTTTGATAAATATTAAAGAAATCTTTTGTAAACATTCACTTATTTATCATTCTTTAGCTTAGTGTGTTTTAGAGCAAAATCTTTTAAAATCTTATAGTTAGGTTTAAAATTTTTTATTTTTTATTTTCTCTTATAAATTCAAGTTGTTTAAGGTTGTACTTGCCCATATAGGAGAGTACATGATTTGTGGTTGTACTTGCCTAATGTAGGAGAGTACGTTATTTGGTTGTACTTATTCAAAGTAAGATAATACATGATTTGAGGTTATACTTAGTTGATGTAGTAGAGTAAAAATGATTAATGTAATCTTGTGAGATTTGTGAATTCCTAGCTTAGGTTGCCAGTCATGGATATAATATAATTTTTAGGATCAGCTAAGCCACGTAAAAAATATTACGACCCATGTCTTTTTTACTTTATGTCTTTGTTTTTGTAGTTTTGATGTGCTTTGGTATGAGATTGAAATTTATAATTATATTTTTTTGCAAAATTAAAATTAAGTTTTAAAATGTAATTTTTTAAATAGCCAATTTACTCTTCTACTAGGTGTCTTAGTATCTTAACAAAATAAATTCATCTTGGATAAAATAGCATGGTGGGTTGTGGGTTAGAGATAACTACGCTAAACACATGTAGATCTTTTTAGATCCAAAGAACTTTGATAGTTTTCTTTGCATCGAGTATAAGATTGAGAAATTAGAAGGTTGCATGAAGAAATCAAAGGCCCTAAGCTTTCAAGAGAAAGTAGCACCTATATTGATCAGAGTTTGATATTTGTTTGTGTAAACTCAATAAAAGATAAATTAGTGAATGCATCTAGGTCAAATCTAATCTCTACAAACTTAGCTTAATCGATTAATTAACCAAACCTTTTTCCATTAATAGTAAATTTTATTATTATATTATAGTTTTAGTTTTACATTTCATTTTTGAACATTAACCAAAGTTTAACCATTTGAATAATAGTTCATTAATCTAATTATAATAATTGGTGTTTATTCTGTGGGAAGACACTCTTACTTTTAATTACTTATAATGACCACATTCTCTTAGATGATAGCTCATCCATTAGTCCAATCTTTTAGCCTAATTATTATGTATAACATGTTTTATAATTCTTCTAAAAAAATGAATTTTTGTATTTTCCGTTTGATTAGTTCTTTCTTTTATCTTGACTTCTTTCTTTCCTCATCCTTAAGCTTTCTAGGTCATTTTACCACATCATTATGCAAGAAGGGTATCCATTGAACTTTATCTCTAAGACTTAAACTATTTTCTTTTTTTTTTCTTTCTATTTTTATGTAAACCTTTATTGAATTAATGTCTCTAAAATAGATAGATTTCTTTTTGGAAGGAAATATGCTGCATCCTCATATAACTTTTTTAAGGCTTGTAATGTTGTCAAACATTTAATCAAAAGTGACAATTTTGGCTTGTTCTTAATTAAAGATTATTTTTGTAATCACCCTTACAATTAATGAATATTACATCTTCATGAAAAAAAATAGATGTGATCATATGTAGAGTAATTTGATGTAGTAGAGATGTGATCTTTGTATGACATATTTCAAGGCTAACGTAGCCCCTTATATAGGTCCACTTGCTTGATCATGAATATGGATGAGTCGGCTATCTTATACTCAATTGAGTTGTAATGTAGGTAAGTGACTTATGAGTTCACCTATAGTGGTTGCACAATTGACAACATGTACCTTGTTATGGTATGAAGAGTGAGATTCCTTAGTTGATGAGTTGGTGGCAAGGTGGAGCATGGCCAAATACTAAGTTGGCCTATTTAGTATGATCCCACTAGTTGTTCTACTCAAGCAAATCAGCTTTGCTAATGGTATACCCTATGTATACACTTAGGTTATTTTCATATCTCCCTATTTATATTAAAATAAATGGTTAAATAAAATCTATTAAAAAGATAAATAAAAAATTGTAACCTTAAGAATCAAAAAGTTTCCAACCAAAAAGCATGTTGCTTAATGTCCTCAACTTGGCATTCTTTTTTTTAGAATTATTCAAGGTTATTCAAGAAGATTATAATAATGCACTCTTGAGCATATTTTCTAAAGTTTGGCTTCAACCATTATCCATTAACTTAAAGTGCCTTTTTAATGATAAATTTTAACTGCTCTATAATAGTATAGCTCTTTTATCATAAGTGGTTCTTGCAATCTAGTCCTTAATTCACCTAGGCACAACTTTAATCTTAAGTTATACATTAGTACTATGAAAACATGTATACATTTCTTCTTCTTAAAATGCTTGTCATGCCATATTTTTATTCTCTTTTTATATATAACATTCTTATGTAAGGAATGAAAAAATTCATCCATCTTATTTTATTACAGTAGTCTTTTCACTCTTATATGCTACATATCCAAATTAACTTTTTTTTTAATAGCTCAAAATTCTTTCTACCTTAGTTCCACTATTATATGTAAAGCCATTCCAAAAACTGAACAATATAGTAACAAAACTATAAAAGTTGTATAAGCTTTTTTTATGTAGGCTAAAGGAGCACCATCAAGTTTTAAAGATAAATCTTTTTTTGCTTTATCATGGAATAATAACTAGTCTCTATCAACTTGGAGGCCTACTATCAAAAATGTTGAAGAGTGATGCTAAATAAGATCTCTTGAAATCAAACCCTTTATACATAAAATAACTCAACCTCTAGAATATTATTAAGTGGTTTTTCATTTCTCTTTTAATGTTCTATGTCCTTAGACATTTGTCTACAGATTCATGAGAATTTTTGAATAATGTGGGGCAATTAAAATTTAAAAAATATATTTTTATTATGTGGTCAAATCTAAAGTGTTTATTGCACACAAAGGAATGGTAAATATGTATAATGGTGGGTTTCTCTACCTTTTTGATACACCTTCAAATAATTTAGTCTAATTAGAACTTCTATAACTAAGGATCATATGATAAGTAGTGCTTAATTACTTACATAAATTTTTTATTATTGGTATGAATATTTGGATGCATGACACAACATGATAAAAAGTTGATGAAATCATTAAACCATGACACTAGTGATGTATTAATATCAAACAAATACTCATTAGAAAAAGCCTTTACAATTGACCCAATTTGTGTTTATCACTTTCTTAATGTTCCATTTACAATAAGTGATCAATATCAAAATTTTATATGCCCTTCTTATCCTAATGATGTATACTAAATTTTTATAGATGCACTTCCCATTTGATCAACAATGGTTTAACATCTTTTTTAATTAAATATTTAATTGATGAATGATCAATGTTTAGAATCACCTTAGTTCCAATAAAATAGTCTTTAAATGAATTAAATACGAAGATCACCATTAGTAACATCTATTTAGTGCACCATAGCATAACTAAACATCCATGATTGTATGGTTAGTATAGTAGATTGTATGAAACTTCATACTAATTTAGCATAAGCAACATAGTTAGTCACATGACAAAATAGTTCAGATAGTAGACTCCAGTTTAGTGCAATAATGATAAGAGCAATGATGTGAGCTATAATAAGTATTCTGAATGTATGATAGCACTCATCATCAAATTTTTATTATATATACTTAGTTAGGAGATTGTTGATGGGCATAGTGATCATTAAGAAATCCTTGATGAATCTCTGATAAAAGACTACATACTATAGAAAGTTGAAATTTTCATTAATTAGTGTTGGAGGAGGAAGCTTCTCAATCACTTCAACTTTAGCTTTGTCCAACTTTATACTTGTTTCAAAAACTTTATACCTTCTTCCACTAAAAATTGGAACATCTTCGTACTCAATGTTCTATACTTCTCATTACATCATTTAAGCATTTCCTTTGAGTGCTTCCAACATATATCATAAGATTTGCCAAAACTTAAAAGAATTATATATAAAAATCACGCTTGAGAATATAATCATCATGCAATGTTGGAAGGTGGTAAACATATTACTAAATCTAATTGAAACCCTCTTGAATATGAATTCTCCATATAAGATAAATGTCATGGTATTTTTTTTCCTTTTTCTTTAAAAGTAATGGATATTTTATTTTAACTTGAATATCAAACTAAAAGTAGTAACATGAGTGTTTAATAAATTTATTAAGCACAAAATCAATGAATGGAAAGGAAAATGATATATATTTTTTGGCATTTTATCTAATTTAATTTAATCAATACTAAATAAAGTTATTATTTTTATTTAGAACCATTATGATTCATCCATTCTTAAGTAAACCCTATTTTAGGCTTACCCATGAGTTACTAAAAGTTAGGTAACTAATTCCAACATCTAATAGCCTTAAGACTTTGGCCTTCATGACTTCCTTTATATAGGTATTGCATTTTTATTAATATTTTATAAATGGTTAAAAGCTTTATTTCATAAAAAGCTTATGCATGTTTATGGATTGGTTGATGCTATAGATATTTATAATTGACAACTCCAAAATAGTTCTTTATTCTCTTGGCATAGCTAACAACTTGCTCTTATATTTCTTCTATAATTTTGATAAATGATAATATGTAGGTTGATGAATCTCAAAAGAATGCATACTTCAATTGGATTGGTAGCTACTTTATTTCTAGGTATGAGCAACTTCCCAATTGAGACATCAGGCCTATTCTCTCTTACTTATGGTATTCAAATGAATTTTTGATAAACATGAATGCTACATTACTAAGGCTATTAGTGTGATTAATGACTTCAAGATTATCTGGTTGAGAAATCCAATTATACATGAAATAAGTTTATCTATGAACAATCTAAATAACTAATTTTCTTAACATGTGTCAAGAGTGTTCATCCTTGCGAAGCCATCAAAATCATTAGTAGGATGCTTTATGACTATGAATAAATTACAAGTAACTTCTTCCTCACAAATTGATACATTGTGCTCTCCCTTCTACACATTAATTAGAGCTCTTCTAGTTATTAATAAATAATGGATTAGAATAATTAGTATCTCTTGATATTGATCCTCCATGTTCAAAACCATGAAGTCTATTAGAAGTATAAATTTATCCACATCCATGTGCATGCCATCAAAATTCCAATTGGTCATAAAATGAGATGATGGTTGGCTTAACTTCATTAATACCAAGTTTGATATATATGTTTAGTGGATTCAAGTTTAACAAAGCTCCCAATTACTAATTGAAATGCATACTTCTAATAGTGCAAGGAATAGTGAAGCTTTTAACATCATTAAGCTATTAAGCAGCTATGGCACCCAAGAGGAGGGGGTAAATTTGATATTTTAAAAAAATATTACAAACTAAAACTTAGTTTTAAAATATTGTAAAAAATTAATGAGATGAAAAAATAATTAATATTATCCCAAAAAAAAGTAGATGTAATAAAATAAAGTACACAGGAGGCACAAAATATTTTATGTGGTTTGGTCAAACCTGAAAACTAGCCAACATCTATGCATAATCTACCTGATTAGGAATTACTAATTCAAATGTGATTACAACAAATGTTCCATACTCTTCTACACTAAACAAGTACAACCTCAAACAAAGAAATACAAGAAAAAGAAAGATATAAGAATAAAACTATATCTTCTCTAATTTTAAAATAATTTTTCTCTCAAGCCAAACTAAGCAACAATAAGACAAATGGAAGATAGCTTATAATAAATATTTGTTCTTTTAATTTTAAATCATGCAATGATATGAACTTAATATAAAGCAGTTGAAATGATTTATCTTTAAAAATGTTTGCACAAAGTGAAATGATAATTTTAAAAATGAGAACTTAAAACAACTTATGACAAAGTGCTTAGAACAATTTAACTTTTAAGATTACTTTCACTAAGTGGAAATAATAAATCCATAGAAAAAATTATGTAAGCCTTAATAAAATGATCTACCAAAATCACAACACAAACCAATGACAATATGATTATTTAAATCTTTGAATGATGAAATGAAATGAACATAGAATAAATACTTTGATAATTTAAAATTCATATATTTTTAATCAAAACCAAAATCACAAAATTCAAGAACACAAACTATGAAAGTAAGTTATAACAATCTTACTCAAGTCCTTTTGGATGAATGAAGTTATGAGCACAAGACTTGAAGTGTTGTTCTCCAAAACTTGCAATTTAATTGAAGAAGAAGAAGAAGAAGAAGAAGATCTTCACTATGGTTGAAGATGTGATAAGGGAAGAGAGAGCTTGAGCACTTGATTCATAGTGAACACACCAAGAGAAACTTTTGCTAGGGGTTTGGCCAATGTGAATTTTGCAAGAGAGAAATAAGTCATGAAAGCCATATGTGGTGTTTATTTTTGGAAGTGTCGTGGACACCACACAAATCGTAGGGGGTACTTATTGAAGTGAGCAGGTATCACATTAAGGTATGATGTACTATCTTAAAAGATAGAGAGATCACCTTACAATGGACCGAATCACCTAATAAAGACTCCTAAGACATGATGGGCCTTTGAATATACTAGAGATTTTCCCCTACTTTACATGGAAAAGTAAAGTAGGGTTTATTTTATGTTGGGTTCTTAAGTTCCATATGGAGGCAAGCCTCCATAGTTAATTACATCCTAGCAAATGAGATTCTCTAAGAACACTCTTGATTAAAGTAGGCAATCATTATCTCCAAAATTTTCAAGGTTAATACTATCAAAGGATTGGTTATTTTAGAAATCAAGTGGGATAGATTAAGTGGAAGATTTATTTTGGAATCCAAAGGAGATAAGTAAGAAATGCTCATGATACTAGGAAGCCTAGTGAGGATTCTAGTCTACCCTATGGTGGGGCTTTATATATATTTGAAAGTGAAGAGATTTATTTATTTGAGTTGCATTTTTATTAGATTACTAGAGCTTATAATCCATCAACACATGATTATGAAAATGCCTAATATGTGAGGATTTATGCTCATAGCCTGAAAGAAATAAGCAATCTTGAATCCTAAATCTAAGGAGCTTTAATACAAGTTAAAGTGCAACCTAAGGCTAAGCGAAAGGGGACATAAATTATTTACTTTCACAAGAGAGAATAAACAGTCTAACTCTTCTAGACTTACAATCATCTAGAGCAGCCACCAGCTAACACCTCCTACGATTCAAAACCATATAGGCCCATCTTATATAATTGCAAGATGGTTAAGCTTATTATTTAATTTGAAAGAAAATAAAGTCCTAAACCCACTCTTTAAGAAACTAGAGCATGAGTGGTATGAGCTTATGACTAGTCTAAAAATGCAAAATCTTTTCAAGTTTTATTCCGCTTTTGACACAATATTTTGGACAAAGTCTTCAAATTTTTATTGCTTAAATGCATGATAAAATTAATTATTGGCTAAATTAGTGAGAAGAAGGTGTTCTCTACCACAAGGGATACCGTCATAGGTCAAGCATTTCCCTATCGTGCAAGGATGGAGATCCTTCATATTCAAGAAAGAAGAAATGTGACATGCATGATGTGAGACATACAACCATACAGCTATGGGGTTGCTAAATCTTTTAATTATCTTATTTAACACCTAAGATTTATGGTGAAGTTATGAATTTTTTAAGACTTGGTTATGAGTTATTAGTTGGGTAAAAAGTTAATTTTATTCTAAGGGCCTACCACATTCAGGCCACACATTAAAGCATCAAATATAAAGAAACTATGAAAATCATGTAATCTTAATGCACAATTTAAACATAACGTCAAATAATTTTATAAACTAACGCAAAAAATAAAAGGCTGGTGCGGCCGGGTGTGCCGTACACCCCAAAAAAGAGAAAAAATTGGTAGCCTAGCTCTACCCTTATACATCCTGGAATATATGAGAATAATTTCAATTAGAAATGAATACATACTATGGGAGTCTTCTCTTCTTCATGTATTCACAACTTCTTTCTCCTTCTTTAGTTTTGATTTACTCTAAAGACATCACAGGAAACCCTAGTTCTAAGCCTTCTAGCCACTGCTCATCTTAATCCCCCATAGCACTAATCCTAATTCCTATTATAAAATTACATTTATATGAAAAAAGTAAATCTAACTACACCTGCAAAATAAGGATTAACTAAACATACATACAATCCCAAGCAGTTATATTTATAATTTGGCCTTAACACCTTACACATGGGTAACCAAGCCCACCTATCTTAACTTTGATTATGCTTAGGGGTTTAAGAAACCTGCAATCAAAGCATTTATACTTATTTTTTAGCAACCCCTTAAGCATAATTCCCTACAAAAGATATGATTAGGCTAAGAATGGCCTAACATCCAGTCTATGAAACATACACCCTAACATCCAGTCTAAAACATTACATTACAAAATAAAACATACATCACACATACACCATCCTAACTTAGGACTAGAAGTGGTGGCTTAATTCTAATGTGTGTGCTAAGGCTTTGTGTGGTATGTCTTAACTAAGTATTAGAGTTATGGTTTTCTAAGTGTGGAAGAATTTAATTTAACATAATGGTTGGTTTCATTTCACATTGTTTAGTTGATTTATGAATTTTAATTTATATTTTGTTTCATTTCATATGATTTACACTTAGCATCTAAGTGTAATAAAGTGAGGAAAGAGGCTTACCCCCTTTCATCCCTACCTTAAGCCACTTTTTAAAGAACATTTTTATGACTTAGTTCTCTTTTGTAAATGGCTAATTAAGTGTTATCTTATTAATCCTAAGTTTGGGTTAACTTTAAATAATCTTAATTGATATGAAAGGCATATTAAGATTAATATAATTGAATTACTATCACATTGCATATATCAAGTGATTCCTTTCCATCACATGTAACATCCATATGATCTGACACTTAGCATATCTATACATATAACATATTTTGGCACACTTAAACGATGAAGGATGCATATGTTTGAAATTTATATTTTGTCTAATTGAATTATTTGTATATATGTATTAAAGCTCTATCCAAATTCTAATGCAAAAATACATATGAATGAAATTAAATAAGTACGTGCCTTTGTTAACTAGGTAAGTGAGATAATCAAATGACCTCCTTGGGGCTACTTAAAGCATCATTTTTCCAGGATGTCTAGATTATATACTTATTAAAATTCAATCATATGTAGATTCATATACATGAATAAAGGAAAGAAGCTTTACATCCACATACTATATGTTTTAGTGACTTAGGTAATTATGAATGCATGCATTTTTAGTAGAAGAAGAGAGGGGTTTTAGTCTTTAATCACATACACATACACATGTATAAAAGATGTAAGTAAATACGTGTCATTGTTAACCAGTGAAGTGAGGTAATCAAATGACCTCCTCGGGGCTACTTAAAGCCTTGTATTCCCGAGATGTCTAGACTATATACTTGTTATCTTAGATACATATTAATGTATACATGAAATAGAAGAATAAATATCATGCAAAAATTAAAATTTTTCAATGGTTGAATTATTTATGAACATGAATTGAGGCTTTATCCAAATTCTAATACCAAAATACATAAGAATGAAATCAAATGAGTACATGCCTTTGTTAACGAGAGAAGCGAGTTAATAAAATGACCTCCTTGGGGATATTAAAAGCCTCATATTCTCGAGATGTCTAGACTATATACCCATTAACAGTCAAACTTATGTAAATCTATATATGAATTCAAGGAAGAGAGCTTCACATTCACATAACTAAGCTATATACACATGCAAGTCCTATATGTATTCATAACTATCATAACTTCACATGTTATTATCAATTTGTAAACTTTGAAAAATAGATTTGGATTTATTAATGATAATAACAACACATATCATTAAGTTAAACCAACACATGCAAGCTTACATAAATAAAATCTATTTTATTCATTTAGATTTAAAAACATGAATGCATGGATTCATATGACATACAAAATTTAGAAGTGATTGTAAAGGAATAACTAAATATAAACACATGGCTCATTCAAATACATTAATTCTTAAGGACAATCACATCAAATAAAATTGTTTAAAGAAAACCAAAGTTCATTATTAATTTTATTTTGGATTTGAGTTGAACTTAAAGAGGGAAATTATTCATTGTTTTGATCTCATTCCCATATTAGTAATCATAATTTTTTTATGGAAAGATAATTAAAATTTTATGAATTAGTTAAGTTGAATCATTAATTAAATCACTTAATTACCCTTACCTATGTTTCTTTAATTTGATTAATCATTTGATCATGAGTCACAAATGATATGAACATGTGAGAAAAGTAAATTTGCAATGTTCCTAAAGGACTTAATGCAATTGGCTCATAATTAAAGATTAATTAAGTTAAAGAATCTAATTAAGTACTTTTATGACTTTTCCACACTTATGAGTTAATCATAATTTCCTTAAAGGGTCTTTATGTTATTAAATATGTAAAGAGGAACTCTCTATTTCACTATTAATTATCTGATGTGATTTACATTTTAATTTGATTTAATTTAGCCATTTAATTAATTATCATCTTAATTAACTCTCTTAATAATGAAATGAACTTGGGAAAGAGACTAGGAAGGAGGTCCTAATCATTCTCCCTCATCCATTTACTATTAATCAATGATTAGTAAGCTTTAATTAATTAATTTTTTGCTATTTTGAATGTTAATTAATCACCAAATTAATTAAGGAAGGTAATTAAGGTTTGAAACATCAATTTCCTTAATTACTTAGGTAATAAATTTCAAGAAAATCATGGGAGGTAGAGGTCATCCCATTAAATCAATTCCCCAAGTTTGGAATCAATTACCCAGATAATCAGGTTTTAACCAAGCTAATTAAGTATTCATTCAAACCCTAATTAAGTATTAATTAATTTTCAAAATTAAATGGGAATATTTTTAATTAAATCTCCTCTATTTTACCTTAAAAATGAGTATTTATTTATATTTTTTAGATTTTTGTACAATTAGTTATGATTTTTCAAAGTTTCAGTGATTAAAGTGGATAATTAAGCAAAAAAGCTTAATCTCATCGACGCCACGTGGATCACTAATGTGGCGTGCTTTCCATGTGGCACCAAGAGATTGGTTACTTAAAATTGTCTGACGCAACAACGGCGTGGTGGCGGTGGACTCGCTTTCGTCCCTACCATCTGATATAAGATCGGATGGTGGGGAATAATCCCATGGTTCCTTTAGAATAAATCAAGATTAATCTAATTGATAGATCATGATCGTCTATTCCAATCATGTAGAATGGATGATGGATGATTTATCATCCTTCGAGTGATGGAAGATGAACTTTGTACACCTTCCTTCACCCAAATTGAGCTCGACGGAGCTCGGGGAAGCTCAGGATCGATCCCACACCTTTAGGAAAGTGATCTACAAGGTTCATACAGTTGGATTCAGATGACATTCACATTTCCTTCAAAAAGGCCTAGAAAAAATTAGAAAAAACTCAGTTTGCTAGAAAATACCTTGTTGGAGCTTCAAACCAGTGGTGAACTGACCGAGGTAGCTTCGCCTTGAAGAGGCAAAGCCTGTTGATAAGATGGTGCCTTGATTCCTCATCGGCAGCTCTATGAATCAAACGCCACCGGGATCCCACCAGAGTTGGTATAGGAGGTACTTCTAGTGCTTGAAATGCTCGGTGGAAGATTCATTTTGACTCACCAGAGTTCAATGAATGTGTGGGTGAAGTTAATTTGAATGGCATTGAGTTTTGGTGGAGTTGGACGAAGATGGAGGTTGTCTTATTTTGGGTTGGTGCTTTCAGGCAAGGAAGATGCTCAAGAAGCTTGGGAAGAGGCTCTAGATGCTTGTCTTGAGTTGCTAGGGCTATGAGGCTCTCTTTTTGTTGAATTAAATCAAAATGAGGGGGTATACCCCCTTCTCCCTTGAATTAGATAGTGTGGATCAGTTTGGCCTCTAGTGGCCACCACATGTGGTCATGGGTGGCAGGGAGGTGCTGCATTGACTCAGTTTGAGTCTCCAAAGGTGGGGAGGTGGTTACCATGAGCAAAGGTGGCTGTCCTTGGGTTGCCAAGTGTCCCAATGGATTTGATAGGTTAGCACACCTCCAAATGGATCATGGTGGACCCAAACATCTTTGGGTTAGGTGAGCCAATGGTCCTAGGGTCCACTTAGAGCTTTGGGTGGCTAGGGGAGAAGACTGGATTTGACCACCAAAATGTGAGTTTTGTCTCATGTGGGAGGCTTTACTCATTGGGAAATGGGTTAATTCAGGTCCAAAATGGGTTGGGTTTGATTTAAGCTGACCCAAGGTGAGCCAAGGATGGGTCATGCCAAATTTCATTGGGTTTTAGCCTAGTTTGAATGGGTTTGGGTGTGGTTCGAAGGGGTTAGGCTTAATTTGACCCATGTAGGTCAAATTGGGCTAGGTTGGGTCAAGCTGGCCAATTATTCAAATTAGGTCAAGCCAAGGCTTGGGTCAAGTTCAAATGAGTATTTGGAATATTTTGGTTCAATTGGTTTAGTTTAATTTGTCTTAGATTTGATTTTGGCTCATTTGAATTCATTGGGTCAAATAGGTCAAGTTGACCAATATGGCCAAATTGGCCAAATTAGCTTGGGTTAGGCATTGGTTTGGGTTCAATTGATGATTTGAAGATGATTATAGGCTTTGATTTTAATAAATTTGGATTTAGGATTGATTTAGGCCAAATTGACCCTTTAGGTTGGGCCAAATGGGTCAATTGGGTTCAATTGATCAAATTAGGTTCAATCAAGGCTTTGATCAAGTTCAAAAATCAAATTGGAATGGATTTGTGTCATTGGTTTGAATCAATTTGGATTAGATTTTGATTTGACCCAATTTTACTCTTTTGGTCAAATTGGGTCAACTTAGGTCAAAGGGCTATTTGGATTTGGTTTGGCTCAATTGATGATCAAGTCATGTTCAAGGGTTGATTTTAGGTTGATGTGAATCATTGGTTTCAATTGATTTGGCTTAGGATGAGATTTGGTTCATTTGGCTCATGTAGGTTAAGTGGGTTGACTTGGTCAAATGGCTAAGTTAACTTGGTTTGACCCAATTGATGGCAATTGATCAATCAAGGATAATCAAGAATCATCATGGGAGGTTTTAGATGGTTTGATTCAATCCAATTTGGGTTGGATTGAGATTTGGTTCACATAGGTCCTTTAGGTCACTTTGGGTCAAGTGAGCCAAATGGTCAATGGCTTGATTGGAATTGAATTGCTGAATTAGGCCATCCAAGATGATCAACAATCATGGAGAAGATTTGAAGGGCTGGTTCAATTGAAAATTGATCAGATTTGACTTGGTTTGGAATAATGATTGAAATTCATGAGAACAATTGAGTTTTGCCATTGATATATATTGCATTTAATTATTGGTGGAGGCTTGTAGACTTAATTTGAGTTGGGATATTGGAATTGGATATATTAGTTTGATGTTTTTGCTTGGTTGATTTGATTGTAGATTTAGTTTGGATTGATAATTGAAGAATTGATTGATTTATGAGAAAATCAATTGAATTTGATTTGGATTGAAGGAAAATTTGGCTAAGTCCATAGGATTGAATCATGGGCTTAGGTTTTGGTTATGGTGGATTTGATTTAGGTTTGAAGTTTGGATACAATTGAGATTCAGTTGGATTTGATTGTAATTGATTTGAGGTTGGAATTTGGACAAGGAGATAGGCATAGATTTGGTTAGGCTATAGGCTAGGTAAGTCTCCCTATGTCCTAAGGCATAGCTTAGTCCTATGACTAATCATTCTAAGTCTCTAACTTAGGTTAAGTGTTCACGTAGCCACTAGAAGTGTCTTATGACTAAGGAGGTCTTAGTGTCTAGAAGACCCATAGACCTATGATGGGAAGATTGGATCCTCACTCCAAAAGTTAGGTCAACACCACTCCTTAAATGGGCATAAACCATGAAGTGTATGTCCAAATCAAGAAGAAGAGAAGGAAGAAATGCGAAGGAAAATAATTAAAAAAGGAATTTTATATTTGAATTTTAAAATACCTTTGATTTGAATTTAAATTAATTAAGATTCAATCTCATGTGGCCAGTCAAAGCATTGAAGAAAATATGATTCAAATCATTTAGCATAATTAAACAAATTCTAATTAAAGAAGAGATTAATACATGTATAGTTCAACCAAGGTAAGAAAAAAAGATAGAGAAAATTTTACAGGGAAATCAACTAAGAGTGTAATTTGATTTTAAAAATTAAATCACATGAAATATAATTTGAACAAAGTTAAAATCAAATAGGAATGGCTAGCCAAGCCAGAGTGGAGGGAAGAAACTAAATGGCCTTTACATAATAAATCAATTCTTAATCAATTAAGAGTTCAATTAAGAAAGTGCATAAAAATAATTTAAATTTAAAATAAATTAAAAATCAAAGGGGCTTGAGACTGCCAAAACTTACCAATGGGATTCAATTAAGAATTAATGCATGATATATGAAGTATTTAATTTATTAATCAATGAAAGATTAATAAAGAAGGTCACTTGAATTAACTCAAATAAAATAAATCAAATAAATTGCATGAGGGGTTCGGCCAAGAGATTTTATCATTTGGATTAATTATCAATCAATGCAAATCAATTAAATAGCAATCAAGAAAGGTAAAATATGTAGGATTTTGAATTGTAAACAAACTTTATATATAAATAAAAAATAACATATTTTCAAAATAAGAAATTTTAATATGAAATGTATAATGAATTCAAAACACATTTGAATTTAAATTTTAATTAAATCAAATTAATTCAAATAAACTCAAATTTAATTAATTATCATACAATGGGAATTTCCAAACCATGCCAAAATAAACTAGAATATTTTTGGAAACAATTTAAGGTAATATTCCAACTTGAAATTTAAATAAATTTAAAATTTAAAAAATCATTAAATAAGAAAAAATGATATGACAATAAATTAAATAAATCATATAAAATCTATTATGCCAAAATCATCAAAAAATTTGTCATGAATGAAAGAATTTGAAAATTAAAAACTTTTTGATAGGCGAGAGAAATTAAATGATAAAAGACAGAAAATATAATTAAATAAATAAGTCATGTCACATGCTAAAATAATTGAATAAAAATTATTTCAATATGTTAAATAATTAATAAAGTGATAAATAAACCAAATTAATTTTAGATGCAATGGATAAAGCTTAAATCAATGTAAGCAGTAAAACTATCCAAAAAGGATAATTTCAAGAATATTGAAAAATTGATGCAAATCAAATATGAAAAAATATATATGTAAAAATTTAAAATAAATTAGATGAAAATATTTTAGTGGCTATTTTCATTTTGTGTGCTTTTATTCATCTTATTTTGCAAATCCTATTCAAATTCTCAAACTACCTCAGTCTAAGCTGCTTTGATTTTCCCGATCTAACTGAAAAAATTGAGTCTTGTAAGTTTCCTGCAACACTTGAATTAAGCCATTAGCATCATCCAACCATATGTTTTTATTATCGAAATTAAGTAATTATATGATGGGGGCTCTTGGAGTCAATATGAGATTTATTGGTATTTCTTTTATAAATCATGCTACACTCTTCTATCAATGGTAATATCTCTTATTCATCCAATTTTCTCTTATCAAAGATAATTATTTACATGAATTTGACTTAGCTTGACATTTATTTTAAAGCATTTATAAAAAAAAGTTTTTATGTACAACATCTTGAATACATCCATACTATTTGATAATTTCTATCAAGCTTCTGCTTTTAGAACTTTTGATAATACATTAGTGGTGGGACATGGAGTGAAAATTACCTAAAAATAGCTTTAGCTTTGGTCATGCTTTTATTTCAACTTTTATTTTCTCATATTTAACTTCTTTAATGTTAGGCCTATCCAAGATAAAAGGTTATTGTAGTTGTTTGCTACTCCTTAAACTGATGGCCTCGATGTTGCACTTAAAAAATTCATATTGCCATCTATTGTCATGAATTGAGGCATCTTGCTTCTACCAAGTAGCATAAGTTAGGAACAAAAATTACATCATGGTAAGGGTGAGCTACATAAGAGCAACATTGAGTGAGACTTATCCATCCTTCTATTATTGATAACCTAGAGAGTGAGAAAATAATTGAAAGCCAATAGGATGTTGACTCACTTGAGTGTCCTTCCTAAAGATATGTGGTTCTTGCACCCTAGATTATAGGTGTTAGATATGAGTTGTTCTTTGCTCTTACTGCATATAAGGTTAAGCGAACATATTGTTCACCTAGCACTGACTACTTATATGTCTACCTTTTTAAAAATGTAACTATTTATAGGGGTGTGTATATCATAAATAATAGAATTTCTCAATTATTTTAATAATAAAACAAATTTAGTAATGAGCGTAACCATTAGATATAAAACTTTTTCTTAATCAAGAGATAATATTCATTAAAAATTTATTACATGTGTTTACCTCTCACAAAGGGTAGATTAAGATTGTCTCCAAATAAAAATAGCTTGACATCTTCATCAATATAGAAGAAAATAGAGGTGGTTTGGAGTAGCTCACCTTGCTTGGTTAAGTAGTCAGCTACACTATTGCCTTCCTTAAAAATGTGAGTGATTCTTATCTCTTTGGTATCATAGGCTTGTTAAATGTTGGACATTAGATATGTGAGACTCCATAGGGGTGCTCTAGTTTTATTGAAGATGTTTATTAGATTACATGATCCCATTTCAACCCAAATTGGATTGTTGAGAAAGGCTTGGAAAATCTTGAGAGAAAATAAAAGGCTATCAACTTTTAAATGAATGAGTTGAAGGGCTTGCGTTAATTCCAAAATGTGTAGATAGTCTTCCCATTCTAGTCACGAAAGATGCTGCTAGCTCTAGCTGAGTAGGTAGATCGTTGTATGATCCATCAATATTAGATTTCAGCCAAAGGGTGATCATACTTAATCTAATAGAATAGTATAGTAGAGTTAGCTTTTGAGGAGTGCAACAAGCAAGACTTGTCATAGTTCATGCCTAATGATGGCTCATTAGTTTGTACCATGGTTATGTAGTAGTTAATTTGATGCATAATAGAATCAGGGTTCCACTTTATGTTATTATGTTTAGCATTATTCCTGGCATTCCAAGGTACCAGAAGGTAAGCATAAGAATCAGGGGACATAGCTTATTGTTGATGTTTCAAATGGGAGTTGATATCCAAATGAGAAGAATTGGGGAGGATCAATAGTGGGATCAAATTGGAAGTGTGTTCCAAGCTAGAATTGCAGCTTCCTCCATACCTCCAAGGATTTCAGACAATATAAAAATAAATGATTTATAATTTTTTCATCAAAATAGTGGTGCCAATTTAGAGGCCAACCTGATGCCTTTGAGCTTTAAGTTGTATTTAGTTGGCAAAGCAAGATGAAATATCCTCCAACAAAAGAAAGAAATGGAAGGCTTGTTAAATTTGTTCCATATATACTTACCCCAGGGGATGGTCCAAAGTTAGAGGTGGCATTATAGATAGAGCTTGTTGGAGAAGAGTGTTTGTCTAGTGTAAGTATGGGACTATCCTTTTCTTTATGATTGGAAGTAATATGAATGATTTCAGCTACTATATCTTTAGGTAAGAATTCTAGTAATTCATCATTTTTCCAAACAAATGAATCATTTTCTTATGCAAAGAATTCCCAAACTTGTAATTTTGAGTAGGCTTCGCTTGAAGAGTAAACAATGATTTATTATTGAGGCAAATGTTTTGCCACATATTAGCTTTGGCCTCTCTAACATGCCATCTAATAAATTTATATTCTTTGTCTTTGATGATGAGCATTTTCTTCCAAATAGAAGAGTCTATTTTGCATTACCTTGTCTCAATATTTAGAATTCATGAAGTTTGTCTAGGGTGAGTTGTTCACTCTGAGATTGGTCCAAAGTTTCATCAGATTATAGTTAGCATTGTCTGAAGGGTTAAAACCCAAACCTAGCTTTCATTTTACATAGTCTTCTCTAGCTAGTCCAGTGATAGCCTCGACCATTACCCTTCCAAAGGAATGTGATTAACAAAGATTCAATGCTTCTTTAAGTGCCTTTAGGGAGGTTACTAGTTTGCAACACATGGAGGGGAATTGAATTGTGTATACTTCATATCAGAGTGATTCTACCATAAGAGAGCAGATGGTTCTCCCAAGATAAGATTTTATCTTGAATTCTAGAGATTGTGTCAGTGAAGTATGCTAGCTTTATTCTCCATATATATATATATTGTTACCTAAGTATTTGGTAGACATTTGTGCTATTTTGAGCTTAGGGTAGTCTTGTATCCATTTGACTCTGGTTATAGAGATTCTTTTGCTTAAGAAGATGTAGAATTTTTTTATTGAACCTCATACCTACTGTCTCAAAGGATTTTATCACTACATGTAGCTTTTTAATGGATTTTCTAGATCCATTACAAAAGATAAGGATGTTAACTGCAAACATTAGGTGTGTTATATGTATACATCTTTTTTAATGGTAAAGAGTGGAGGGAGTGGTCTTGATCAAGTTGTTGAGCATAATTGAGAAATTTTCCATTGCTAAAATGAAAAGAGTTGGGGATAACGAATCGCCTTTCTAGAGCAATCTATTAGATTTGAAAAAGCCAACTTTGGTGCCATTAACCATCACAGAGTAGTAGTTGTTTGTAATAGTTCCCATAAGAATAGTTATGGAGTCTTCAGTAAAACATTCACTTTTAAGAACAATTGAGTAAATTAAATATAAAACTTAAACTATAATAATAAGCTTTTTTGATAGCATGCATTCAACTTCATGATAATTTTTTGTTGTAGTTCTTAATGTAACACTTAATGTCTTGCTTATAAATATACCACCAAAATGCAGCATTTATTAATGTTTTATTGCCCTTGCCAGACCATTATAAAAAGCTTGAACTTGCACTAAATTTGATATCTCATGATAAGAGCACTATCTTGATAAGTTTTTTAAACCTCTCCCAAGCATGGTACATTGTTTCTCTTTCAATTTGCATAAAATTTAAAATATCTATTCACATTGTTGCTGTATTTGTTGTTAGAAAGTACTTGATAAAGATTTTTTTAATACTAGGTCATCCTAGCTTGTTATTGAGTCCCTCAATAAGGAGTTTAGTCAACTGCTAGCTAGATCTTTTAATTAAACTTAAAATAACCTTAAAAAATTGCATTATTAAAAATTATATTACGTTAAAACATATTGTAGATCTCTAAAAAAATTGGTGATTACGCATTAGGCCTTCAAATAGAGAGCTCTAAATCAATTTTAAGGTTGCAGCTCTAAATCAATTTTAAGTTTGCATACATGATTTTAAAATTGTTAGCTTGTCTTAAGCATAAGAATTTCTTGGGGTATGCCATGCATAATTGTATCATGTATTCTCCTAAGCCTTATTCCAAACAATAGCATAATCTTTATGATTTTCCACAATGAATGCTCTGAACTTAAGGCTTGTCTCTTTTGCTAAGGTTTTTTAAAATAGATCTTTTGCTATTAAGATCCAATGGCAGTAGGGGCTCTCCATTAGACTAGTTCTTAAAAAAGAAATTTAAAATAAAATAATGTAGTACTAAAAAATAATATGTGTTTCAAATAGAGAAAATTTATCCTTGTATTATTATTAGCATGCATAGTCCCAACAACTATGCCAAAACCTTATTGTAGATCATACAAACATATAAGAGTATATGGTTACATAAATTATAAAGTAGTGAGTAAGAGTATAGTTCCATATTGAGTTATGATTTCGAATTACTAGTATTAAGTTGTTTTTAATCTATCTAAAAATGTTGAAAGATTGTGGAAATTTAATTTAAAATAATGAACTACTAATCAAAATGACATAAATATTGAGTTGTGATCCATCAAGCTAAAGCCTAGAGATTAGAATTTATCAAGATGACTTTTATTGGTTTATTTATAACAAAATTAGGAGATAAATAAGAACTTATTGCAATCCAATATAAAGTAGAATCTACTTCTTTTTTTTGAAAACTTGTGGGCCTCTAATTTTAGTACACAATGCCCTTATCAATTGAAGACAAATTCAAAACAAAATAATTTCATTAAATAACACCTATGCTTAAAAAGGATTATATGAGTCTAAGATTATTATCTCTAACCAACTATCCATCATGATATTTCATCTATGATGAGTTCATTCTCCATGTTTGAATTTCAAATTGATCTCTTAAACACTTATTTGGTAGTCAATCAATTAATAGCCATGAACACACATTGAAATATATATAAATCATGAAAGTATAAAAATTCCTCAAAAGTATTTTTAACTAAATGTTGATAAAACATCAATTTACATTCAATCCAAAGAAAGTATATTTAGTTCATGATAAAAAAAAGTTTACAAAAATATATTATTCCAAATAAGAGTAATAAAATAAAAAGTGATGGAAGACTTGGTTGTGTAGGCTCTTGCTAAACTTCATCTTATCTCTATCTTATCTTCTTACTCAAGTCATCCATGAAACTCCTTAGAAAAGCTTAAGAAAATTGTATAAAAAAAGTACTTAGGAATCTCTCCAAAGTCCTTTTAGTGTCCCATAAATACTACTTGATTCATGTCACTTAAATAAGTAACACAAGCTCTCAATTAAGGAAAAAAAATGAGGCAAATGCCCTATCTGATTCTACAATACCATGTCTATCTTCTAACTCTAAATTTATATATGTTAGGTACTACGACTAGGCACTATAGCAATGGGTCTGGCACTTGGGTGGGTGCTAGGATTTAGAGTCTAGGCATCAAGCTCACTATTTGTTGGCTTATTTATGCACAATTGGAGTGCCTAAGCACCCAATTGGTCTTATATAGATACCAAGTTGTTCATTAAAGACTTATGGAATGCACCAATTGAATTTCAAATTGATTAGATGGCTCTAAATGCTCATTTTTCACTTAACACAAAAATAAATGCTCATTTATATAAATCAAAATAAATACATTACTTTAGCTGATTTCTAAAAATAAAGCAAAAATATTTATGAAAATAAATAACTAAGACCATGTAAAAGCATGTGAAAATCATATGTAATATTGAGTCACTCCTTTGAAATAAGGTATGAAGAATAAGTATTTAGGCATTATTCCAAAACATATTAAAAGTAATTTTTGAAATGGTGTACTGATTACTACCACCAAATATAAGGCTTTGATAATCTTGAGAACAAGCTGGAGATATTATTATTGGTTTAATTAGTGATTACTATAAGCAAATACCTATATTAATACCAAAGCTTATTAGTAAAAATTTTATTGCTTTTATTGCATATAATTATCATAGTTTTCATAATTTGATATGGCCAGAGAAAGCTGTATATAGTTGATATGACACTTAAAATACTATTAGTTGAAGCACAATCTTGATGTTAGAAGCAAGCTGATCCGAAGTTGAAACTGGTCGAGATTAAGCTCTTAAAATATCCTTGGAAACTTTGGGATATCAGTTAAATCTCTAAGTAGCTCTCAAATATGAAGTGTTTATAGTCAAATCTCCTGAGCGGTTCCAACAAGCCAAAGATCATACAATTCCGACTTTATTTGAGCATTCAAATACACAAAATACATCATACGATCAAGGGGATCATTTTGAGCCGTCCGATGAAGTGGAGTGGTACGGGTTTTGCATGTATTTATAGAGCGTCTCCCTCTCATAATACCGTCATTCCTCATGAGGGGAGGCCAAGTGAAGGAGAAGGGGCAAGCAGAGAGGAGAGAGCTCTAAAGATCCTCCAAGCACAACGTCGTCGCCACTACGGTCGTCAACCACGCCGCCGCCATCGCCATCACCGCCACCATCGATCCTCGCCGTTCGACCATTGTTGCCGGTTATCATCACACCTCATCGTTCGTCGGTCATCGCTCATCACACTTTGTCATCATCGTCAACATCATCGTCGCCATATTCGTTGTCTATTACTGCGTTGTCCATTTCTCATATACATTCTGTAATCCCGGTGTCGGAAGATCTTGTACTCAAAAATACATAGTGTAAGCTTTTTTTTGGGCCGTGGTTTTCCCTCTTTTCGAGGTTTTCCACGTAAAAATTCTGGAGTTTTATTGTTCATTCTTTAAATACCTGTGTGTGTGCTGGATTTCATAACGAAGCTAAGGAGAATACTTTTACTCTACCGCAACTGGTTTTCTAGCACGCAACAATAGTATTTTGGCACAAAAATAAATACCTAAACCTGTTTGCCAAACTCATTCAATGATGTAAAGAAAGTAAGCTGTATATAGTATTTCGGCACCAAAATATACCTAAGTTTTGTAATGTTAGATCTTTTGTTACTGAGAACATTAAATAATGAATTTGAGGAACCACGTACAGTATTGTTTTCTTTAATGAAAAAAGAGGTTATTGTAAAACTTCAAACCGTCGCATGAACAAATTGATACCGTTAGATGTTTTTTCTGTTCTGATAAAATTCCATGAAGTATGTGAATGAAATACGTACAGCATCCGAGTTTGATACAAGAATCATTGCGTAAATGAAACTTTTCTAATACAAACATCTGGAAGCTTTTGTCAGTGTACATAAATTTATTTGTTTATTTAATATCCTGACAAGAAAGTATTACTAACTTGTGGAATGATTTGACTATGATCAGATTACCTCCACTTTCTTCTCACGAAATAGTTAAAGAGATTGATGGAGAGCGGCTAAATACACCGAAGTCATTAAATTGTTCTCCAATCATTTTAACGTAGAATTTTAGTCCAAGTTTGAGTTAAATTAAGATAAACCGTAAGGTAATAAAATCACATCAATCATTTTCATGACTCATTCACTAAAACTGAATTCAGAATAAGATTATGATATGTTCTCTTAAAAAAAAACTAATTATGATGAATGTGCATGCAAAATAAGGCACAAAACAAAAGGTGCAAAAATAATAATTATAAAATAGTTTAGAATGTGCGTAGGATGCTAAATGAAAACAATTCAGTGTCATGCCGCTAAAGTTGAGTAAGAAATTTTCTAAACATTAGGAGAATTAAATAAATAGAAGTATTATTTTTAATCATACATTTGTAAAATAATTTAATATCATCATGTGATAAATTAATATGCCATAAAAATAGAATTTGTTTTTATTGGAATAAGAAAATTTTATTAGTAAATTAAATAATGATAAAGAGACAACCTAGGTTCATTTTAACTTAAGAGAAATATATTCTATTAAATATAAAACATATCAATGATTAGCAAGGCTATAAGAATAAGTTTATAGAATTTTAGGATTAAAATCTAGGCATGCTATAAAGAATAAAAGGATAAGATAATGTCGACCTCTCAAGCTTGCTCATGTAATAAAAGCATGCCTAACCTATTTATGCAATCCATCTAGTCAATAATCTAGGTTTAGGTTTTAAGGCTCAATATCAATTGGTAGCTGAACTCATAAGGATAGAGGAATGTATTTAAGTTTTACCTCTCTCATTGACTTTGTAATCATAAGTCATTAGCACTTTAGATGATTTTATTATAATAAGCTAATGATGATATATATGTGAATAGATGAGGATTTTTAGAGATGATGACTACTAGCAAATAACTTTTACTTCTACTTCAAATTTTCTATGGATTATTCTTAAAGACCACTTTCCATAAGTAATTTTCTATCCCTAGGGTATGTAGTAAAGGAAAAGCTAGTTGATTGAACTATTTTACTATTAGAAAGTTGTGAATGGTAAGAGCCTTAGCAATTATGTTCTCCAATATTAAAGAGGGAAGATCTACTTTGATAGTCTCCTTTTCCTTTAACATGGACAGGAAAAGATTGAAAGGTAGTAGCATGTGACTCGAAATGTCTTACAGTTAGAAGCTAATGACTTTTAATAAAATAAAAAGAGCAAGACAACATGCTTTGCTAGGGACTTTCATGTAAAAATGTCCAATAAGTCCATATCAAGAACATAATTACTATAGCCTTGGTAGCCAACTAAGTAGGTTGGAGATGGGATAGTGATACAAACAATAATGAATGGATTCCAACTTTAATACTATCATAATAAGTATTTACTGCACTAGGCTTATGTTATTCAATTTAAAACTTCTCTTATAGGCATGTTTTCCCATTAGCACATCAATTCCAACCAAGGAATGTTACATTCGTATCACCTACATCATACCTTGAGCCACTAAACTTGAGTATAAATGATGTAGCACATCAAAGGAGGAAAGGACTAGTCATAAGGTCTCAAACCAAAGCTTGAACTTAGAAGGACTTTATTAGACTTTATGTATTGTGGATTTATGTTTGATGTGTTGTATTATATAGTAGTGGATGTATTTGATCATGTTTAAGTGTTATATATGAGTTGTGATTGAAAACATGTGAGTTCATGTGTTAAATTGTAATGGTGTTGTTCTGGTGCCTAAGCGTTGCCTTTCTAGTGTTTGGCACTGCACTTTGTGGTGTTTAGTATTTGTGGATAGAGAAACTAGCACCTTGGGCCGAGAATATGGTGCCTCGGTGCTGAACTATGACATCATGACACTGAGAAATGAAGGTTTCAACTTTTTTCAGTGCTTTGGTAATTTTCTCCTTAAGAGATGCATCCCTTGGAGCATTGTACTTAATTTAAAAACTATTTTTGATTTAATGAAAGACTTTTGGCTTTCAAGTGTGAAAATTGAGTGAAAACTCTTTGGTTGGAGCTTGGTTACTACTCTTTTGAGGGATTCGATGATCTTTCGATATTATTATACATTTGTGAGAGAACTTCTTTGTATCCCTTCCACTTTGGTGAGTGGAAGATCCTTGGAGCATTTCTTTTCCACTATCCACTATGAAATTTCCTCTCCAAAACCCAACCCCTTTTCCCATCAATGTTGGTATCAAAGCCCAAGGTTTGGATGCATGGAGAAAGTTTGCATATAATCCATATCAAATCTAAGAAGGTTAGTTCTACATTTTTTATTTTGATTTTTATGTAAGATTTGTATACTATGTTAGGCTATTTAGTGAATTGTCACTCAAGTATGATGGCATGTAGTTAGGTTAAGTAAGGAAGGGCTAAGCTTTATAAGCAAAGACAACTAGTTGGTAGTAACATAAATATTCATAGATTTACCTACCACATGAATTTTTCATGTGTTTCTAAGTGAAATCACTAACTCTGTTAAGGAAATTACACAATATATTAAATAAAGAACTAACCTTCTTAGATTTGATATGGATTATCTATTAGCACTTTCTCCTTGCTTTCAAACCTTGGGTACTGATACCAAAATTTATGGGGATGGGATGTAGATCATGGAGAGTATGACGTTGTTTTGGATAGTGCAAAAGAAACACTCTAAGGATCTTCCACACACAAAAGTGGAAGAGATGAGAAGAAGTTATACTCACCAAAGTAGAATGGTAGTGGAAGATCACTGAATCCCTTAGACGGCCAGCCACCGATCTCCAACTAAAAGAGTTTTCACTCAATTTTCACACACAAAGGCTAAATTCTTTTTATTAGGTCAAAACCTTCATTTTTTAAATAAGTAATTTTATAGCACCTAGACGTCACAGAGAGTGCCACAGTGCCATAGTCCAGTGCCAAGGGACTAGCTTCTTTGTCTCCAAACACTAAACACCACAGAGTACAATGCTAGGGTACCAAAAAGGTAGCTCTTAGCGCCTGACCAACACCTTCACAATTTAACACAAGAACTCACATATTTTGAACCACACTCTTATACAACTATAAAGCATGAGGAACTACATCCACTACTACATAATACAATCCATAAAGTATAAATTCATAACACATGAAGTCCACTTAAAGCTCACTTGAGTTCAAGTTTTGGTTTGTGACCTTATGATAGGTCATTTCTTCCTTGATGTGCTACATAAAATCCCTCAATCCTCAAATGTGTTAATATATTTCAGTATCAATATAGTCCCTTGCTTATGTGTTGTCAATTTTTCATGGAGTTTTTTATCATGATTTCTAGGACAATACTTAGCCCTTAGGATTTCTTTCATTTCTACCCATGTCATGAGGTTTCTACTAAATCTCTCTTCTTTTGCTATAATTTTTTCCAATAGATTTTTGCATGACCTACTAATTTTATTTTAAAAAATAATGTTGGATGATAATCATCCATATGATACCAATTGAAGAAGTCATCCATTTGATTTAGCCAATCTAAAAATTTATTGGGGTCATGAACATTGTCATACGTTGGGGTTTTTATCTTAACTTATTTCGTAGGTTCGTGTAATATTTCATGGACCCTAAGATGATTTTTTCTAAGGGTGTTACTTAGGTTTGGCCTTCTCATAGGATATTCATCTCTAGTAAGTTCAATGTTTTCCTCTCCTATGAGTTCTAAGTCATCCAAATGTGGAATAGTCAGTGGGGTTTGAAGTCTAGTACTCAGAGTTTAAATTTGTGTATCTCATTTATGTTAATTTTAGTTCACTTATCATATTATTAAAAATCTTTTGCTTACTTCTTTTTTAAGTTTGCTTAATATTTTGTAATATCCCTGAGTTATTTATATTTTTTTTGAAGGCTAGTCTTTTTTAAAATTTATGCTTCTCATTATGTTTAATTCATTTATTTAGAGTGCGATACTTGTAATTTTTTTTACATCATGCCACCCAAATTCATTAGTTTGGACCAACTAGATGACTTAATTAAAAGAGTAGATGAGTTTCTATGAGAAATGAAGAAAAATTCATGAAGGTAGAAGGCTTTCTCATGAACCTCACTACATAAGTTTAAATTTAGAGTATTAAGCTTCAAACCCCATCAACAATTCCACTTCCAAATGACTTAGAACTTGTAGGAGGGGAACCAATTAAACTTCTAATAGCTAACTATCCTGCCAGAAGGCCAAATCTAAGGAACACCTTTAGACAAGACCATCTTAGGGTCCATGAAATATTATATGAACTTATTAAACAAGTTAAGATAGAAGCCCCAATGTATGATGGTATTTATGACCCCAATAAATTTGTAAATTGGCTAGCCCAAATGGATGACTTCCTCAGTTGGTATCATTGGATGATTATCAATGAACAACATTTGCTAAAATAAAATTAGTGGATCATGCAAAATTTATTAAAGTAATATTTTAGCTAAAGAAGAGAGATTTGGTAGAAACGTCATGACATGGGTAGAAATGAAAGACATCCTAAGAGCTAAGTGTTGTCCTAAAAATCATGATAAAAGACTCCATGAACAATTGACTACACTTAAGCAAGGGACAATTTCAATAGTAGAATATATGAACACATTTAAAGGCCTAATAGCTAGAACACAATGCACTAATCAAGATTGGAAAATAGCTAATAAATTTTTCATTAGTTTAAGAGGAGATATTAGGAATGAAATAGAGCTTCATGATCCCCAGAATTTATAGATTTCATTATGAAAAATCTAATATCTTTTAAAGGAGTTACCCAACCTTCAAATTTGCAAGGTGATCCTTCTATAAGAAAAGATAGAAATTATTTTTTGGTACCTATCCAGCCAATATTTCTTAAGGTGGAGAACATCATCATACTTAAGACACCCCCAGATGATAGTACTAGTAAAAAATTGTTAGTCTAGTGGAAAGACAAACCACCAAGTGAGAATACTTAGATGACCTTGGAAGAACTACAGAGCTTTGCCCCTGAACTTCTTGAAGACTTTTAGAATATTATCTCTTTAAAGAAGAGTTTTTTTTTAGGATCGAGGGAGTTGATGTAGTACATTAAAGGAGGAAAGGATTTGTTGCAAAGTCCAAAATCGAAGTTTGAACTTTGGAGGATTTTATTAGATTTTATGTGTTGTGGATTTATATTTGAAGTATTGCATTATGTAGTAGCATATGTATTTGATCATATTTAAGTTTTGTATATGAGTTATGGTTGAAAATATGTAAATTAATATGTTAAATTATAAAGGTGTTGGTTTGGCATCTAGGCACTACCATTTTAGCACCTTAGTTCTGACTCAGTGGTGTTTAATATTTGGGAACAGAGAAACTAGCACCTCAGAGTTAGAATATGGTGCCGCGTTGCTAGATTGTAGAGCCTCAGTGATATGAAACAAAGATTCCAACTTTTTCAAAATTTTGATCATTTTCTCCATAAGAGACACATTCCTTAAAGTGTTGTACTTATTTAAACACTATTTTTATCCTAATAAAAAACTTTTGGCTTTTATGTGAAAATTGAGTCAAAAATCTTTGGTTGAAGCTTGGTGCCTAGCCGTCCAAGGGATTCAATGATCTCTTGCTACCATTCTACTTTACTGAGTAAAACTTCTATTATGAGTGAAAGATCCTTAGAGCATTTTTTCTCCACTATCCCCTACGACATCTCCTCTCCACAACCCAACTGCTTTCCCCATCAATAGAATGTACAAAGAGAGTAGCATTTCCATATTAGGAAGTTCATGTCTTATTTACTTTTCTTTTCATATTTATTACTTTTTTTTATTTTCATGCATTAAGGATAAAGCATAGTCAAGTGTAGGGAAGCGAAGCAGTATAGCTTTTATATCTATCTTTGTCCCTCTATTTCATTATATTACTTTAGAGTTATGATTATTTGATGTTTGTTATTTTATTTAGTATTATTTATTTATTTTTCACTCTTTCCATTTGATTTCAATTTTACAATAGGCATTTTTTTTTATTATGATGGAGGAGTGGGTAAGTATCTTGTCATTAGAAATCATATTCTTTTTTTGACATTCTTGCATTGAATAAAAGTTTATTTAGTGCATTGGTTGCTATTTAACAATGGTATTCAAGGTAAGAATAATTTAATAATCTATGTTAATTCTCCAAAGCTAAATAAATTAATGGAGATGAACTTATTTATAATAAATCTTATGTTAACTACACTATTTATATGCTACATAATTGCAATTTTGTATTTGTAATACACATAGACTTAAAATTAAGCTAAATGAAAATGTTCACTTGTATACTTATTAATCAAGAGATAAATTATAATTTTATCAGTTTGATTGAATAAAAAACAATTAGTTGCATGATTTAGATAGAAAAAATGATTATGAGTTGGGCATTTCAAAAAAGAAAAAAGATTACTGTTATTATTGGCTATAAACAATGAGAATTATGATTTGTCAAAATAAAAGAATGAATAAGAGTTATCATTCATATTGTACAACATATGAACTTATATTTAGAAAATATTCAATCTTTATAATAGCCTACTGTTAGTCGAGCTACGTGAAAAGTTAATTTGCTATGTCAAACACAATAGAGCAACTTTTAAAAGCTCACATATAGTTCTAAGAGATACCTACTAATCAACTTTTATTTAACTAAAAATGTAATTTTACATGAGGTATAAGTCTATACTTACTATGCTATAGTGTGGAATATGTTGTTATGTTAATGATGTAGCTTGAGGTTGGATAACTTAGGGTAACCTAAATTTAGTTTAAAACCCATTCTGTAAGACATAGGAAATGAATTGAATGGTTTAATGGAGTTAGTTTGATTTGGAATTAAAAAATTAAGCCATAAAAAGGATAAAATCTTGACTACAACTTTATCTAACTCAAAAGCAAAAATTTCCACTTCTAAAATTTAATATGAGCAAATGAAATAACTCTGGGCCTTCAATAAAGTGAAACATACTATAGTTAAGAGTCAAATATCAATATTAAAATTTATTAATTTTAAAAATATTTAGATATTTATTTTTTATTTCTTAAATCTAGTTTGGCTGAATGGGCTAAATTGAGTTTAGGTTTTTAAAAGAGTGATATAATGTAGAGGAACATTGGAAAAACACGTAGACATGGTAGATAATGTTATGAAATATTTTTGGAGTTTGTGAAGGTCTTGGAAAGAGTCTAAGAGCAATTTGAGTTTAAAACCTAATTAGATTTAATTTTGTCGCTAGTTTATTACAAATTTATTTTTTTAATGTAGTGGAAAGATAGAAGAATAAACGTATGGTAAGATGTCAAATAAAAAAGCAAAATAAAATTTAAAATGCTTAATAAAGTGACTTTTTTTAGGAAACCCCATATAGGGGGAATCATTAAAGTGACTTATGCTAGAATGATAACCAAAACCTTTCTTGCTTTAGTTAGCCACTAATCCTCACCAAAAGTTAAAATTTTAATATATATTATGATTAAAATAACACTCTAAAATTTCATTTAACTATGGAAAGAACAAAATTAAGTTTTTGTAAATTTTTTATTTTTTATGCTTTTTTAAAGATTGGGAAAGGGAGAGGTGGCTAGCTCACTTGTTTAACTAATAAAAAGCCACTCTATTTTTCCTTGGCTAACCACATATGAATAAAGAAATATATAGTAATTAATTTAAATAATTGTTTTTTTATAATTGAAAACCAAAATTCTAGAATTCCAAGTATATGAATTCTAAAATTTAACTTTTCCTACCATAACGAGTATTCACATAAAATACCTAAAAATTACATAATTTTTTAAAATATTCACATAATTAAAATACTAAAAATATAAAATTCTCATTCTAAGTATTCATCTTTCTTTTAGTGATTAGACTTTTACGTAGTGCATTAGCTATCTTGGCTTATAGTCTTATTTTACTATCACTTCTTCTTGTTGTAGAACCTTATGTCACATTGGTCAATATATAATTTAGTAAATTTTCCTCAGGCATATATTAATTTTAATAAATTACATAGCTTAATTAAATTTAATTGTAAATGTATCATGAGAAAATGATTATGCAGTGCCACTATATTTTTGATATCTATGCATTTTGTCAGGTATCTTTTCTTCTTAAAATTCATTTTGGGAATTGCATAAGATCATCAAAAATAAAAATAAATAAAAAAATTTATGTATCCAAGAATTTATTAATCATAAATTTATTTCCTAACCATATATCATTAACTTTATATTAAATTAAGTTTGGTTTTTAAAACTTCATCACATCAATGAATTGATTTTCATAAATAAGCACTTGGAGTTGTTCAACCACTAAATATTATATACAATATGATTTGGACCCTTATAGAGCACTATCACCTAGCTTGATGCCTAAGTACTTGACATAATGGCAAGGCACCTAATCTAAGGACCTAACAACAAAATGCAGAAGTTTGAGACAATCAATATATTTTTATGGCAATAGAGCCCAACTTCCATGATTTTAGTGAAGGTGCCCAAGCATTATATTTAGCATTATCTAATCCAAAAGACAAAGATCTTGGTGCTTGGGTACCTATCTTAGCTGCCAATAAGGTGTTGTCACTAATATTTCCATCATTTAGAGTAAACAATTTATAATTTTGTGAGACAAAATAATGAGTTATTTATGTATATTTCAATGAACTTTGCATGATCTTTTGTCTAGAGATTGGAGGAGCACTCATAGGATTGAAAGCCACTTATTTAGTGGGAATTTTAGGATAATATTAAGAGAAGGCTAACACAAAGAAAGAAGGAGAAAGCAAAAGGACTAATGTGAAAGCTTGCAATATTAAGTTTTCTCTACACTATTCTTTTTAGTTATTATTTTAAATATTGAATTTCATGTATAATTTGATTTTCTTTACTTTTATCATGAATTAGATCTTATTTTGATGAGTCAAATACAATAAAATAATGGAATTGATGTTAATTTTAAAACTTTTTTAGTTCGTGTTATTCATTAATCATGTATTTCATTATGTGTTATGGTGCCTATTGATTGATTATCCATTAATTAATAGTTCAAATAATTTATTCAAAATACTTTTAACAATTCCATTTAAAAAAAGATAAAAGACAAAGAAAATAAAAAGCTTGCAAATCCATCAAACAAATTCAAGTCTATGTATAAGGTTATTCTAAATTTGTATTTCCTTTTGTATCAATATCATTTCACTACAAGAAGAATGATCCAATCCAACAAACATATTGTTGACCTCTTTTTTCAAATAGACTGAAGCACACAATCTCCTCTTTAACCTATGGAATTCAATCTTAGCATAGGAGCTCCACAATTAGATCTTTAGAAGACTATCCTAGTGATTATGTGAACACTAAACTTAACGAAGCCATTTAGATCATTTCAAGTAATGCCAATACTTGCAATCAAGCCAATTGATCCAAAAAAAAGTGACCAACCCAAGTTAGCCCATTTGACCTAAAGGGTTCAAATGAGCCAAAACCTAACTGAGCCCAAATCAATTATGATCAAAGTCACTAATCAACTCTAAATCCATCATTGAACCTCTCTCAATAGTTCATTGACACCAACTCAACCCAATTAAACCCAATCAACCAAATTGGTTCGCTTAACCTAATGAGACCTAAATGATCAATTTGATTCAAACTTCAATCCAACCCAAATTGGATTAAATCAATTCATCGAATCCCTTCCATAATGATTGTTGATCATCTTTGATTTCCCAATTGCAATCAATTGGGTCAAAACAAGCTAATTTGACCACAAGTTAACCCAATTGACCTAAAGGTCCAAATTAGGTCAAATCTCATTTCAATCCAAAATGATTGCAACCAATGCCCTAATCAATCATAAATTGATTATTGAACACCCCATAATCATTAATTGAAGCCAATTTGCCAACCCAATTGACCTACTTAGCCCAAATTGAACTAAAAGATTAAATTAAATCAAAACTTATTCTAATCCAAATCAATTAAAACCAACACCTAAAATCATTCCCAAATGATCAATCAAACATAGACTAACCCATCATTCAACCTAATTTAATCAATTTGATCAAATTGATGAACTTGACCCATTTGGCCTAAATGAACCCATATGAACCAACCCAAATCCACTCCAAATCGAGTTAAACCAATTGCACCATTGCCTTCCAAATGACCAATTGAACTCACCCAAACCATTGGTTTGACCCAATTTGGTCAAATTGGTCAACTTAACCCAATTAAACTCATTTGAACCATATGGGTTAAATTGAGTCAAACTCAAGCCCAAACCCAAGAAAACATGGCATGACTCATCCTAAGGTCACCATGGGATTTCCCAAGTGGGTCCAACCAATGGTGAACCCAATTTAGGTCAAAGCCATTGAACCAATGCACCCAAATAAGACAAAATCCCCATTTGGGTGGGTTCTCGACCCACCTTTTGCTCTTCTTGGACAAGAGGACCACTGCCCCAACCTAACCCAAGGTGTTAGACTCAGGCATTGGCAATGAGAAGGTGAGTTCACCCATGGAATCCTATTGGTCCACCTAAGGGAGGTTGTACACCCTATGTCAGACCACTACACTCCCTTAGCCTCTCACCCTCAGCCACCTCAGCAGTCCCTTACCACCTCTAGCCACATACCCCAGCTAGACGACTGCCAAAGGTTGAACTAATATCAACCCTCAGTTCAACCAGGGAGGAAAGTATACTCCTTCCCATGGATTCAAACTCAACACACACCTTCCCTAGAGCTTTTTTCACAGTCCCATACCATCTCCTGAGCACTTCGTGCGCCCCACTGCCACGAGACTAGCCTCCAATCAAACCCAGAGCTCCGTTCATCCAAGTTTCCAAAATCTCCACCAAACCCAAATTAGCTCTTCCCACACCTTCACCTCATTTTGGAGAGCCAAAATGAATCATTTCCTAAGTGATTTGACAATCGAAAGATGTTCGTAGACCAACTCCAAGGAGCTTTATGGCAATGCTTAGTCCATAAAATAATCGATGGGGAGACAGCTCGTGATCTTTTTAACAGGGCTTCATCTTTTCAAGATGAAGCTACCTCTATCGATGAACTGCTGATCCATACCTCTAATGATGTAAAAATCCAGCAACCACAGTTTTCCCCTATATGCGTTGGTCTTTTTTGAATTAAATTGTGTTTTCATGCAATTTCCACTGTAGGACCCTTTTATATTCATTCCCTGATCATTTTGGAGTCAGTTTCACCATCAAATGAGCTTTAATGAGCTTAGACTGAGTGGCAAAAGGTGGACTGTGTCCATCTACTGGTGCTCATGGGATGACGAATCATCAGCCATTTATTCCATGTGATTAGAATGAACAACCGTGATTAATCGTGCTAGAAATTTTGATTTAACCCTTTTAAAATCATGGGATTAATCACGGCCAGATCCAAGATCGAATGGCCAAGAAGAAACTACATCCACCACTGCTGAGTTAGCTGTCGCATCAGACAATTTAAGTAACCAATGCCATGATGCCATCTAGAAAGAACTGTCGTGTCAGCGTCTGCGTGATGCCGACGGTTCAAAGGATTAATTAGGCCTTAAAAATATAATTCAATGGTCATAACTTCAAAAAATCATAACTAATTATAGAAATAGATAAAAAATACAAATAAATGCATTTTGGAAAGGTTAGATAGAGGAGAATTTAAGAAAAATAAAATCTCTAATTTATGTTCAGTGAATAATGCTTAATTAAGGTTTGAAGCTTAGGATAATTATCTTAATTAAGGACTAATTACTTAGCTAATTAATTCCAAATTTGGTGGGATGATTCCATGGGATGTCCTCTACCTCCCATAATTTCTTAGGAATTATTTGCAATGAAATTTAAAATATTTGGAATTTCAATCCTATTCACACCCACCCTTATTAATTAATTTAATAATTATTAAGATTGATAAATAGCAAAAATTAAATATTTAATGATAATTAATCATTATGAACAATGAAAATAGTGAGGAGAAGTAATTAAGACCCTTTCTCTAATTATTTTTCCAAATTTATCTCTTCAAGTAGGTTAATTGACATATGTGATAATCACGAATTAATTAGGAAATGATAAAAATGGAAGTGAAATAAAATTAATGATTGGTTCAGATAATTCAAATATAATTCGTTTGTTTTCCTTTATGTTTTTAATAATATAAGGCTATTAAGAAAATTATGGTTGCCTCGTTGGTATGGGAAAATCATAAGAGTACTTAAATTAGATTCTTTCCTTCTTTAATCCAATTAACTCTTAAGAATGAGCCTAATTACATTAGATCCCTTTATGTGCATTGCAAATTTTACTTTCCTAAAAGCATATCATTGAAGGCTCATCATCAAGTAGTTAATTAAATTAAAGAAGCTTAGAGAAGGGTAATCAAATCAATGTGCTTAATGGTTTAAACATAATCAAGTCATAAAAATCTATTTAATTGCTTTCCTTAAATATATTAATTCACCAACATGGGATGGGATAAATACTAAGTGTCATCTCTCCCCTTTAGGTTTTAATAATTCAAACACCAAAATCAAATTTTATAAGAATTTTGGTTAGTCTTAAAGAATATTTATTTGGCTTAATTGTCCTTAGGACTTAATGTAATTGAATATGTTATGTAGCAATGTTTAATTACTTCTTTTCAAGCATTATAATTATGCATGCAATTTGTGTCATATGTTCACGTTTTAAAAATAATAATAATAATAATAAAAATAAAAAAATAAAGAAGAAGGAAGAGAATCAAAAGAACATGGTTACATCTAAGTTGCATGTGTTAGATAAATATTATTATAAGGTGTGATTATTATTACTAATAAATCCTAAATTATTTTCACAACTATAAGCTAATGATGAAAAATATAAGTTAATGAAATTTACATTTAAGTTATATTTTCAAAAATAGTAAAGATTTTGTTTTATCTTTACGTTATATGTACATGTTTGCATACATTTGAATTAGTAAGTATATAGCCTAGACATCCCGGGAACATGAGACTTTAAATAGCCCTAAGGAGATTTTAGATAATCTCACTTCACTAATTTAATAATGACACGTACTTACTTAATTTCATTTATATGTATTGATGTGTTAGAATTGGAGATAAAACTTTGCTTTTCGTGTCACTAAGTTTTTCATGAATAAAAGGATATGCTGTTATATAATCTTTGCATGACTTTCATCCCTAAGCTTATGTATATGTTTACATGTATTTAATTAAGCAAGTATATTATCTAGACATCCTGGGAACACAAGGCTTTTACTAGCCCCAAGGAGGTCTTAGATAACCTAACTTCCCTAGTTTAACAACGTTACATACTTGCCTAAATATCTAATACATGTCTACATATGCTTAACTAAGGAATGGAATCTTTCTTTTCTACCAAAATACATGAATTATTTTCAAGTATGAAAAAATGCAGATATATATTATATGTAAAAATATGTGTATTAAATCAAATATCATGAATAATAAAAATGAAGAAATTTGTATGCTAAAGATGATGGAAAGAAGTAGTGGAATGTTATCCATATAACGTTGATTAAATTTTATTAATCCTGAGATGCTTTTCATGTTTGAATAAGATCCCTTAAGACTAACCCAAACCTAGGTTTAATAAAAAAAAACTTAATAAATGATTCACTAAAGAAACCAAAGTCATAATAATATACCCTTAGAAAATAACTTAGGATAGGGATGAAGAAAATAATTTAGAAAACCCTTAGTTGAATGTTGTATGTTATCACACCATGCATATCATATTGTGCCAATCTTGAATTAGGAGGGTCTCCACTCTTGCACGATAGAGGATATGCTTGACCTTTGAGGGTGATCCATTGTAATGGAGAACACCTCTTGTAATTAATTTAACCAATGATTTAATTTTATCATACATATAAGTATAATTGTCCCAAGCCTTTGGTCCAAAATGAATGTGCAAAATGGTTTATAAAGTTGTAAATTTTGGCATTAGTATAACTCATGTTTTCATACCAATCCTGATTTAGCCTCTTAGGAGTGAGTTTAGAATTCTAGCTTTCTTCCTAATTAAATAATAGCCTAGCTATCTTGCATCAACATAAGGCTGGCCTACATGGTATTAAAGCATAGGAGATGTTAGCTGGCAACCATTTTAGGCTATTGTAAGCCCAGAAGAGTCGAGGTGTGTTTATTATCTCTTATGGAGGTGAACTATCATATCCCACCTTTCTCGCTTAGACTTAGGTCATGCTTTCAACTTGTGCTAAAGCTTTTTAGATTTTGGTTCTGAGGCTTCTTATTTCATTTGGCCTATGAGTCCTCCCCTCTTAGGCATTTCCATGATCTTGTGTTGTTGGACTATAAGCCCTAGCATTCTAATAATACTCTAACTTAAACAACACTAAATTCTCTCTCTTAAATATATAAAGCCTCACTATAGGGTAGGCCGAAGCACCCACTAGCCTTCATAGTATCATGGGTGTTTCCTACTTATTCTTCTTTGAAATCAGTAAATAAGTCTCCCTATTTAAACTCTCCCATTAGATTTTCATAACTTCCTAATCCTTTGATAGTCTAGCTTTGAAATCTTTAGAGATACTTAGTGACTACTTTAATAGAGAGTATTCTTGGGAGATTCTAATTTTTTAAGATGTAATTAACTATGGAAGCTTACTTTCATAAGGAGCTAAAGTGCCTGACATAAAATAAACTCTGCTTTACTTTTCTATGTAAAGTTGGGGAAAGATCTCTGATACATACATTGACAAATCTATCTTAAGAGTCCTTAGTAGATGATTAGGTCCATTATAAAGTGAAGTTTCCATCTCCCGAGATGATACATCATACCTTAATGCAGGACCCGATCACTTCAATAAGTACCCCATAAGATCTACGTGGTGTCCACATGGCTCCAAATTAAAACAACACAGATTTTTCTAGTGACTCCACTGGGGAATATTCCTCTCTCCATCTTTAGTAGTCAATCATTATCCCCAAACATTGATAGTAGACTTATATTATTTTTATGTGAGTCTAAGACTATCATTCTTTTCATTGGGCACCCTACCAATTTCACCTATAAGCAAGCTTGGCCAACATCCTCTAGGTTTTAGGACCTCACTCAAAAAGGTCTTAAAACCTTTATTAGACCTCCAATAGGTATGAAAGATTAATCAAAGAACCTAAAATAAATTCAAGAACCTCTTACCATTACCATTACAAAGTAAGGTTCATCCAGCATTCTCAAAATTCATTTGAACTCACTTTTTGTGATGTTCATGATAAATAGAACATTTCTTCTAAAAATTCCAAATCTCTCTAATATATATATATATATATATATATATATATATATATATATATATATATATATATATCATACCAAATTTGTTAAATGAGGGTTTCAATTTAAAATCAAGTAAAAATAACAACAATCAAGGCAAAGTCTAATTTTATATCCTTCTTTTCCAACAACAAAGAGGAAAGCCCTAGTTCTATTTTTTTCAAGCATTCAATCACCATGTCTTCTGGAAAGCTCATCTTCTCATTTGCTTCGGGTGTGAATTTGGCCATGGATTTGGTCATTCTCACCTCAGCCCAAGTCATCAAGTTTGATCTTGGGTTTGAGCACTTCAAAGTCACTTGTGATGGTCCTACCCTCAACACAATGAGTAGGGAGGAGGTGGCCGACAAGAAACCACTTCAATAGTTTATTCTCAAGCTAGATACCAAGTTGTCATCCTTAATAAGGAAATCCTTAGAGGTTCCCATGCCATGAGCACCACTTGTGCCAGCTGTAGTTTTTGTTGGGACTAGCACTACCTTTGTCATAGCCCTAACTCTTAAAGGGAAGTCAATTCTAGCATCTGAGATTGTTTCTCCTACCTTCTAGGTCAGTACTATCTCCTGCCATGCACCCTTGACCAAGACTTAGTGCCAAAATAAGAATAAAAAGATCAAGAAGTACTATGAGTGCATGGCTAAGGAGGTTGAGGAAGCCTCCCATGTAGGTGAAGTGGGATCCATCCATGAGACCTTTCCCCTTCTTAGTGGGAGTAGGTTTCACCCTCTCTTAGCTATAGAGAGAGAGGATGTGAGGAGGATAATAGCATCACCCCCATGACCCACGAAGTATGAGACACCAGATAGGGAGAGAAGGAAGCCTTATGCTAGGCTGAGGTCCATGCTCAAGAGAGTAGGGAGAGTCCATGGACATTCTGAGCCCACCACCATTCATGACTTGAGACAAGTGATCCCTAGAAGTGTAAGAGATCATATCTATAGAGAAAAGGCCATGAAGACCAAGGTTACTGGACAAGTGGGCAAAATAGATAGGAAGAGGTTTGCCAGGCAGTCGATGGCCGCAACATTGATTGACCATCCTGATTGGCGAGCTAATAGAGTCGATCATTCAGACATGATAATTCTCACTGGTTCCAGTCACAAGAGGAGACCTTTGGTGGGGAGGTAGCCAGTGTCATCACTAGGGGTGTCAAAAATTGACCCGACTCGATAACTCGACACGAACCCGACTCGAAAAATTCGGGTTTGGGTTGACCCGAAAAATTTTCGGGTCAGGTTCGGGTTGAAGAAATTGACCCAAAAATTTTCGGTCGTTGGTTGACCCTCAACCCAAAATTGATTGAATTTTGACCGGAATGACCCGATTGACCCAATTGACCAATCGACCGAATTGACCCAAATCAAAAAATTGACAAAATTGACAAGAATCGCTAAAATTGACCCAAAATCGTTCGGGTCATTTGGTCAATCGGTTGAAATCGGGTCGTCGGTTGAAGTTTTGACCGTTCCAAAATCGTTCGGGTCAACATTTTTTGTTTGGCTGGTCGAATTCAACCGACCAGACAATTGACACCTAGTCATCATCACCACACTCTACTCTACCATCATCACCAGTCCATGTCCAATCATCCGAAGTACCCGCCAACTACCATAAATTAGCCTCTAAAGGAAAGACATCCCCCTTGGTGATACGATTATGTCCCAAAGACCACACTTCATCTACTCTACTTATTAAGGTGAGGCTGAGCTCTCGAATTTCCATCCTAATGGTAGAGAAGAAGGAGTGGTAGCCCAAGAGCATCGTAGTCACTCCACCACCACAGCCAAAGGAGAAGGAAGTAAGAAATATTGGGTTTACTCCCATGATTGTCAAGCTGATCAGAGATAACACTCCCCCTATCCAGAATATATAATGTATCACCTCTTTATGATATAGTCCAGTAGTGAGTTACCACCCAACATATGTCCCAGTAGTTTTGAGTAGAGTGGATGACTGATCATTAGAAGAGATATTAGAGGACTATTGTGTCATAGTGAGGAAACTAGTTGGAGACAATCATTCTAACCAAGAGGAGGTTATGATAGACTTCAATGCTGATGAGGATGACCTTTTGGATGATATTGTTAAAGTCCACATGGTTAATCCTGAGGATCCTTGCATAGAGAATAGGCCATCTAGGAAGCTTAGGGCGTTGTAGTTGAGGAAGGTGAAGCATCGGGCTCAACTCAATGCCTCCTCTAACAAATCAAGCTCAAGGATGATTAGATTGATAGGATGGAGAGGGGAGTAGAGGAGTTGATGGTAGTGGTATTAGCATTGTAGAATCAAGTACTTGTCTCACAACCCACTCCTATGGAGACCAACAGACCTAAGCTAGTGCATATCCTAGATCATCTCAAAAGCACTACTCTAATGGATGAGGATACTAGTAGCCTGCATAGGAAAACAACTGATAGTACCTCTATGCATGAAAAAGACATCAAAGAGATGGTAGAATAGCAAGTGAAGGAGGTGTTGGCATAGGCCCAAGGGAGCTCATCGATCCCAAAGAGTAGACCCTACCTGGAGGAATTCGATGTAGTTCAATACCCTAAGGCTTTTATGCCACCATCCTTCAAAGTATTCGATGACAGTGGGAACCCTAGGTAGCACATTGCACATTTTAGAGCTAGTTATTATAACACTGAGGGTAGTGACGCCTTACTCTTCCAGTAGTTTATTAGTAGTCTTTCTGGTGTGGCTTTTGATTGGTACACCAAACTAACCAACAGTTCAGTGAAATCTTTTGTAGAATTAGAGTAACTTTTTATCAAGAGATTCGCAAAAGCTCAGTAGAGAGTGATTGTAGGGGACCTCATTGTATGAAAATAAAAACCCAATGAGCCCATTATTTACTATATTCTTAGATGAAAAAACCTGAGTATGAAATACAAACCATAGTTGCAGGAGCAATATGCCATTAAAATTCTTCTCAAGAATATTCACAGCCCGATCACCATCGTGCTCAAGGTCTTTACTATTAAGATATTTGAGAAACTAATCAGCAAGGAGGCTAACCTACAAGAGGAAGCCAAATAGTTACCCTTCTCAGACCAATCATCCAAGCCTAAATCCCAAAAGGTGTTTGAGAAGAAGCTAGGGAATGTGGTAGTAGTGGATAAGGGGAAAAAACTAGTGAGAGCATAGTCTGAGAAGCCTAGATCTCAACAGCCATCACTCCCACCTCCTCTTCCACTACTTCAGCTAGGAGATGTACTTTGATGATGTGGCTTCCTCTCAAAGAGGAGAAGAACCACAATTTGCTCTTCCAGGAAAGGCAGTGGTAGGGATAGTCCTCCTCACACTTGACCATGACATGATAAGATTTTCATATCATCTGTCTGAACCTTGCACCAACAACAAAAATGAATATGAAGTTCTGATTGTAGGTCTGGAGTTAGCCATCTTATTAGGCATCAAAAGTATCAATATCTTTAGGGATTCACAGCTAGTTTTCAATCAGATTACTGGGACTTATAAAGTTCTGAAGCCCAAACTCCATCACTACCTTAAGTATGCCATAGAGTTATTAGCCCAAATACTAGAGGTCACAATTTATAAAATCCCTCGAGGAGAAAATGCCATAGCTGATGCCTTATCCAAACTCACCAAAGAGTTGGCATGTTTGAAAGATGAGTTCATATTAATAAAGGTTCACAACAGACAAGTCATGCCTCTCATTGATACTAAACTCATCGATAAACATACTCTTGAAGGGGAGGTTTCCATTGTCGAAAAGAATAGAGAGTTGGATTGGAGGCAACCCTTCATTGATTACCTGAATAAAGGCAAGGAACCTCAAGAGAAATCTCATGCACATCAAGTATGGCAGAGGGCACTATCTTACTCCCTCGTGGATGGTGTCTTATACCAATGGTCTTTCGATCATATGTGGTTATGCTATTTAGAAAAACATGAAGCCCACAAGATTATGACTGAGGTGTTCTCAAAATTATGCGGAGCTCATCAATCTAGTCTTAAGATGAAAGCCAAGATCAAAAGACTTGGGTATTACTAGCCGATGATGATCATGGATTGCATGGATATAGCGAAGCGTTGCTACCAATGCCAAGTACTTAGGGTGGTTTTACACAAACCACCCAACATTCTACATTTGACTTTTGCCTCATGGCCATTCGAGTGTTGGGGTACTGACTTAGTGGATCTGATTGATCCTCCCTCATCTAAGGGCCATCGTTTCATTCTAGTAGCTACGGACTACTTATCCAAGTGGGTGGAAGTGATTCTGCTTAGGGAAATCAAAGTTCACCACGTGCTCCAATTCTTCAAGAACCATATCATGTATAGATTTGGAGTGCCCCGCTGAATCATATACGATAATGGTACCACTTTCAAGAGCACCAAGATCAATAGCTTCATCCAGAGACACAACATAGATTAGAGGTACTCTACCATCTACTATCCATGGAATCTTTATGGGCCTTAAACAAAACTCTCATCCAACTACTCAAAAAAACACTCGATGAAAATAAATGACAATGGCATAAGCAGTTAGCAGAAGCTTTATAGGCTTACCATACTACCTACAAGACTCCAACACAATCTACCCCATTCTCCTTAGTGTATGGGTTCGAAGCCATTCTACCATTAGAGGTTTAGCTCCCATCGCTATGAATAGTTGTTGGTAGTAAAATTACAAACAAATAAAATGTTAAGCTATGGTTGGAAGAACTCGAAGGTTTGGAAGAAAGATGCTTGCAAGCATGTCAAAACCTCGATCTATATAAAGCAAAAATGGTTCAAGCTCATAACAAGTTGGTCCACCCTCAAGCATTTCAAGTTGGAGAGCTTGTCTTAGTTCTAAGGAGACCAATTATAGCCCATCTCAAGATGGGAGGTAAGTTTGAACCTACTTGGGAAGGCCTTTTCATCATAGAAAAGGCCTACCGGGGTGGATCTTATCAACTCACCAATCATAAAGGTGAACACCCGATGCTCTAGATCAATGGGCTCTATCTAAAAAAATATTATGCATGAACAATGTCCTGAATAATTTTCCATAAATAAAAATTCTATTATGATCAAATTATTTTCCAAGTTAAAGTTTTTTTAATTACCAAACTCTCGATGTGTCTTGGATAGGTGTAAGAGAACCCGGCATCCTAGACCTTATTGGGATAAAATAAACATTAAATTGCATAAAAATACATACAAGTCAAACACAAATCTAATCACCTTGGGCTACTTTGAGTCGAGATAAGACCCCCAGTATCCCTCACTCAGTAGCTACTCTAGGTAGGGTTTGATTCACTATTTGATCAGTGAATCACCCAAGCGATTATCTTTGCCTAGGAAGATGTGAGTCCCCATGCTTTCTCTCTAGCTTGAACATTGCAAATCAATGAACACCTTTATTACATAATAGGCTTCACTATACAACTAGTGAGCCATCTTAGTAGCTAATCATGCTCATGGAGATGTGAGTTCCCGAGCTTTCTCCTTGAACTGGCTATCGTATGTTGATTGGGTTTGAATTTATATATCCAAGGATTAGGGTAAGACCCCCAGTGGCTCTTCTCACTCTTGACTACTTCAAGCTTTGGTTCAGTTCCCCTTGATAACTCCCTAATTGGTAGTCACCCTAAGCAGATAGTAGCTATCTAGCTGACGACAGATTATCCTGGTGATCAGTTCTGCCTAGAAGGATGTGAGACCCAAATGCTTTCTTCCTAGATTGATCGTCATAGAAAGATTGGCACCTTAGGGTTGTCGGTGCTTGCTTTTCTTATAGCAAGCCACCCGGTGGATAACACTGCCTAGGTAGATGCGAGTCCCCATGCTTTCTCCCTGAGTCGACCATCGTATACCTACAAGCTTCGTATTTCAGAGATTATGATAAGACTCCCAAAGGCACCTTCCCTGTGGGCATTCTATATTGATTATGTCTTCATAACCCTATATAGACATGACCCAGGTTATTACCAGATTGGACAGTTCCCCTTTCCTAGTAGCCACTCCTATGGTTGGAAGCTTAGACACTTCACCCACCATTTCACCCATAGCCAACATCCCCTAGCTTTTAGGACCTCACTCCAATAGGTCTTAAAACTTCTATTGGACCTCCAAGAGTTAAGAAAGATTAATAAAAAAAAACCTAAAATAAATTAAATAAAGTCAAGAACCTCTTACCACTAGCATGATGAAGTATCATCCAGCATCCTCAAAATTCATTTGTACTCACTTTCCATGAAGTTCAAGATAAATAGAAAATTTCTCCTAAAAATTCCAAATCTCTCCAATATATATCTACATATATATATATATATATATATATATATATATATATATATATATATATATATATATGAATATATCTAGCAAAACCAAATTTGTTAAATTAGGGTTTAAATTCAAAATCAAGTTAAAAGATCAACAATCAAGGCAAAGTTTAATTTTATACCCTTCTTTTCCAATAGCAAAGATGAAAGCCCCGGTTCTATTTCTTTCGAGCATTCAATCACCATGTCTTCTAGAAAGCTCATCTTCTCATTTATCTTGGGTGTGGATTTGGCAATGGATCAGGCCATTCTCACCTCATCCCAAGTCATCAAGTTTGGCCTTGGATTCGAGCACTTAAAAGTCACTTGTAATGGTCCTACCCTCAGCATAGTGAGCAGGGAGGAGGTGGCCGACAAGAAACCACTTCCATAGTTTGATCTCCAGTCAGATACCGAGTTTCCTTCCTTAAAAGGAAAGCCTTAGAGGTTCTCACACCATGAGTACCACTTGTGCATGTCATAGTTTTTGTTGGGACTAGTACCGCCTCTACCATAGCCCCAGCTCTTAAGGGGAAGTCAATTCTAGCATATGAGATTGTTTCCCCTACCATGGGTAGGAGACAAACTTATTGTTATCCATCTCATTTATTTTGAATTGATGGTGGTGATTTAGTTGGGCCCTTTAAAACCATGGGTTTAATCATAACTATTTGATCTTTAATAAAATGACTAAAAATAGTCTAATGTTCATCCCTCTATAAGTAGGATCCATGCGACCTAATGGCATAGTAATGTTTGCAAAGTGTGCATCCTGTCAACCACCAAGTGGGTGATAAGAAAATGAGAGTTTAAATTTAATTAAAAATGCTAATGGAAAATTAACTATTAATCCAAAAAAGTGTAAATGACCCCTCTCTAGACTCATAATTCAATGAATAATTAAGGAAAAATAAAATCTCCAATTTTTATTAAGTAATTTTAGAGTAATTAGATAATTAAGAAAAATAACCTAAAAATGTACATTCAAATAAGTTGAATTTCCATGAAATTTTTTTAGAGGTACACCCCAACTTTGGTAATTTTGTTGGAAAAATCATATGAGTCTATAGTAAGTTATTAAAATATAAACCATAGTTTAAAAATCACAAATAAATAAATATTAAAGTGTAAAATTACTAAAATTAAAAAAAAATATTCTAGAGCACTTTGTAAATAAAGAAGCATTAAGAAAAAGTCATAAATTCCCCCTAATATCCATTAAAATAGTTAAGTACTTAATTAAACTTAATTAACTCTAAATAATTTAATTAATCACCTAGAACATTAAAATTTCACAATTAATTTAAGTTAAACCTAAAAAATGCAAACTAAACTTTCCATATAGCTTAATTAGAACATAGGAGAAGAGCAAAATAAAAACAAAATTAAATAGTCAACATTTAAATTATTATAATTATCTATGTAAAATTAATTAAAAAAATATTTATAATTTAAATTAAATAAAATTAACTCACAAATTTAATTAAGATTTTCAAAAGAAAAAAAATTAAGCTTTAGGAAAGTTTTCATAAGATTTTGAATTAATTTAATATGTATTTTGAAATTAAAATGAAATGACTTTTACAAATAATAATTAAATATAAAATATTAAATTATACCAAAATAATTTTAAAAAGTACATAAGATATTTTCTTGTTGTTCTAAGTTAAAGTAAATATTTTAGTATGGTTAAAATTATTTTTATTTTAATTTGAATTTTCCTTTATAAAATGGCTAAGTAAATCATAATAAAATAATAATAGTAAATAATAAATAATTGAAAATATCATTAGAGCTTCATGGAATATCTCTAAGATCCTTCTGAAACTTAGAAAATAATTTCAAGCAGTCTCAAATTAATAAAAAGTACTCAAATTGAATTTCAACTTAAAATTAAATTATTTTAAAATAATAACTTATTAATTAACCTCTTTGGCTTGAAAGCTCAGAATAAATTAAATGAAGATAGACAAATCATTAAACCTTTTCTACCAATTCTTAAAAATAAAGAAGACTTAGAAAAATTAGAGTCATCCTATTTTAAATAATAAAATATTTTTAATAATTTAAATCCTCAAAAGATCCAATAAAATGTAAAAAATCAAAATGATCTCAACACAACTTGAAATTTTTATAGTAGTGTTAGGACCCTCCTCCATATACTTCAATAAGTCTTCATGATTTTCTATGATGAATTCAAATTTAAAATTTTTTTATAATATAAAATAATTAAATAGTTCCAAAATTCATATTAATTCATTCCAAATTTTATGAGGTGCTTCTCTAGTTTTTTTCAACTATAGAAAATAATTTTATAAAATTTTAAAGCATTTCTAATGTTAATGTGAATTTTCTTTCTAAAGTAATTAATAAATAATTCATAAATTAGACAAAATTTTATAAAGTATTACTCTAACCTTAAAGAATAATTATATGGAGTTTGTAAGTCGTTTAAACTTAATATGATTTTAAAAGATAATTTATACCCATAATTTAATGAAAATAAAACATCTTAATTAATTAAAATTATAAAAATAATTTTTATTAGAATTTTTGGGTGTCCCCCCACCCCCTCATCTTCTAATGAGGAGTCTATCCTATTATGATTGGAGTGTTTGGAAGAATAGACCCTACACCAAGTTGGACCACCCACTACTCCTTAAACCTTTAAGCCCATCTTGAACTCATATTAAATCAAAACTTAAAATCCACCCCTAAATAATTAATTATTTGAAATAGAATCATAGAATGGTGAAAAGCAATTCCTAAACTCAAACAAAAAAAACCTTAAACCTTAAAACAGAATATAGACTTGCCATTTTAGCTTCACACACTAAATTGGTAGGTCATTGACTTTAAACTAAGTTAAGATTTTGTTTTGTTTTATTATCATGTATTGCTATATATTTTGTGATGTAATGTTTACTCTCTAGACTAGAAGGTGGATCAATTGCTTGTGTGATAAACTAAATGTTATGATGATCATTTTGTATATTAAATAATGTTTTATTTAGAGAGGTCATTCTTAGTAGAAGCTGCTTATGTAAATTCAAAAGTAATATGCTTACTTGTAGGTACTCATTTCTTATGACCCTAAGCATGACTTATAAGGACTAGTGAACTTGGCATCAAATGATGTTATGTCTATATGTTTAGATTATATACTTGCTTATGTGTATAATTATTCTATTGACATTTATTTTATATGGGTTAGTTAGTTTTTATTTGAATAATTTTAAATGTAATTTATTTAGAACTTAGTGTAGAATCTATGGGATTTAGGATGAGCATGGATGAGTTATACAATCTAGTGATGCTTTATGGTGTCTAAAGAGCTTACACCATGAAGAAGGAGAATTGAAGATTAAAAATGGTGATATGAGACCATTTTAGTGAGTTGTTAAATGAAAATGGGTGTGAGGTTTTATTTTAAGATCTAGAGGAGTGATTGAGAGTTGTTGTAGAGACATAATAGGTTTAAATGTCTTTATTAGAAAAGATAAGACTATCTAAGCATATGCTAGTTTGAGATGATTAAAAGATCCTTTTAGGAAAAGACTTTTAGGTGGTGTAAATGATAAGAGTTTAAGCTTTATGATTATATTTGGATGTTTAATTATGATATGGAGTTTTTGGTAGAAATATGAAGCCTTTTGTGTGGTTTAGTATAGAGAATATTACAATTAGTCTAGATTTATCTAGGTTGGGATGATCTAAAATATCTCTTATGTGAAAAGGCTTAAGGAAGTCTAAACAAAATGAAAATAATGCTATAAGGTTAGTTTAAAATATGAACTTTTGTTATCAAGTTTTTGATGGAGTTTGCTAAGGTTTATGGTGTTGTAATAATGAAAATAATAAGGCTAGGTAGCCATCCACTTAGTTTAGTTTTAGAACTTTAAAGAAGGTTTTGAAGTAAATTTGAAGACTTGGATGATAAATGCTTTGATTTAGAGAACAATTATAATTGAGAAGAAAATGTTAGAATAATTTAAAAGAAGTTTTATGAGAGAATTAGAGAGCACTTACAAGATAAGGATCGATCCTACAATGAAATGACAAAGCTAGGAACCAAGTACTAATACAACAACAACAAAAACTATACGAAATATTTTTATCAATATAATGCTAAGAATTTTTTGACATATCAATCCTTTTTATAGAGATTTCAATGAACAATATTTTAAAAAATATGAAGGAAATTTTGGAGGGAAATAAGATGGGTGATCATTAATGGAGGAATGTGTCAAACACCTTTTATAATGTTATTTGATGATTGATTCATGATTATCTATTTTTTATTATGGACTAGAAATGCATGCTTTTCACAAGTTTATTTTTCTAATTATTTTGTTTGTGAAAGCTTTATTTTTTTTGTAATAAGCTCTTAAGATAAATTAAATTATCTATCCAACTAATCAACTAAAACTAAATAATTAATCAATTTAATAAATCACATAGAAAACCCATAAGCTATACTCAATAAAATATATTAGAAACACATAAGAAATTTTGCACCATATAGCATATTCTCTCACACTCTAGAATTACAGTTCATTCTTGCACAAAAGGGGCATCTGACTAATGAGGATGTCCACTCTTTTCATGAAAGTTTGATAAAACATGTTTAGCTGTCGACTCTTATATTAATACAAGCATGTAGGCATGATTGCAAACCTTTGGCCTCCAAATTGAGATAAATAATATATATATATATATATATATATATATATATATATATATATATATATATATATATCAGAATTTGATGTAATAGCTAGAAGCATTATGTACCCACATGTTATAGATTTAGTGGATAAGTTTAAACTCTAGAATTCTCTCTCTAATTAAATAATAAAACTTACCAATCTTACATTTCATTAAGAATAAACTCATGGTTTTGATGTATTGGGGGTTTAGCTAGCTATAGACTAGATCGTAAGTCTAAAAGACTTGGGCTTAGTTTTCATGCTTTGATGGAAGTGAATTTATAAGTACCACATACTTGTCATTAGACTAGGGTGAGCTTTTCATTAGTATTAGTAGCACTTTTGATCATAATTTCTATTTCATCTTGTTATGGGGATTATTAACCATTTATTTAATTATTATTTTTAACTCTAAATGCAATTCACTATTCAAATCATTATAAAATTTTATATAATTTTATAGAATGTTTAGATAATGAGTTTAAACATTCAATTTATTTTAAAGTTTATGTATTTAATTTTATTATTTAAAATTTTATATATCACTAAATAACTTTTGAAAACTCATAAAATTTTTATTTTATTTAATAAAAATGGAAAACTTTCACAAATGTTTTAGATTAATAGTCTTATGTATTATGTAAATTTTCTATAATTTTTTTAATATTTTAATTTTCTATTATCCTTTTGAATGAAATACTTAATTTACTTAAAAAATTATTTAATTAATTTATCTTGAATAAAAATATAAAATATTTTATAAATTTATATTGTCATTTGAACATTTTGTTAAATTTTCATGATTTTTCTCAACATATTTTATTTCCCATATATTTTTTATTTTTTAAAATAATTCTTTTCGTTTGGAAATTTATAATTAGTTAATTTCAAGTAAAAAAATTTTTAAATTTTGTTAAAGAGGTTAGATGGTTATTTTTGATACTCCTTCAAGTTTTCATAATTTTCCAAAATTTATTTGTTGTTTTTATATTTTTTTAATAATGATTTGACACATTAAAAATTTTATAATAAATTCATCTTTATTTACAAAAGTATAAAAAAATTTCAAAAATTCTTGAGTGATGCTTTAAATGTTCTTCTAATTTTTTACATTTTCCATTGGATGGTTTATTTTTTGTGATTTTAAAAAAGTGGAATAATGGGTTTAGAAATTCCTTACTTTTTATTATAATTCTAATTAACTTGGAATTTTTATAGGATGTTTATATCACTATTTTACACCTCAAGTATAAGTTTCATAATTTTTAAAATTGTCCAAGTATATCATATAATTTAAAATTAGGATAAATACTTAGAATTACGTTTAGGCCAATTAAGTGAAGTTTGAGATTTTTCTTAAGATCTATATTTGGATAAGTTTTTACTCTGAAAATTTCAAGTCTTAATACACACTAAATTATCTAATTCATAAATATTAAAAAAAACTCTATTAAGTGAATAGTGATTAATCAAAATTGTTGGATTTAAATAATTTGAACCCAACAGTTCCACTATCATCTCCTTTACAATGAGTTAAGAACCATAGAAAATGTGTTACACTTTGGATATGTGACCCCAGCTCCTACCTATATGAAATTCCCTTATCTCAAACCTTCTTGAGCGAATTTGTGCACTACGAAACTAAAGTGAGGGGAGAGGAAGCAAACCCATGGCTCACCAAGCAATGGGATTGCTTAGGGAGTTCGATCAATTATAGAAAAAGAGGATGACTTTGAATTATCATATTGGTGTGCTTGAGGTGCTCAAAAATTGCTCTAAAAAGCTTCACCAAGCATAGGTAAAGTCACCATAACTTATAATTGGATTGCCTCCCTCTAAATACTCAGTAAGTGCAAAGTCTAGAGAGGTTAGCTGTAGCTTGGTATTTTGATGTCTTAAAGTGATCATAGAGATAGGAAGAATATTTTTTTTCTAAATGAAGGAGCTTTGAGAAAGCTTTTAATCTCTTAAATATAAAGAATTGAAAGAAAATTTATAAGCCTTAATAAATTCGACGTCAACCCATGTAAGCAAGCCTAATTAGGAAAATAGGAAAGATAAATATACATATTGAGTTAAGAAAATACTTATTAAAAAGTACAAAAGGTAGTCCGATTTAAATACATACACAATCAAACAAATTTAGATAAATATAATATCAGTAAGTTTTCCTCTTCTCTTTATCCTTCATCTAGTCTAGAGTACATGTTCATCCTTCACGGTATGATGTCTCGAAGCACAATGTTAGGAAACTTAGTTAATATTTTATTTTTACATTATGAAAGTCTAAAAGAGTTGTAATAAAAAAACTACTAATCTAAATGAATCCTTCACATCATAATATAAGCAACATGCAAAATTCATATAATAGAGTAAATATCACAAAATTATTATGAACTTCACCATAATGATAAGACTTAGTCTAGTAAAAATCTAGCCATAGATGGTGTTGGCCAAACTCAAATTTAACTTAATCTAAAGGCAACCATGTTCATTAAACATATATTATTCAGAGGAGTGTAACTATTCCATGGATAAAGTATGGCATATAACTATGACTAGTCAATAGAATTTTCTCAGAGAGGATAGGAGAAAAGTGTTGATCAAGAAGAAAAGACCACTATAAATAAGCACACTCAATACAGGGCACTGATTAAGAATTAAAATTTTGTTATAGATGGTGACAACAAAAATATTAATATGACCTAACTTTATATCCTTTTCAAACACTAAAAGTTTTAACCTAACCTAACACAACACATTCTTGCATTATACATTTGACTCTAGTCAGGATTAGGTTCAACCTTATTCATTGCTTGAGTTTAACCATTCCTTAGTGGATAAAAATATTAGATTTAATCAAATAATCTATCTAATTGATTTAATTATTTATATAATTGATCATGGGACCTTAAGAGTTGATGGACCAATCTTTTAAATTAATCTAAGAAATTTGCCATGGTTAAGTCAAAGGTGCTCACCTATCCTTACCATATTTAAGTCCTTAAGCAATTACTACCACACTTAGCTAAATTGGTCAATCATTCTAGATATTCAATCATGAGATGTTTCTAGTATGTTTATGCATAAATTGACAACTAGAACCCCTTAATACATGCTTGGTCAACTCCAAGACTAAGAGAGCTAGTTAAATATGCCCAATTTAAATCATTTCAAGATTCAAATTTAGGTTATAGCATATGAATATTAATCTAATCGCTCAAATTGGTCAATAAATTAGTTCCTATATTAAAATTATCATAGTAGATGTTTTATTCATTAAATGGGAAAATTGCACCAAAGTCAACCTACTTACACAAATTAACCCAATTGGGCCAGTTTGACTAAATTGATCTTATTATTTAAGTTAATTGATTTGGCTTGTAAACCCCAGATGATTTCATTAATATAATTCAAGCATCATTAATCCCTTGACTTAAGCTCAATTGGCCAAATAATGTATTTATACCCATTAAAACTAACACTCTTCTTTGGAGGATAATTGAACCACGCCAAAAATCAAAGTAAATCAAATTATTAAGACTTATTATATCCAAGGATGTCATTAAAAAATGCTTAGTTCAACCCACATTGATTTGACCTCTTCATTGTGGTCAATTTAGTTAAATGAGCCAACATACCCCCTTCTGGGCCATTAAAATAACACTCATGTTTGTGATGCAATAAGACATGTCAAATTGTCAAATTACATCAATCCCTTGGAAGAAATTGTATAAATGACCATTAAAAATAATTTTTTAAGTCCAACTACTATCTATTTGACTACCTAAAATATATTAAATGTACCAAATTGGTGAACTTGTTTCATTTGAGTTGAATGAGGTAAAATGGACATTTCACCATCAAATTCCCATATATTTTATAAAATTGTTTTTAGTGGGTTATTTATGAAGGAATAATGGATTATAGTCAAGTAGCTTAGAGAGTTGGTGGTTAACAAAGATAAGAATGTATTTAAGTGTGTGTGTTTTTTTCTAAGTGTTTAGTCTTAACTAATGGAAGCTTTCCATTCTCTCTCTCTCTCTCTCTCTCTCTCTCTTATATATATATATATATATATATATATATATATATATATATATATATATATATATATATATATATATATATATATATATATATATATATATATATATGATCTCTATGGTTATTTGTTAGCTACCTACCATTGGTTATCACTTTAAATGACTAGGAATGGTTAACCATTCTAGTAACTATTATTAAGCCATGGTGATTTATCACCAACTTAGTTATAAGTAGCCATAAACATTCCCAAAGCAGGAAGAGGGTTGTAATGGCTTCTTTAAGCTAAAAATAACCTAACCATCTTTTTAAAATTATCCTAAAGCCTCTAATTCAATTTAATTTCCAAGTCACCAATGAAGTGGAGGGGGTTTAATCAATGCATCAATCTAAGATATTTTTGGATAATTCTAGAAAGGGTATAGTTTATCTTCTCTCATTAATGGTGCTAGAATCAAGAAACTTAAGTTTAGAAGGTCACATAAGTGATAATTTCAAAACATAAGCCTTCCATCTTTTCTCTGGTCTTCAAAATGATTAATATCATGATAGGCCAAGTAGTGCACAATGGCGTGTGGCCTTTGATCTTATTAAACTTTTGCAACTTAATGTTAGGAAAATTTGTGACACCACATAAACTTTAGGAATTTTTTATTTTGATGATCAAATGCATCATTAAGAAGTAAACATATTATCTCAAAACATAAATATGTTATCCTATAATGGATTTGATCATTTAATAAAAAGACTCCTAAGGCTAATGGGTCTTTAACATACTAGAGAGTTTTTTTTTAAACTACATAAGAAAGTAGACCAGGGTTTCTTTTAAATTGGGTTCATGGTTCCTTGTAAGGGCAAGCCCCTATAGTTAAATATATCTTAGGAATAAGGTCCTCTTCCTAAGAAAACTGTCAATTAAAAAAATAAGTTATTATTTTTATAGATTTCTAAGATAGTTTTCAAAGGCAAATGATAATTTGGAATTTTAAAAGGGAAAAATCCAAAGTGGAAGTTCTTTTGGTAGAAAAATGGTATTAAGAAGGAAATGTCCATAGATAATGGGATACATAGTGGACATTTCAACTATCCTACCATTGAGCATTAAATAATAGAATTTAATAGAATTTTGAGTTGATATTTTATTAAAAATCTAAGACTTAGATTATAGTAGCACAAGACTTCAAAAAAGCCTTGGGATGAAGAATTACTTTGAGGAGGATGCTTCAGAATCTAAGTCTATATGTGCTTCTAATACAAATTAGAGGCTCGACCTAGTTCAAATTTCAAGAATTATTGGCCATTCCTCTCAGTTGAGAAAGGAAACTTATCCCTGATTCTTATAGACTAATAACTCATTTGGAAAGGCTGCCAATTAACACTACCTAAATGAATTTTAAATCCATTATGTCAAATCTCATGAATGCAAGATTGCTAGGCTATTGTATTTTAGGAAAGAGTCTAAGAGCCTAAACTCTCTCCTTAATCCCTAAGATTATGTAGGGTATGATATGCACCAAACCAATGTAACATTTTTTTCAGCTTTTGGATGTTTTGACTCATAATTCATTTAAGGTCTTAGGGTATGCAATTTATGCCTAAATGGCATTCAATTAGAAATTATCATAGGCTAAATAAAGAAGAGAAGATAAACTTTTCCATGAAGCAGTTCATCCTCAAAGGTTAGATGCCCCTTATGTGTACTGGGCGAAGTGCCCAATTCAAGAATTTAGAACAATATGCTAGCATGATTGGCTAAAACTAGTTAATTTTAATTTATTCTTATGGCTTTAATTAATTTGAAGTTTTAAGTTTCTTTATTTTTTGTTTATGTTATTTAGATTTAAATTGGGTAAAAACATTAATTTTTCTAAGAGTCTAATGTCCAAGAATTTATCACAAAAAACATAGTACATATAGAAACCTAGAAAAGTAAGTTGATTATATTACGCACCCAAAGTAAACCAAGCCAATTTAAATTTAAAGATAGGGCATTACTATCGGCACCACTGTACACCCTGAAAGAAAGAAAAAAATGGATAGCTGAGCTCTGCTCTTATATAGCCTAGCTTAGAACTATAAGTCTAGATTTATGGGTCTTCCTCCAGGATCATCTCCTTATTTAGGGACCTCCATTGAGCTTCATAGGGGACCTCTACACCCATCTACTGGTAAGGTTAGCTTCTGCTATTCTTAGACCCCATAGATCCTAACATAATTTTAGGCTCAAATTATATTTTAAATTTCAAAAATAAATTTTAAGCCCTACAAAACAAATGGCAGGAAAATGCAAATAACAAACAATTATATTTGTAAACGCAGTAGCTTAACATCAGTTGCTTGCTAAGCCCACCTATCTTATTGGGCTATGCTAAGGAATTTATTCATCATACCTATAAGAAAATAACATTTATATATAATTTATAGTGGTGATCCCTTTTTAGCATAACCCCCTATAGAAGACAGCATTAGTTCTATAAAGAACAACCTACCATCTAGTTTAATGGGCACACATTCTTAGCCATCCAGTATAAAATATTACACTATTAAATAATAAAAATATCACATAACATCATAGATGGACCTAACCTAAATCTAGGGTCGGTGAATAATATTCTAATGTGTCAATGAGGGGTTTGTGTGGCAAAACTATACTAAGTCTTTTAAGTTCAAGTTTTAATTTGGATTTTAAATATTTAATTTAATTTAACTTTGAGATGTTTTAATTTTTATAATTTCAATTCATAGGTGTGTGTCATTGTTATACTAGAGATTTGAGGTATCAAGACCTCCTTCGGATTAGTAGCCCTACAACCTCAAGTGTCCACTATATACCATATATTGTTAATTATTAAATATTTTATTTTTTTTATTCTTCTAACTTCTTTTAACACTACCATTACCGGTCCCAAGTCCGGATGTGAAAAGTGGAGGGTTGCGTTAGGTAGTCGACAGCCAGCATAAAACTTGTCGAAATAATCATGACATGAATCCTTTAAATCATTGTGTTAATGCTAGGGTATCCCCTGGAAGTGACGCACTGTATAGGCTTGAATACAGTAAAAAATGTGCTAGAGCCACTGCATCGACGCCCGGGTGCAGTGTTAAATAAGCAAGGGTTCCCACATTATGGACGGATGTGGGCAAAGAAGTTAGTCCATGATACTAGAATTAGGTTAGGATCTTGGAATATAAGTACTCTTATAGGTAAATTAATGGAATTAATAGATATTATGGTTCATAGAAAGATAAATATTTTATGTGTTCAAGAAACTAAATGGGTTGGGGAGAAGGCCAAGGAGATTGATAGTTTAGGTTTTAAACTTTGGTATTCAGCTAAAAGTCGAACAAGAAATGGTGTAGGTGTGATTATATATAAAAGTTTGAAGGATAATGTTATAAATATTAATAGATGTGGAGATAGAATTATAGCTCTAAAGATTATTGTTGATACTAAGATTATCAATGTTATAAGTGTATATGCTCCTCAAGTAGGTTTAGAAGTAAGCACAAAACAAAAATTTTGGAATGAATTAGAGGGATTAATACAAAAGATACCTCTTGAAGAAAAAGTATTTATTGGAGGAGGTTTAAATGGACATGTTGGTAGAGTGGTAGAAGATTTTAAAAGTATTCATGGTGGTTATGGATTTGGAGAACTAATGAAGAAGGTAGGAATATATTAGATTTTTCTTTAGCTTATGATTTTGTAGTTGCTAACACTTTATTTAAGAAAAGAGATGAACATATTATTACTTATAAAAATGGATCTAGTAAAACACAGATTGATTATTTTCGATTAGAAAAATAGATCGGTTTAGATTGTAAAGATTGTAAGGTCATTCCAAGTGAAAATCTAAGTACCCAACATCGATTGTTAGTTTTAGATTTTAAGATGAAAGGTCGTAAGAGAAAAAATAAACCAAATTATTATTCTAGAATTAGTAGTGGACACTTAAAGAACACAAATAAAAATATTTTTAAGAGCAAGCTATAAGAGATTAGAATTTGGGATGTTCATGAGGAAGCTAACATTATGTGGGAAAAAATAGCAAGTGAAATTAAGAAAGTTACTAAAGATGTGCTTGGAGAATCAAAAGGAAAAGCTTCTTTTAATAAGAATAGTTGGTGGTGGAGTCATAGTGTGTAAGAAAAGATAAAAAAATATGAAGTATTGTTATAAAACTTGGTTTAGATATAAAGTGGCATGTAGAGAATCTAAGAAAGCAATATATGATGCAAAAAATTTAACTTTTAGTGATTTATACAATAGATTAGATACCAAAGAAGGTGAAAGATGTATGTATAAATTAGCCAACCAAAGAGATAGGAGAAGTAAAGACATAGTTCAAGTGAGGTGTATTAAAGATGAAAATAATAAAATGCTTTTTTTAGTAAAGGATATTGAAAATAGGTGGATGAGGTATTTTGATAAACTTTTCAATGAAAGATCTGAAAGTATGATTGATTTCAGCAACCTTAATACCCTAAATAAAAATAGAGAATTTTATTTTTATCATCATATTAGTAAATCTGAAGTTAGTGAAGCTTTAAAGAAAATGAAATGTGAAAAAGCAGTAGGACCGGATAATATTCCAATGGACGTGTGGAAATGTTTAGAGATCAAGGAATTTATTTACAAATCTTTTAATGTCATTTTAAAGACTAAAAAGATGCTATGAGTGGAGAAAGAGTTTGTTGGTTCCTATATTTAAGAATAAAGGTGATGCACAAGAGTGTGCAAATTATAGAGGAATTAAGTTAATGTGCCATACATTAAAATTATGGGAGAGAGTAATTGAGCATAGGTTACGATGTGATACGTAAGTTTCACAATCGTTGGTTTTATGCCAGGCAGATCTACTATGGATGCTATACATTTGTTAAGGGGTTTGATGGAGAATCATAGAGAAAGAAAGGAGGATCTACATATGATATTTATTGATTTAGAGAAGGCTTATGATAAAGTTTCAAGAGATGTTCTTTGGAGAGTTCTAGAACAAAAAGGAGTTAATATTAGTTATTTTCAAGTCATTAAGGATATGTATACTAGAGTTGTTACTTGTGTCCAAACACAAGGAGGATTGACAAAATATTATCCTATTTCAATTGGATTACATCAAGGATCAGCTTTAAGCCCTTATCTTTTTTACTTTAGTTACGGATGTTCTTACTAGGCATTTACAAGAAGATGTACCTTGGTGTATGCTTTTTGCATGACATTCTTCTTGTTGATAAGACTAGAGAGGAGTCCAACAGAAACTTGAATTATGGAGGTCAACTCTAGAGTCTAAAGGTTTTCGTTTAAGTAGATCTAAAACTAAATATATGGAGTGTAATTTTAGTTGTAGAAGTTCTAGTGGTAGTGTTGTGATATTAGGTGAACAAGTCATTAATATGAGTGACCGTTTCAGATATTTAGGCTCTTTTGTTCAAAATGATGGTGAAATAGATGAAGATGTTATTAGTAGAATTCAAGTTGGATGGTTGAAGTGGAGGAATACATCTGGCCTATTATGTAATAGAAAAGTTCCACTTAAACTTAAGGGAAAATTTTATAAGATGGTGGTAAGTCCTCCAATGACTTATGCTGCAGAATGTTGGTCAATAAAAGAGAAGCATAAGACTAAGTTAAGTGTTATAGAGATGAGGATGCTTAGGTGGATGAGTGGCTTTACTCTTAGAGATAGAATGCAAAATGAGTATATTCAGGAAAAGTTGGAGTAGCTCCAGTGGTAGATAAGATTAGGGAGAGTCACCTTAGATGGTTTGGCCACATAAAGTATCGGCCGTCCTATGACCCGATTAGGAGAATATATGCATTAGATTTTCCTTATGTTAAGAAAGGTAGAGGTAGACCTAAAAAGACTTGGTTAAGATGTATAAAAAATGATCTTAGTATACTTGATTTAAATGAGGATTTGACACATAATAGAACATAATGGAGATGAAGGATTCATGTAGCCTACCCCACCTAGTGGGATTAAGGCTTGTTGTTGTTGTTGTTATTATTTTAACTTTTTTTAGTTTTAAAATTAGTTTAATTTACCATGGGTGTTTCAATTTAAGTGATTTAATGATTTATAATTTTATTTTCATTTTAGGTGCATTTTATGTTAAGATGAAATAAAGTTTTCAAGAATGAAAAATAAAATAGATTCCACTTTGTGTGGAACCCATTCTATTCAACATCCTAAATCCTAATAGAATAAAGCCTTCACTTTAAGATGAAAGTTTTTTCCAAAGGTTTAACTAAGATCTTAAGTATCTTAATTAACCTCCTTTGGATTTGGTTTGAGTTTAGTTCAATGAATATTTTATTTTTATTTATTTTGAATTTTTCTTTTCATTTATTCATTTTTTTAATGATTGATTAATCATTTCTTGATTTAGTTTATTTCATTAAGGTATGTTTCTTTAATAAAATTCAATTAAGGTTCCTTTATTATAATTTGATCTGAATTGGTTTTTATTTTAAGTTGAATTCATTTATTATAGTTTGAGTTTTGTAATTTAATATTTATTTAATTCATTTGATTAGATTCATTTCATTTATTTGATTTGTATTATTCATTTAACTTAGATTAATTAGGCTTATTTATTAGATTAGTTTTTATGTTTTTGTAATTTACTTTGATTTAATTTTCAATTTGATTTCCTTACATAATATGTTTAGTTTATATAGATTTATTATATTGTTCTTATTATGGCTTTTGTTTTATATTTTTATTTGAATTCAATTCCTTATTCATTTAATTTTTGTTTTAGGCAAATTTTATTTATGGTAAATGTTTATTTTATGTTTATTATATGTTTTTTTTTATATTTATGTTTTGTTTAATCCATGTTCATTGTATATTTGCTTTATTTTTATGTTAGGTTTAGTAACTTAGAGTAATGCTTTACATTTTAATTTAATTTCATTACTTAAATAATTCATCACATTTTATTTTTATAATGCATTGATTTATATGTTTTCAATTAATGATTTATTTGATTTTAATTGCATTCATATAATCATTTCATTAGCATTACATTATGAAGTTTGGATTAGTTTCATTGACTTCAACTTATGGTTATGTTTATTGGTTTATATTAGTTCATTATAAGTTATGGGTTTAATTTTCTATGTTTCAAATTATGTAAGTATAATTAATTTATTTGATTATATTTGTTAATCATTTAAGATTATATTGTTCACTCAAGTTGAATGAGTTGAGAGGGTTTATAAGTTAATAAAATTTATATTTAGATCTAAATTTTTTTAAATTTCCTAAATAGATTATTTAGGTTTTGATCAAATTGCATATTCCTAATTGTTTCATTAGGATGTAATGCATAATTAATTAAATTTCCTAACTTCAAAGGTTTAGAAAATTTGTGTTAAGTGTTCTAATGTTAATTGAAATATTCCAAGCTGATTTCATGAATTTTTATAATTTTTATAATTTTTTGATTTAATATTTCATGTAAATTGACCTGGAGATTTGGAAATTCAATAACTTCTACTCCATATTTCAATTAGTCTTGAAATTTTTATGGAAAATGGGGTTCTTTGCCAATTTGTTTCCCTTAAAATTTCATCTTGATCAGATGTATAATTTGGGTTTAATTACTATTTTAATTAATTTTCTTAAACATAAATTAAGCGTAATTTAAAGAGAATCACTTCAAGGTTTTATTTTTCTTAAATTCCTCTCTAGAAGATGCTTCCATAGAGGGTTAATTTGAAATCTTTAAAAATTTGGTTGATTTAGTATAATTTTTCTAAATTCAAGTTGATTATTTAAATTAATTAATTTAATTAATCACTAAATTAGGTGATTTTGTGTTTTATTAGGGTTCAGAGAGTTTCAATAGTATGTATTAGAGTTTATCATGATGATTTAGATTATTTCCATGATTTCCAAAAAAAATTTAATTAATATTTCTTTATTTTAATAAAGTTAAGTTTTGGAATTAAAAATTCATTATTTTTAAATTTATTTTGAAATAAACCATCAAAAAGTTCTCTAAAGTGTATTGTAACCATAATTTCATTTCGTGAAGTTTTAAATCATTAAGATTAATGGACTAGGTTTAATTTTGATTTGATTATTTATATTTAAAGCCAAATTAATTTAAAATTGCCCCCACAAAAATTAGGGTTTTGGGTTTAATGGATTCCTCTCACTAAGAGAAATCTATAGAGCCCTTATTTAGATTTTTTTGGCTTAATATTTGATTTACTATGATTTTGTAGGTTTAACCATTTTTCTATAATTTTTAAATTTACAAATTTCCAAATTTCAAATTTAACTGCATTGGTGCCATGTGGTGCCGTGCCATTCATCCATGCGAGATCCACGTGGATCCCACATTAAAACGGTGGCAGAATGCAATTTATTTTGGGCCGCCCAATTTTGATCAGACGACTCTAATCAATCTGTAATCTCTTATAGGAATTTAACATATGATTTGACTAAATCTTGCCTGACTATTCCTAATGAAAGGAACAGATGATAAAGATTTCACATACGTCGACAATGATGAAAGTTGAGAGCCATTCGTTAATTCAAGATTATTTCCAGCAGTCTAACCATTGAAATTGCTTGATTTTTTTTCAAAATCATCAATACCTCACATGGATCACATTTATATGACTTGATCTCCTTTGAGATCAAGTTTCCTTCGAAAGGACCCAATTGAAACTAAAGGTGGTCAGGTCTGTGCCTCATCATTGATGATCTCAAGCGATGGGGTTGGCTTGGTTAGCTTTAGAATGATGCGGCGAGCCTCTAAAAAGAAGCAATTGAGTTGCCTCCCCTTAGATCAGCCTATGGGCCAAAGCATGGATGAATTTTGGGGAGCTTGGTCATTTTTCGGCTAGCTGACAGTAGGGTCAAAGAAAGGTTGCGTTCAACTTTATTTCACTCGTGGAAGGTGATGGAATGCTCAATTTGGCATAAGATGATCTCTCTCTTATTTTTTCCAATAGAGGCTAAGAGCCTTTTTAGTAGGGGAAAGATCTCTGGTACATAAAAAGATCCATCTGCCTTAGGAGTCCATATTAAGTGATTAGGTCCATTGTAAGGTGACGTTTTCATCTTTTGAGGTGGTACATCATACCTTAATGTCATACTTGATCACTTTAATAAGTGCCTCCTAAGATCTGTATGGTGTCCAGATGACTCCAAATTAAAAACACCACAGCTAGTCAATCCAATAGTGAAGAAAGTATGCTACAAAATATGCAATAGTGAATAAAACAAAACACCAAACTATATTAAAAATCATTATGTACACAAATTGAATAAAGCTACATCCAAGCCCTAGAGGAGGGGATTTAGTTCATGATTAAAGAAAAGAGACATACAAATATTGTATTTATTAAAATAATTATAAAGATAAAATAGAGATGAGAATAAGAAAACTTTGAAGACCTCGTTGAGATGCTTCCTTTTTCTTCATTGTGTCACTTTACTTAAGAGATTTTTTGGGTAGCCTCTCTAATTGGTTGAAGAATCCTTCACCAAAGTTGCCTCTTGACTCTTCAAATATGGTTGAAAAACTCTAGAATAGATGTTAGAGAAGACCCAACTTTGTCCATACATAAAAAATATTTAATTAGTCAAATATATTTCACATAATAAAATAAAAATATTAGAAAAATCAAAAATCTAAGAAGAGAATATGCTATAAATTTGATTTCTATCACTCCAAACCATTGCATCATATGCAAATTCTAAAGAGGGCTTTGAAAATTCTAACAATAAAAGCTTCTCAAACCATTAGCAAGGCAATGACTTTAAACCTTCCTCTCCTTCTCACTGGCTATGTCCTTCCTAGAGACTTAGATCATGACATTGCTCATTGAGCCATGTATTTGACTCTTCTCTACTTTCTTAAATTTTTATCGAAGAATTTTCTTTGGAATGGCTTAGAGAGAAAGAATTTTACATGTGATAAACCTGGGTCATGTTGACCTAAGCCTTAATAGTGTCCCTTTTGTAATCCTAGTGAGAGGTTGAAGAAGATCTCTTAACCATTGGATTTATTTTATGTAGAATCCAACATCTAAGATTGAGATGGACCATAAGCCTATTTATATTAGTGATTTTTTAATTTTTCCTCTAGATAGATTAATAATTCAATTAAACCAAAAATTTCACCTTAAATATCATTTGTCATGCAAAATGTAGAAAAAATATTATCACAATCAAATTTTCATCCATTTTATATATTTTAGATTTTCATTTTCCACAATTTAGATCATTTTAGCCTATAAATGAAATTTTAAAAAAATCCCATATTTCATAAAAAGATCTTAGATAATTTAATGAATAATTAATAAATATTTTGAAATATTTTAAATCATGATGTTTGAGATATAATTTTTCTAAAACCAAAACTTAATATTTAAGAAGTGCAATAATTATAATATAATCTTTAATTTTTTTAAAGATTTTTATTAAAGATTTTTATATGAATCTATGCTATGATAAAATATATTATAATTTTGTGGCATATTTAGCTTAATAAATCAATTTAAAAAGAAGAATATAACAATTTTTATTTCAAAAAACTATTTAATAATGCTAAAAATTGGAATAAATTATATTGAGTCCTCTATGAGAAAATACATTTCATAGAATTCTTTTTAAATTTTAAAATTATATGTATATTATTTAGAATTTTTCATAAGATAGGGCACATTATTTTGAAATTACCTTTTTACCCTTTATGGGATCCATAATCATATGATGTTCTTGAGAGAGACAACTTGATATTGGTAACATAATAATATTACTAAAAATTTTTTAATCTACTTTATAATTTTTTATAATAAAAACACCAATTTTTAGATTATTTAGTTACTAAAATGATATAAATATGTTTGACACAAAAAAGTCAAATAAACTTATATTATTAATAAGCATTAAATAAAAAAGAATAATTAGCCAACTTTAAGATTATATAAGGATTCCATTAATTTTAAATGATAATTTTTTTACTTTTATAAATAACTCATAATATTATTCACTTTCTATTTAAATATTTTATTATATTTCAAATTCTAGATCATTATGTCTATCGAGAAAAAAAAACATTGACTCCATCTACACTAATATATGTGCACATAATTCAGTTACTTATATGGTTGACCCAACTTGGTGGGAACACTCATTCTAAAATCACTTTTCATAGCATCTTTAGGCTTTGATTAGTTTCTGTGTTAATAGCTTGAATTATTAACAACATGCAATCATGTATGTTAACCTTTCTCCTTGAGTTAATTTCATGGCTTGGCATTACACTTTTGTTTGGTTTTTAATACTTTAAAAATTTTATTAACATTATTATTCTTATTTATATTGGTATATTTCTCTCATGGGCTAATCACATACATTAATTCAATCCATTGAAAGTGTAGTCATACTCTTGTGATTGTGCTATTTTTTATGAAGTTGGTTATCCTTTAGATTAAGTTCAACTTGAGTTTGTCTAGTATCACATTCTATGAAATTCTTAATTAAGTTAGTCATATTAATATGGTTGTTTAACTATTAAGTCACACTGTGAAATTTTTTTAAAGCAAATAGTGTATTGCAATGTGAAGAATAAATACAAGACCAAAGCCCAAAAAATCAATCCCAAAGCCAAAATATGGGATTAAGCCAAAAAATGAAAATATTTAAAATCATATGGCAACTAGTCTAATAAAAAGACTGTTTGATAGATCTCCACTAATCAACTTAACAAGCCTATGATAGTAGAAAACTAATGTTAATGTAAGAAAACTGAGAACCTCTTTATGCTAATAATTTATGGGTTGATTTCCTTCTCTAACAATATGAGAGAACTTAGCTGGATGTTTTTAGGAGCTATTTGATTTGCTTAAAGATGTTGATCAGATACCATGAGGCTTGGTTGGGGTTGCTAATAAAAGCCACTTGGAGGAGTCACCTTTAAATGAAAAATAATCCACACAGAAGTAGTCCATGAGATGGACAATAATCAATAATGCTAGTGATTCAACATGTAGGGCATCATATGCAAAGAAGGGATTAGAAAAAAAAGGCACTTTCCCTTGTGATCTTAGAATAACCATCAATCCCTACAGTTCCCATTTGGGAATAAAAAATAACATCAATATTTACTTTGATGTAGTTAATATCTTGTCTTTCCTTGTTGAATAGTTTCCAAGTTTCGGCTGTAGTGAGAAACATATTCAATAAGCTAGCAATGTCACCATGAGTGTGCTTTGGTTTAAGGAAGCCAAGTGCTTGAGATTTTGAAGAAAGGTTTTAGTGTGTCGCATAATATCACTTTGGTTAGTATTAGGTTGTTCTACAATGTGCTTCTTTTCATTTATGTCCAACCAAATAAACCATAATGCAATGACAGGGCCAAAGAAGAAGATATGTACATTAAGTAAAAGCCTCTAAATGAATAATGACATTGAAGGTTTAAGGATTAAGTTCCAAAAGAATTTTCCTCATACAGTTGGTTATTTGGGGTGAGTTTTAGAATAATTAGGTTTAAAAACTAAAGTGCACTTCCCATTATTTTTAATGATAACCTGATCCTTTTGTTATCAATTTATAGGAATATTCTTAATTTTATGGATGATATTATCAATCAATAGTGAGTTGGCATACTAACAATGAACTTATCATCAACCTTAAATTCAACGGGGCATGAGTTAGTAAGGAAATCAAAAAGAGTCATGTAAGGGAGCTAATCATTCCACCCAAAGAAAATTTCACTAGCACTAATATTTCAAAAAAAGAAGCCTTTCTACATTTTATATATAGGCAAGGAGAATCTTTTAAATATAAAAGTCATATTTATAAGTTGAAACTAGATTGAGATGGATTTTGCTGTAATATTTGCTATGCATATAAGTAGCCCTTAAAATTTATTTTTCACATAATCAAATCAATAATTTGATAAAACTACACTTAATAGTTTCAATAAGGGATTTAATGCCTAACTCACCTTTTGTGTTGTTAGGCCTATTACGAAAGTTTATTTAAAACACTACATAGATCTCGAGGGGTACTTATTTAAGTGATCAAACATGTCATTAAGGGATAAATATATTATCTCAGAAGATAAACATAATACCCTCTAATGGATTTGATCACATAATAAGGACTCTAAAGGCTGATGGATACTAGAGATTTTTCTCGTGAACTATATGGAGAGGTAGAACAAGGTTTATTATAGAGTAAGGTTCATAGTTCACTATAAATTAAAGCCCATATAGTTAGTTACATCTTAGAAGAAAGGGAATTCCTCCTAAAAATAATCTTGATTAAAAAAAATTAACTTTCATTGATTATGAATTTTAAAGTTTATAATCAAGGGATAGTTATTTTAGAAAATCAAGTGAGATTGATTCAAATAGAGGGAGTTCTTTTGGAGGCCAATCAGAAATAAGTAGGAAACACTTTAGATATGATAATCCTAGTAATAATTTCAACCTATTCTATTGTTGGGCTTTATAACTTTGAAAATGAGGTTATTCATAATTTGAGCTTAACATTTTATGAGACAGTTAGGACTTAAATTCTGATAACAAAAGACTGCAAAAAAGCTTAAGAGGCAAAGGCTTATTCTCATAACAAATGAGATGCTTCATAACTTACTTTTAAAAGTTCTTCTAACACAAGTTAGAAGCTCGACTTAGTCTAATCACTTGAATTTGCGAATTATGATTCTTGTTCTCACTTGAAAAAATAAACCTATCCTGACTCTTCTAAACTTACTTCTCGCTTAGGAGGGGTTTCCAGCTAACACCCTTTAAGTGATTTTAAATCCAGGAGTCTAGTCTTATGTTATGTAATATGACTAAGCTATTGTTTTTAGAAAAGAAAGCTAAGAACTTAGTTTTTAATTCTAAGATCACCGGTATGTTATGCATCTGGCTAATATAGTAACTTTTCAAATTTTATTTAATTTTGGACACTTGATTTTACTTAAGGCTTTGGGTATTAATATCATGCCTAATATGACATGTACTTAGAAACGAGTCATAGGCCAATTCAAAAGAGAAGGCAAAATCTTTTTAGAAGGGTGGTCATCTTCACAAGTCAGATATACTCTTATGTGTGATAGAAGAAGGATCCAATTCAAGGAGTTGAGAAGAAATATGCAATCCTGGCTTACAAAGTCTAAATATTTTAGTTGCTTTTAGTTTTTATCCTTAAGGCTTTAATTGATGAAGTTATGAGTTGATTATTCTTGTGTTTTGTTGTATTGATTTAATGGGATATAAAAATTAAATTTTTCTAAGAGTCTACAGTATTAAAGTTTCATCATAATATAATAAAACATAGAAATAAACTTATGAAAAGTATGTTCTTTTTATTGCATTCTCTAAAATAAATCAAGCTAAATAAATTGAATTATATAGGCTCATGCAACCTGGTACTGCTATATACCCAAAAAGAAAAGGAAAAATTAATAATGAATCTCTACCCTCATACAACTTGACCTAGAATTAAAGTCTTGATCTATGGGGTTTTTCATTCGGGATTGTCACTTTCTTGAGGGTCCTCCTTAAGCTCCATAAGGAACCACCAATAAGTACAACTAATAAGTCCTAGACCCCATAGATCCTAACTTGATTCTAAGATCAAATTACATTTTAAAATTCTAAAATAAATTCCTAATTCCTAAAAAATAGACGTGAGGAAAAACACATAGCATGTCGGCAGTTATAATGTAAACATATGAGCCTAGCACTAATGGTTACCAAGCCCACCTATCCTATTGGGCTATGATTAGAAACTTTAAGCAACTCCTACATGAAAATAACATTTATAATGTTTTGATTTATAGCAATCCCTTAAGCACCCTATATAAATCAGTGTTAGCCTAAAAAAATGTCTTGACATCCAAAATAGCGAGCAAATAACTCCTAGCCATCCAATCTAAATAGTACACCATAAAATAACAAAAACATCACATCACAACACAAATCATTACAAATTATCAACCTAATCTAAGCCTAAGGATGGTGATGTAATAATCTATTATGTGAAAAGAGGAGTTTGTGTGGTATGACTATACAAGGACCTTTTAGATTCAAGTTTTAATTTGAATTTTGTTCAATTTATCATTGGTTAGATTCAATTAAAATGATTTAATTAAATTTTAATTTTGTTTCAATTATATGTTTAATTTTGTTTATATGTTAAGTTGAATTTTGGTTTTAAGGAATGAAAAATAAAATAAATTATGCTTGAGGTTGATCCCATTCTATTCAATATCCTAATCCTAGTAGAGTGGGATCTCCACCAAAAGGGGAAGATTCACCCTAAGGGTCAAACTAAAGTTATGCTTTTTAATTAACCCTTTTAATTTGTTTGAATAATTTAATTGAATTAGTTTTAATTTGTTTGATATTTCTTTGATTTAGGTAGGGTCCAAGATCATGTTTCTTGAGGTTGTTTAACTTCATGTGTTTTGATTGAGAATATTTAGATTTGGATTTGTTGGGTTTTAGTTTGATATAATTCAATTTGAATAATTCATTTAAGGTTTAATTCTTTCCTTTGAATTCATATTTTATTCTTTCCTATAATTTTTATTTTACAAATTCATTAAGTTTTATGTGGTTTGTATAATTAAATTAGCTTTGTCATTATTTGAAATTAAAGGTTTTATGTTTTCATTATATTTAAGTTGATCAAGATTAATTAACTTTTTATAATTTGACTTTAATGGTGCTATATTTCCATTAAATTTTAATTTTTTTAGCATATTTGAATTAGCTTATGCTTCAAATAATTTTAATTTAATCTTTTCATTTTAATTTCAATTAAAGATTTAATCAATTATTAAATTTATTAAATTTAATTATCTTCATTTGCATGTTGTTTAATTTAGATGGATGATTATTTGGTTTAATTTAATTAATCTTTTGATTTAGTTTCATTAATTTATTTGATTTAGTTGTGATTTAAATTCAATTCATAACTTTAATTTAGAGCTCAATTAATTTGTTTTCTAACTATTAATATAGCCAATTTTATTAGGGTTTAATTCAATTAATAATTTTAATTAACATTCATTTCGTATTTAATGCTTTTATTAAGTTTGATTTGAGATTTATTATAGTCATTAAGTTAAATGATTTATGTTGATATTATTTGAGTTTCATGATTTTATGTTTTGTTAAGTTTAGTTGATTTAATTGATCAATTTATATGCTTATGTTGACTTAAAGGGCTTTTTTATAATTTATTATTTAAGAAAGTTTCTTACGATTAAGATTTTGTTTAACTTTTGTTTGACCACTGCTCCTAGCTCAAGAAACCTATAGAGATGTAATACTTCTAGAGTTAATATCTATGCTAGGTCGTTATAAGTTTCTATGGTATTTGAATTTTTATGTTATAAATGATTTAATCAATTATTTATTTTTATAATAATTCAATTATTCATTTAATATTAAGTAAATTTGGGATGATTTTAATTTTAATAGATTCTTATTTGAATATTCAATTCAAAAACATAATTAACTAAAATTTCAATCAATTATAAATTTTGTTATGAGTTCTTGAATTTGAACCTTAGAGTTTATGTCTTTAGTTATTTATTAAATTCTAATTATGTAATTTTTAGGGTTCTTTAACTTTAGAGAGTTGAGAAATTTTTCTTTAGTCCTTTGACATTATTGGAAGTGCTTTAAATTGATTTTATCAATTTCCATAATTTCTATAATTTTCTTATTTTTATTTGATTCAAATTGACCTAGAAATTGAAATGCTAAAAACTTCTAATTCAGCAGTTATTTTGTTTTGAAATTTTTGTGGCAAGTGGGGTTACATGCTAATTTCACTTCTCTAAAATTCACTTTGATCGGAGATGCATTTAAGATTTAATTAAAGTTTTATGTTTTCCAATAAAACTTAAATTAAGCTTAGAATATTAAAAACTAATTAGGTCTTTTAATTTCCTTTAATCCATGTTTAAAGAAAATGAATTGAGAGAGTTATATTTATAGTTTTATATTTTTATTCAATTTTTTTGAATTTCCTATGTTCAACCTAATTAAATAAATTAATTAATTCATTTAATGCTAATTATAAGATTTTGGTGTTTATTAAGTCTCAAAAAGTTTTGATAGAATTTTTAAGTTTATTGGCATTTATTATGATGATTTAAGTTGAATTCATATTTTTTCCTAATTTTATTGAATTAATATTAATTAATTTCATTAAATTAGGGTTTGGAAATTGAAAAATTCATATATTTTATTTTAATCACCAATAATTCTCTAAAATTTTATTAGAAGTGTGCTGTAACCCTTATTTTATATCACTGAAGTTTCAAGTTATTTTTATTTTAATTTAAGTTTGATCATTTTCAATTAAACTTAAATGAATGCAAAATTACCTAATAAAAATTAGGGATTTTCAGCTAAATAGATTCCTCTCATTAAGAGGAATGCATAAAGCTATTTTGGTTGAATATTTTTTTCTATGAATTTTTGAATTTTATGTATATTTATGTTTTTATTTAATTTACAAATCCCTAATTTCTTACTTAACCTAGTCAACGTTGATGTGGCACTAATTGAGCACTACTTTATACACAATGGCATGCTATTAGACCATGTGGAACCCACATGGATCCTACATCAAAAGGTACCGGAGACATGTCTTTAAACATGATAGTCCTATTAAAGATCTAATGACTTTGAATCACCAATAATTTCTAAAGGGATTGAATTCATGTGGTTCACCTAGAACATGGTCATTTATGCAAAATAGATAGAATGCATAGCTATGATTTCATCTCTACCACTTAAGGTGGAGACCAAGCATCGTTCATCAAAAAGCTTGAATCTTGACTATCTAGCTGGAGATTATGATGGATTTTGATTGCAAATTGATCAGGGATCAATTTGCAACAAATCTCAATGGCTTGATCTCAATTGATATCAAGTCCACTTCATAAAGGACCAAACTAAAATGACTTGGTGGTGGGCTTGGAGCATACTTTATCGGTATCAGTCTTTGATAGTGTTGATGCTTTGAGCACATTTTTTGGGTTGAAATGAACCTCTAGTAAAGAGAAATTTGATTGCCTCTTCACCAGTCATCATAGAGACCGAACTCCACCACTTTCTCATCAGCTTTGACAATTTTTTGATTTATTTTTATGGTCAGATTCGGGTAGAGTTTGAATATCCTATCTTTGTTTGGTCGTGAGCCTTATCACTGGTTGTGGTTGAATTCCAGCTTGCTAGCTGTGAGAGACATGGGTAAGGGGTTGTTTCACCTTCTGTCTCTCTCTCTAAAATGTCTTGGAATGCATGGAATGAGAAGAGGAGCTTTCTTCTCTTTCTCTTTCTTGGTCAAGAGCTTCTCTTATCAAGAAGTCAAAATAGCCATAAATGAGCTATAAGTTAAATTCAAGCTCACTTGAATTGGGTTTAAGTTTAAGTGCCTTAAGTTGATTCATTTGAGGTTGATTTAATTTAGATTGAATTATTTCAAATTTTTTTGGTCAATTGATAATAAATAATGATTGAAATTATTATTGATTGATATTTGAGTGATTTGAAGTTCAATTGACCCATGTTACATGGGGTTTGATATGGTTTTAGGCTTAGTTGACCAATTTGACATAAATGGATCAAATTTGGTCTCTTAGCCCAAATGGCCATTTTGGATTTAGATTTAAGCTCAACTATGTTTATTTGAATATTTGTGATGATCATGATTAATTGGTTTTGAATTGAATTGTAACCCAAATTGACCCATTTTGTCTTGAATTGGTTAAATTAGGTTCAATTCAGTCAAGTGGACAAATTGACTCGATCAAGGTATGTTTTAGCTTTAATCTTATGAAATTAAATGTTTGAGATGATCTGAAGTAATTGATTTCAATTTGTTTAAAGCTAGTTTTGGTTTAGACCCATTTTGACTCAAATTGGGCTTAACGGTCAATATGGCTTCTCTTGGGTCAAATGATATAATTGGTAACATTAAACCTAGAGATTGATTGAATTATGTTTAATTATGAATTTGAAGTTATTATGGATTTTTTTATTTGAATTAATTTCAATTTAATTTGAATTTAGCTCAATGATGTCCATTTAGATTTATTTCGGTTAAGTGGTAAAATCAACCCATTTGAATCCTAATTGAATTTTGATTTGTTTAGTTTTATGTTTGAAAATGTTCATTTGATAATTTTAAGTCTTTGGGATAATTAATTTGATCAAATTTTGATCGGTTGACATTTGACTCTATGGGGCCCACCTCAATTAACTCAAGTTAAGTGACCTATTTAACTACGTTAAACCCCAACTAAATTAAATTTTGTGTTTATTTATGTTTATGTTTTATTTCTACACTTTTAATTTGATTTATTTTGATTTTATTTAAGTGATTTTTAGCTTGAATGGGTCAATTGGGTCAACTATGCCAATTACCCTAGTTTGAGCTCAATTGAATTTATACTTTAATTTAGATGTGGTTGATTTTAATTTCTATTAAATTTTATTAGACTTTGGGTTTGACTGAGTTCAGATAATCTAATTAGATTAGATTAGGTCCTGGAAGGAATCACTAAGAATACCTAGGCTTTCACTTTAGGGTATTGAGTTTGATTTGATTTTGGTTTCAAATTTAGTTTTGATTTCAAATTTTGGTTTGATTCAATTTGTTGTTTGATTTTTTTTTGGGTGATACACTTAGCCACTAAATGTAGCATCCTAAGTGTCTAATTAGAAAGTTCCTAATCTTAGATTAAAGATCCTAATTACTAAGATTATAATGATGTGAACCTCATCCAAAAATGAGATCAATAAATGGACCCCGAATATGTGTGGTTGACTAGTTAGACGAAATATATTAACGTTAACTAAACTAATTAATAGATCATATAGAGATTACAAGAAATAATGCTTGTAAAGATTTAAATTTTGGATTTAGCTTTGATTTTGATTTAATTTTTTATTTTAGATTTGATTATAAAAGATAGGAATGAAATGTATTAGGTTGTTTTGATTTTTAAAGATTCATTCTTAAAAGAATCTAGATTCACTAGTTTCTATTAAGAATAAAGATATTATTATAAAAAATACTCACTAAGGAATCTAATTCTAACATATTCGTGATAGCCAAAAGATGCCTCTGAGGGACTTATTCTTATCTTGACTACGATGAACTTTAGTTCCCATCAATTTTCTATAGAGAATATTGGATGAAAGCACAAGGACACACATCTTCTTATGTAGAACTAGTCAAGGGGATTGTATTAATGACTAACCATCCTAAGAGGTTCCTATCGACTTGTGATGGTTAAGCTAGGAAGAAAGCATAGGGACTTATATCTTCTTTGGAGAAGCTAGCCAAAAGAATAGTCATGATGACTAAGCAACCTGAGGGAACGATTTATAGGTGTTTATAATATGATAAACTAGATTCTAGGAATCTTTTTTTTTAGTAAGAATGCTGCTAAAGGACTTATTTCTAACTAATTTTACTAGAGGTGGGATGCCATTGTGGATACTTACTCATACTCTTATTGCATTAATCCTTCAAAAATTCCATTATGGATACTTACTACTTTTTAGGACCTAGTTGATAGGTAGGAGCCTTATGGTGGCTTAGTTCTTGACCTAACAAGATTTAGCTAATAAGTGTGGCCTTTAATGGATTAGCTAAAACCTGAGTAGCTTAAGTAAGGAAAAAGGAGCCTTTGGTGGCCTAGTTCCATCCCTAGATTTTTTTAGAAAGGATACAACTAGGGGATTTACTTATAATTAGTTGTTTAGCTATCAGAAAGGGGTCTTAAAGTGGCTAAGTTTTTATTTTGAATAGGTGGAATGAAGAAAGGGGCCTTAAGTGGCTTAGTTCTTAATCCTCAAATTTTAACTAATAGGTAGGGGTTGAATGGACTTAATTCTTAACCTAAATAGTCTTTTGGAATAGAGCCTTGCAGTGGCTTAGTTCAATTTTTAAATATTTTTTCTTTTGAACAAGGAAGGAGCCACAAGGACCTAAATTCTAACTTAAAAAGATTCAGCTAATAAGAAGGGGCCTTAAATGGCTAAGTTTCATCCCAAATAGTTGAAAGAGGAAAATGGACATGATGACTTAATTCTATCCCATAGAAGATAGGAATGGTGCCACAAAGGGCTTGCTTATAACCTATAAGGATAGAAATGGTGCCATGAGGAGCATTCTCTAAACTTGTGGGAATGATGCACAATGACTTACTCTAAACCCAAGAGACATATAGGAAAGGTGTCATGAAGGGCTTGCTCCTAGCATATGAGAGACAAGAATGGTGCCATGAGGGGCTTACTCCAATCCTATGGGAGTGGTGCATGATGGATTACACCAAACTCAAGAAAAATGTATAGGAAAGTTGCCACAAAAGGCTTGCTCCTAACCTATAAAATATAATAATGGTGCTATGAAGGTCTTGCTCCAAACCTATGGGAATGATGGGCATCAAGAGGGTTTATAGGAAGGTTTCCATAAAGGGCTTACTCCTAACCTATAATAGATAGGAATGGTGTTGCTGAGGGCTTACGCCAAACCTATGGGAATGGTGCACAATGATTTACTCTGAATTAGAGAAAAGTTCATAAGAAGGGTGCCACAAAGGGCTTACTTCTAACCTATTAAAGATAGGAATGAGGAAATGAACCTTTGGTGGCTTAGTTCCTAATCCTCAAGTTTTGACTAACAGGTAGAGGCACTTGGACTTAGTCCTAGCCTAATTTGTCTAAGTGGGGATATATGTTGCAATGACTTGCTTATATCCCTATAATTTTGCTAATACTTCTTACGCATGGAGAAGTTTAGTAAAAAAAGATTTAAAATATTTTAGTATCTTTGATAGATTATAAGAAGAAGGATTTGGACCTAGTTAATAATAAGATCATGTTATAAAAAATAAAATTCCATTATTTTTAGTTATGTCAAAGTCATATATTACCATGTCCGATGTTTAATCAACTTTAGACAAGACTCTTATGGTTGAACCTGATAGATTGGATTTATTTTTTGAGATTACATGTGACATTTTAGTGTTTTTGGCCAACAAAAATCAAAGTTAAATAATGCTTCTCAATTAATGGATATTTTATTGTTGTGAATTTGTAGCTTATAGGGCATTCTCTTTATTTTCTTTAATAACTTAAGTCAATGATGAAATATCAAGAGAATTTTCTATTACTATGATTGATATATATTCCATTTTTTTCATATGAATCTATAGCTTACAAGGCATTCTCTTCATCTTTTTACTGATGTGGAATCAATAAGGATTAAGAGATTCCTTTAAAGCTATAATGTACAAAATTTCAGAGCATAAGCAAAAAGTAGGATAAATAAACTCTTAGATATTTTTTAAAAAGTATATATATATATATATATATATATATATATATATAATTTTACCTAATCAATAAACAATTTAAGAGGATTGAATTGATTAAGAGATCAACGTTCTCGTGATAATTTTGAAATAAATTTTCTTTAAGTTAAATTAGCTTTTTTTAAATGGCTTCTTTAGATAAAATTCTTGGGAGATGATATTTCAAAGATAGCTTTAATTAATTTTTACCCCTATAAATTCTACTATAAAATTTAAGAAATTCTCTATAATTACCTTAAAGGTCCATTTAGGAATTCACTTTTAATTGTAGTGATATAATCAGTTTCAAGTCATAGTAAATTTTCTCTTTCTTTTTTATTTTATTGTTCATTTCATCATCATTTTTTTAAAACAATATTTTCAATATCACATTTCACTTGATTTAGAGTGAGGCTATCAAAAATCTTGATCATGACCCTTTGGTAAATGTCCCCAACATTTTTGAGACTGAACAAAATGACCATGTAATAGGATATCCTAGTAGGAGTTCTGATTGTTGTGTACTTTCATTTTTCAAGGTTATCAAGATTGGATTATATTAAGACAAGTCATCCTAGATGAGAATAAAATTATATTGAGATATTTTAGTTGTTATGAGTTCTAATATAAGTTATAGAAACTCACTTTCAAGATAATCTTTGTTCAAGTCTCCAGAGCTGACACATATTTGTATTTCATCATAATTTTTTTATAATTTTTAAGCTTTAGCAATAAATTTCTATTTGATGTATAATATTTATTAAGGGGTTTATTTTATTAAAATGACATCAAACTTAATCTTGAGCTTATAGACCACTACATCTAGAGATAAAATGAATATTTAATCTTCATTCTAGATAAATTAGTCCTTAAACTCTAAGAGTAGCTCACTTAAGTCATCAATATATGACTCATTAAAGGGTGAACTTATAGATGTTTCTTATAAATCAATTCCTATTTTTTTTCTCTTAACTCATCAATTATGGCTTTAAATTTTCTCCAAATTCTAGAGGTGCATCCTAAATTTGAAGATTGTCTAAGTCTTCTAACACTTTTAAACAATACTTGTCTAACAAGTTAGGCTAATTTGAAGAGAAAGTTAGAATCCCCATTATTAGTTCTTACTAAGTAATTTTTATTTTTATGATGGCTCTAAAATATCAAACCTCAGGACAACCTATGGATTTTAGTTTCTCTAATGTTTTGTAGCTTTCTTTATTTATGGAACGTATTCTAAGTCTATTCACAAGGGATCAAATTATACTCAATTGGATTTTTTTGATAGACAAAGGATACCCAAAAAAAAGTAAATCCATTATCTCTTTGAAATTTTTTAATTTCGAGGTTTTCACTCTTCATTAAGTTTGAAGTTGAAGATGCAAAACAGCTTTATTATATTTTTACTTCTAAGTTAGGGGCTACTTTGATGTCCAACCCTACCATTTTATTTTGATATAGAGGATTTAAATTTAAAGTGCCCCCATATTCATTAAACCTGTTAGATATAGAAATATCAAACTTAAACTTTTAGGTCTTGGACCCAGTCCTTCCATCCTTTTTTTCTCTCACTCTTTTCTTTTGCCAAAATTTTAATGACATCTCAACTTTTAGTAAGGTAATAAACATACTCAATTCTTTATCTGAGTATAACATTTAACTCTTTATCTGAATACAACATTCGATTCTTTATATGAATACAACATTGAATAGGACACTATACATACTTGATTCTTTGATTGAAGATATTATCGATCCTTTGATTGAATATAACATTTGATAAGCCACAAAGCAAATTTCAAACTTCATTTTATCTTTCATCTTTTCTCTTTTTTCTTATCTTCTTTAGTGAATTACCTATAATAGATTTTATAGAGTTAATCATTTACATTTTGAACAAATAAAAAAAATGATGTTCTCATGATTGTAAGTCTCTTTTCATGATTTTTTGAAAGGGTGGAAAAGACCATCCAAAAGCATTAAAGATATTTTTGAATTTCTAAAATTTGACTTCAATGTTTAAATTACCAATCTCAATCAATAGTGTGATTGAGTTTAAAGTTTTTTTTTCTTAGTTGAGTTCTCATGGCACCATCTCATCAAAGTTAGATTAGAGGTTGGCCTATGTGTACTCTCTCTCATGTAAGTTTAGAATTTTTTATAATATTAATAGATGCACCTAGATCAACAAGCATTATGTAGATTTTATAATTTTTCACATTGACCATTATATAGAGTGGTTGAATATAATCATAAGTTCATAATAATAGATCTTCATCATAAAGATTACCCTAGAACTTCCCTATAGTTGAATGCCACATCAAAAAGTTGTTGATAATTAAGGAAGACAAATTACTGAGTCATGTAATTCCTTAATCAATAATTTTATCATTTTTATTTTTTAACATAGCATTATGGATGCTCAATTTTACATGCGACTTCTTTGGATAGGCAAAGACACTAAATGAACTTTTAAAGGAATAGATTTTTTTTTAATATATTTACAGATTAGGAAGATGATCTCCTTTTGAATGCTTAGTGTTCTAATTATTATTGATGACTTATTTTCCATTTCCTTTCAATGTCATTTGAAGCAATAAGACTACCATTTTAAATGTAAATTTTAGTAATTCCCTCTAATACAAAGGGAGGGAGGGTAGGGTCAACTCTATCCTTAACAAATTCCTTGTGTTCTTTTATTAACCTATTAGACTTCAAATCTTTAACTTAATGTTTCATAAACAACTATGAAAGATGATAATAGAAACATCACAATTAGGACTCTATCTATATAATACCTTGAGTTCATGAGACTTGAGAATTAATTTAGAGGAATCAAAGTTTTCATTGATTTTTTATTAATTATTATTTTTTAATTTGTAACAAAAATTAATTTTGGCTATCTATGAAATATCAACTATCATATGTATATCAACTGTCTAATGGGAGATGGCTCCCATTAAGGAAATCAATTTAAATTGGTATAATTATAATTCATTTATTTTATTTTTTTCACGAGAAGTGAAATCTTTTATTGTTGCCCCCTTTTTTAATTGAATAGGAATAAAAGTAAAATTTAGTTATGTCATCTTTATTTATAGTGTATATTTGTCTTCATCTTCTGACTCCTTCCTAAACTCTTAATGACTCAAAGTTTCTAGAGGGTTGAAAAGGGAGTCTTTTTTTAGTCACTCCCTAAAATTAGCTAATTAACCTAGATAGTTGACTTTCAAGTTTCATGGTGGACGAGTAGAGATCATATAAAAACTTTTAAATGAATAATATAAAAGAAATTTTACATTTGTCCATATGAGAGACACCTTTAGTGGGGATAAGTGGTTCACCTTTGGTTCCCTTGATTGACCCCTACCTAGAGTCAACAAAGATATCTCTTCAAGATCACAACTATCCCTTTCTCAAAGTTTCTCTAGTATTGATCTCTGAATTTAAAATAAGCTTTTAGTCATGTGTTATATCATTCTATCATATACCTACTTCCATTAATTTCATGAATTTTAAAATTTAAAGTTTGTTTATTTAATAGAATGCCCTTATTTCAATATACATTCTCAAGTGCTTATTTCCTTCAAATATATTATAATAAAGGAGTAATAGTTTAAAGAACCTGTCCTGACTTTCTTTAGCTTTTGTCAAAATCAAGATAAGAACAAAAATAAGGAGTAATTTATAATTTTATTTTAATTTTTTTTAAAGATGATTTTAGGACTTTTCAAAAAACAATTCTATTTTTAATTTAAGAAGATGTTAGATTCATCCTGAACAAAGTTGGCTCTAACGAAATTAACATTTTATTTGAAATTCAAATTGTTTGAATTTTATTGAAAATTTTAACGGGGAGGTTCTATGACCCACTTGTTTGACTGTGATAAATGAGAAGTTCTAAAACCTAAAATAAGGATGTTGGGTGGGCTCTATTAAGGGTGAATAAAGAAGCACCAAATAGAAAAAAAATTGCCCTGACATATGGGTGGCACAAGTACACTACTATTGTATAGAGATAAAATTCAATTTCAAAAAATGGAGAGAGGAACTAGTCCCTAATGAAGTCACTAGGAAAATATATGGAGAATTTATTTAAAATACCATATTGTTCTCAAGGGTACATATTTAGGTGATCAAACATGCCATTAAAGGATAAATATATTATCTTGAATGATAAACATATTACCTTATAATGGATTTGATCATTTAGTATGAACTCCTAATGCTGATGGGTCTTTAATGTACTAAAAAATTTTCCCTTGAACTATATGGAGGGGTAGAACATGATTTATTTTACTATAGGATTTGTAGTTTCCTATAAGGGAAAGCTTGTATAGTTAATTATATCTTAGAAGAAAGTAAATTCTCTTAAGAATACTCTCAATTAAAGAAACTGACTTTCATCTCTTATAAAGTTCAAAGTTTACAATGAATGGATGGCTATTTTGAAAAATCAAGTGGGATTGATTCAAAAGGAAACAATTTTTTTTATTATTTTTTTTGCCAATCAGGATTAAGTAGGAAATGTTCTAGATACTAGAAGTCTAATAAGCATTTCAACCTATTCTATTATTTAACTTTATTGCTTTGAAATTGAATTTATTTAAATTTTGAGTTTGATATTTCATTAGAAAGTTAGGACTTAAATTTTGATAGCACAAGATTACAGAAATGCCTAAAAGGGAAAGGTTTATTCTTATATAAATTATGATTCTTCAAAACCTACTTCAAAAAGTGTTTTTAACATAAGTTAGAAGCTTGACTTAGTCTAATCACATGAATTTTAGAATTATTTATACATTCTCTTACTTGATAAAATAAACCTAACTTGACTCTTCTAAACTTAGTTCCTGCCTGAGAATGGTTGCCAGCTAACACCACCTAAGTAATTTTAAATCCATGAGTCCAGTCTTATGTTATGTAAGATGGTTGAACTATTATATGTTAGGAAATGAACCTAAGAACTTAGTCCTTAATTCTAAGATCATGATTGATATGTTGTGCATCTAGCTATTGTAGTAACTTTTTAAATTTAATTTAATTTTGGACACTTAATTTTAATTGAGGTTATGGGTATACACATCATGCTTAAGATGATATATAGTTAAAAATAAATCATGGGACAAATCAAAAGAGAAGGCAATCTCCTTTTAGAAGAGTGGTTATCTTCACAGATCAATTACCCCTTTATGTGCAATGGAAGAAGGGCCCAATTTAAAGAGTTGAGAAGAAATATGAAATCATGGTTCACAAAATTTAGTTATTTCTAGTTTCTTTTAGTTTTTATCCCTAAGACTTTAATTGATGCAGTTATGAGTTGATTATTCTTGTGTTTTTGTTGAATTAATTTAATGGGGTAGAACAATTAATTTTTTTCTAAAAGCCTAATGTATCCATGCTTCATCACAACATAACAAAACACAAAAATAAACCTCTAAGAAGCATGATACTTCTATTTCACACCCTGAAATAAATCAATCTAAATAAATTAAATTAAATAGGCTCATGCAGTCAGGTTCCACTGTACAACATGAAAGAAATTGAAAAATGGCCAACAGAGCTCTTCCCTTATACAACCTAGCCTATAACTGAAGCTTTGATCTATGGGGGGTCCTTATTCAGGATCGTCTCCTTCTCTAGGGACCTCCTTATACTCTATAAGGGACCCCAATAGGTATAGTCAACTCCTTAGACCCCATAGATTCTAACAAGATTCTAGGACTAAATTACATTTTTAAATTTCATAATAAATTTCTAGTTCTTGTAAAATAGATGTTAAAAAAAACACATAGCACGCCAACAATTCTAATGGAAACATATAAGCTTAGAAATTATTACCAAGCCAACCTATCCTACTAAACTATCCATAAGGAATTTAAGCAACACCTGCAACCAAACAACATCTATAATTATTTTTATTATAGAAATCCCTTGAGCACAACCCCTTGTAGAAAATTATGTTATCATAAAAAGAGCATCCTAACATCTAGACTAGTGAGCATATAATTTTTAGCCATCTAATCTAAAATAGTACACCACAAAAAAAATTATCATAAATCATCAACCAATGACCTAGCAATCTAGTGTGTAAAAGGAGGAGTTTGTATGTTATAACTAGGCCTTTTAGGTTCATTCTTCTATTTGAATTTAGAGTTTGTGAAATTTTATCATTGGATGGTTTCAATTTAAATGATCTAATTGATTGTAAATTTTGTTTTAGTTTTAGGTTTAATTTTGTTTTTATGTTATAGTTGAATTTTGGTTTTAAAGAATGAAAAAATAAAATAAATTCTACTTGAGAGAGAACCCACTTTATTCAATATCATAATTCTAGGAAAATTGGGATCTCCACCAAAAGAGGAAGATTCACCCTAAGGGTTAAACTAAAGCCAATGTATTTTAATTAACCCTTTTAGTTAGTTTGAATGATTTAGTTGAATTAGGCTTAATTTGATTTAGTTAAAAGTTCAAATATCATGTTTATTTAGGTTGTTTAACTTCATGTGTTTTGATTGTTGATATTCAATTTTGGATTTATTGGGTTTTGGTTTGGTTTAATTTAATTTCAATAATTCATTTAAGGTTTAATTCATTTCTTTGAATTAATATTTAATTCTTTCCTTTGGGTTTTATTTTACAAATCCATTAAGTTTTATGTGGCTTGTGTTAATTAATTGGCTTTGTTATTATTTGAATTTAGAGTTTTCATGTTTTCATTATATTTAAGTTAATTAAAATTAGTTATTCTTTTATAATTTGACTTTAATGGCTCTATATTTTCATTAAATTTTAATTGATTAGTTTATTTTATTTAGCTTATGCTTTGAATTCTTTGAATGCTTTGAATTATTTTTAATTTTTCTAACTATTGACATACCCAATTTTATTAGGATTTACTTCAATTAATCATTTTAATCAAAACTCATTTCATATATAATGCTTTTATTACATATGATTTGACATTTATTAAATTCATCAAGTTAAATGATTTAAGTTGATATTATTTGAGTTTCATGATTGTATGTTTTGTTAAACTCAATCATAATTGATCAATTTATATGCTTAAGTTGATTTAAATGGAAGTTTTATAATTTATTATTTAATTAAGTTTCTTATGATTAAGATTTTATTTAACTTTTGTTTGACCAATAGTCCTAGCTCAAGAAGCCCTTAGAAATGATAATCCTAAGTGCTAATACCTAAGCAAGGTCAATATAAGTTCTTAAGGCATTTGAATCTTTATGTTATGAATGATTTACCAATTATTCATTTTCTTAAGAATTCAATTATTCATTCAATATTAAGAAAATTTGGGATGATTCCAATTTTAGTATATTCTTACTTGATATTGAATTCAAAAAGGTAATTAACTAAATTCCAATTAATTTTAAATTTTGTTAAGAGTTCTTCAATAAGAACCTTAGGGTTTATATCTTTAATTATTTATTAAATCCTAAGTATGTGATTTTTATGATTCTTTAATGTTGGATGGTTGAGAAATTTTTCTTTAGTCTTCTCATATTATTGGAAGTGTTTTGAAGTGATTTTATTAATTTACATAATTTTTATAATTTTGTTAATTATTATTTGATTCTAATTGACCTAGAACTTGAATATTTAATAAATCATGATTCAGAAGAAATTTTCCTTTAAACTTTTTATAGTTAGTTGGATTACATGCCAATTTCACTTCTTTAAAATTTCATTATGAATAGAGATGTATTTAGGCTTTAATTAAGGTTTTGTATTTTCAATAAAACTCCAATTAAGATAGGGCTTTTTTACTTTCTTTAATCTCTCTCTAAAATATGAATGCAGAAAAGATTTATTTGAAATTTTTGAATTTTTATTCAATTTCTTATGAATTTTCTAAGTTCATCCTTATTAAATGAATTTATTAATTCACTTAATCGATAATTATATTATTTTGTGTTTATTAAGTTTCAAAAAGTTTTAATAATATTTTAAAGTTCATTGAAGTTTATTATGATGATTTAAGTCCATTTCATATTTTTCCCTAATTTTCTTGAATTAATATTAATTTATATCATTAAATTAGGGTTTGGAAATAAAAAAATTCATATATTTTATTTAATCATCAATAATTCTCTAAAATTTTATTAGAAGTGTGTTTTTACTCTAATTTCATATCCCCAAAGTTTCAAATTGATAGGACCATTATTTTGGGTTTAATTTAAGTTTGATTATTTTTAATTAAACTTAAATTAATGCAAAATTGCCAAAAAAAATTTGAGAATTTTGAGTTTAATAGATTCATCTCACTCAGAGGAATCCATTGTGCCCATATTTTCATTTCTAGGTTGAATATTTTAATTTCTATGATTTTTTATATTTTGTGCAATTTTTTATATTTATTTAATTAAGAAATAGCTAATTTCTTACATAACCTAGTCAATGCTAACATGGCTCTGACTTGGCTCTGCTTTACATGCAATGGCATGCTATTGGGCAACAAGGGATCCACATGGATCCCACATCAAATGGCTATGGGGATGCAACTTTAATCAGGACCGTTCAATCAAGGATTGGATGACCTAAAATGATGTAGCACATCAAAAGAGGAAAAGACCTGTCACAAGCCCTCAAACCAAAGTTTGAATTTGAGAGGACTTTAATAGACTTTATGTGTTGTGGATTTATATTTATTTGTTGTATTATATACTAATGGATGTATTTAATCATGTTTTGGTGTTGTATTAGAGTTGTGGTTGAAAACATGTGAACTCATGTATTAAATTATAATGGTGATGGTCTGGTCCCTAGGCCCTGCCTTTTTGGCGCCTTGGCATTGCATTTTGTTATTTTTGTTGTTTGGGGACAGAGAAACTAACACTTTGGTGCTAGTCTATGGCACCTCGATGCTGGACTGTAGTACTCCGGTTCTTGTTTGTGGTGCCTTGATGTTACAAAAAGAAGGTTCCAAATTTTTTTTTCAATTTATTAGTAGTTGTTTTCTTTAACAGATACATTTTTTAGAGTATTGTACTTATTTAAACACCATTTCTGACCTATGAAGAACTTTTGGCTTTTCTATTTAAAAATTGAGTGAAAACTCTTAGTTGGAGCCTAGTGGTCGATTGCCTAAGGGATTCGGTGATCTCTCGCTACCATTCTACTTTGGTTAGTAGAACTTTTTAGCATCCCATCCACTGTGATGAGTAGAAGGCTGTGAACATCATTGTATCTCTTCCACTTTGATGAGTGAAAGATTAGTGGAGCATCTCTTTCTCCACCATCCTCTATGATATCTTACTCTTCGTAACCCATCTCGATTAATTTTAATATTAAAGCCCAATGTTTGGAGGCATAGAGAAAGTACTCATAGATAATTCATATCAAATATAAGCAAGGTTGTTACTGTATTTTAAATTTTGTGTAGTTTTTTTTATATAATTAGTGATTTCTCTTGAAAATGCATGCTAAATTTATGTGGTAGATAATTCTATGAACGTTTGCATTAATACCAACTAATTATCTCCACTTAGAAAATCTATCCTTTCCCAACTTAACCTAACTTCAAGAAATCATATTTGAGTCACAACTTAAGTAAGGGAGAGCTCACTAAATTTCCTAACCTAGTATACAAACCTTACATAAAAATAAAAATTATATCCTTAAAGATCTTGTGTTTATTTATTTATTAAGAGTGTTTAATGTTTTATAGTATTCACAAGTTACTTTGTGTTTATTGAAGGCTTGTCATTTTCAAAATTTATGTATCTCATTTTTGTTAAGTTTAGTTCACTAATTGCATATTTAAAACTTTCATTTTGAGTGTCATATTACATGCTTTTGTTTGCTTCATGCCACCCAAATCTATTATATTGGCCCAACTAAAGGACTTAACTAAAAGAGTTGATGAGATTTCTAAAGAAGTGAATAGAAATCCACTAGGGAAGAAGACCTACTCATGAACCTCATTGCACAAATGCAAACCTTGAGCACTAGGCTTCAGACTCCACTGACTATTCCACATTTGGTTAACTTAGAACCTATAGGAGGAGAAAACCTTGAACTTCTTAGAGATGAATATTTTGTGAGAAGGCCAAACCTAAGGAACATCCTTAATAAGACCATCTTGACATTCATGAAATATTACATGAACCTATGAAATAAGGTAAGACAGTAGTCCTGATGTATGAAGGTGTTCATGACCCCAATAAATTTTTAGATTGGTTAACCCAAATGGATGATTTCAGTCATTATATGGATTATTGCCAATGAACATCATTACTAAAATAAAACTAGTAGGTCATATAATAATTCAATAGAATAACATTTTAGCAAAAATGAGAGATTCAATAGAACCCTCATGACATGGGTAGAAATAAGAGAAATCCTAAAGGTTGAGTATTGTCCTAGAAATGATGATAAAAGACTATACAAATATTTTAATACTCTTAAGTAAGGGACTATGTCAATAATGAAATATACAAACGCATTTGAGGACTTAATAGCTAAAATTCAATTCACTAATTAAGAGTATCAAATAGCTAATAAATTTATTTTTAGTGTAAGAAGAGAAATTAGAAATGAAGTAAAGCTTCATGATCCACAAACTTTAGAGGATGCCTTTCACTATGCTTTACTCTTAAAAAAGCATAAGAAATCTACATCCACATCTAAATGAAAGCTCAAATATCTTCTAAATATCTGCCTACATCTCAATCTCAAAAGTCTATCACAAGACTTAATCCTTTAACATCAAACAACCCCTTTAAAATAAACCCCACTAAACATGATACTGAAATTATGATAAAGATTATTTAATTTAAATGTCATAACAAGGGTCATATGCATGATTAATGTTGAGAAAAAATCATGTTCCTAGATGAATTAGAAGATTTAGGAGAAGAAGGTGGTATTGAAGAGATATATGATAATACACCACTATTAGATGAAAAAGTATATCCAAATTTAAATAATCTAATGTTAGTTATAAGGTGTATGATTACTTTTAGAGAAGAAGAAGACTAGAGAAGAGGTACATTTTCTCAATATATATATATCATATGTTAGGAGAAGAGCTATAAACTAATACTAAATGGAGGGAGTATTATGAATCTTATATCACTTCATGCTATCATTAGAGCTAATCTTACAACTAAACTATGTGAAAAGTTTATGACACCACATAGAATTTAGTATTTTTTTATTTTGATGATCAATTGCATCATTAAAGAGTAAACATATTATCTCAGAAGATAAACATGTTATCCTATAATGGATTCGATCATTTAATAAAAGACTCCTAAGGCTAATGGATCTTTAATGTACTAGAGAGTTTTCTTTTGAACTACATGGGAAGTAGAGCAGGGTTTATTTTAAATTAGGTTCATGGTTCTCTATAAGGGCAAGCCCTTATAGATAATTACATATTAGGAATGAATGATCTCTTCCTAAGAATAATCTCAATTAAAGAAATAAGCTATATTTCTATGGATTTCTAAGTTAGTTTCTAAATGAAATGATATTTTGGAATTTCAATTGGGAATGATCCAAAGTGGAAAGACTTATTTTTGGAAGTCAATCAGGATTAAGTAGTAAATGCTTGTTGATATTGGGATGCCTAGTAGACATTTTAATTATCCCATCATTGGGCTTTAAATTTTAGAATTTAAATAAAATTTTGAGTTGACATTTTATTAGAAATCTAAGACTTATATTCTAGCTGTACAAAATTGTAGAAATGCCTTGGGTTGAAGAGTTACTCTAATAGGATGGTTCAGAACCTAAATCTAAAAGTGCTTCTAACATAAGTCAGATGCTCGACCTAGTATCATTTTTTAGAATTATTAGCTATTCATATCATTTGATTTATATCTCTAACTCTTCTGGACTTATAAACTGTCTAGAAGGGCTGTCAGCTAGCACCACCTACGCGCATTTTAAATTCATGATGCTAAATCTTATATATGTAAGATGGTTGGGCTGTTGCATTTTATGAAAGAACCTATGAACCTAAACTCACTTCTCAATACATAAGATCATGAAAGGCATGATATGATCCTAACTAATGCAATATTTTTTAGCTTTTAGATGTTTTGACTCATAATTTATTTAAGGCTTTGGGGTATGCATGTTATGCTTAAATGACATGCAATTAAAAGTTATCATGGGCCAAATCAATAAGAGAAGACAGACTTCCCTAAGAAGGTGGTCATCCTTAAAGGTTAGATACCCCTTATGTGTAATGGGTGAAGAGCCCAATTCACAGAGTTAGAATAATATGCTAGCATAGTTCATAAAAAGTAGTTATTTTTAATTAATTTCAAATTATTCCTAGGGCTTTAATTAACATGAACTTTTGAGTTTCTTAATTTTTGTTTATTTTGGTTAAGTTTAAGTTGGGTAGAAAATTTAGTTTTCTTAAGAGCCTAATCATCCATACATTTGTCACAAAAAATATATCATAGAAAGAAACTTAGATAAGCAGGTTGATTCTATTATGCACCTAAAATAAATCAAACTAATTTAAATTAAAGAACAGGCTAATGTGGCACGGTACCACTGTACACCTCGAAAGAAAGAGGAAATGGGTGAGCTTTGCCCTTATATAGCCCAGCCTAGAACTACAAGTTTGAATCTATGAGTCTTTTTCCAGGATCATCTCTTCCTCAATGACCTCCATTAGGCTTCACAGGGCCTACACTTATCTTCTAGTAATGTCATCTCCTACTATTCCTATACCCTATAGATCCTAACCTAATTCTAAGCTCCAATTTATATTTTAAATTCAAAAATAAATCCTAAGCCCTGCAAAATAAATGTCAAGAAAATACAAACAACACTTGACATTTATATTTTACAGACATATGGGCATAGCATTAGCCTCTTGCCAAGTCTACCTATCCTATTGGGCTATGCTTAAGGACTATTTAGCACCTACAAGAAAATAATAATTTTATAATTTTATACAGCTATCCCTTTTAGCATAGCACCCTTTAGAAGATAATGCTAGTTCTAAAAATAAAGTCCTACCATCTAGACTAACGATAATCAATCATAGCCATCCAGTCTAAAATAGTACACCACAAAAATAATAAAAATGCATCACATCACATCACAAAATATCACAGATCAACCTAACCTAAATCTCGGGTCCATGAATTAATAATCTAGTGTATGAAGGAAATGGGTATGTGTGGCAAGGCTTTATTAGGCCTTTATAGTTTAAGTTTTAATTAAGTTTCCAATTTTAAATTAAATTTGATTTCTAGACTTTTTAATTTTTTTTATTTATCTTCATAAGTACATTTCATTATTATATTGGATATTTAAGGTGTCAAGACCTTCAAACTAGTAGACATATGATCTCGGGTGTTTAGATTATATACCATATGTTGTTAATTATGAAAATTATTTTTTTAACTCCTTCAAGTTTTAAAATTGGTTTAATTTACCACTGGTGGATTAAATTTAAATGATTTAATGATTTGATGATTTTATTTTTATTTCTAAATTTATTTTTATGTTAAAGTTTTAAGTTTCGAAGAATGAAGAATAAAATAGATTCCATTTTAGGTTAAACTCATTCTATTCAACATCCCAAATCATAATAAAATGAAACCTTCATTCTAAGATGAAGATTCATTCTAAAGGTTTAACTAAGATTCTAAATATCTTAATTAATTTCTTTTAGATTCATTTAGTTTATTGATTTGAATTAAGTTTAAATTTTGATTCTTCTTTTAATTTATTTTTAATTTGATTTATTTTTCATTCCTTCTAGTAATATTCATATTTGATATTTATTTTTATTTAATTTGTGTTTATTATGCCAACCAAACATATTTAAGTTAATGTGTTTCACTCTTTTCCATTTTGTTCATTAGTATTGTTATGTTTTAGTTTAGGTTAAACCTTTATGTTTGATTTTATTTAACCTTATGTTTTATCTTTCATGTTTAATTTCGTTAAGTTATATTCATTTTATTTGTTTATTTTTATTCATTTAATCTTAGAATGATTTGTTTACTTATTACATTTGGATGTATTTATGAAGTTTATTTTCCAAGTTAATTCATTTGTTCATTTTGTTGATTTTTATTAAATTTAGTAAACTTACATTCAATCTTAAGTTTAATATTATTCAATTTACTATATTTCAATTTTATAACCCATTTGTGTAATTTGTATCATCTTGAATTGATTATTCATTTTTTATCTCTCTTATTCAATTTATTTATTTCATCTAATTTTTAATGCTTATCAATGAAGTTAGATTAAGATAGTTGATTCCAGGTTATGATTCCATATATGATGAAATAGTTCAATTCATTTCAATTAATTTAAAGGAAATGATATTTATGTTATTTAAAAAGTTCTTTTTATCATTTGGTATAATGTGATTACCCTTATTATCCATGATCTAAGAAGTTTAAGGGTTATTTTTATGTGTACTAAACTTATCATAGGTTACTTAAACTCTTATGTCATTTTAAGTTCAATCAAACTTAATTTTATTAAGTTCGTTCACATTTACATTTATAGCCACTTTACTCCTTAATCTAAATTTCCTTAATGTATTCATATGTTGATAGATTATAAAGTTTAGAGGTTAATGATTTTTATATTTCAATTTATTAGTGGGTTTATGATGGTTTAATTGAGTATCAATTTTATTAGAGTGTAATTAAATTCCATATTTTTAATTATTCTTAATTCTTAACTTATGTTTAATTAAGTTCCATTATTTTCATATTACTTGGACATTTTTCTTTAAGTGTTGTGACATTAATTATGATGTTTTAAGTTTATATTATGGATTTTGTAATTTTTGTGAATTTTTTTATTTATTATTTCCTTTAAATTGACCTAGAAACTTGAAAATTCAATAATCCTAAGCTAGAGATAAATTGGGTTTAAAATTTATATGGATATTGGGGTTCCTTGCCAATTTAAATTCCCTAAAATTTCACCATAATCAGATGTGTAATTTGGGATTAATTATAATTTTAATTATTTTATTAAAATCTAAATTAAGCCTAATTTAATGAGGATTATTTAGAGGTTTTATGTTACTTAGATTTCCCTCTAGAATATGCATCCATGAAAGATTTATTTATAATTTTTGCAGTTTTGGCTGATTTATTATGACTTATTTAAATACAGGTTAATTAATTCAATTAAATGCTAAATTAGGTCATTTTATGATTAATCAGGTTTCAATGAATTTCAATGATGTATTTAAGTTCATTAGTGCGTGTTATGATGTTTTGGATTATTTCCCTATTTTTTTCTAATTTAGTTGATTCATATTTAATTTATTTTAGTAAAATTAAGGTTTAGAATTGAAAATTTCATATATTTAGATTAATTACTCAATAAATTATGAAAGATTCACCTAATGTGTATCTTAACCCTAATTTTAATTTCCCAAACTATCAAATAATTTTGATCATTGGTTTAGAATTAATTTAGGTTTGATTATTTTTATTCAAACCCAAATTTATGTAGAAATACCCCACAAAATTTGATACTTTAGATTTTAATGGATTCCTCTCACTAAGAAGAGTTCATAGAGCTTTTACTTAGAATTTTTGGCTTATTATTTAATTTATTATGACATTTTGAAGTTGTACTCATTTTTTGTAATTATTTAATTTAAAATAATCGATTTTCATCTTTAACCACTTCGGATCCATGTAGATCCAACGTGGCGCCTACATGTGGCACTGTGCCATTTGTCCATGCCAGATCTACGTGGATCCAACATTAAAATAGAAGCACACGTGAGATTGGTCCCAATGGTCAAGATTTCTCCCATGAATTTCATAAGGGATTGAATCATATGATCTGACTAAATTGTCGTCCATTGCTAATAAAAGGAATAGACGGTAGAAATTCTACCTCTTTCAGTGATGGTGAGAGCAAAGAGTCGTCCATCGAATCAAAGCAATTTATGGTGATCTAACCATTGAAATCACTCAAATTCACCTCAAAAATGATTAGTGAACTAAAATGAAGGCATCTATATGGTTTGATCTCCCTTGAGATCAAATTCATTTCAAAAGGGACCAAAATTGAAAGCTTGAGGGGTGGCTTTAATGGCATAACTCAATTTCGATGATCTACGGTGGTGAAGTTGACTCTAATAGCTTTGGAATGATGCGACAAAGCTATGGGAAGAAGAAATTGGGCTGCCTCCTCTTTGATCAACCTTTGGATCAATGAACGGGCAAATTCTGATGAGCTCGATCATTCTCTAGCTTTCTGGCAGTGAGGGGATTAGGTACTTTGTTTCACTCAAGGAACATGGTAGAATGCTCAATTTTGTCTGAGAACCTCTCTAGATTATCTTGCCATTGGAGGTCGAGGGTTTTTATGGCCTTTTCCTCCTCCATGGTAAGCTAGGTTGATTGCTGTCCTTGGAGGCTAGCTTCAAGGATGATCAGCGGCTTAACACCTGTTCAAAAGTGATGGGATAGAATGACAAAGAGGTGGAGCGGATTAGGGATGCTCTCTTTATCACCATGCACCTCTCTTTACCATGGCATATTCCATTACTTTGGATGCATTTGGGCTTCATTAATCCACTTGGTCTTGGCCACCAATCATCCAAAATTCATTTTAGAATGGATTTAAATGCACTCCAAGGGTTAGGTTTAAATTTGGGTTCAATTATGTCATTTAGGGAATTTTGATGTAAGTTAACCTAGCTCATTCCATTTGGTGGATTAGAACTAGATTAATGCTTCAATTACATCAATATGATTCTTTACTATGTTTTCAATTAATGAATTTCATGGAATTTTCTATTATCCTAACTATGTTTATTGTATATTAAACCAATTATGGTTTAAGTGGGTTGGGTTGACTTAAGTGATCCAAATGATGTGTTTGGCTCAATAAAATGCATTTATCTTTCAATTATGTTAATCCAAGCAATTTAGGATGCATTGGATTAATTAATTCCATTTACATAGGGTTAAAACCCAATTTGGCCCATTTAGGCTTAAAGGGTTAGGTTTGGATTCATTTACGTCAAATGGTCATATTGGGCAAATTGAGCATAATTATTAGTTGATTTATGCTTATTAATCATTACTAAGTGATTTTATACAATTAATTTCGGTTAAGTTTAATTTTATTTGGATTTGAATCCAATATGTGCATTTAGGCATATTTAGGTGAAATGACATATTTAGCTTAATTAAGGCCTTATTGGATTTATTTGCTCTTAAATTCATATTTAAACATCCATATATTATCATTTAAACCATTTGGATTTATTTTATTTGGTCAAATTTTGTGGGTTGACATTTGACTTGGTTGAACCCACCTAGGTCAAACCTATGCTAAATGGATTGACCACTTTTGGACCTTGATTTGGATTTAGATTTATTCATTCTTTTAATTTGATTTCATTGTTTTATTTGATTTTTATTTGTATTTATTTTTATTTAGTTTGGATTTCTTAAATTTTAAATGACTTTAAGGGTTAAATAGGATAATTATATTAATTACCCTATTCACTTTAATTTGAATTCAAGTGTCTTTAGATTTCAATTTCTTTAAGCTCGGATTTGAATTTAGTCTAGGTCTATTTAATCTTGTTGAGTTAAATTAGATCCTAGAAAGGTGCATTAGGTCACTAAATAAAGTGCTCTAAGTATTTAATTAGGATATTTCTAATCTATGATTAAGTATCCTAATCACTAGTTTTGAAGTAATGTTAACCTCGCCCAAAAATGAGGTCAACATAAACCTCACCCAAAACAATTCCAAGTCAGTTAGGTAAATCACACATCTTTACCTATCACTAATAGATATCTTATTTCAGTTAAAATAGATAGTTATAATGATTAAATTTGGAGTGATATTCTTCCTATGCAAATAACTCATATCCTATTAAGAAGACCATAGCTTTATGACTTGAATGTAATCCATTTTGGGTGTGAAAATACTTATGTATTCAAACATAATGAAAAAATAATCAAGTTATTTCCCATAGAGCCTAATGAAAAGAGGTTAATTACACCCCTACATATAAATCTTCATGCACCTCCTCACAAACCAAATTTTGAACTACAACTCAAATCCAATCAAAAGAAGAATGTGAAACTTCAGTTGATAGTGATATTTTCATCAAGGAGGATACTTCTGATATAGATTATAAGACATGCGAATCTCCACTATATTATAGCCTATAGCTCACCATATATCTGTTATAGTATTAGATCTATTATCTAAATTTACTGATTTAATCCTTGATGTCTTACCTAATGAACTACCACTATTAAGAGATATACAACATGCTCTAGATGTAATTCCTAGTTTACAAATACTTAATTTACCTTATTGTAGGATGAATCTAACAAAGCATGCAGAGTTAAAATGATAAGTAAATGAACTCCTGAAGAAGAGTTTTATCCAAAAAAATCTTAATCCTTGAGATGTATGTACTCTTTTAACTTCTAAGAATGATGAAACTTAGAGGATGTGTATTGATAGCAGAGCAATAAATAAGATCACAATAAAATATAGATTTCCTATAACTAGGTTGGATGACATGATAGATCTTATTTTAGGCACATCTTTATTCTCTAAAATTTACTTGAGAAGTAGATACCATCAAATAAGGATTAAACTAGGTGATGAATGGAAAATAGCATTCAAAACTCTAATGGTCTTTATGATTGTCTAGTCATTCCCTTTGGCCTTTCAAATGCACCTAGTACATTTATGAGACTAATGAACACTATATCGAAACTTTTTGTTGGCCAATTCCTTATAGTCTATTTCAATGATATTTTTGTCTATATCCTAAATGAAAAGTCATAACTACATAATTTAAGAATGGTCTTAGAAAACTTAAGAGCAACAAAATTATATTTAAACTTTAAGAAATATTTTTTTTCCTCAAAGTGGAGCTATTTTCTTATGTTTCATTGTATATGCTGATGAATTAAAAGCTGGCCCATCAAAAATTAAGTTTATTATGGATTGGCCAACCCTAAAATCTTTTATAGATATTTGAAGTTCTCATGGATTAATAACTTTTATTAGAGGTTTATAAAAAATTTTAGAACTATTGTAACTCCTATCACTGACATCTTATAAAAAGATAAGTTTACATGGACCATAGATTCCAAAAGAGCCATACAACGAATTAAAAGTTTTATGACTTTCTCGCTTGTATTAAGACTTCATGAATTTAATAAAATATTTGAAGTGACTTGTGATGCATCAAGTATTGGAATTTATGGAATATTAAGTCAAGAAAATAATCGAATTACTTTGTTTAATAAGAAATTATATGATGATGGATAAAATATTTTGTGTATAATTGAGAGTTTTATACGATTATTCAAACACTTAAGCACTAGAGGCATTATCTATTGTATAAAGAGTTTATTTTAAATATTGATTATTAAGCTTTAAATTTTATTAACTCCAAAAAAAACTAAATCATAGACACACTAAGTGGGTAGAATACCTTTAAAACTTTTCTTTTGTTCTTAAAACACAAACTTGGGATAAAAAATAAATAAGTAGATGCTCTATCTAGAGTATCTCTAATAATTTCATCATTTAAATTTTAAATCTTTGGATTTAAAACTTTAAAAGAAAATTACAAACGTTTCTCTAATTTTCATATGGTTTACTAAGAACATAAATGTAAGCCCTTGACTTTTGATAGTTTCTCTATCACTCTAGGTAGATATCTTTATAAAGGCAAGTAATTATGTTTCCCTATAACATCTCTTAATGACTTTCTTATTTTTGAATTAAAATTAGGAGGTATATCATAATATTTTAGTAAATTAATGGCCCAAACATTAGTTGAGCTAAGATTTTATTGGTCATCCCTATGATAAGATAATGAGTATAGAGTAGCCTAATATTACACTTATTGTTAAGCTAAAACTATTAAACAAAGGGAAGGTCATTGCATTTTATTACCTATTCCTTCTAGACCATGGGAAGACCTATCCATAGATTTCACATTAGGTTTACCTAGAACACCTCATGAACATGATAGTATATTCATCATTGTAGATAATTTTCTAAGATGACACATTTCATACCTTGTTCAAAATCAAATGATGCATCTTGCTTAGCAAGATTTCTTTTAAAGAAACCATCCAATATAATTTTTGATAGAGGCACCAACTTTATATCCTATTTCTGGAAAACTTTATAGAAACTAATAGGAACACAACTAAAATTCTTCTCAGCATTTTATCCACAAATAAATGGATAGATAAAAGTAGTCAATAAGATATTAAGAAATCTACTAACATTACATATATCTAAATTTTCATTCAATAGTTCCATTTTTAGAAGAATCCAAAAATTACCTTTCGAGATAATTTATGGATATAACCCTAAATTGTTTATTAACCTAGCTAATACACCTACTCGTGTATTTTTTTTTTTTTGATTCAGCATATACATTTGCATGTGATTTTCATAACCTTCATGGAGACATAAAGAAATAATTAGAAATACAAAATGCTAAGTATGTTAAATAAAAGAATAAAGATGAAAATATTAAGGAATATGAGTTAGGTCATTATGTATTAGTTTATATCCATCCTAAGAGATTTCCTTCACAAAATATAAAAAAGGTTACAAGTGAGAGCATGTGGGCTATTTAAAATTATTATAAAACTTGGTACTAATACTTATGTTCTTGAATTTTCCCCTTCACATATTTATTAGCTCTATTTTCAATGCAAAAAATCTAATATCTTTTAAAGGAGTTGCCCTACCTCTAAATTTGTAAGATGATACTTTTATAATAGAAGATATAAATTATTTGTAGGTGTCTATCCAACCAATATTTTTTTGAGGTAGAGAACATCACAGCTGAGATACTCATAGATGATAGTACTAGTCAGAGATTCTTAGTCAGGTGGAAAGATAAGCCACCAAGTGAGGGTACCTGGATGACTTTGACAAAACTATCAAGGTTTGCCCCAAACTTCTTGAAGACTTTCAGAATCATAACTCTTCAAAGAAGAGTTTTTTGAGATCTAAGGGAGTTGATGTAGCACATTAAAGGAGGAAATTACCTATCACAAGGTCTCAAATCAAAACTTTAATTTGAGAAGACTTTATTAGACTTTATGTGTTGTGAATTGATGTTTAAAGTGGTATATTATGTAGTAAATGATGTATTTAATCATGTTTAGGTGTTGAATTATGGTTGTGGGCAAAATATGTGAGTTCATGTGTTAAATTATAATGGTTAGGTCTAGTGCCTAGGCACTACTTTTCTAGCACCTAAGTGCTTCCTTTCTAACTCCTTGGTGCTACATTCTATGGTTTTAAATGTTTGGGGCTAAAGACGTTAGTGCCTTGGCATTGGTCTATGGTACCTCGGCATTTGGCATAGCACCTTGGAGCTACATTTTATGATCTTTTGTATTTGGGGATAGTGAAATTAGTGCCTTAGTGCTGGTCTATGGCACTTCAGTGTTGGATTGTGGTGCCTCAACACTCCTAAATGAAAGTTTCAATTTTTTGGTAGCTTTCTCTCCAATGGACACATCCCTTGGAGTATTGTACTTATTTAAACACAATTTATATCCTAATGAAGAACGTTTGGCTTTTGTGTGTAAAATTGAGTGAAAACTCTTAGTTGGAGCTTTGTGGCCAGCCATTCAAGAGATTCAATTATCTCCCCCTACCATTCTTCTTTGTTAAGTAAAACTTTTTTACATCCCTTCCACTTCGATGAGTTAAAGGTTATGAACTTCTTCATATCTCTTTCACTTTGGTGAGTGTAAGATCAGTAAAGCATCTCTTTCTCCACCATCAATTATGATACCTTACTCTCCTCAACCCATCCCCATTAAAGAATCATCACGTAGTTTTTAAAGAGATTGAATTCATGCAGTTCGCCTAGATCATAGTCGCTTGTTTAAAATAGAAGGAATGAGTGGTTGTGATGGTTTCTCCCAAACTCACAGTAAAGATTGAGCTCTGTACATTAGAAAGGCTTGAATCTTAGTGACGCTGCTAGAGATTATGATGAATTTTTATTACAAATTGATCATGTATTGGTTTGTTGTAAATCTTAATTTCTTGATATCAATGGAGATCAATTACACTTTATAAAAGACTAAACCAAAGTGACTTTGGTGGTGGGCTTGGAGCATGCCTCACTGGCATCAATCTTTGGTGGCACTGACAGTTTACTCACATTCTTTGGGTTGAGACTAACCTCTAGTGAAGAGGAATTGGATTCCTCCTTGTCAATCATCAAAGAGACCAAACTCCACCTCTTGGGGGAGCAAGGAGGATCACTCCCTCCCTATATCTCTTTGTTTGGATGTGAGCCTTATCACTAATTATGGTTGAATTCTGGCTTGCCAATGATACGAGACTTGGGGAAGGGGTCAGTTCTCTCTCTCTCTCTCTCTCTCTCTCTCTCTAGAATATATTATAATGTGTGGGATAGGAAGAGGAGCTTTTCCCTTCTCTTTTTTTTCTTGGTTGTGAGCATCTCCTATAGAGAAGTCCAAATATCCATCCATGGTGATTGAATTTCCCATCTTCTTTCTCTAAGTGGTGGTTTTCTGATTGGGATGAGTCTAAATCAGTTAAATGAGAATTAAGTAAAGTATGGAAGTAGGGGAAGTGGGTTTGACTTTATGCATGGGTTTTGGTCTTCTCTTCCCTCATGGCTCCACATCACTCTTTGACTCTACCTAACCATCTTATGGCTTGTTGACTGTTTGCCTAATCAAGCCTAAAGTTAGCTATGAGGCAAACTCAAGCTCACTTGATTTAGGTTTAAGTTTAACTATCTTAAGCTGATTCATTTGATTTTGATTTAATTTATATTGAATTGTGTTAAATTCACTTAATTATAATTTATTATTTTCTGAGTGATTTGAAGTCCAACTGATCCAAGTCACGTGGAGTTTGATATAGTTTTAGTTGATCAATTTGATGTAAATGGATCAAATTAGGTCTCCTAGCCTAAATGACCATTTTTTGGATTTAGATATAAGTTCAATTATGTTTAATTGAATATATGTGGTGATTATTGTAGACCTTATTTTTTGATAAGGTTAATTTGAAGTTTGAAATCAGTAATTAGGATGTCCTAATCTCAAATAGGAATCTATTAATTCAGTGCTTAAGATAATATACCTAGTGACCTAGGACATCATCCTTGGGTTTGATTTAACCTAATTGGCTTAGCTCGACTCAACCCAAAATTCCAAATTTGGGTTAAATCAAATCAAATCCAAATAAATCAAAATGAAATTAAATTTAAATAAAGAAACCAAATCCAAAGTCAAATCTAATCAACCCATTTGACATAGGTTTGACTTAGATGGGTCTTACCTAGTCAAAGGTCAACCCACCAAGAATTTGACCAAATTACATCATTCCAAATGTTTCGAATGATCAAATAAATATCTTTAATAATAAATCTAAAGAAATTCAAATCCATTTAGGCCATAATTGAGTTCATTAGACTACTTAGTCTAAATAAATGTAAATTAGTCCTATTGGGTTCAAACCCAAATCAATTTGAAATCAACTCAATTTGATTGTTCAAAATCATTTAAAACTGATAATTAAACACCAATGAACTCATCATTGGGTCTAATTTGGCCAAATTGGTCATTTGACCCAAATGAAACCCAAGTTTAACCCATTAAGCTCACTTTGGGTCAAATGGGTTTAAATTGAAATTAAATGAAATCAATCATTCCAAATCATCTCACACATGTGATCAAGCATAATCATTTGAACCCAATTGGAATCAAACTTAACCCATTTAAGTTTAAATGGGTTGAAATGAAATGAAATACAAACTTAATTTAGTTTTAAATGAATTAATCAAATCAAAATCCAATCAATCATCAATTAAAGATGATTGAATCCAAAATAACAAGGATTAAACTAAAACCAAGTACTTTGAGTCCAAATACTTGGTTTAGATTCAAAGTTCTAACCCAAGTCAAATGGGTTCAAACTTGACCTCAAATTCATTTGAGATTGAGTTGGGCACCCATACATCAATCCAAAGACTTTGATGGCTATGCCATAAACCATAAAAAATAAAGAAAAATAAAAAGGAATGGAATTCAAAAATAGAAAAATGAAAACTTAATAATTTATCTCATGAAAGAAAAGGGAAATTCTAATTCCCCTCTTCCTACTTCATTCCACCTCCTAATTTTAGGAGATTAGATTGATATTGATCAATTGAAGGCCACCAAGCCCTAAAACAAAATAGAACTTTTCTTTCTCCAAGGAAAGAAAGAAGAAGAAAAAGGAGAGCCCATGGCTCAGCCAAGTAAGAAAAGCAAGCCAAATGACATCATCCATTCCATGTGACCATCCAAGCATGTTCACAAGGTGAAGGAGGATTGAATCCACCCCTTGGCTAGCCTTGCCACCACTGATGGCCCAATTCTAGCCACCTAAAAGGCCCAAAAGCAAGCTCTCAGTCAACTATGGGAAAAAGGGAGGGAAGGCCAATTCCCTCTCCCTTTTCTTCTCAAATCATCCACCAAGGCAGAAGATGAAGGAAGGTACCCTTTCCCCAATCCCTCCTCTAATGTTGAAATCTAAGGTGGTGTTTCTTTCATCAAATTGAATGTTCTAACACGTTCTAGAGGTCGAAGCAACCTCAGACAAATTGCCACCTCACCCCCTCGCTACTGGCAAGCTGAAAAATGATCGAGATCGCTATAAAATTGAATCGGTGTTGGTCTAGGGAGCAATCCATGGGGAGGCAAGCCATCAAACTTCACCCACTCCTTCTTCACATTGAAACGAAGCTAATGGAGTTGATCCCATGACCAGTGATCATCAGAATTGAGGTACACTACCTCACCGTCCTCCTTAGCCATTGAATTTCATCCTTTTCAAAATAATTTTGATCCCCAAGTGGAATCAAAATGTATGGATGTTGTAAATCAATCTCTGATCATTTTGCAATTAAAATTATGTTGAAAATTGCTAGTGATAATCAAAAATTGGGTGAAAATGGTGGACGGTGTTCGTCTCTCATTGAAAATCCATGAGATTTAATCCCGTCCAATCCTTTGATTAGGAATGGATGATTGTGATTTAGTCAGACAATCTATTTAAACCCCTTAAGGATGCCATGGATCGATCGTGACTGTCTGATCTTCGATTGGATGGTCAAGGATCATCCTGCATGGCATCGATTTTGATGCCATGCCATGCGGGATCTGCATGGCCAAATCATGTTGGGCCATGTGGCAGCAGTGCCACGGCGATGCCACATCAGTCTGCCATTATAAAATGATAAATCCTTATAAAAATTAATTAGAATTACAAAAAAAATTCAAAAATTCAAAGAAAAATACATATAAATTCAAAAAATGAAAACTTGGGCTATATGGATTCATCTTGATGAGAGGAATCCACAAAAATTAAAATTCCCAATTAATTTGGGTATTTTATCCTTAATTTGACTTTGAATAAAATTAGTTAAATCTTAATTAATGACAAAACTAAATCCAAAATAATATTGTAAACCAAATGAAATAAATGAAACTAAACAAATTAAAATAAATCAAATTAAATGAAATAATTCAAACCAAATTAACTTAAAAGAATAAATCAAATCAAGAATGAAAGTCAAATCAAAAATAAAAGAAACAAAATGGAAAATCAAATTTACAAATAAAAGAATCAATCCAAAATCCATACTAAACTAAATTCAAATCCAAACCATCTAAATGAAACTAAAAAGGATTAATTAAGATACTTAAATATCTTAGTTAGACCTTTAGGATGGATCTTCATCTTAGGATGAAGATTTTACTTCATTAGGAGTTAGGATGTAGAATAGAATAGATTTCATCTAAAAGTGGAATTTATTCTACTCTTCATTCTTGATAACCTAAACATCACTTTAACCAAATAAAAGTGGAAATAAAAATGAAAATAAAACACTAAATCATTTGAATTGAAACCATCCAAAGGTAAAATTCAAAAAAAAAAATTCAAACTCCAAATTGAAACTTGAACTAAAGAGGCCTAGCAAAGCCTTGCTACACAAGCCTATTTACTTTACACACTAGATCATGAGGCACGGACCCTAGACTTAGGTTAGACCATTATGTGATTCTTTTATGATTCCCTATGTTGTGTTGTGATATGATGTTCTTCACATGTCTTTATGGTGTACCATTTTAGACTGCATATCTAGGATTATTTGTCTGTTAGACTAAATGATAGGATATTCTTTCTAGATCTAATATTATCTTCTATAGGGGCTATGCTAGAAAGGACTCCTATCATAATAAAAATCAAAAATATTATATTTTTGTATGTATGCTTAAGTCCTTAAGTATATCCCATAGGACAACTGGGCTTGGCAAGCAACAAATGCTAAGTCTGTATGTTTATGAAATATAACTGTTGTGTGTTATTTGTATTTTTCAACATTTGTTTTGTAGGGCTTAGAAATTAATTTTGAAATCTAAATATAAATTTGATCTTAGAATTAGGTTAAGATTTATGGGGTCTAGGATTAGCAGGAGATGACCCTACCAGAAGATAGGTGTAGTGGTCCCCTGTGAAGCCTAATGAATGTCCCTGAAGAAGGAGATAATCTAAGAAAGAAGACCATAGATCTAGACTTATAGTTCTATGCTGGGCTGTATAAGGGCAGAGCTGGGCTGCCCGTTTGTTCTTTCTTTTGAGGTGTATAGTGGTACCCGGCCACATTGGCCTTTTCCTTAAATTAAATTGGCTTGATTTATTTTGAGTGAACAATAGAATCAACCTGCTTTTGTAGGTTTATTTTTGTGTTGTGCTTTCCTCTGATTGAATGCCTGGACAATTCAGCTCATAGAAAAAAGTAAATTTTATACCCAACTTAAATCTAAATAATTGAAATAAAAATAAATTTTAATTGAAACTTCATCTAAACTAAAGCATTAGGCAAAGCATAAAATCAATTAAAACAATTAGGTTTTGAAACTATGAAATCATATTATTCTAAATCCTTGAATTGGGCAACTTCTCCCATTGCACATAAGGGGCATCTGACCTATGAAGATGACCACCTTCTTTGGGATGCCTGCCTTCTATTATTGACTTGGCCCATAATCATTTTATTGCATGACCTTAGGCATAAACATGCATACTCAATACCTTAAATAAATCTTGAATCAAAACATTTAAAACTCTAAAAAATGTGTATTAGTTAGATGCATTTCATACCATACATGATTCTAGAGATTAGGGAGTGAGACTAGGTTTATAAATTCCTTTCCTAAAAATACAATAGCTCAGCCATCTTCCATTCATGAGACTTAGTCTCATGAATTTAAAATGTGCTTAGGTGGAGTTAGCTGGCAGCCCCTCCAAGTAGGTTATAATTCTAAAAGAGTTAGAGATAGGTTAGTTCCCTTAAATAAGAGGAATGACTGATAATTTTAAAAATAAAATTAGGTCAAGCATCTGATATCTATTAGAATCACCTATAGACTAGGTTTTGAAGCATCCTTTTCAAGATTAATTCTTCAACCATAGGCATTTATGTAGTCTTATGTTGCTAAAATTTAAGTCTTAGATTCCTAAGAAATTTTCAATTAAAATCTAAATTAAATTTCAAAATTTAAAGCCCAATTACATGATAGTTGAAATGCCTATTAAGCATCCTAGTATCAATAGGCATTTCCTACTTCATCTCGTTTGGTCTCCAAAATAACTCTCTCCAATTTGAATCAATCTCAATTAAAATTCCAAAAATTAATCTTTTAAAAACCAACTTAGAAATCCTTAGAAATAACAACTCATTTCTTTAATTGAGAGTATTCTTAAGAAGAGAGCCTTCTTAAGATGTAATTAATTATAGGGGCTTGCCTCTATAAGGAACCATAAACCCAGTTTAAAATAAACCCTATTCTACTTTTTCATGTAGTTCAGGAAAAAAAAATCTTTGGTATGCAAATGATATGTTAGCCTAACGAATCTATTATTAAATGATCGAATCCAATAAAAATAACATGTTTATCTTTTAAGATAATATATTTATTTCTTATTGACACATTTCATCATCTAAATTAGAAATTCCTAAATTCTATGTGGTGTTACAAATTTTTCCAACAAATATATTTTCTAGCGACTCCACTGGGGAATGGTTCCTCTCTCCATCTTTATAAATAAGTTATTATTTTTATATATCGATAGTGTATTAGTGTCACTCACAGATCAAGATTGCCTTTATTTTCATTGGATACCTCTTCATTTCATTCTTGGTTGAGCCTATCCAACATTCTGAACTAAGGTTTAGAACTTTTCATTTTCCACAAGTAAATGATTGGGTCCTAGAACCAAATCTTGAAATAAAAGGGGGGGGGGGGGAATAAATTAAAAAATAAGTCATTTCTATTAGACCTAAATCTAGTCAAGACAGATTTGAAACCATTCCAATGTGAAAAAGAAATGCTAAGTTCAAAAATTTTGAAAATTACTTCAAAATTTGAGAAGTAAATTCTCAAAAAAAAACTTCAAAGTGAAACTTTTCATTGATCTTACTTTAGCTTTATACTAAAGTTTAAGAGAATGAAGACAATATCCTAAATTGGTACCCTTTGTTCTAACACATTTAAAGGTAGTAAATACCTAAGGATGTAGATTCAAATGAAGGAGTTCCTTCAAATCTTGAGAAATTCCAATTCAAAGGAAGGAGGCATAGTTGTATCTATTGAACTTACCAATATGATTAAAGCTTGAATTGCATCTTAAAAGAATCAACTCAAAAGAAAATTGTAAAATAGGGATAAAAAAAATCATCCCAAAAAGAACACCTTACTGGACTTAGGCAGAGGTCGATTAAGAAATTAAATGTAAACCTTCTATCTTTATAGAAGAAAATTTAGTGAATGCAAATCAAATTTAATCTTAATTCATCTCAATACGTCCACTAGAATTCTGGAAAATCAGTTATCCAAGCTAATTGGCCAATTTTAGGGAGTGACTTGGAGCTAACCCTCTTTTAGACCACTCCAAAACCTTGGATCATTAAGAGTAAAGGATAGAGTCAAAAGAGAAAGATGACATGACATTATAAAATAAAAAAAATGATGACATGATTCACTTTTGCTTCTGATCAATAAAAGAAAAAAGAGGGCAGTGAAAGAGAATTTTGATTCTCCTGATAAGGTTGAAATGAATAAAATTTAAATATAATAAATTTAAATCAATTTCTTTAATTGAAAATTTAAATATAATAAATTTAAATCAATTTCTTTAATTGAAGTCTTCTCCCATTGAATGATTGATATTTCATAAATGTCCTTAATTAATTTTAAGGACAATTTCTATAAAGAAAATAAATGAAGATCTTAATCCTTCCAAAGATATCATGACCTTAGGATTGGGTCCTAAGTGTGATATTTCTATCTCTCACAGTGAATGTATGAAACTTCTATCTTTGGTAAGTTGATAGATAAATCACTTAAGACTTTGTCAATCCAAATTAATGAAGAAAGCCTTAGTTTTCTATGTTCAAAAATTAAGGCATATTATGCTTTCAATACAAAGTAAACTTAAGGTGAATCCTTTGCAATGTCTTATGGCCCACTTGACATTATCTTAATGTCTAGTATGATGATCAAAGATTTTATTGCAAGTTGAGATTACCTTTAATTTTGTTTGTGCTATAAAAAAGTACAAGTCATACTTGACTTTCTGATTGCATACCATGTGCCCTGAGGGTCCTCTTTTAAATGATGATCTACCAAATGAATAGATCATGAAGTCTATTGATCTATTGAGGATAGAATTAGACCTACCTTCCCTCCATATCAAAAGGGAAAAATCTTGAAATCAAATTCAAAATGGTAGAGTCATACCACCTCAAATGACATTGAAAAGAAATATAAAATAAGTCATCTTCAAAATGTGATGTCTTGTCCATCTTAGAAAAGTTGCTTGTAAATCAAGCATCATAATGCTCTATAAAAAAAGAAAAGAAATAAAAAAGAAATTGCCATTAAGAAAGGTATTATATAATCTTGTAATTTGCCTTATATAATTATAAGCAACTTCCTGAAGTGGCATTCCATTATACAGAAGTTCTAAGCTTATCTTCTATTATGAAGATAGACTACTAAGAACTTATCAACATCTTAGTTGATGTGGAAAATTAAAAAGAAGAAAATATCCAAAATACTTATTGCACCGAGTGCATCAGTCAACATCAATTATAAACATGAAAGAAAATTCACATAGGCCAAATTCTAATCAAGCTTTGATAAGATGGTGCCATGAAAATTCAATCAAGTAAAGAAAAGAATTTTCAATTCAATAAAAATTTAATCTTGAAAACTCAACTTAAAAGAAAAACTACTCTTAATCACATTATTGATTGAAGAAAAAAAAAATTAAAACATTGAAAAAAGAATCTTAGGAATTCAAGAACATCTTTAACACTCTTCAACAGTCCTATCCAGCCCAAAATGATGAAATAAATGAAATGAAATAAAAGAAACAGAAGAAAAATAATAATTGTGAAAGGATGTTCACATCCATTTTGAAACCAAAGAGTAGAGTCTTTAGGAAGATTATTTTTCCAATCCTAGATGACAACATTAAATATTTTGTTCCAATAAATATTGGAAAAGAAATTGAAGTGTTGGATCATATCCTGTAATATGATCAATTAATCAAAATAAAGAATTGAATCCTATCAGATGTCTCATTCAAACAAATAGTCGAATGCATCCAATTTCCATGTAAATATTGTATTTAGGAGAAATGTCAAATGTAACATTTCATAAAGAATTGAAATATTATCAAAATGTTAACAAAAGAAAGAATGTATAAAACAACAAAAGAAAGAAAGAAAATTTAAGGGATACAAGGACTATATCCAAGAATAAAAAAGATGAAGTCTGAAATATTTAAGTATGTGGCCATTTTAACTTTAAACTCCTCCACATCAAAATAAAGTGGTGGCATTAAAAGTCAAGAATTTCCCTAGCTAAATAAAAACAATCATATACTTGATACTCTGTCATCACAACCTTTGTCATGTTGGGTGAGCTCACATGGTAGGTTAAAGATATAATGGATTTTATTCTCTAAGGAATTCATATCCATTGCATATCAAAGATTGAATTAAGTATAATCTGATTCCATTGCAAGTGGCCTATAGTTCTAAACAAGAAAATTTATGGAACCATAAAGCCATTGTAAGTTGAAAATTTTTCAGTTGTCAAGGTCTAGACTTTCTATTCAAAGGCAGTATAACCTATTGAATGAATGTTGTTTAGATGTTTCTGGAGATTTATATAGTCTTCAAGTTCACAATGCACCCCTGAAATTTAGAGAGGAGTCTAAATCCATAATTTCTAAAATAAATGAAATAAGTCTACAGAGATAAACTAATCTACAACTAATATCAATAGTCTAACTCTATAATGAGTCAAATATTGATGACTTGGTCAAACTGTCTTTCAAGTTTAAAACAACTTTATCAAGAAATAAATTGAAATAATCTCTAGATGTAGCAATCTATAAACTTAAGCTTGATGTCATTTCAATAAGCTAAGTCCCTTGACGATGACAGTCGAACTCCAAAAGGAAAGCAAAATTTTGCTAAACTAAAAGTTAGTTAATGATGGCTTTACATAAGAAGAAAACATTCTTCTTAGTTGGCTAACATCATTAGAACAAGAATAATATATATATATATATATATATATATATATATATATATATATATATATATATATATATATATATATAATATATATATATATATATCTATATATATATATATATATATATATATATATATATATATATAAGAAAATAAAGAAAGAAAAAAGAAAAGATCAAAATAATCTTGGGACTAGGATAACTATGAAAACTATCAAATTAAAATAACTCTGAAAATAAAAACAAATAAAAAATATATGGGACGACCTATCAAAAGGGTCATGATCAAGAGTTCTTATAACCTCGCTTTTAATTAAGTGAAGTGTTATATTCAAACTCTTATATATATATATATATATATATATATATATAATGAAAAGAAGAAAAGAAGAAATTAAGCTTCATTGTGATTTGAAAAATGATCATATCACTACATATAAAGTCCTGAAATATACTTTTGAAGTAATTTCAAGGACTTTGTAGTAAAATTTAGAAGGATCAAAAATACACAAACAAGAAATTAATCAAAGCCATTTATGAAATATCATTTCATAAAAATCTTTAAAAGAACAATAAATCAATTTAATAAATTCAATTTCAAACTTATCAGGAGAATGTTAAATTTTCTAATAAGTTAATCCTTTCAATTCCTTTAATGAATAGAGATAAAAGAATAAAATAAAAAATGTCTTATAAGTTGTTGAGCCATGTCAATAAAAATAAAATGAAATATATATTCAAACAAAAAGAAACAGAAATTTCATTTGAGAAGCACTGGTTGACTTGGGTTTTTGCTGCGTAAAGAACTACAAAGTCACATGTAAGTTCAAAAAGGTAAAATTCTCAGGTTAGTACCCTACGATGTTTTGCCTAAAAGTGAATTAGACATCTAGCATGGTTATATGTAACTTTGTAATAAGAAATAGTAGAGAAAAGAGAAGAAAGAAAATTGATGAAATTTTATGCTTATGGCATAGTAAAGTATTGGGTTCAAAATATAACCAAATCCTTCTTCAAAAATAGACTTCAAATCTTTGAAATCATCTTCGCTAAACTTTTTTATGTGTGAGAAACATTAGTGAAACCAAGAAATAGAAGTAAACCTTCGAATACGCTTCATCAAGTTAGATTAATTAAGTAAAGATCAAGTCCATGTGACTCTTGGTTATTAGTCCAAAAGATTTAAGGATTAGGAATTAAGTCACATTGACCCTTTTTCTTCACCCATATCATCTATAAGTTAGGAGCAAGCCCATTTGTGGCACCTTTTTTATACATACCTTGTGTTGGGAGCAAGCTTTTTATGACACCTTTCTCATGTTTTTCCCTATGAGTTTGGAGTAAGCCTTTGTGCACCATTGTAACAAACATAGAGTAAGCCTTTATGTCATAATGCTTTCTTTCCATAGATTAGGAGTAAGCCCATTTGTGGCACCTTTCCTATACATACCTTGAGTTAGGAGCAAGCCTTTTTATGGCACCTTTCTCATGTTTATCCCTTTGAGTTTGGAGTAAGCCTTTGTGCACCATTCTCATAAACTTAGAGTAAGCCTTTTTTGGCATAACTCTTTCTTTCCATAGGTTAGGAGTAAGCCCATTGATGGCACCATTCCTATACATACCTTGAGTTGGGAGCAAGCCTTTTATGGTACCTTTCTCATGTTTTTCCTTATGAGTTTGGAGTAAGCCTTTGCACACCATTCTCATAAACTTAGAGTAAGCCTTTTATGGCATAACTCTTTCTTTCCATAGGTTAAGAGTAAGCCCATTTATTTCACCTTTCCTATATATATCCTGAGTTGGGAGCAATCCCTTTGCAGCACCCTCCTCATGTTTTCCTTATGAGTTTGGAGTAAGCTTTTATGCACCATACTCATAAATTTAGCTCTTTCTTTCCTGAATTTGGGAGTAAGCCCATTTGTGACACCCTTCTTATAACTTCCCATAGGAATGGAGCAAGCCTTTCATGGAATAATTCCTACTATTTACATGATAGGATTAAATCACTAAGACTACTTTCATGTCACTTAGGCTAATTTGGATAGGAACAAGTCATTAAGACCCCTTTCCTATTAGCCAAACTTTTAAGGATTGGTTTAAGTCAAGAAGACCCCTTTCCTCTACTTAGCTATTTAAGATGGATTAATCCATTGTAGGCCCCATCTTAATAGCTAATCACATAGCTGTAAGCCCCATAGCAAGCATCTTATTAAAATTACTAAGGTTAGGATAAATTCATGAAGACCCCTATTCTTAAATCAAATAAAAAATGTGAGGTTTAGGATCAAATCATCAAAGGCCCCTTTCCTCCATCCAAGCTATTTAGGTTGGATTAATCCTTTGAAGGCCCCTTCTTAATAGCTAATTAGAAAGAAAGAAGTGTCTAGTAGGCATTCTTTCTAAAAGACAAGAATAGGAATAAGTCATGAAGATCCATTTCTTGTCAAATAGACTGCTTAGGTTAGGAACAAGTCATGAAGACCCCTTTCCTATTAGCCAAAATCTGAGGTCTAGGAATAAGTCATTAAGACCCCTCTTCCTCATTATGGCTATTCAAGTTGGAATAAGACATTGAAGGCTCATTCTTTTTTGCCAATCATAAAGGAGTAAGTCCCTTAGTAGGCATCCTTGTAAGGATAGGATAAAGTCAGTAAGACCCCTTTCCATTTCAAGTTACTAAGGAATGGAAATAAGCCATTGAAGGCCCCATTCCTGTAGACTACTCAGCTAGGAATTAAGTCCATGTGTCCCCTACTTAGTAGTCAAAATGTTGAGGTTTAGGATTAAGCTATTCAAGCCCCTTCTCCCTATCTTACCTATTTGGGTTGGAATCAAGTCTCCAAAGACCCATTCCTAATAACTAACTAGATAAGAGTAAATCCCCTAGTGGTATCCTTCCCTAGTTAAAACATTATTAGTATGGGATAGGAGAAAGTGTCCATATTGGCATCAATTCCACTAATATTCTCAAACAAGAGTAAGTCCCTTGAAGGCATCTTCTTTGAGTATAGTGATTGCATTAGGATTAGACCATCCTTTAGGTCCATTCTTCATGACATCCCTATTCATTTTAGAACTTAGTGAATTTAAGTTCCTAAGAGTGACTCAAATTAAAATAAGTATAGGCATACATATGCTTATCTTTCACAATCAAATCCAAAAAAAGATTGAAATCAAGAATCAAAATTTTGCATTAGTGTTGGCTAATTCGATAAATCCCAATATGCACAGTGTACTTTGGGCAATCCACTACACATATTGGGGGCCCAGTTGATGCCTCATTTATGGATGATGTTAATTTGAACTCTAAAATCAGTAATTAGAATATCCTAATATTAAATAGGAATCTCCTAATTTAGTGCTTTATGACATTACACCTAGTGACCTAGGACATCATCCTTGGTTTTGATCTAACCTAATTGGCTTAGGTGGACTCAACCCAAAATTCTAAATTTAGGTTAAATCAAATCAAATCAAAGTGAAATCAAATTAAAATAAAGAAACCAAATCCAAAGTTAAATATAGTCAACCCATTTGACATAAGTTTGACTTAAGTGGGCCCCACCTAATCAAAGGTCAACCCACCAAGAATTTGACCAAATTAAATCATTCCAAATGTTCCAAATGATTAAATAAACATGTTTAATCATAAAGCTAAAGAAATTCAAATCCATTTAGGCTTTAATTAGGTTCATTAGACTACTTAGTCTAAATAAACATAAATGAGTCCTATTGGGTTCAAACCCAAATCAATTTAAAATCAAATCAATTTGATTGTTCAAAATCATTTGGAAATTATAATTAAACACAAACCAAATCATCATTAGGTCTAATTTGGTCAAATTGGCCATTTGACCCAAATGAAACCCAAGTTTATCCCATTAAGCTCACTTTGGGTCAAATGGGTTCAAATTGGAATTTAATTGAAAATAAATGAAATCAATCACTCCAAATCATCTCTCACATGTGATCAAGCATGATTGGAGTCCAAACTCAATGTAATTGAGTCAAATTTGATCTTTTGAACCCAATTGGAATCAAACTTAACCCATTTAGGTTTAAATGGGTTGAAATGAAATAAAATACAAAAGTAATTCAACTTTAAATGAATTAATCAAATCAAAACCCAATCAATCATCTATTAAAGATGATTGCATCCAAAATAACAAGGATTAAACTAAAACCAAGTACTTTGAGTTTAAATACTTGGTTTGGATTCAAAGTTCCATCCCAAGTCAAATGGGGTCAAACTTGACCTCAAATTCATTTAAGATTGAGTTGGGAAGCCATACATTAGCCCAAAGACTTTCATTGTGATGCCATAAACCATAAAAAATAAAGGAAAAAAAAGTGATGGAATTCAAAAATAGAAAAAGGAAAACATAATAATTTAACTCATGAAAGAAAAGGAAAATTCTAATTCCCCTCTTCCTACTTCATTCCACCTCTTAATTTCAATAGATTGGTTTGATACCAATCAATTGAAGGCCTCCAAGATCTAAAACAAAATAAAACTTTGATTTCTCCAAGGAAAGAAAGAAGAAGAAAAAGGAGAGCCCATGGCTCAGCCAAGTAAGAAAAGCAAGCTAAATACCATCCTCCATTCTATGTGACTATCCAAGCATGTTCACAAGGCCAAGGGGGATTAAATCCACCCCTTGGCTGACCTTGACACCATCAGTGGCCAAATTATGGCCACCTAGAAGGCCCAAAAGCAAGCTCTCGGCCAACTACAGGAAGATGGGAGGGGTACCCTTTCCCCCACTCCTCGCCACTGGCTTACTAGGGAACAGACAAAACCCAAGCTCCTCTAATGGTGAAATCCAAAGGGGAGTTTCTTTCATCAAATTGAATGTTCTAACACGTTCTATAGGCTGAGGTGAGCTCAAACGAATTGCCACTTCACCCCCTCATTACTGGCAAGCTAGAAAACAATCGAGGCTGCCAAGAAATTGATTTAGTGTTGGTCTAAGGGGCAATCCATGGAAGGAAAGCTGTCAAACTTCACCCACACCTTCATCACATTGAAACGAAGCTACTGGGATCAATCCCACCACCGGTGATCACCAGAATTAAGGTATGCTCCCTCACCGTCCTCCCTAGCCATCAAATTTGATACTTTTCAAAATAAATTTGATCCCCAAGTGGATCAAACCATATAGGTGGGTTGTAAATCGATCATTGATCATTTTGAAATCAAAATCATATTGAAAATCACCTGATCACCAAAATTTGGGGAAAAAATGGAAGACGATGTCTCTCTCTTGTCTGAAATCCATGGGATTTAATCCTCACCGTCTGATCCTTCTATTAGGAATGGACGGTCATGATTTAGTCATATGATTCAATTTAAACCCCTTAATGATGATGCAGATCGATCGGGATTGTCAGATCTTCAATCAAACGGTCGAGTATCATCCCGCGTGGCACTGCATTTGATGTGGATGCCATGGGGGAACTGCGTGGCCAAATTGCATTGTGCCACATGTCAACGATGCCACAGCATTGCCATGAGCCCATTGTTATAAAATGGTAAATCATTATAAAAACTAATTAAATAATCAATTAAAAATCACAAAAAAATTAAAATTGTATGGAAAAATAAATGCAAATCCAAAAAAAAGCAAACTTGGGCTCTATGGATTATTCTTAATGAGAGGAATCCATTAAAATTAAAATCCCCAAATTAATTTTGGGTATTTTAGCCTTAATTTGACTTTGAATGAAATCAATTAAATCTTAATTAATCACAAGCCATTAATTAAAATTAAATGAAACTTAAGGGAACTAAAATTGATGTTAATACACACCTTAGGAAAAATTTTCATGAATTATTGCAATGTAATTCATCAGATATGAAATTTGAAATCCTAAACCTTAATTTTAATTAAATAAATTAATATAAAATGAAATAATTAATGAAAATGGATTAAATAACCTCAAATTAACTTAATGAACATGAAAACACTAATGAAACTCATTCAAACAAAATAAATCATAAAATGACTTAATTAATTGATTATTTGAATTAAATAATTCAAATAATTAGCCAAAACTTAATTAAATCATAATAAATCAACCAAATATCCAAAAATTATGAATAAACCTCTTTGGAAAAATCTTTCAGAGAGGAATTAATAAAAAATGAAATCCCCAAATGATATGCATCAAATTAGGCCTAATTTAGGTTTTAATGAAATAATTAATACCTTAATTACACCCTAATTATGAATCTAATCAAGATGAAATTTGAAAACACGAAACTGGCATGGAACTCCCCTTGACATTAAAATTTCAAATCCAATTGTTCTTTGGATTGGGAACTATTGAATTTTCAAATTTCTAAGTCAATATGAATCAAATAATGAATAAGAAAATCCATAAATTCATTAAATCATGAAATAACTTGAGCTAATCTTAATCAAACATCAAAAATACTTAGGATAGTTCTCTAAACATCTTAAGCCAAAAAACTTAAACATTTTCTATACTAAAGGGTTAAGGAAAGTGATAAAGTATATTAAGGCATAATTAAATTATAAGCTAATCAACTCTTAATCAAACTAATGCAATCTTAATACACAATTAAACATTAACCTAAGTCTCTTAGGTTAGCATAGATCAAATTGAATGAAATCAACATAACTTAATCCAAAATAATAATGTAAACCAAATGAAACAAATGAAATTAAACTAAATAAAATGAATCAAATTAAATGAAATAATTCAAGCCAAATTAAATTAAAAGAATAAACCAAATCAAGAATAAAAGTCAAATCAAAAATAAAAGAAATAAAATGGAAAATCAAATTTCCAAAGAAAAGAATCAATCCAAAATCCAAACCAAACTAAATTCAAACCCAAACCATCTAAATGAAATTAAAGAGGATTAATTAAGATACTTAAGGATATTTGTTAGACCTTTGGGATGGATCTTCATCTTAGGATAAAGATTTCATTTCATTAGGAGTTAGGATGTAGAATAAAATAGATTTCATATAAAAGTAGAATTTATTCTACTCTTCATTCTTGAAAACCTAAACATCACTTTAACTAAATAAAAGTGGAAATAAAAATAAAAATAAATCACTAAATCAATTGAATTGAAACCATCCAAAGGTAAAAGTCAAACAAATTCAAACTCCAAATTGAAACTTGAACTAAAGAGACCCAACAAATCCTTGCTACATAAGCTTGTTTACTTCACACACTAGGTCATTAGGTCACCCTAGACTTAGTTTAGGCCATTTTGTGATTCCTTTATGATTCCCTAAGATGTGTTGTGATATGATGTGCTTCACATGTCTTTGTGGTATACTATTTTAGACTACATTTCTAGGATTAGTTGTCCATTAGACTACATGATAAGACATTCTTTTTAGATCTAACATTATCTTCTGTAAGGGGCTATGCTAAAAAGGACTGGTATCATAAAAATTTAAAAATGACATTTTCTTGCAGGTATGCTTAAGTCATTAAGTATAGCACATAGGACAGGTGGGCTTGGCAAGCAGCTAATGCTAAGCCCATATGTTTATAAAATATAATTGTTGTGTGCTATTTATATTTTGCTAACATTTCTTTTGTAGGGCTGAGGAATTAATTTTGAAATCAAAATGTAAAATTTATCATAGAATTAGGTTAGGATCTATGGGGTTTGAGATTAGTAGGAGCTGACCCTACCAGAAGATATATGTAGTAGTCCCCTGTGAAGCCCAATGGATGTCCCTAAAGAAGGAGATAATCTAGGAAATAAGACCCATAGATCTAGACATATAGTTCTAGGTCGGGCTGTATTAGAGCAGAGCTCAACTGCCCATTTCTTCTTTTTTCTGAGGTGAATAGTGGTGCCCAGTTGCAATGGCCTTTTTCTTAACTTAAATTGGCTTAATTTATTTTGGATGTGCAATAGAATTAATCTGCTTTTCTAGGTTTCTTTTTGTGTTGTGCTTTCTTGTGATTGAATTCCTGGATGATTAGGCTCATAGGGAAAACTAAATTTTATACCCAACTTAAATCTAAACAATTGAAACAAAAATAAAATAAAATTGAAACTTCATTTAAACTAAAGACTTAGGTAAAACTTAAAATCAATTAGAAATAATTAAGTTTTGAAACCATGAAATCATATTATTCAAAATCTTTGAATTGGGAAACTTGTCCCATTACACATAAAGGGCATCTGACCTATGAGGATGACCGCCTTTTTGGAGAAGCTTGCCTTCTATTATTGATTTGGTCCATAATTATTTCTAATTGCATGGCATTAGGCATAAAAATGCATACCCAAAATTTTGAATTGAAACCTTTAAAACTCTAAAAAAATGTTTATTAATTAGATGCATTTAATACCCTACATGATTTTAGAGATTAGGGAGTTATTCTAGGTTCATAAATTCCTTTCCTAAAAATGCAACTTCCCAGCCATCTTGTATTCATGAGACTTAGTGTCATGAATTTAAAATGTGCTTAGGTGATGTTAGCTAATAACCCCTCTAGGCGGGTTATAAGTCTAAAGTATTAGGGATAGTTTAGTACCCTAAAATGAGAGGAATGGCTGATAATTCCCAAAATGAAATTAGGTCGAGCAACTGATATGTATTTGAAGCACTTGTTGACTAGGTTTTAAAGCATCCTTCTCAAGAATAAGTCTTCAACCTTAAGCATTTCTGCAGTCTTATGCTGCTAGAATCTATGTCTTAGACTTCTAAAAAAATTTCAACTCAAGATCTAAATTAAATTCTAAATTTTATAGCCCAATTATGGGATAGTTGAAATGCCTACTAAGCATCACAATATCAATAAGAATTTCTTACTTCATCTTGTTTGGCCTCCAAAATAACTCTCTCCATTTTGAAGCTATCCTAATTGAAATTTCAAAAATCAATCCTTTGAAAACCAACTTAGAAATCTTTAGAAATAATAACTCCTTTCTTTAATTGAGAGTATTCTTAAGAAGAGACCCTTCTTAAGATGTAATTAACTATAAGGGCTTGCCTTTATGAGGAACCATGAACCTAGTTTAAAATAAACCCTGTTCTACTTTTCCATGTAGTTTAGGGGAAACATCTCTAGTACACAAAAGACCCATTAGCCTTAAGAGTCTTTTATTAAATGATCAAATCCATTAAGGATAAGATGTTTAGTCCTTAATGACACATTTGATCATCTAAATAAGAAATTTCTAAATTCTATGAGGTGTCATAAATTTTTCCCCACAATTTTAATTGATGTGTTTCAATCAATTTGGGTTTGATTTGAATTTTAACCCATATTGACCTAAATGAGTTAAATTTGGTTCAAATCAGTCAAGCGGCCATTTGAATCAATCAAGGTATGTTTTGTATTTAACCATATTTAATTAAGTGTTTGAGATGATTTGGAGCAATTGATTTTAATTAGTTTTGATTTTAGTTTAGATCCATTTTGACCCAATTTCAGCTTAATTGGTCAAGATGGCTTCACTTGGGTAAAATGACCAAATTGGTCAAAATAAACTCAAAGATTAATTTAATTATGTTTAATTATGAATTTTAAGTCATTATGGAATTTGTTATTTGAATTAATTTCAATTTAACTGTAATTTAGCTTAATGTTCAATTAGGTTTCTTTGGGTTAAGTGGCCAAATCAACCCATTTGAATTTATATTTGTTTAGTTTTTGTTTGAAAATTTTTATTTCATAATTTTGAGTCTTTGGGATAACTCAATTTGACCAAATTTTCATTAATTGACATTTGACTTGATGGGACCCACATGGGTCAACTTAGGTTAAATGACATGATTAACTACTTTGAACCCTATCTAAAATTTATTTTGTGTTTGTTTATGTGTATGTATTATTTTTGTGCTTTGAATTTGATTTAATTTTAATTTATTTTAATTATATTTAACTATTTCTATACTTAAGTGGTTTTGAGCTTGAATGGGTCAGTTGGGTCAACCAAGCCAATTATCTTAGTTTGAGCTCAATTGAATTTAGACTTTAATTTAGATGTGTTTGATTTTAATTTATATTGAATTTTATTATATTGAAGTTTGATTGGGTTCACCTAGTCTAATTGGGTATGATCAGTTCTAGAAGGATTCACTAGGATGACCTAAGCTTTTAGTTTAAAATTTAGTTTCAATTTCAAATTTTTGTTTGATTCAATTTATTGTTTGATTTGATTTTGGAGATACACTTAGCCACTAAATGTCACATCCAAAGTGTCTAATTAGGAAGCTCTTAATCTTAAATTAGATATCCTAATTACTAAGATTGCAATGATGTGAAGCTCATCCAAATTGAGGTCAAAAAATTGGACGCCTAATATGAGTGGTAGATTAGTTAGAGTACAGTGTACATATTGGTATTGGCCAAACTAATCAATATAGCTTACAGAGTTTACAAGCAATAATTCTTGTAAATGTTTGAATTTTGGTTTGAAATTTAAATTTTATATTTAACTTTGATTTTGATTTGAAAATTTTAATTTGAATTTGATTGTGAAAGATAAACATGAATTGCATTAGGATATTTTGATTTAGAAGGATTCATTCTTAGAACAATCTAAATTCACTCGTCCCTAAGAAAAATATAGATGTTATTAAGAAATTAGTCACTAAGGAATCTAATCTTAACATCATCATGATAGCCAATAAAGATGCCTCGGAGGAACTTATTCTTATCTTGACTACAATAGACTTTAGTTCTTATCAATTTTCAATGTCTAACCTTGGAAGAAAGCATAGGGAGTCACATCTTCTTAGGTAGAACTCATTAAGGGGATAATCTTAATGACTAACTATCCTAAAGGGCTCCACTCAGTTTGTAATGGTTGACCTAAGAAGAAAGCATGGGAACTCATATCTTTTCCAGCGGAACTAGCCAAACAGATATCCCTCATGACTAACTAACCTAAGGAAAGATCTATAGGTGTCTATATTGGAATAGACTAGATCCTAATAATTTTCTTTTAGCAAGGTTTCCACTGGAGGACTTAATATTAATTATTTGTACTAGAGGTGGGATGCCACTATAAATACTTATTCCTACTCTTATTCTAATAATCCCTGAAGGATACCACTATAGATACTTACTTCTATTTAGGGGTCTATTTGATAGGCAAGGGCCTTGTGGTGGCTTAGTTCTTGACCTAACATGATTCCATTAATAGCAAAGGGGCCTTCAATGGCTTAGTTCCAACCCGAGTAGCTTAAATGAGAAAAATGAGGCCTTTAATGGCTTAGTTCTATCCTTATATTTTTCTAGAAAGGATACCACTAGAGGGATTTAATTTAGCTGGAATGAGGAAAGTGGGATTTTCAATGGCTTAGTCCCTAATCCTCAAATTTTTTACTAATAAGTAGGGGTCACATAGACTTAGTTCCTAACCTAAATAGTATATGAAAATGGGGCCTTGGTGTGTCTTAGTTCTATCATTAAATATATTATTTTCCTTTTGAACTAGGAGGAGTGACAAGGACTTAAATCTTAACCTAGCAAGATTTAGCTAATAAGAAGGGGCCTTTAATGGCTTAGTTCCAACATGAATAGCTTGAAAGAGGAAAGGGGTCATGATGACTTAATTTTATCCCATAGAACATAGGAATGGTGCCATGAAGGGCTTGCTCCAAACCTAAAAAAGATGTTTAGGAAAGTTGTTGGGAAGAGCTTGCTCCCAACCTATGGAAAGTAAGAATGGTTCCACAAAGGGCTTACTCCAAAGATGTGAGAATGGTGCATGATGGCTTACTCTAAACCTAAGAGATACATAAGAAAGGTTTCACAAAGGGCTTTCTCCCAACTTATAAGAAATAGGAATGGTGTTATGAGGCCTTGCTCCAAACTTGTGGGTGTGGAGCACAAAGGCTTACTCCAAACATAAAAGAATAATATAAGATGGGTGCCACGAAGTGATTGCTCCCAACCTATGAAAAGTAGGAATGGTTTCACAAAGGACTTACTCCAAACCTATGGGAATGGTGCACAAAAGCATACTTCAAGTCCAAGAGAGTCATAAGAAGGGTGCCATGAAGAGCTCACACCCAACTTATGATAAATAGGGATGGTGCAATGAAGGGCTTGCTCGAAACCTATAAAAAAATTTTATGATTGCTTACTCCAAATCCAACAGATGTATATGAAAGGTGGCATTAAGGGCTTGCTCCTAACTTATGAAAGACAAGAATGGTACCGCAAGGGGCTTTCTCCAAACATTTTGGAATGGTCCATGATGTCTTACTCCAATCTTGAAGAAGATGTATAAGAATGGTGAAACAAAGAGCTTTCTCTTAAAGTATGAGTGAGAAGAATGGTGTCACAAGGGGCTTCCTCGATACCTATGAGAATGGTGCACAATAGCTTACTATAAACCTAATAGATGTATAGGAAAGGTGTCATGAAAGGCTTGCTTATAACCAATGAGAGACAAGAATGATGCCACAAGGGGCTTGCTCCAAATCCGTGGGAATGGTGCACGATGTTTTACTCCAAACCCAAGAAAAATGTATAGGAAATGTACCACAAAGAGCTTCCTCCTAGCCAATAAAAGATCAGAATGGTGCCATAAAGGACTTACTCCAAACCTATGGGAATGGTGTGCAATGGCTTACTCTAAACTTGGGAGAGGTTTATAGGAAGGATGCCACAAAAGGCTTGATCCCAACCTATAAAAGATAGAAATAAGATCATGGTGGGCTTGCTCCAAACTTATGGGAATGGTTCAAAATAGCTTACTTGAAACTCAAGAGAGGTTATGGGAAGGGTGTCACAAAGGGATTACTCCTAACCTATGAAAGATATAAATGAGGAGCAGAGCCTTTGGTGGTTTAATTTCAAATACTCAAAATTTGACTAACAGGTAAGGGTCGATGGGACTTAATCCTAACCTAATTTGTTTAGGTGGGGAGAGATGTTGCAACAACTTGCTTCTATCTCTCTAATTTTGCTAATGCTTCTTCATATGAAGAAGTTTAGTGAAAGAAATTAAATGATTTTAGTATCTTTGAAAAATAATGAGAAGAAAGATTTATCATGATAAAGAAATAAGATTCCATTACTTTCAATTATCTCAAAGTCATATATAGTCATTTATGATGTCTAGTCAACTTTAGACATGACTTCTTATGGTTGAACCTAAGAAATTGGATTTATTTTTTGAGTTACCATGTGACATTTTAGTTTTCTTTGGTAGCAAAAAAAACCAAAGTCAAATAATTCTTCTAAATTAATGGATATTTTATTACTATGAATTTGTAGCTTATAAGACATTCTTTTTATTTTCTTTATTGACTTGAGTCAATGAAATATCTAGAGATTTCTCTAAAACTATGATTGATATATATTCCATTTTTTTTATATGAATCTCTAGCTTGTAAGACATTGTCTTCATATAATAAAAATTAAGCGATTTCTCTAAGCTATAATGTATAAAATTTTCAAGAGTGAGCAAAAATCAAGACAGACAAACTCTTAGATTTCCTTGAAAAGTATTTTGATATTTCATGGAGAAATATTTCTTTGGATTGTTTAAGATATTATCATGAAATAAATCCAATTTTACTTAAAAAGTATTTTGACTAACTTCTTTGGATAAAATTCTTTGGAGATGATATTTCATGGAGAGCTTTAATTAATTTTTATCCTTCTAAATTCCACAATGAATTTTAAGAAATTCCTTGAAATTACCTTAAATATGGACTTTAGGAATTCATTTTTAGCTGTAGTGGTACAATCATTTTCACCTCATAGATAGTTTTTTTTTTTTTTTTTTTTGCTCATTTCATCATCATTTTTTTATACAAAAATCTTCCTAGTTTGGCATTAAGTAACTTTCCTTAACAGTTGTCTATTTTCTTGAATCATGCAATAACATCTCTATTCATCCAAATGATATTTAAACAATATTTTCTTTTTGTTACAAATCTGTAGAAAATTCAATAAATTAACTAATGCTGCTTACATAAGTTATGAAGTATCAATAAACAAACATGTCACATATAATAGAAATTTAAAGAATAATTAAGGAAATAGTTAATGACACATATCATTCATCATTAAGCATCCTAAGTTTACTTCTATATAAGGATATGTGCTAAGAATATTTCAAAAAAAAAAATACTTGATTTCAAATTAATAAATTGGCACTAGCATTTGACTTTCTCATCCTTTTCGAACCTTTTTGATGTGTCAAAAGGGAGAGAAAAGTTTGGTGTTCATGTTTTCCTTTTAAAAGTTTAGGGGATGTTTGGGATCAATTTTGTTTTGTGTTTTTTTTATGCTATTTTAAAAACATGTTTGTTTGATGTATTTTTTATGTATTTTTTTTATTTTTAAAAACAAATAACATTATTTTTAAAAATACTCAAAATAGTTTTTAGATGTTTTATGTGTTTTTAAAAATAATACTAAACATGTTTTCCTTTGGAACAAAATATAAACAAATAAAATAAAAATATAAAACAAAAAAATAAAAAATAAAAGTGATCCCAAATAGCCCGTTAGTGTTCCATTCCTTTTTTTTTTTTACATCTCTTGCATCATTTGCATCTTTGCAACTATTTTTTTATCTTTTGAATATTTTGTATCATTGCATATTTTTAATAGCATAATTAAGGGGGAGTTAACTCTTCTTTATATTATTATTTAAATTCCCAAAACTCAATCATAAATGTTTGCTATCATTTAAAAGGGGGAGATTTTTAGCCCCATGAGCCTTCACTTAATATTCTAAGTTTCGATGAACACAAAAATTTATGGTTGAACAATTACTTTTTACTAATCAGTTGTGAGTACAAGCTATGTTAAATATGTAATGCAAAAATAAAAATCAAGCAGTAAAATTAAGATTCACTATAAGAGCATGAACTATGGTTGATCAAATATCATGAAGATCACAAATAATGAACGATTGCTACTAGAAGATTCAAGTCAAGTTTAAATTTTGTATTATCATGTCTATAATTGTGTTTTATTTTCACTCATGTATCTTGCATGTGAATGATGAATGGCAACCAAGCACACACACTTGAGAGAACAAAAAAAATAAAATTTTCAAAAATTAAAATTTTAAAGGAAATTATATTATGTGATTTGTATCATACCATACGATGATCCTATTTTGCTAAGTTGGCTAAATAAAAAAAATTTCAAAATTATGTTGATCGTACATGATAATTTTAATCATATTGTACGAATATCCATTTTTGTTAAATTTACAGTCAGCTTAATCAACTCAATTATGACCAAAATTTGTTAAATTAAGTTGATCATATGGGACGATTATGTTAATATTATATGATTCATTTATATTAGCTATGATAGTTGATCGGATTAATTTAGGTAATTGCAAATCATGCGTAAATTGAGTAATCTTATAGTATGATGTTAATGATACAATATGATTTGCATTTGTTAATTACCTAATTATAGTTTTGAATTTGAGTATTTGATTTTTAAGGGCCCATTTAGGATCACTTTTTTTTCTTTATATTTTACTTAAAAATAAAACTTGTTTGATTGCACTGTTTATTTTTAAAAATACTCAAAACATTTGAGTGTTTTTAAAAACAACATTATTGTTTCTTAAAATAAAAATAAAACCACAAAAAAATACTCTACACAAACATATTTTCAAAACCAACATAAAAATAAAACCAAAAAACAAAAAAACAAAATTGATCCCAAACAACCCCTAAGTATTTTTCTTGAATTAATTCATAATGTAAGATTGTATCATACAAAATGAATAAACGAAGAGCTATTTTTTAATTTATACTATTTGTACTGTATAATACATGACCATATGGTATGAATAGTTGTAGCTATTTGGGACAACCTGATCATCTAGGTTTTGAATCCTAACAAATTAAATTGATCATACCATACAATTATAAATCATACAACATGATTGGACTGAACTTTTCAAGAATAAATTTAATACATTTTTATTCAATCTCTTCGTTATAAATACCCATTTTGGCCAGACTCAAGTCAATAATTCAGAATGTGAGAAATTCAAAGGAGACATATGTAAGAGAGCTTTGCTTAGGAAAAAGGCAGGGAGATGTCTCACCTCTCTTCTTCTAAGGGATAATTGTCAGTAAAGTCATACTTGGGTATTTATTTCTCATTTACCTTGTCTTAAATCTTATATTTTTTAACTTGATATTGTGTTCTTTAGTGAGTGTACTTGTGTATGTTTTATTTTTTGAAAGATTTTATTTGTACCTCTTGTGAGGGAGTGGCATCCTTCTTGCCTTAAAAGAGAAGGGGAATGAGTGTATGGTTTCTTCATTACCCATGAAGAAGAGAGGCTTCTCCATCATGATAAGTTGTGTTGAAGGATTGATAGTTTATTTTGGAGGAGATCAAGAGAGTGGATGTAAGTAAGTTTGACCAAACCACTATAAATCTATTGTCCTACTTTTATTTCCATTTCCTTACCTCTCCTTCAATTTGATTAGATTGATGTGTTTATCTTTCATATTTAAGTTTATTTTGTTTATATTAAAAATTTTAAAAAGCACAAGAATTCACACACACACACACATTTTTTTTGGTATGTCAATACTGACAAGCTTTAGGCAGATAAACCTTATTCTATCTAATTTAGTGAAGATTTTGGCATTTTTTCACATATAAATTTATTTAAGAGCTTCTAAAATTATTCTTAGACCTTAGAAGGCATTTTGATGACCTAAGAAATGTAGAGGGATATTGAATAAAGTGTTATGAAGTTATGGGACCCAAGAGAGGGGGGAGGGGGTGAATTGGGTTTTTAAGATATTTTCAAATTAAAAGTTAATTTTAAATGCTTATACTTTAATAAATCAGAAAAAAAATAAGTAGTAATAAAGAAAAGTAAAGGTGCAAGAAAAGTAAAAGAGAACACAGATTTTTATGTGGTTCAACCAAACCCTAAAAATCGGTATATGTTTACACATAGCAACCCAAGCTAGAAATTCACTAAGTCAAAGTTAAAATTACAACAAATCTCCCATACTTTTCTTCACAAGCAAGTACAACCCAACATCATACTTTTCTACATGAGCAAGTACAACCTAACACCATACATTCCTATACATGAAAGTACAATACAAACAAAGAATAAGAACAAAGAAGAGAAGAGATACAAAGATCTATCTCTCAATTTAAAAATTATTTTGAACTCACAACCTAACTATACCAATATCAAGACAAGTGATTTAAAATAAAGAAAGTCACTTCTTTATTAATTAAGATTAAAGTCAATGTAACAACCTAAAAATATTTGATGCAATTATGTCGTTAAGAAGTCTGATGAGGATATTGAAGCTTGAAATCAAATGATTTAAATTGATAAATTAAAGCACAACTCAATAAGGATTTGAATGATAAACCACAACAAAAGTTATATGGAAACTTAAACTATGTAATAACCAAATTAACATGAAAGACTAAAGCATAAAAGTTTACTTAAATTATTTTCACAATAACTATGATATATGCAAGTGATAAAATGATTTTTAAATGAGAAAACTTGCTAATCACTTGTATTCTATTTGAAATAATAGCCCAAGATAAATTTTACTTAAGAATATATGAAATAAAATGAGAGGAAGAAAGTTATAAGCATAAATATCAATTCAAATAAATCCAATCTTCTCAAATTATTCTTAGACCTTAGAAGGCATTTTGATGACCTAAGAAATGTAGAGGGATATTGAATAAAGTGTTATGAAGTTATGGGACCCAAGAGAGGGGGGATGAGGTGAATTGGGTTTTTAAGATATTTTCAAATTAAAAGTTAATTTTAAATGTTTATACTTAATAAATCACAAAAATAATAAGTAGTAATAAAGATAAGTAAAGGTGCAGGAAAAAGTAAAAGAGAACACAAATTTTTACATGGTTCAGGCAAACCATAAAAATCATCATATGTTTACGCATAGCAACCCAAGCTAGAAATTCACTAAGTCAAAGTTAAAATTACAACAAATCTCCCATACTTTCCTTCACAAGCAAGTACAACCCAACATCGTACTTTTCTATATGAGCAAGTACAACCTAACACCATACTTTCCTATACATGAAAGTACAATACAAACAAAGAATAAGAACAAAGAAGAGGAGAGATACAAAGATATAACTCTCAATTTAAAATTTATTTTAAACTCACAACCCAACTATACCAATATCAAGAAAAGTGATTTAAAAGAAAGAAAGTCACTTCTTTATTAATTAAGATTAAAGTCAATGTAACAACCTGAAAAAATATTTGATGCAATTATGTCGTTAAGAAGTTTGATGAGGATATTGAAGCTTGAAATCAAATGATTTACATTTATAAATTAAAGCACAACTCAATAAGGATTTGAATGATAAACCACAACAAAAGTTATTTGGAAACTTAAATTATGTAATAATCAAATTAACATGAAATACTAAAGCATAAAAGTTTACTTAAATTCTTTTTCACAATAACTATGATATATGCAAGTAATAAAATTGATTTTTAAATGAGAAAACTTGCTAATCACTTGTATTCTATTTGAAATAACAACCCAAGATAAATTTTACTTAAGAATATATGAAATAAAATGAGAGGAAGAAAGTTATAAGCATAAATATTAATTCAAATAAATCCAAACTTTTAGCTAACTCAAGAACAAGGTGAAGTGAGATGTTAAGCCCAAAATAAATTGAATAATCTATATAAGACTTTAGGCCAAGATAGGGTTATATAAAGAGACTAAGCTCAATACCAATAAAATAAACCTTATGAAGCTTTTAGCCAAAGGAATTTTCACCAATCCTCCAAGTCTTCCTAAGAAAACTTCAAAGCAATCTCTTGTAAGAAGGAAGAAGAAGGATGATGAAGAAGTTAGCACTTGAATCACAAAGTTCTCCTAGAGAATGATGTAGAAAAAATTTGGCCAATAGAAGGGAATAGATTAGTGGAACCTTTTTCAATAATACAAAATTCTAATATATATATATATATATATGAAGGATGAATGAGATTCTTCCTTGCAAGAATCTATAAGAGGGAGAAATGAATTAAGAAAGGATTTGATCTTGTAATTAAATCAAATACTTACCTAAGATTTTTGGCCATGAGAGAATGGAGTGGGAAATAGATTTGGCAATTATTTGAATTTTGAAATCCAATGGAATAAAGCAAGGGTAGGCCAAGGCATGAGAGGAAAAATGCAAGTAAGGAGAATATTCAAATTTGAATGAAGGAATTTCAATTAAATCAAGAAAACTCTTTTGAGGGATTTTTGGCCAAGGATAAATTTAAGAGAGATATATATATGTAATTAATTCATACCAATCAAATGAGATCCATTTAAAACCATGAATATTTCGGCCAAGACAACAAAGTGAGGGAAAAGTACTATTGGAAGGAATTTGAACTTTGTAGCATTCAATATGTGAAAGAAATTTGAATTCAAATCTAAAATTCTTAATGTCTAGTCGGCCAAATAAAATTCAAATAAGTGAATCAATTTGAATTTAATGCATGATATATAATAAATGTATGATCAATATATCTTACCAAGATTTAGGAGACAATAACATGAAATAATAATTGTTAAAAATCATTGAATCTCAGCCAATGCTATGTTCCTTAATTTGAGTGATCTTAATTTAATGCAATGAATCAATTAAGATCCAAGCTGATTATTTAATATGATTTTTAAATAATAAATAATATTTAAATTAACTCAAATTTATTATAATGTGGCTAGGTAAACACTTTCCTAAATGGGATTTAATTTTAAAAAATAAAATAATTTAATTAAAGGTTGATTTGAATTTAATTTTTAAAATAACTTGGAATAATTTAGTTAAAATATAAATAATTTATTAAATTATTCTTGGGATTTTCAAAAGCATTCCATAAAAGATTAGATTTTAGTTATCAAGGATATGGCATGAATTATGTAATTTAAATTTAAAATAATTCAAATTAATGAATTTTTAAAATATAAAAATTAAGGAAATTATTTATGGCAACATTTTAAACAATTATCTAATGATTTATTAGCCAAAATTCAATGAAAAAATTCGGCCAAAATAATATGAGGATGATAAGAATGATAGGAGAGAGAAGATAGAATAATAGGAGAGAGAAAATAGATTAATAGGATAATTCTAGAATAATTTAATTTTCATACAATAAATATATAAATAAAAAATATGATTAAGAATGAAAATGATTTTACAAAGTTTAGACTTAATCTATTCTTCTTGAACACATATTAAATGGAGCTTAACTCATACACTTAGTTCATATTATCCAAAATAGATAATTCAAGGAATAATTGCAAATATGAAATGTAGAAAACATGAATAATTTTAAAATAAATTTTTTAAAAAAGAATAAGTCATTTTTTTTTTTTTATTGAGCTCTTCATTTGCCTTAATATTGTGATTCCTAGAATATTCCCACCCAATTCAAGTCTAATAGCTTTAGCTTTTCAAATTGAGTGAAGAATCTAAAGTTGAAGAATTTTCTTGCAACACTTGAATTTAAACTAATTAGTAGTATTTGGACATATATTTATTATCATCAAAATCAATCTCAAATGAGTTAGGGCACATGAAGTCAACATAAAGAATACTTTGAATGAGGGTTAAGTGACTACCAATTGAAAGGAATTGATTTTCTCAAGAGTTTATTCTATTTTGGACCTTTTTGGCAAGCTCATCATAGAGGTTTTGATTCTTCCATTATAAAAATTAACACAATATATTTCATGGAACGATTATCCTTGGAGTAATTAGTATACCTCTTGATCCAATTGATTTTGTCAAAGGTAGTTCCTTTATTTGTGAAAAATTAACATTTGCTTTCATTGAAAAACATACATAATATTAGTTCAAATTGTTGAAGGGTGAGGCAAAGTTTTTTGATAGAATTGTATCAATTTTTATTAATTATTTCAACCACCAAAATTAACTTAGTTAATTATAAATTTTGCATAATTTTATTTCATTATAAGGTATAATATTAAACATACATTAAGGGTGATCAAACCATTAAACATACAACAAAAAATCCACCAAAAATCATTAATATTAAGGGTGATGAAACCCGCCGCCTCCCTCGCCCAAGCTATTTTTTTCTGAACTCTCTCTCTCTCTCTCTCTCTCTCTCTCTCTCTCTCTTAGTCAATGATGGAATCAAAACTAGAGCTCATCGATTTGCATTCTAAATGCATTTATTTTCTCCATTTTTTCCTGCAAATTCAAAGGTATACTTCAATCTCTTCTTTCTATTATAATTTTTTCATGATTTCATCCATTTGTTTGGGAGAAATATGGATTTGAAGTTTTAGGAGATTTTTGTGGTTTTAGGTTAAATTTTTCTAAATTTATTTAAATTTTCTAAATCTTATTTTAAAATATATATTTATGTGTAGATCCTTAATTGTACATGCTATGTTTTGTTTTGTTTTAGTTTTTTTTGTAAATTTAAGGTTAATAAATTTAAGCCAAATTATTCTTTTAAGTAATTTAATGTGTAGAATCAGTAATTATATTATTTTCAAATGTTTATGCATTTATTTAAATTTAATAATATGTGTTGATTTTAGTTTTGTATAAAAAATGCATTTAGTGATTATAGACTACTATGGCTAACTATCAAGAAGTTATAAAAAAAATTCATATAGAATGACTTAGACACTTAGGGTGCCACATGAAATAAGATATTTATCAATACTGCTTATGTAAATGAGATAAGATGTTAATTGAATTCCCAAAATTTTAATTTACCCAAATTATAGATATCTGTAGTGACCTATCATGGATGTACATATATTTCATCCAGGTAGAAAAGGATTAGCTGATGAATTCTTGAGTGGTATTGAGCACTTCATACACATGGCATCTCAACTTTCTTCTTATATTTCTAAAAAAAAAGTTTCAATGTCCATGTGTGAGGCACAAGAATTAGGCATTCTTAACACTAGATGAAGTCAGAGTAGACTTGTTTCGCAGGGGTTTCCAATCAAATTATTGGTTTACATGATGAGTTCAAGACATATGTTGATGCTGATAGTGGTACTCAATGAGTCATGCATGCCCTTCAAGTGAATATGATTCTAGCCAAATTTATGAAGAAATGGTCAATGATGTTGCTAGAGTAGGGTACATTGTAGAGGAGGAGTCACCCAATAAAGAAACTCAAAACTTCTATGGCATACTAAAGGCAACACAATGACCATTGTGGCAAGGATGCACAAACAATACTAAGTTATCTATGGTTGTAAGAATGCTAAGTATTAAATTTGAATTTAATGTGTCACGTGAAAGCTTTAACTAATTTGCAAGGCATCTAAAAGAGAGAAACCCACAGGAAAACTTAGTTTTTAAAGAACAAAAAAGTTGGTGTCAAAACTAAGTCTAAGCTTAGAAAAAATTTACTACTATGTCAATGATTGTATGCTATATTATGAAGACAATGCACAAGATATTGAATGCAAATTTTATGGAGCACCTAGTTTCAATACACATAGTAGAAAACTTTGAAAATAGAAATATGTACCACACAAACGTCTATTCTACTTATCACTAACTTTATATTTACATAGATTATCTACTTCCATGCGTTCAACTCAGTACATGCAATGGCATCACAATAGAGCAAGTGTATTACATATCTGGTGTCATCCATCAAATGGAGAAGTATGTAAATATTTCACTCACACTTATCAAGATTTAGTAGCTGAGCCATAAAATGTCATATTTTTCCTTTACATTGATGGTTTCATACCATGTTGCATCACCCTATTCATGTTAACCAGTGATAGTGTCACCATAAATTTTACCATCAGATATGTGCATGACAACTCATTATTTTCTCTTGACTTTGATCATTCTTGAGCCACATAACCCTAAAGAAAAGATTGTTGTCTAGTTGTAACCATTGATACATGAGCTAAAAATTTTATGGGATATTGGTGTACTAACATATGATATTGTTGCAAAGCAAAAAAAATTTTTGAAGAGAGCATCACTTATGTGAACTATCAATGACTTTCCTACATAGGAAATGTTGTTAGGGTGGAGAGCACTATTGGGAAGTTAGCTTATCCATATTGCATAGATTTATCAAAGGCATTCACTTTCAAAAATGGATAAAAACATTTATTGGTTTGATTGTCATCGTATGTTCCTCCCTATTAATCATACATTTAGAATAATTAAAGATGCATTCATGAAAATTCAAGTTGAGAAAGCTAAGACACCTCTAAGATTGAGAGGGGGTGGTTTATGGCATTTTTTTTAGCTTTATCATGATTATAATTGATTCTCCCATTTTATCTAATAGTTATATACTTATGGTGTAACCCATAACTGGATAAAGAGAAGTATTTTATGAGATCTACCTTACTATAAGTCTAATCTGATAAGGCATAATCTTTATGTGATGCACATAGAGAAAATTTTTTTTGATAATATTTTCAACACACCGATGGATGCTAAAGGTCAAACTAAAGATAATCTTAAAGCTAGGTTGGAATTAAAAGAATATTACTATAGAAAAGAGTTATAGTTGAGAGAGACTACATTTGGTACATTTTAGAAGCCTAAAGCCAAATACTACCTCACATTAGAACAACAAAAAACATTATGTAAGTAGGTACAGTCATTGATGTTACAATTTGGGTACACATCTAATTTAAACAGATGTGTTGATTTAAGAATGAAAATTATTTGGAAGGAAGAGCCATGACTGCCACATTTTTTATAATACACTTTACGCGACAAATTCTTAAGTCATTTAATCGAGCTTAGTCTTTTCTTTAAGAAACTATCCTCAGTTCAATTAAATGTGAAAGCTATAAAACAACTAAAAGTAAATATTTTAGTTACTATCTATAAGCTCGAGTAGATATTCCCCCACCCCCCACCCCCACTTTTTTTGACTCAATGGAGCACGTGCCGATACATTTACCATACGAAGCTAGAGTGTGAGGTCCAATGCGATATCACTATCACTAGATGTACCCATTTGAGAGATAACTATTTAATAGTAGCAGAGATATTAATTAACATTTAATGTATGCCTAATTATTTTTAAAAATTCATATAGATTCTTGTATAATTTAAAAATAATTATGGAGAATAAAGTATACTCTAAAGGCTCAATATGTAAAGCTTACTTGGCCCAAGAGCCAATAAATTTCTACTCCTACTATTTCAAGCCACATGCATGTTCAAATAATATCGATGGTATTGGATATTCACAAAATGTGCTATATATTTTCCATCCACTCAGAAAAGCATTAACTTAGTGCAGTGATAGTTACTAGTTTGATTAATTGTGATAAGGTTCAACCATTTCTTAAGAAAGAACATAAATGGATTAATATCCCATTTTTATTTTTAATCAAACATATCTCTTGCCTATTTATATCAATTTAATTATTAAGTTCAGGTTATTAGTGAACTTGTTAAATCTAGATGGCATTTCCATTATTAATAAAAATTCAAAGATGAATTCCCAACATGGTTTATATTACATGTTAGCAATCATCACTAAGACCTTAATATAATTTTTATGTTAATTGCACAACTTTATTATTCTTCTTAATGTATCAGTTTCATGATTGGAGAAATAGAGTGGAGAATTAGGACCTTAAGGACATAGCTTAGGATCCAAAGTGAATTGTAAGTACATAGCAAATTTATGATATCAATGGTTATAAATTCCACACAAGTTCTTGGTCTAAAGGAAATAAAATATATATAACTCTCATGTTTATATTCGAGGAAACACACATTCAGATTATTAGATAGATTACTATAGAGTTCTCCAAAAATTTATACAGTTACAATATCTTGGATCAAATGAAGGAATGTCTTTCTATTCAATTATAATTGGTTTGATCCTATATGTAATAGAGGGATAGGAAAGCATAAGTCATATGAGATCACTGAAGTGAAGTTGTCTATAAAATGTGCTAAGTACGATCCATTTATCCTTACACATCAAGCAATACAAGTGTATTACTTAAGATATCTAGAAAAAAAAAGAGAGATAATTGAATGGGTTGTGGTAGTTAAAATCAAACCCAGAGCAAGAGTGGAACTTGAGGACACCATTGAAGTTGCTTATTAAGAGGTTGAGATGGCGGATTTCAATCTTCCATTGATGATGTTAAGGCAACTATGAGCTTGATTGATACTAATGTTGATTATGATGAAGTTATTCAATCTAAAGGTGAGAGCAACGAGGATGATGATGAACATTACACTATAAAATCACCTTCAACTAATTCATCAAAGTAGAAGACCTTACACATACATTAAAATCAACATGACACTAATTTTTTAATTATTCCTATTAAGTTCTTTAAGTAACCATACATATGATTGATCTAATCATTTTAATTTCTATTACATATAGAGGGCATTAGGTGGTGGTGATGACGCTCCACGATGATCATTTACGAGCATCTTCAAGTGAAAGAAGAATGTTGTGCTTGACCCACTATTCAAGCTACTACCATAATTACTACATTGACCTCCATTTCGATATCGCCACCTCAAACTTCTAGACTAGGTGGTACACATGTCTACCATTCTCCAGAGCTTGCAGACACTACTCTATTTTACCCATATTAGGGACCCACAGGTTTTAAAAAGCTCAGGTTTCAGTATACAGCTTCTGATCAGCCTGATATTTCTATGCCCACTGAGCCAGCAATGACATACATTTTTATTAAGCAGGATGGCGACACATAAGTAACTTTTTAAATTTTATTTTTGACATATCATGATTCTAATCTAAATTACAAATTTTAGGTTCAATACATCCAAGGAAGCTATTCATAAAATTAAGGACATAATAAGGAGCAAGTATGATACTCAATATGTTTCATGGAAGAAGGTCTCAATTGAGGTTCGGGATATATGGTTTAAAGAGTTTGAGGTATTGCCTAAACTATTTATAAATATTTCAATGCATTAGTTGATCTTAAGGAAATACTAATTATCATTAATTTATTGATATTATAGAAGGATTTCAGCTGGTTGTTGGAGTATAGACAGAAGATAAGAAGAAACTTTAAGTTTAGAGGCTACTCACTTAGGTGACATGTTCACAGACATATGCAAGTTTGGGCAAAAACCTCTTTAGAATGGATAAGGCATGTAGGCTAACCTCTAAAGACAATGGGGCCTCCCCAGATTATGTTCATATGAGGGAGTAGGCAAAGCAAAATTAAGCTTCTAATTATGGGGGCATGGGTACCTCTCCGTATACTAGAGGTTTAGTACCTCATATAGAGTATTGATAGAGGATGGTAAGTCATTTGTTAGTTTATATTAATTGAGCTTATAATCATGGTTAGTTAATTTCATTAGAATATTTACAGGCATTAGTTGATCTTAAGGAAATACTAATTATCATTAATTTATTGATATTACAGAAGGATTTCAGTTGGTTGTTGGAGTATAGACAGAAGATAAGAAGAAACTTTAAATTTAGAGGCTACTCACCTAGGTGACATGTTCACAGACATATGCAAGTTTGGGCAAAAAACTCTTTAGAATGGATAAGGCATGTAGACTGACCTCTAAAGACTATGGGTCTCCCCAGATTATGTTCATATGAGGGAGTAGGCAAAGCAAAATTAAGCTTCTAATTGTGGGGGCATGGGTACCTCTCTGTATACTAGAGGTTTAATACCTCATATTGAGTACTGATAGAGGATGGTAAGTCATTTGCTAGTTTATATTAATTAAGCTTATAATCATGGTTAATTAATTTCATTAGAATATTTACAGGCAAAAGTTCTTGGGCAAAAGCCTACTACTACTAAATTACATAGCAGAATACAACAGCATTAGACTACACAATAGTTGGTTGATGTTCGATCAGAGAAAGCATACATAAGTTAACTCTTAATTTCTTAAATTGGAATTCAATTAACAATCTATTATGATTAACTTACATTCTAGTTTCTCATTGGACAACTACATGCAGCTGAAGGAAGTTGCAAGTCAGGGCTCCATTAGTGCAGGAAGTTCTAGTGGGTAGTTTGAATATGATATATGGAAAAAGGTTATTGGAAGAAAGAAGAAGGGATAAATTTACAACCTAGGCTCAAAGAAATTAACATATGATGCATGATATTTATTCTCTAGAATGAGCAGTCAGTCAATCGACAAGATTGTTTAGAGGCATGTCATTGTGATGGCCAAGGAGATGAAAATGAGGATGACTGCACAGATAGAAGCATAGGTGGTTGCAATAGAGGCTAGAATGGAGAAGATGTGCAGAGACAGCTGTAAGGGGAAGGAGCCAGTGATGGAGAAGTAGAAGTAGGAGGAGCATGATGATGCTGATGAGGAGTAGGTCTCATTTGTACTTTATTTTCATATGTAAACAATTTGTTCATATATTAATATTTTAAACTGTTTCATTTAAATATTTTGAAACAATTAGTTTATTTCAATATTTTTTAAAATACTAAAATGAAATAAATAAATTTTTGAGTTTACTTGTTCACTAGTCTAATGTAGATACTAATTGTATGTTATTATCAATTAGAAAACTATGAAGTTATTTTGTGATTCTTCTACAAGTGTATAAATCAGAGCATACGTGAAGCTCTAAATTTTTTTTATTTTTGTATAATTTTTTGGAAGACTTTCGATAGATATTCCATTGGTAAGTTCAATTCTAGGTGTTAGTCAAAAAATCACTTGGAAATTTCTAACAAAATATTTTTTGATGGCATTCCCAACAGACCATCTCCACCAGAAATTTTTGGTGAATTGGTCTACCAATAATGCCATCGAAAAAGTCCTTGTCAGAACTTTTGAACAGTTCACTTTTTCAGCAACATTTATAGATGATATTTTTATTAATTCTTCCTAAATAACTTTTTAGTTGAAAATCTATTGGAAAATCTTTTCTATTAGATTTTTGTCTGCCAAAAATTATTTCCAGCTAGGGTTTATCATCGGGTTGAAATCCATCAAAAATCCATCAGAAAAGTAAATTACGGATGATTTTTTATTGATTACTGATGGATTAGTCCAACAGAAATCTGCAATGTTCCTATAATGATAGCTTCAGTATGGGATATCTTAAAAGATACTTAGAGAAGAGTGTTTAACTTAAGAAAAAAGTACATAAACTTCTCTCTTTTCTTCTTTCCCTTAAGAACTTGTGTGTTGGTTAGGTTACACTTTCATGTTGGTTATTTTTTTTCTATGAGTCAAGTGGTTTAATTTGATATTTTATTCTAGATGAGAATTTGTGTAAATTTTTTATTGTGAGAGACTTTCTTTGTATATTGGAGAGGGAGTGGCATCCTTCTTATGTTGTAAGAGAATAAGAGCAGGTCTAGGGTTACCCAATTACCAGTTAAAGGGAGAGGCATCTTCGCCTTGGCTTGTTGTGCCAAAGGAGAGTTAGTGGATTTTTGGAGGAGATTTTGCGAGTGGACGATGGTTTGTTAGATCAAACCATTATAATCTTTGTGCCCCTTTTCTTTTATTTTTGTTATTTTTCTGCTACAACTTTTTGTTTTTGGATCGTTGGTTTTATTTTATTAAACTTTTCTCTTACTAATCAATAAAATTTTAATTTGATCTTTTGGTTAAGGAAAATTTTATAAAGCACACCAATTCACCTTTCTTGGGTATACTAACTCTTATAAGTGGTATTAGAATAGGTGTCTTATTTTATGGCCTAACAATGATAAATAGATCTTAAAATGACACATCTAGGAAATAGAAACACCAAAATGGTATTTTGCTACCCTATCTCCTCTCTTTGAAAATATTCCTTTTGATTTCAAGAAAATTTATATGCTAACTTTTATTCGATCAATTGATTTTCATATGTTGAAAATGATTGAAGTTGGATATTCACCTCCATGTGATATTGTCAGTGACAAATGAATTAAACCCTTCAATTCATGGTTATTACAAGAAATATAATTAGCCCAATTGAATTTAAAATGTTTAAATTATTTTTTTATGCTTTAAAGTTTGAATATTACATGCATGTTCACACTTGCAAATCAGTTAAAACTTTGAGGAAATTTGTCAAATGCATATGAAGGGGCTAATGCTATTAAATAATCTTGAATCAACATGCTCTTGCATATTTATGAACTTTTTTGTATGCTATCTCATGAGTCTATTTTTGACTTGTACATATATTTCACAAAAAAAATATTACTTCATTGCATTCTTTAAGAAAAGAATTTAGTGATGTTGAAAAAGTTAATAAATTTCTATATTGCTTACCTAAATCTTAGAATGCTAAGGTTACAGCTCTCTCTAAATCTAAATGTTTATATGTTTACTCTATTGATAACTTTCTTGATTCACTTATTGCTTATTAATAAAAAATTTTGCAAATAAATACTAGCGTAGCTGATTGGAAAAAGAGAAGACCCTTGCCCCTAAAGCTAATATTTTTTATTGTAATAAAGAAGATAATATAATTAAGGATGATGATGTTGCACTTAGGACTATAAATTGCCTTAAAGAAGAAGTAAGCCATATTTCTTTCATTTTCATTATTGAACCCACTAGTGTAGGAGAGCAATATCAGATGAATTTTGGGTTAAGGTAATGTAAAAATAATTGAATCAATTTGCTAGAAATGATATTAGGGAATTACTAACTAATCCCTCATCTTAAAGTGGGGTTTCAAAAGTAAATTAAATGACTTGGGAATTATTTTAAGAAATCAAGCAAGTCGTGTGTAGAAAAAGGTTTCAATCAAATTGAAGACATTGAATTTAACAAAAATTTGCACCTATTTCTTATTTGAATGCTATTTGATTGACACTTGCATTTGTTTGCTTTAAAAGTTTAAAACTATTACAAATGGATGTTAAAAGTGTCTTCTAGAATGTTGTTTTAAAAGAGTATGTGTTTGTTGAACAGCAACTTTGATTGAAAGCTCATTACACCATGATTATATTTACATATTGAAAAAGGCTTTGTATGGTTTGAAATAGGTGCCTCATGCTTAACATGATAGACTTAGCTCTTTTCCTTAAAAAAACTCATTTGTTAAAGGATCTATTAGCATTGCGTAGTTCATCAAAAGAACTAACTTTGTTAATATTCTTCTTGTCCAAATCTATATTGATTATATACTTTTTTGGATCTACTAACTCTCTATTGTGAGAAGATTTTTCAAGTCTAATGAGCAAAGAATTTTAGATGAGCATTATGAGTGAGCTTACTTACTTGTTGGATTTTCATGGTAAGAAAGAACAAAAAGGTACATTTTTAGGTCAATCTAAGTACATGAAAGAGCTTTGTATGGTTTGAAATAGGTGCCTCATGCTTAACATGATAGACTTAGCTATTTTCCTTAAAAAACTCATTTGTTAAAGGATCTATTAGCACTGTGTAGTTCATCAAAAGAACTAACTTTGTTAATATTCTTCTTGTCCAAATCTATATTGATTATATACTTTTTTGGATCTACTAACTCTCTGTTGTGAGAAGATTTTTCAAGTCTAATGAGCAAAGAATTTTAGATGAGCATTATGAGTGAGCTTACTTACTTGTTGGATTTTAATGGTAAGAAAGAACAAAAAGGTACATTTTTAGGTTAATCTAAGTACATGAAAAGAGTTGATTAAAATTTTAGATTAGAAGGATGAAAGAGCATTAACCTAGGATCCTACAGGTAAGTCCATTGATCTTAAGAAATTTCATGGGATGATAGGCTCTTTACTTTACTTTGACTACTAGTAGACCTAAAATCATGTTTAGTGTTTGTCCTTCTACACAATTTCAAGATGATCCAAAAGACTCTTATTTGAAAGCTGTATGAAAAGAATATTTTGAGATTTAATTGGTACACATAATTTAGAAATTCACTACCCTCATGAGAGCACTACTTTTGATCTTGTTTGATATTTTAATTCAAATTTAACAGGGAGCTATAAGTTTGATAAGAAAAGCACTTCTTGTATGTGTTAGTTTGTAGAGCACTCACTAGTCACTTAGTCAAGCAGGAAATAAAATTTTTGTCTCTAACCCTAGAAAAGCACTTCATACAATATAAACCTTAGTTGTATAATATGAATAGGGATGGTTGATAGGATGATCATATGGTATAGAGTCCCTAACCCTAGATAAATTAATTTATCATATAATACTATGTTTAATCATATAGTATGATTAGACTATTTTTTTCTCAAATTTAATTTTTTTTCTATTTTTATTTAACTGCTTGCTTATAAATACCTCTTGTGGGGAGCTTGACCAGTAGCATGAACATGTAAAATCTTAAAATAGACTTAAGAAAGAGTGTTTAACATGACAGAAAAGTGGGGAAAACTCTCTCTCTCTTATTCTTTTCTCTTAAGAACTTATGTGTTAAGAAGGTTGCAGCTTCATCTTGGTTGTTAATTATTTTCACTTTTCCTTAGAGTCTTGTGCTTGAATTTAAGATTTTATTCTAGTTAAGAACTTGAGTATGAATTTTGTTGAAAGAGAGTTTCTTTGTATCTTGGAGTGAGAGTGGCTTCCTTTTTTTCTTCAAAAGAGAAGGGGAGGGTGTAGGGTTTTTCTATTACCCGTTAAGGAGAGTGGCATCTCTACCTTGACTTGCTATGCTAAAGGAGAGTTAGTATATTTTTTTAGGAGCTATGGAGAGTGAACATAGGTCAGTTAGATTAACCCACTATAAGTTTTTCTACTCCTTTGTTTTCTATTATTTTTCTACTATTCTTTTTTTGTGTTCAAATTGTTTGTTTTATTTTCTTAAACTTCTCTCATATTGATCAATAAAGCTCTAATTTGTCTTTTTAGTTAAGAAAAAATTTTAAAAACACATGAATTCATCCCCTCTTGGATCTTGTAACTCTTACAGAAGCCACACTTAGATAAGATTATAAGTCCAAAGGTTAATAGTCTTAGTTGCATATAACTTTCCAATTTCATTACTTTTATTTCCATAATCATTTCTTTATGTAAATATTATAAGTCCAACATCTTTCTAGCCATTTCTTATGAACTATCTGTGTAGGACATCTTCAATTTCTTTCTTTATTTCAGGGTCATAAACAAACTCTAGAAGATGCAATTCATGATTATTAATATAATGTCTCAAGTTCGAGCTATGTTGATTACTTTCTTAGGCTAAATGACCTTAAGCTTGACGACCTAGGATAATGGTCTTATAAATCCTAGACTATGTTGTTTTTATCTATTTGTTGAATTCTTCTTCTTACCCACATACACAATTAGTTCATCACACTCCTTCTTGAGTCTTTGGTGATTCAATGGCTATTGTAGCATAGGTTTTTTTGTATATTGGAATATCATCTCACTTAGTTATGGTGATTTACCCTTTACCTTGTGGATCAATATCCAACATATGGATCATTTAATTATGATTTTAATTATTAAATTATTAGTCCCTTTAGTAAACATAAAAATATAATTAAAATAGAAATATAATTCAATTATTGAGAGTTTCTCTTGCAGACATTTTGGAGTGTAGTTAATTAAAGGGAGCCTAGTCTCTCTAGGAGATTAGATAATAAACAATCTTTTAGTTCCTTTAGTTAAATTTATGATTTATTATCAAATAAATAATTAACATGAGTTTAGCTAAAAGATAAACCTCATCATAATCTTCTTTTAAATGGCTATTGTAAAAAAGTTTATTCAAAGATCATATCACCCTATTAATACGCTTTACCTCACACCAAAAAAGATCGGCTCTTCCAGTGGGACCTGATCTCTCTATTCATATTTAGAAACATTTCTAAATTTTGGTTTGTACCTATACACAATTTTAAAGCCAAATGATTTTGACTTTGTAGTCATAACTCTAGTTACTTATTTATGAGTAATATTAGATTACTCTACAAAGAAACTCTAAGATACTTTAGTTCTCCTATTCACCTATGGCTAAAATTATGTCATATTTCTTATATAACCTATTCAAAGAAACTCATTTTTATTTTTACTTTCTCATTAAAATTAAAACTTATTAGGTTACAGATGAAAAATAGGAACATCGTTATTGTGTCAACCATTGGGTTAAAAATTATTTTGCTTCATATAGCTTTCTACACTAAAATTAGTACTTATAGTTTCAATGATTTAGTAAAATAAACTAAGTTTACTATTAGTGACCCTATTCTTTTACAGGCCCCATTACACCCTTATAGTACAAAGGGGTAAAGTATATGGTAGATCCTTCTATGCTACATCAATCCTTCCTTCTACAAGGAGACCATTTTTTTATACTAGGCTCATTGTGTTTACTAGGTATTTGATACACTATTATTTTTTCTTATTTATTCTTTTGAGGCTCTTATAAGGTTCTATCAAATTATGTTAATATTTGTACTAGCTCTATTCTAATACAACCTATGCCCACTCAGATGAGTAGGAGGGATCGATGTACAAGAAATAAGAGAATATATTTAAAGCAACAATAATAACAACCCCCTTCTACAAATAAATTTGAGGTTAAAAAGAAGACCAATTGGTATAATCTCTTATCCTATACATTTTGTTGTTTATGTTACACATGATACTTTCAAGTTTTGACTAAAAAAATCTAAGATGTGTTGATTCACTAATTGGCAAGAACTTAATGTTGGAAAATAATTGGTTATTTAAATTATTTTTACCAATTATTAAGTCCTTCAAGTTTTTTCTTATTATCATTTACCAAAGAATCTTCATAATAAAAGGCCTACGGATGTCTTGAGGCCCTCTAGAGAGTCTTTTTTTTTTACTTGTTAACATTGTACATGTGTCCATTTATATTGTATTCATTATACTAGTTGAATAGTTCTTAAATCATTTGACTTTAACAAAATAAAATAAAATGTAGGTAATTTTCTTCTATTTTGTATAAGCAACTTGTTAAAATTTCTTATCATAAAAAGAAAAACCTTTTCTTCCCCAAACCTTTGTTCATCGTAAGTCAGTAATTGGAGAGGATGCACACAAGAGAACTTTTATCAAAAAATGAGTTAAGAAAAAATTTTCTATTAGAGCCATTACTACCTCTAAAAATGTTGTTGATTCAACCTCTATTTCACTACAAAAAATGAATTTCTTATTTTAAGCCTTAATAATAATTTAATTGGAAAAATGACACAAGATCTTAATAAATGGAATGATCTGTATGATGATGTCTTTATAAAAAAAAATAACAATAAGATCCCTATTGCACATGTCATGGTAACCAAAAAAGTCAGGTAGACTACCTAGTCAAAAGGAGATGAGTCCTCTAGTGAGGGCATCTCAAAGAATATTAAAGAATAAAAATGGGAGCCATTTGATTTTTAAAAGAAATAACATGTGTTGAGCCTAGAATTTGATAAAAGAAAATAGATAACTTGATTCAAAAACATTAAAAATAAATCAACTAAATAGCCACTATTATGGACATTTTGATAGCTTAACTTGGAAGTCAACCTTCTCTTACTTTTCCAACTCTTAAAATGTTATTAAATGACACTCATTATATACCTTAGTATATTTTGGTACATCATACTCAACCTATGCCTACTAATGTTGGACCTTCTATTATTTTTATTATTGTCATTGTATCATCTATGAAATCTCACACTAAATATTTATTCAAGCTCATATAAGTTAATAGTAAAAATACAAGTTAATGCTATAATGGCAACTTAGTTAGAAGAATCTTTAGTTGAAATGGTGAAACCATATCTTGAATACAATGAACTTGTCCTTTTCCACTAGGGATTTGTTCCTCCTCATTTTATATAGTATGATAGAATTAACAATCTATAATACTATTTCACTTAATTTAGGGCTCTTTGTTGTAACATAAATGACAATGATGTCTTTCTTCTACACCTTTTGTGTCTTGTTTGTAAGGAATCACATTTCAATGTATGCAAACATGCTAAATGAATCCTTTAAAATGTTTGATGAATAAGAGGAAGTTTTTATAAGAATATTTGCTATCATTCATAAACAAGTTAAAAAGCACAGCCTCATGACTTCACAACTAAAGTCATTTGAAACTTCAATTGACCTTATAATTTGATGGTAAAATATGATAATGAAATATGAACCACTACTTCAAGAGAATCATACCACAGATCTCATAATCTATTACATTACAAAGTCTAACAACTTTACTCTTAAAATTGTCCTCTATCCATACAATTGAAACAAATTGATACCAAAGCATCTAGCCTCTAAGGTGAAGCATTTTCTTTGATTTTAAAGAATGATAGATCCCAAGATGAAATAAAAAGGAAAACTACATAGATTTTCATACAAGGTTGGGAAATAGTTATAATCTCTACTTCAAAAGGTGTTGTCTGAAGAGAAGTGATTGTGATTAATCCAACCAAGTTAACTTTATCTCTTTCTTATAAAAGGTTTCAAATGATTTTCCAGCAAAGACTTGATAAGATATATTCCTTTAAGAATTATGCTATAAAGAAAGTTTTTAAAATGTTACTATAATCAACATTGAAACTCTCAAAACTAAAAAAAACCCTGATGATGTAAGAAAAACTTATTACTCTTCTTATTGCATGTGTCATAGATGTAGTATATATATAATTAAAAATTGTATCACATTTTAGGATTAGCTTGAACTTTTGTACAAGATAATAAATTGAAATCTTTGATTGATACTAAGATAATCAATCTTCATCTATTAATGTATTACTATTTGTGATTTTAATAAAATAAAATAATTAATTTTTTTCTAATTCTATTTATGATTTATCTTTAGATCCATTCCTCTAATAAAGAATTTGAGGAAGAATGTTTTTAATCTTGATTGAAGAAGTTTGTAAGTTGAAACTTGAGGATAATGACCCCTTTGAGAAGTAGTTCACATCAATCTTTAAAAGATAGTTTCAAAATATATTCAAGAAAATAATGAATGTTTAAAGGAAATAAAAAAAGTCCAATCAAGAATTAGTAAAACCTATCAATCTCCTAAGAATGGTATTAAAGATAGAGAAAATGGCATAATCACTAATAATCTTAATAAGAATGTAATAAAAGAAATCAAGATCACTTAATACCTACCAAATAACATAAAGTATATCATAATGTCTTGGTCTATTTAAAGAAACTTCCTACATCATTAAACATTTATGATGCTTTGATGATGTAACCCGAAATGCTTCAAAATTTAATCAAGGCTTTGCTCAAACTTAAGGATTTTTTAGCAAACTTCCTTGAAGAAAATGTAAACTCTTCATTTAGGAGATCTACTTATCATATCATTTATTGATAAATTAAAAATTGGTAATCATAATAAATGCTTGTATGTAACTTCTTTGGTCTATGGGAACACTCTTAATAGAATTATGATAGACCTTGGGTCCTTAATTATTGTTATGATAGTACAAACACTAGAGTTGTTGTCCTTAAGTACAAAACATATTATTCTCAAATAGAATAATGTTGGATGGATTTAATGTAAAAGGATTAAAAAAACTTAAGTCACCATTCCTTTGCTATTACAATTCAATGATTTTTAAATTAAGACAAAGTTCAATGCAATAGATGTAAACACATACTTTAGAGCATTATTACAATAACCTTGTCTCCATTAGTACAAAATGGTACCACCCACTTTACATCAAAGCCCTAAATACATTTGCAACGAAAAAAATTCTCCATTCAAGGTGATTTGAATCCCTTTTTACATAATGAGTATGGTGTTTATGATGATACGAAATATTTAATCCCAAATAAATAGCTAAATCATTCAACTGTGTCATCATTTAACTAATATTACAAGCAAGTTCCTCTACCTCCTATCATTATGTCATTAAAAAAGGGTGAGGAAAAATTTCTAAAGGATGAGGTAAAACATTTGCATTCCATATACTAGAGGGAGGTAGTTTTCCTACCTTTCCATTCGATAAGATCATCTTTAAGATTGTTCTTATGATAATTTAAATGAATAAGTTTATCAAATTGTAGAGTGACATGCACTTTTAAAGAAACTTTAGATTTAGATGGTGAAGGACTACTTGGAATTAAGAAAACCATATTTCATACACTGTGCCTTAATGTACAATAACTATTAGAATAAATTTTGAACATTACTCTAGTTCTGATCCATTTTTATCAAGATCTTTCATCTAGCAACATGTCTGCAGTTTTCTCTTTGAATATAATTTACATGTACCCCATGGAACAATATAAGAACAACTCCAACTTTGTTTTATGTTGTATTAGTATAATGTATCAAAGCTTCATTTATATGTAAGTTTGAACTCCTTAATGAAACATATGATATATCTTTTTTTATTTTGCTTAGCTATAGTCATAAAATAGTTAAAGAAGTTCTTCCCCTAGACATTAAACACCATGCTAAAATGTGGTATATTATAGGATATTCTTAACAATGAATAGGAAGGCTTCAAATTTCATATTAAAAATTTATCTTGAAACAAATGCAACATAAATTTTTGCACTTATATGAAAATTGGTTATGATGTGTAAGAAATAAATGATGAAAATGCACCCCACTTAACTAACAAAAGATACCCCTTCACTATTAACAAGTTTATTAAAGTCAAATTATGGTAACAATGTTGGATCTCATCACACATTTATCAGCAAATCATTACAAAGTGTTCTCGCATAATAAGTTATTCAAATTTTGAAGTATTATCACTTATTTTGATTATAATTATTTTATGATGTCAGGCTTATCTCTAAAGACAGTGCCATAGAAACTATCAATCAATTCACATAAAGTAAGCACATAAAAGAATGTTACCTAACATCAAAAAATCTATTCTTTAGGAAACAAAGAAGCTAATTGAATAAATTTATCTAAGAGGAATATTGTCTTATTTGGATAGATAATATTGTTCCTATTCATAAAATGGATGGGAATGTTTGAGTTTGCATTGACTATAGAGATTTAAATAAAGCTTTTGTAATGATGAAAAATTTCACTAATCCTTAAAATAATGATAAATGTATCAATGACTAATTTGATGTTCTCTTTTATGTATGGCCTTTTAGTATAGAATCACATTAAGATGGCCCTTGAAAATGAATTTCATACAAGTTTTAGAACCCCAATAGGCATTTATTGTTATAAGGTTATACCTTTTGGGTTAAAGAATGATAGCACAACTTGTCAATGTCCAATGTCACAAAATTTTTATTTGTTATTACACCATAAAGTAGAATGTTATATAGATTCTATTGTTGTATAAAACAAAGATGTTGAAAACCATATAACCAATCTTCAATCCATTCTTTAAAGAATATGGAGTTCTATTAGGAAATTTTTATAGGATTCATTATGTGTCACCAAGGTATTGAAATAGATCTCATCAATATTAAGGCGTATTAAAAATGGAACCCCTAAAAGCCGCAATTAAAATCTTTATTGGGAAGAATTGGATTTTTTGAGGAAACTTATTTCTATTTTATCTAATATATGCCAACCATTCACAATATTGTCTAAAACAAATGTTCAATTTTAATTTCATTAAAATAAATCTTGTTAAGATTCCTTTGATGACATCAAGAAATACTTATTAGTTCTTAAAGTATTGACATATTCAATATTAGGAGAACCATTAATATTACAAATAATAGGTCTTGATGAGTTAGTACGGCCATTACTTTTCTAAAATAATGAACAAGGTAGAGAAAATGATTTATAAAATCTTAGTCATTGATTTACCCCTATTGACACAAAATAATAACTATAGAAAAACACTATTTAACATTGACTTTTTTAGTTCAAAAATTAAAACATTATATGTTGTCCTACAAAATTAGTTAATTTTTCAAGTCAATATGTTGCAATACTTAATGATTAGAGTAAGTTTGTCTAAAAAATGGCTTGATGGGTGATGATTTTATTGCAATATAACATTACTTATGTTCTCTTAAAGGCTATAAAAGGATGGCCTTTAAATGGGATGGGCGTCTTCAAGTGGTTCTAGTTGGAGGGAAGTTTGATTGCTACATGTAGATATCTTCTATAAATTGTAAAATGTTTTTAAGTTTAAAGCTCTACATGAAGAAAAGATGATAGTTGTATCATGTTTTTTAATATACTAAATAGCATAGAGTACTACCACTTTTTTTTTTACTTTTAATGTTTTCTTTATGTTTGCTACACATGAATGCTTTATAACTCTTGTTAAAATATTCATATGATGATTTATGATTAAGGTACATACTTTGAAAGTAAAACATTGAAACAAATGCTACTTCTAGTAATGAATTCAACTTAGTTATTACTCCCAAATAAAAGAGAGAAGTACAACTTCGATGATTAATATTTGGTTACATCTTCTAGTTCCTCCAAATATGAGATAATGATGTTGTATTTGTAAGAAACATACATCTTTCATTCATTTTGATTATTTTGATGAATTCTATTAACATACTAAGAGTCACATATTTTGAAATCTTTAACATGACTAGGCCACGATTTCTTTGTCTATTAAATTATCACTTTTCTAAATAAAAAAGGGAAAAGAAAATAGTTCTATGAACTCAAGAGCCACTCAATTTTGAATAAGTTGTTATAAAACCTTTAATGGTCTTTAACTTCATTCAAAATGAAATAATTTGTGAGACAAAGTTCTTCAATAAGATTTCTCCCATCACAAAATTTATTAGAAAATACATAACAAAATAAAACAAAGTTCTTATATGCCATAGATAAGAATACTTAAATGACCTATTTTTATCAAGTGTGTCAACATTTTTAATTATTTTTTAATAGGAATCCCTCTTATCATTGTTAAGATTTGGGGTTCATCATCAATTTTCTCCCCTAAGTTTAGATGAAATTTAAAACTGAGTTAGATATGATTGTTATAAAATTTATACTGATGTACAACTTATCTAATTCGTCTAGTTTGTTCATTAGGCTAAGTATAAGTTACCAAATCATATTCATTTCCACACCCCCCTTAAACTAAAAAAGTTATTATAATGGCCCCCTGATGTTTAAAATATCATTTTTCTAGTAAGGTTTTAGGACTATCTCCAAATCACCAAAATTCACCCATCCTTATACTCATTTGCATTAAATGAGATTATTATAGCATACATGATGATTTGTAGCTTTATTTTTATATTAAGACTTGGGTTTGGGTCTTCAAAACACATTAAAAGTATGGTTGTTGTAAAATCCCTAGTGGTGTACAACCTGACCCATATGTGTCATCAATTAACACCCTTGTATTCTTGTTGAATGGAGACACATATCGATAAGATCTGAATATATGGTCGACTTACTCTGATCTATGTATGAATTAATACTATGAAAAGGGTTAGCCAAAATGACTTATAAGTTTAACCACACTAACTCATTGTACATCCAAAGTTATTCTTGTATAATGAGACTTTAATTCTAGGTGTACTTCATTTCTATCTAATTTTATCTACTAAATAAAATCAAAGCCCATGGTTTGTTGGAACATCATCTTCTTAGGATATCACCTTATGGGCCTACTTTTGTAAAATGGTTTAAACTACTTAGATATGATAATTTACCCCTCTAACTTGAAGTGATAGACCTTAATATAATTGTACATCTACATTAGTGATTTGATAATCAATTAAGAGCTTTAAATCCATTATTACCATCAAATTCATGTGACTGAAGTAACATATTTGATTAGAGTTCAATCTCAACTTTGGAAAATGTGCATGATAAAGGAGGTTTAGGTAAAGGCTTCAAGGTAAACATGCATGATAAAGTAGGTTAAGGTAAAGGCTTTAACCACCTACATTAAAAGAGGTAAAAGTGGAAAATTGGGCTGAAAACCTACTTGTCAAACTAAGGGATTTAATATTAGTGTGTTGATCACTTTAGTTTGATTGAGACCCATACATCTATCCTTCTCTAAAGATTCTATGTATGATTGACTATAGTCATAAAAGTTCTCAAGGCTGAGCTTACCACCCAAGCTTAAATAGATAGACATCATTGGAATGATAAAGTGAAGGTTACCTATCTAGTTTATGATCTAAGTTTATAAATTTCCTTTTATGCTCACCCAAATGCTGCTTACTATGTGATATTAGGGATAGAGGGTTCTCCTAGTAATCTTTAAAGGTACGATCCTTCTTAATTTATAAGTCTATTAAGTACATAACTAGGAAAAAGCCTAATTCAACTTCTAAAAGAGTCTACTTGCAAGCTTTAGTAACTTAAGTTAGTTATGTAATTTCTATTTAGTTTCAAAAAAATGGATCGAAATGTTCAATTTTATATTTTCTATAATATTTTTTGTGCTTGAGCTAATAATTTTTATCTTATTTGTTGGCGATAAGAAAAAGAAATATTGAAAAAAAAATTTTATTATTTAATATGATAATGAAAAAGTTTTCTAATCCAACGCACCTCTAGAAGTTACTTACAAGTTCGATAATCAGACTCATATTATAGGGATCATCCTACGCATAGGATTAAATATTGAGCCCTTATAGGCTCTTTACTAGTCACTATTAGGTTCATGAATATGAATCCACTAGAGGAGTCAAGTTAAATATACTTTTAAACATTTTGCAACTAGAGGGGTCCTAAATATGAACCTCCTAATTGAATCTAATAATTAAAACTCAATATTTTAATGAAAATATCTTTCTAGTATATGTGTGTGTGTGTGTGTATATATATATATATATATATATCATATTTTATTGATATATCATAAATTTTTAGGGTCCTATGTTCACATAAAAAATGTCAATAAGACCTAATTTCATATTTTATGCCATCTTAATCAAACCATTATATTGGCCATAGTAAGCCCTTAATAAGAGCTCATGTAAGAGGGTCACTTGTAAATATTTTCTATATTATATGTTGTAATCTAGCTAGCCTTATATTATATGAGAATTAGTGTCAATCTAAATGGGATAGTTGTAAAAAGATTGAGAGATTTTGAGTGCAATAGTAATCCATTTATTTCTTCAAAAGGTCTTTTCAATCTTCTCTTTAATCTCTTCTACTTACCCACTTACTCTTTGACCCTTTTGTACTCCTTATTAAATTTTTGGTGATTAAATGGATCTTATCACATAGGATTTCTATATATTGACTTCCAATATTACGCTTGGTTATAATGATTAACACTTTGCCTTATGAATCAACATTTAATATATGGATCATTATATTATGATAATAATTATTTAATTACAAAATAGATATAATATTATTTATGGGGAGTTACTCTTAGAAGTGCAATGTGATCTTTGTTATTAGATTATATTTAAAATAATTCAATGGTTATTTAGTCATCATATTCTTCTAAATAGGCTCAATCTAAAGAAATATTGCCGGTTGGGCTTAAAATTTATGCCATTGCAATGAGTATACTGAGGTGTAAATGATAAATTTTAAAAAATATTTTATTTTAAAGGAAACATACAAACATATGCAAATGTCCATATTGAATTTAGTAGAAATTCAAAGACTTATTTTCAACCAAGGAATATTTCCAAATTTTCATCCAATTTTTAAAATTTAGTTTAACATGTTGGAAAAATCAAAATATTAGAAATCACTAATTTAAATTAATTATGCATATCAAGTATTTTAAAAAAAAAATTAATGATTTAAGATGTAAAATGATGTAAATAATATTTATGGATTTTTTGCAAATTTTTAAAAGTAAATTTTAATTACTTGATTTTTTTATAATCAACATCAACGTTTAGAAAAATTATAACATGTTATGTAAGATTCAATAAAATATGAAATGATTTTTTTTAGGTTAAGTGGAAGGAAGTAATATCCTAAATTAAGTTGATATTATTTTAAATTTATTGTAATTATTTATAAATTAAAATAAAAATATTTAATTTTTAAAATTAAAAGAAAAAGATAAAATCTTTTACATGTAAGCATTTTTCAAAGATAGCTCATAGATTAATATACTTATGTCAAAAATTTATACCAATTGGTCTAAAACATTGCTCACAATAAAAAATGAACTAAATAACAAAGAAGAAAAACCTTTATTTGGCTAATTGAAACTCAGTCCAATCAAAGCCTTCTAATCTATTTAAAATTATATAGAAATCCTTAATTTTTTCTTCAACCTTCAATGCAGGTTAAAGTGGAAATATGAGTCCCTTTAGTCATATTAAAAAAGTCTCATGCCATTTTCTTATAATACAGGGCTCCTCAGATGAAACTATTCATTAGAAAGTTAGAGGGGATTAGGGATATATGAGTGTGCCTTTGGTTTTTTTTTCCTTGCCTTCCTTGGAGTATGACATACCAAAACTTTCACTAAGTTGGCTTGAGATAAGCTAGGTTGATCAATCAACCATAACTTGCCTAAAATTTTAATCTAATTATTAAGTTAAAATTGTGGATGGTAATTCATGGTAGCTAAGGGCATGAGGAGCTTACATGGAGTTTAAGAAATATGAAGGAAATGATCCCCCCAGCTTAAGCTTATGGTCTTTTATAAAGATAAAATTTTAAACATCAGTAATGATAACTATTATTTACCTAAATTGTAACTATTTATTTTAGTTTATATTATTCTTCTTTAGCCACTTGGAGGGTTAGGATGATGCTAAGGTATTATTTTCTACTGCACTAAAGGTTAGGTGTGGAGACCTATTATTAGTTCTTTATAATTATCCTAATCTTCTCTTCCTCTTTTTTAATCTATAACTCACTTGGGTTAATGTGTGTTATCCTAGGTTAAAAGTACTTGGGAGTTAGAGTATTCTATGAGCTACATATACTAATTTGGGTTGGCCAAATGGTTTATCTATTAAAGGCTTATACTATCCTATTTAATTAAATTGTCCCATTTAAAGGGGTTAATGAGGTTAATTTTTTAGGTTTTCTTTCTAACAGCTTAAACACTTAATGATTTGCATTAACATCAATTAGTTAAGTAAATGCACTTTAAAAGTCTAAGATTGCTTAATGGATAAAATGGTTGAGTAGAGTTGATCCATGCATTATCAAGAAGCCCCATGCTTAATTGGTTGACCTAATTGAGTATCCATAGTCAATTTGTCTCAGTTGGCACATTTGGGTCTAATTAGATCAAAATAGACTAATTGAACTCAAATGTCACATTAAAATTATTATTTTGACATTCAAGGATGAAATCCACCTATGAGAATTTTATAGTAAGCTTAAGGTTCACTTAAGTCATTGGATTTGAAAGTTGAAATCAATTAGTCAAATTGAACCCTTAAATGGGCTAAATAGGTCCAAATGACTTTTAAATAACTAATTAGCCAAACATATAAATTTAGAGCTTTTTAGTACCAATGAATGAATAGGTTTCTTTAGTTCATGATCGAAAACATCATAAATTCATTTATTTCATTTAAATGAGGCATGCTTAAATAAGTTTATTTTGTCCTTTCTTAATCAAAATAATTGGTCATGGTTTGATTATTTGGTCTTAATAATTTAGTTATTCATAGTCTACTTAGGGATATCCTAATAAAAGTTCAATTTGAACCAATTAAGTCAATTTTATTAAATGATTCTAATGGATTCCAAATTGGTAAAACCTTTTTTAAGTGATGTGATCATCTTGAGGGAGTTGGTTCGATTAGATTAATTAAGCTTGTCCAAAGGTCAATTGGACTTAATTAAAATTTGTCTAAACAATTAGAATTTGATGTTCTTGCCAATTTAAATAATTAGAACCAAACTAGCCATTGTGATTTAATATAGTCAATTTGGGTTAGCATAAGACTAATAGGCAATTTGATTGGACTTCAAAATATTTTGACATTTTTCATGCCATTAGTCCCATGAAAAGATCAAGGTCAAGGGAAAATAAAGATTCATCTAATATATAAAAAATATAGATACGAAAATATTTAGAATTACATGAATGGCTAAAATTGTAAATTTATATTTTTAGATTTGAATTAAACTTTTTTCCATGTGGAAGGCTTTTATTTGTTGCATTTCCCTTACTTTAATATCTAATTTTCTTATTTAAAATTTTTTTGATTCTGCTAGGTTGGCCTTTTGATTGAGAGTAGAATTGAAGTTATTCCTTTCCACATTTATATTTTTTTTCTTTTAGTTTGAAATTTTTTTTCATTCTTAAATTTTTTTGAATTTAAGGTACTAAAATCAAATGTAATCTTTAAAAAAAATTCATTCATAAATAAAAATGTCTTTTAATGTTTAGATAAAAAAAATAAAACTCTTAAGCTATATGCATGGGGAAAAACTCATCTTAGATTGTGTTTTGGTTAACCCACACATCATAAGTTGTGCTTAGTTGAATCTATAACTATCCTTCACGTCTTTGGTTAATCTTATTCCCAGCCTATTATACTTCTTCTCTAAAATTCTTAACATCATGTCAAATTTTTCCAAAAATGACTTATGCCACTTCTACGATATACCGCAACTTTGACAACGCTTGACTTAATCTTCCAGTCCCTCTTCCCCAACCCTAAAAACATCTTAAATTCTCACTAAAATCTCTAAATTTAATCTTCACAAAATTATCTTAAAATTTTTAGCTTATTTATTCTTCAAGGGCACTAATAAAACTATCCTTGAGTTACATGTATCAAAATCATCTAAATTCAACACAAATTAAGTATAAAAAACTAGTTTGGGTCTAGCCTCCATTATACACTCTTAAAACTTTAAGATCTCTTTAAGACATTTAGATCATATCTTTTAACATTCATAAATTCTTTCCAATACATCCATGTCTTAAATTTGTCTTCCTTCCACAACTTCAATGATGAAACCCAAAAGTGTACTTCTAAGGTTAGCATAAATACACAAGTCTTCATACATGACACTACATAACACTAATTACATAAAATTCATAAAATAAAATTACATTAATTATCTAATCTTCATTTAATCTTTATAAATTATCTTCCATGTTTAGTTTCAAGCCTCATGCTAGTGCTTTTGTGAGTGGACCTTCATAAACTAAATTAGCTCCTTGTGCTTACCATTTTCTCTAGGGCTTAAGAATGCTTCTCTATAAAGTTTAGATTAATGTAGTTTTTTACTAAGTTAAGTAAAAGGTGTTGTAGTTCCTCTAATGCTAACAATGTGTCCTCACTTGGTGGCTTGTTCTTCCACCAAACTAGGAAATGATGGTTAGTTACCTGATCTAACAACACTTTAACTATAGTAATATGCTCCATGCCAAAGAACTTAGGATCAATGATTACCTATAATTGATTTAGATCTCCTTTTGAAAAATTTATGACCAATAATTCTAGAGATAGAGTAACTCCCTTAAATGATTTTAAATTTTCTATATTGTAGATAGAGCTACTAAATTTGTCAAGAGGCAACTGAATGACATATGCATTAGTACTAAGTTTTCTAATAACTTTGAATGGACCATATGCACTAATTTGTAACTCTTATATTATATAAATGAAAACTTCTTTGGTTAAATACAAATCAATACATGATCACCTATAACATATTCCTTAAAAGTTCTATTTTTTTATTCTTTTGCTCATCATCCTTATTATTTTGTAGTTGAAATTGTTTTTTTATATCATCATGAAGGCTACGGAAACCTCATGTAAAATACTTACACACACACACACACACACACACACACACACATATATATATATATATATATATATATATATATATATATATATATATATATATATATATATATATATATATATATATATATATATATATATATATATATATATGTGTGTGTGTGTGTGTGTGTGTGAATCAAAAAATGCATGTGTGGGTATGTTAACTAGAATAATAATCATTTTTAGATTATGCCCATGACTATTTCTAAAAGTAAATTATCAGTTATCTTGAAATGTAGGAAAATTCTGATGTAGTTATGAAATATTTTAATTTTCTATAATCTTTCTAACATAGCATCTCAAAAAGTTTATTAGAGTCATATTATCCAATTCAATTTACCCAACTATTTGAGGGTGGAATGCAAAGAAGAATTTTAATTTAGTTTTAATTAATTTTTAAAAGTTTTCCAATAATAATAAGAGAATTTGACATGTCTATCTAAAACTATGGTGGAAGAAAGTCCATTTCATCTTTCAATCTCACTAAAGAACAATCTAATGAGATGTGATGCTTCATTTGACTTAGAGTTGGGCAAGAAAGAAGACATCTTGGAGAATCTTATTAACAACTATAAAGATGTTATCATGTCCTTTAAATATCTTGCATAGTCCTAAAATAAAATCCAAAGATACTTTCTTTTAATTCTTGCAAGTAGTGGGTATTTCAAGTCATTAGGATATAATAACTAAGTTTTGTCAATACGGGAAAGCACACAGTGGAAATTTAGTACTCAATAAGCTCAATTATGATCTCCCTCATGAAGCACATGAAATGTTATAGGATCAAAAAATTCTTTCATAATGGTTCTAAATCCTACTTTTCTATCTTAGAGCCTATAGGTAAAGATAAATGTATAAGATTCTCAAAATGTAAGTTAAACATTAACTCCCTAGTAGTAGGAAAAAATATTACTACCAATTAAAGCTTTGCTTTTTTTTATTGACTAGGTTTAGGTTAAATTTTAAAAGTGTGTAAGGAGTAGGTGCTTGTTTATCTATTGGCTTTGTTCTAAATTATTATATAGTCTAGTCCTATGTTTGAAAATATATATATTCCACTAACCATAATATACTACATTCATATCATAGTGCAAGATCTACCAAATAAGATATTGGCTATGTCCATGAGAAAGATATCACATCATACCTGATCCTCAAAGCTACTCATCTTGTTAGGTATTAAACTTTTATAGGCAATGGGAAATGAGGTGTGGTTTACCCATGACACATAAAATAATCCAAGATGGTGTTACGATTTCAAATTTACTATTGAAAGTGCATGGGTGGATATTACATACATAGCACTAGCCCATCAATAACTAACTTTTTATTTTTACATATGCCATATATGGTAAAGATGCTTCTTCTTCTTTAATCCTTTTCTGTAGATGCAATCATATAACACCAACCTAATCTTCTAATGCTTGTTCTACATTATCATTTGATAAAGGAGTGTCATCATGTATCTCCTATATATTTTTCCTCCTTTCTTTATCATCTAGCTCATCTAAGAACATTATTTAGATCTACAATGATCTTGCATGTTTTTTTCTTATGTAACTTAAAATAAACTATGTTCCTAGAGTGGTTCAAAGTGGATTTAGTGATTGCCCTATTATTTTAGACAGTAGCAAATGAAGTGGTTAGATCTAGTAGTAGACTTTTATGATTGATGTGTAAAAGTATAATAAGTAGTATTTGGGCCCTTAGATTTAGATATAGATCCTTTTTATGTTTTCTAAGAGTAAAGCAAAGCGAAAGACATCCTCTATGTTTGGGAACCATGAAGTTCTACTTATTCATAATATCTCCTTTAAGATCAATAATAAATTTATTGGCTAACTGCTAGTTGTGATCAGTGTTATTGGTCTTAGCTAACAAGTCATTAAAAATATTCATGTACTTAACCACTTGCATATTTCTTTAACTTAGGTTCATTATTTTCATGAATTTCTTTATATGAATTTTAGGATAGTATTTATCCCTAAGCATCTTCATCATTTCTACCATGTTAAAAATGTCCTAGCAAGCCTTTCTTCTTTAGCTAAAATATTATTCTAATTGATTTTTGCATGGCCAAGAAATTTTATTTAGAAAATATATTTTTTTGACTATCATCCATATTATGGTAATTAAAGAACTCACCTAATTACATATGCCAATCCAAAAATATTTTTAGGTCATGAGCTTTATCATAGGTTAGGGTTCAATTTTAACTTATTTTAAGGGTTCATTAAGAAGATCTTAGTTTCTAAAGTGAAGAATCCTAAGTATACTTTCAAGGATTTATTCTAGGTGGATAGTCAACTGTAGGGTTCTCAATAAACTCTTCACTTAGGCTTTCAAAATTAGCTTATTGTGGGAGCATGAGTGTTGCTAAGATCCAATTATTTAAGTTCTGAACTTGCATAGCCAAAATAATGATTTGATCTTGTAGTTCATTAAATTTCTCTTCAATTTGTATAGACATTGTATCTAACCTTTTAGTCAAGTTATCCAACCAATCTAAACAAGCTGATTTGGAAGGCATGTTTGATATAATACTCATGCAAATGTGATGAAATTAAGCACCAATTTATTTTTGAAAATATGTAAAGTTTGATTTCTGTTAGCGGAATATGTATACCATGTTCCATTAAAACACTAAAAGGGTTATACGACATATCAGGTGTAGAAGTTGACCAACATTTCTATTGGCAAATAGGAGGTGATACTATCTAATTTGACACTAAAATATGATGCAAATGATTTTAAAACATGAAATTGCCTTCAAGCAACATATAACATTAATTCAAAATATGAAATAATAAACACACTAATAAGAGAACTTAAATAAAACCCTAAGTAATATAAATTCAATTTTCATGTAAAATATTGCATCTTAAGTCAAGGCTTGATTTATGAGCACTCTTTTACTTAATTTAACACTCAAACAAGTTTATGATAAGTTTAATAGGTTGTGCCAAGTTCCTTAGTATTGAGCCAACCAATTGGTTGTAATACAATTGTCCATAGGATATACATTTGCCAGCCACTTGTATTCTAGTAATTGTTTTGATAAGAAAATTTATAATATCAATAAAAATATTTTCCAATTCCAAATAATAGTATGAGGATTCAATTCTTATCATATACAAGTGCTTTCTCCTTTTTTCCACACATTGAATGAGTAAACTTGTTAGAATATCCTTCAAAATAGCTCTAATATTAAAATTAGTGGTGATTAAAGCTTTAATCGGAGACCAAACATATTTCTAAATGATGAGAGCACTCAATGGTTGCTTCTTTTACTTGATTTATACCCATCAATGGCCAATATTGGCAATTATTTCTTTCATCTTTCAATGTTCACCACTACTTGTTGATTAGTAGCTTTCCTGATATAAAGGCCTTATCTAGTTAAAAAATCAGCCGCCTCAAGCAGCTTTCCTGATATAAAGGTAATATGGGATTAATTTTTCTGTGCATATTACATTCTGGTCTTAGAATTAGGGATTATTTGATATCATTTATTTTTATTTGAAATGAAAGATATTTAGTATTCCTGTTCTTATTTAATGCAGTGGTGGTAGTATTCTTTATTGGTGGCAAACAACAACAATAATTGGCTATGGGCAACGCCTAGCAACATTGGGAGGTTAATATTAATTGTTGTTTAAAAAAAATACACAAAATACTATAATGATTATTTTGAATATTTTTAAAAATAATATGATTTATTTTCAAAAATAAAAATGAAAAAGATTTACATAAATAATTCAAAACATACATATTTTGTAAAAATAATATATATATATATATATATATATACAAAATAATTAAATTTGATCCTAAATAGTCTCAAAGCAAACTAACATTCATAACATTAACTAACAATTGTGGGTGCTAATTAGATCACTTGGTAAAAGATTTATAAATTATTGTGAAAATCTTGAATTTGAATCTCACTTACATCAAAGATAAAAATCTCATCATTAAATACTTGATGAGAAAGAAATAATTGCTTACAATCTTCTTGTAAATTATCCAACAAAGCAAGTAATTATTGCGGTTATTGTTTTATTGAAAACTGTTCTATACATATTAAAATCTTTTAAATTTCTCATGGAGCGGGAACACTAATGACGTAAAACTATAGAAAAGTACAGAATTTTGCATTGCATGTATTCACGTGGATCAGAAAATTTTCTTTAAAACAAAAAAACTGATTTAAGTGTTACAAGAAATGGGATAGATCATAATGTTTGTGAGTGACTTGAAGCCGCTGCGGCATTAAAAGCCAAAAAGCATATCCTCGAACAGCTAAACTAGTTCCCATCGTTGGGATGGAAAAGTCAAAAGTCTCTTTGTCGTTGTAAGGCAGCTGTCCTCGTCATTATAGAAAAATCTAAGCTAAACGACAACGCAATTCCAATAGAGCGAAACCACAGGAAGGTTAAGCAGTTTCTGAAACCTTCTTCAAGAAAGTTAATTTCCGCATATCGTGTAGACTTCTCAATTTAGCGAAGAATTGACACAGAACATTCAGCGGTGAGAAGTCTAATTTGAATAGTAATATACTCACTCATACGAACTCGCTTTGAGCATGCAAGCATGAGAAAAGACATGCAGCGAGGCAACCAGCATCAAACAATTCAGAGGCGAAACTAATCTCTCTTTTCAAGATAAGCAAATTTACATATTAGGACAAAGACAGTATGCAAAAATAATGTTTAGAGGGGAGAAATGATTAATTGCTCATATCCTATAAAGAAATTATAAAATTTAGGGGCCCCTAGCTCCATCCCTAGAGCAACTCACCTCATATGTGAAGACTTTCCCACACATAGACAATTACATAGACAGGCATTTGCATCAGATAACTCACCCCATCTGAGTTGGAAACTACACTCAAGAGTCCATCATTTGGCATAAATTACTCACCCCCGACATAGCTAATGTGTAATTTTTTTATATATACTTTCTTTATGTGGTAGCCCCCTCTTATGATAGAGAGGAATGGGAACATCTCTTTTTAGTAGCTTTAGGATTTCAAGGAGAGGCTCTTATACTCTGAGCCTCACTTGTACTTGTATTCTCAAAGATAATTAAATTTATCATAATTTTCTACACTTTTCAGTTCTATTTTCTCGTTTACTTTATTTCACCTTAACTAGTCTTACTTCATATATGCCCAAGTGAGGTTCTTCATCATTCAATGAATAAATTTGGATTCAACATCTTTTTAGGTGTGATTAGTATGGAAGATGACAAGGATTAGGAGTCAAGTAACAAACAAATTAGGAATTAATGTGTAGTAGTATTGTCACATAGTAAGACATAAAGGGTATGGAAGATAAAATCATTGGCATAGTCTAGGTGGTTGTGGAGTGAGTGAAAAAAGAAAATTCGAGAGTTATGTAGAAAGAATGGTCCTCTAATTTGGCACCAAACTTAGCATGAAAGACAACTATCCAAGGCACTAAGCATTGATTACGAGTCATACCAGGTGAGCGAGGAAGAAGTTGTCAGAGGATAAGGAAACACTGACCCAGCCATCGCCTTCTCTATGAGGATCACAGAAGCTAGACCTCCACCAAATTTTAATAATCCACACTTGAAATCTTATAAAGGTCGCACCGACCCTGTTAACCTTGTTACATATTCTTGAGTCTACTACATCATCATTAGATCTAAATGAAACAATGAAATAGATGGTTCTCATGTCAACTAATGGGAGTCATCACTTCTTTTGCAAAGTTTAAGAAGATGTTCCTAACACAATTCAATAGTGCCAAGAAGCCCTTGAAGAGTTCACATGCTCTTCTAGATAGGAGATAAGAAAGCCTCTCAATAAGTTTATCACTCACTTTCAAAGAAAAATATTAGAAGTGAAAGAGTTAAACTTGTAGTTACATAGATTGCACTCACCAAAGGCCTAAAGCAAGTGCCATTGAAATGAGCACTTGGCTTTAGTAGTGCAAAACACTTGTTGAGCTGTTGGAGTTGGCCATGAATCATGTGAATGTAAAAAAAATACAATGAGGTCGCACAGTTAGCAATGATGACTCCCAAAAGAGATTCAATAAAGAGATTATTATTATAGGGACCCTTACGGGATAGATTCCAAGTCCACAGATTGGACATAGGAAGAAGACATCCTACTTGACAAGAAGAGGCCCCAACACAAAGCCGCAAATTCAAAAATCCTCCAACTTATTATGTGTGTGTGGTGAGTATTTACAGCAAACTGTAGTCACACCTTTGAGAGTGTAAAAGGTCAGTGGATGCCATTCAATATAAAGAATACTTCAAATGACACAACCATTGAAGGTCGGTAAAGTATGCAGACAATCTAGGTATTGTGCATACCATTATGATCATGGACATGATACTAAAAAGTGTAGACTCTAAAGAGATTAATGGACGACCTTACAAAAGGGGGGAAGCTAAATGAATTTATGAAGACAACGAAAAAAAAAAATGGTCACCATGTTGAGCAATGACCACACTCCAGCTCACGTGATCCAATTACAGGAGTTGTATTTGCCATTTTTAGTAGAGATAAAGAATCATCTAGTAGAGTATGCGACTATATTTAAGAGATGTTAACTCAACAGCCATGGTGTGAGCATAGAGTATAGTAATTATCTCAATTAGTTTCTCATAGTAAGACCGACCAGCAATCAGCAACCCCTATAATAATAAGGTAATCGTCATGGCTTTAGTCGCCAACTATTAGATAGAAAGTAATTTGATCTACATTAGGAGCTTAGTGAATATTATTTTTATGTCCATGTTAGATAAGATGAACTTGATGAGTTTGAAACTCACCCTAATATAAAGTTCTTTTTATTATTTTTTTAGTGAAAGGAGGGAAATGGAAGGAATCATCACTCTCTCAAACACTTGGAGAGGAGACAAGTACTTTATGATTATGGCCAATTTCATTATCTTGTAAACACCTACCACATATAATGCTATATTTGGTTGATCACTACTCAATATATTTAGAGTAGTAGTTTTGACTTACTACATACCATTCTAGTTCATAGGATGAGGAAAAGAGATAACAATTAGGAGAAACTTGAATCAATCCAAATAGTGTTACTTGCGAGGGCTGGTGGCTCACATAAAGTGGAAGAGGTGCACACATAGTGTAGTGGTTATCACTAAAGAAATTGAAGAAGTGTCATTTTGTAGAACTTAAAGCAAATGCAAAGAATTAGCTTGACCTTTAGAGGCAAGTACAAAGAAGCTCTAGTTCGAGCCCTCCAAGAAGATATAAATGTATTTTCCTTGACAACTACCGAGATGCAAGGTATTGACATAAATATTGTGTGTCATAGGCTCATTATCAAGAAGTACGCATGACCGATTAAATAGAAAATGATGAAATAAATAACTCTGCTTTCCAAGTCAATCAAAAAAAAGTTGCCTAACTACTCGAAGTTGACTTCATTAAAGAAGTCCAATATTCAAAATATATATTAAATGTTGTGATGGCATAAAAGTCCAATGTCAAGTGGAGAGTACATGAACCTTATAAATTTGAACTCAACTTATTCTAAGTATGAATACCTAATAGGCTACTCAATAATGAGTTTCTTGGATGCTCTTTTAGAGTACCATCAAATTCAAATGCATCTTATCAACTTAGATAAAATAGTATTTATCACTAGAAAAGCGTTATAATGTTGTACAGTAATAGCTTTGCGCTAAAAAATGTCGAAGTGATTTATCAAAGGATGGTTGACCGAGTATTAAACGAGCAGAGAGAAATAAATATGCAGGTCTATGTGGACTACTTGCTAGTCAAAAGTAAGTCACCTGAACAACACATTAAAGATCTGAATGAGACATTTGCAACTTTGAAGAAGTATAATATGCATCTCAACCTTTTAAATGTACATTGGACACTGGATTGCATAAGTTTTTAGGATTCCTAATCACTCTTGAAGGCATAAAGGTGAATATTGATAAAGTAAATGCTACACTCAACATGCCTTAGATGAACATGACAAAGGAAGAGCAGCAACTCACTGGTGAGTAGTAGAATTAAATAGGTTTGTTTTCAAGTTAGGAGAATGTTGGTCACAATTCTTTGAAGTGCTAAGAAGTGCAAAGAAGTTTGAGTGGACAATAAAGTGCAAGAAAGCCTTCAAGGATCTCAAAAGTTTACTCACCTCACCACCCTTTATTGCAAAGTCTAAAGGAGGGCGAGACTTTGTTATTATATTTGGGAGTTAAAGAAAACTCAATAAGTTTAATTGTAATCAAAGAAAAATATGGAAGATAATGGATAGTGTATTTTATGAGTAAATTATTAATGGGTGACTAGTCACATTACCTAGTCATGGAAAAGCACACGCTCATGTTCATTATATCAGTATGATAACTTTAGCCATATTTTCATGTTCATTCAATCCAAGTTATCACTAATAACCTGCTCAAGCAGCACTTGCTAGGTCAAATCACTTAGAAAGACTATTAAAATGGTCAGTGCACCTTAGTGAGTTTGATATATCTTGCTCACATAGGCGGCGATCAAGGCACAACCACTCAAAAAAAATTTGGTGAATTTTAGTTACTCGCACATTATTCCAGTCAACTCATAATAATTAAGGCATATATATGTATATGGTACTTCAAATGAGCAAGGAATGGGAAAGTCCAACTGGAATTACCATAATGCAGTCAGTAAAATTTAATTTTTAAGGGACAAATAATCAATATGACTATAAGGCTTTACTGGCTAGATTTTGATTTGCTCAAGAGCTAAATGCTAATGATATCATTGCCCACTTTGATTTGTAACTTATGGTAAGTTAGGTTAATGGAGAATATGAAGTATGGGATGAGTCAATACAAAAACTCATACTTAAGGTAAAGGTAGAGATCAAAAGGCAAGAAAATTTCAAGATCAAATAAATTCGAAGGGATTAAAACCAACCCACCAACTTGTCATCATGAAAACATGGACTTGCGAAGTAGCTTTCCCATCAAATCGTTCAACTGGTCTTTAAAGAACATGAGTCTTTTAAAACTATTAGTGAAAACTCAACTAATTGGATCGCCCAATCAGAAAGCACTTGCAGACTAGGAGCTTGAAGATGGAACCAAACATCCAAGGAGATTCAAGATCAAAACTATCAAGTATCTTATCCAAAGTAAAACAAATAAGGTAATTCGTGAATGCTTATTTAGGTGAGTGTTGAAGTCATTCTAGAGGAAGAACACCATTGATCTCACTTTTGGAGTGAGGACTCATCCTTCTCATCTTAGACTTATTGAACATGACTCAACCACCAATTGGTCCTAACCAAACCAATTTGGCCTCTTGACTCAAGTTGACCTAATTTGACCTAAAGGGCCAAATTTAGTCAAATTAAATCCTAAATCTAACTGATTGAAACCAATGCCTTTAATCAATCACAAATTGATTGTTGAACATGATCTAACCTTCAATTGAACCCAATTTGATCAAGCCAACTCAATTGACCCACTTAGCCCAATTTGACCTAAAGGGTCCAATTGAATCAAATCTTTCTATAATTCAAATTGATTCAAACCAACACCTACAGTCATTCTCAAATGATCGATTGAAACTAAATTAACCCTCCACCCAAGCCAATTTGGCCAATTTAACCAAATTTGTCAACTTAGCCCATTTGACCCAAGTGAACCCATACGAGCTAAAATCAAATCCACTTCAAATTAAACCATACTAATTGCATCAATATATTCCAAATCATCATTTAAACATACCCAAACCCTTAGTTTAACCTAATTTGTCCAATTGATCAATATAACTCAATTGAATCCCATTTGACCCATATGGCTCAAATTGAGCCAAACCATATCAAACCAAGTCCAATCCCAAGTCCCAAGTGGACCCAACCCTTGGTGAACCTAGTTTGTGTCAAAACCCTTGAACCAACCCAGCCAAATGGGATAAAATCCCCATTTGGACGAGTTCACCCACTTCCCAAGCCATGACAGCCATCTTTAGCCCTTCTTGGACATTAGGACCACTAACCCAAGCTAACCTAAGGCTATTGGGTTTAGCCTTGAGTCATGAGAGGGTGAGTTCACCCATGGGACACCATTGGTTCACTTGGTGGAGGAGGTACACCCCATGCCAGCCTATGCCATTGCCTCAACCTCTTAAGCACCTCCATCTCAGCAGTCCACTACGATCTCTGGCCACTACCCCGGCCGGACGACTGCCAAAATCTAAGCCAATCTCAACCCTTGGTTCAATTAGGAAAGAGAGTATACTTCTCCCCATCTATTCAAGCTTCACAGAGAGCTTCCTCACAACATTTTAAGCAGTCCTAAACCCTTCCCTAAATCCATAATGCTCTCAACCACTGGTGAGACCAACCACCATTCAAAATTGAGAGCCCCATCCATCCAACCTCACCAAAACTCCACCAATCTTAAATTAACTCTTCTCACACCTTCCCCTCACTCTAGTGAGTTGAAATGAATTGATCCCCAATCTATTTGATCACCGGAAGGCACTCCAAGACCAACTCCAGCAAGTTTTGCGGTGGTGCTTGGCCCACAGAAGAATCGGTGAGGAGGCAGCTCAAGTTCTTCTCAACAGGGTTTCGTCTCTTCAAGATGAAGCAACCTCAGTCGACGGACCACCGATCTTTAGCTCCAGTGAGGTGAAACTCTGGCAAACCATAGTTTTTCTCTTAGGTGTTGGTATTTTATGTAATTTCCATCATAGGATCTACATAGATCTACTCCCCGCATGTTTTATAATCGATCACATCATCCTACGAGCTCCAACGAGTTCAGATCAAGCGACAAAAGGCAGACTATGTCCATCTTCCAGTGCTCAAGGGACGATGGATCATAAGTCATCCGTTCCGTGTGATTAGAACAGAGGATCTTGATTTAATCCTTTAGATTTTTTTTATTTAATCCATTAGAAACCACATGATTAATCTACCATATGATCTAAGATCGGACGGTGGGGATGAAATTGCATCCACCGTCGCTGAATCAGCTACCGCGTTAGACGTTTTAAGTAAAATATCCAGTGGTGCCACATGGAAAGCATTGCCACATTATCTTCTGTGTGGTACCGATGGTTTAAGAGGTTAATTAAGTGATTAAAATGTAATTAAATAGCTAAAACTTTGAAAATTCAAACTAATTGCAGAAAAATCTAAAAAAAATATGAGTAAATCCATTTTGGAAAGGGTAAATAGAGGAAAATTTAATAAAAATAATATCCTTAATGTTTGATTAGTGAATAGTGCTTAATTAAAATTTTAAGTTCAAGCTAATTACCTTAATTAAGGCTTAATTACTTGGCCAATTGATCTCAAATTTGATAGGTTGATTCTATGGGATGTCCCCTACCTCCCATAATTTTCTTGGGATTTATTGGCCATGCAATTAGAAGAATTTAAAATTTTATTTCTAATTACCCTTCTTAATCAATTTAATAATTATTAAAAATGCTAAACAATAAGTTTTAAATAATTAATGATGATTGATCACTATTAACAGTGATGAGGAAAAATAATTATGGCACCTTTCCCAATTATTTTCCTAAATATATTTCTTTAGGAGGGTTAATTAATTCATGGCTTAATTAAGGTTTAATTAAGCAATTAATGATAAAGTCAAAATCAAATCAAAATGATTATTGGTTCTGATAATTCAAATTCAATTCATGGGTTCCCTTTATGTGTTTAATATCATAAAGATCATTAAGGAAATTATGGTTAACCCATGGGTGTGGGAAAACCATAAGAGTACTTATTTTAGATTCTTCCTTAATCTAATTAACCTTTAAGCATGAGCCTAATTGCGTTAGGTCCCTTTAGGAGCATTATAGATTTTAATTTTCCATAAGCATATCATTGGAGGCTCAGTATTAAGTGGTTAATTAAATTAAAGAAGCTTAGGGAAGGGTAATTAAATTAATTGCTTAATGACTTGAACTTAATCAATCCATAAAATTTACTTAATTATTCTTCTTTAAAAATAATAAGTTACCAACATGGGATGGGCGAGTAAAGAGAAAACACATATTCCTTCCTTGTTCTCTTTGTACAAACTTTTCTTCATGAATAAAAAGTATAACTTCTTCTTTTCTATCGAGTATAATTATAAATGTTTTTATCTGAGTAATAATGAAGGCTACTCCTCATTAGAATTAAGAAATTACTCACGTTATTAATGTTATACTTGTATTAACACTATGTTCAGGACTTGGAGAATATATTGATCAGCAGCTTGTCATTCTAGTGTAGTCGTGTAACTACTATCACCGAGATGAATTTTTTATTTTTGATTGCATGACTCAGTGAGCAAACACTTAGGCACTTAGTGGTTGATTTTTTGGGATGTCCTCTCAAGGTGTTTATTAAGTTTAGTTGCCGACCACATGGAGTGTCAATCTTATACTACAGTTGCCAACTGCATGGAGTGTTGATTTTATTTTTAAGTTTAGTTACCGACCTCATGGTATGTTGATCTTATACTATAGTCGCCAATCGTAATGAGTGTTAATATTTTTTAGTTTTAGTTGTTGACCTCACAAGGTGTCAGTCTTATACTATAATTGCCAACCACACGGAGTATTGGTCTTTTTTAAACTTTATTTACCAACATCATGGGGTGTCAATCTTACACTATAGTTTTTAATGGCATGGAGTGTTGGTCTTTTTAGGTTTAATTCCTAACCTCACAGGATGTTAGTCTTACACTATAGTCACCAACTGTTCGGAGTGTTGGTCCTTTTTCTTAAGTTTAGTTGTTGACCTCAAAGGGTGTTCATCTTATATTATAATCGTCAATCACATGGAGTGTTGGTATTTTTAAGTTTAGTTACCAACCTCATGGGATATCGAGGAGTGGTGGCCTTTTTAATTTATTAGGATAGGTGAGTAGATTTCATTACTAAGGCTTTAGATGGTGCACCAGATCTTGCATGAACTTGGGCTAAAAATTGAACACTGAGTAATTTCATTCTTCAAGCCACTCCCCAAATGTAATTCTCTTATTTCTTAGATACATGAGTCGCCACTCAGCTAATGAGTAGATTCCATCACACAGGCCAAAGATGGCACACCAAGTTTTGTGCAACTTGGGCCAAAAAAGGCATGCTGAGCAATTTTAGTCTACAGATAGCTCCTTGAGAATTATTTTTTGGTGTCCATCATTGATCTACATAATATTTTAACTTTGAAGCAAGCACATGTTGAAAATTATAAGAAAACTTTATCATTGAAATATCAAACTACATAAGGATAATCAGTGAGTAAAAAGCAGGGAACATCCCATCTGGGATAAAACTTTTTACATGTCCCTTGTGCTCTAAGTTCTTTGTATGTCTTCACCTAAATAAGATTGTAGTTAGTAAGTCCTAAAGTAGATTTGCTCCTTGATTTTGAATTATCTATCCCAATTATGAGAGAGTTTACCCCAATCATTTTGACAAGTAATGGTGTCTACTTGCTTCAGGGCTAGATTGTCACTCTTAAAGTACTTTTCTTTTATATAGAGATTTTAGTATCTCGCCATTCACCTCTTTATTTTTCCTTGCCTCAAGATGCTTCAATCCTCAACTCTTTGAGAATGCCAAGTGTGTCTTCCAAGAATTCAAAGTTGGCTCTTTCCTACTCGCCAACATTGCCTCATTGTTTCTCCATAGTGAAGATTCTTTGCCTATGCAATTCATACTCAGCCAATAAGATGGCTTCTATTCCATGGGATAAAGTGAATGGAAAGTGCCCTATTATATTAGTGGGAGTATTTTTGAGGACCTAAAGTATGACAAGTAGTATATCTACCTACTAAGCTTTGATGCTTTGATGCTTTTCGTTGTCTTCTTGAGTAGGTTAAAGATATTCTTAATAGCCTCAACTACTTGACTATTGGTCTATGGGTGTTGCATAGAGATGAACTTTAATTTAATATCATAAGACTCATAAAAGTCTCTCAAACACCTTTCAACAAACTATGGCCTATTATCCATAATGATCATCATGGGGAGCTCGTACCTGCAAATGATGTTAATCCAAAAACAATTTTAACTGCTTGGGAAGTAATCTTAGTGAGTGGCTTTGCTTCTTCCCACTTGCAAAAGTAGTCAGTCATGAACCTTCTTTTCCCACTTGCTATTGGCAAGAGGCTTATCAAATCCATTCTATAGATATTAAATGGCTAGGGACTCATTATGGGCTATAGAGGTTGTGGCAACGGCTGTTACAATGCTATAAATTTTTAGCATTGTACACACCTTTTTGTAAAATGGTTTACATCCTTTCTGAGTGTGGGCCAGAAGTATTCCTATCATAGGATTCAATAGGTAAGTGTTCTTCCTTTTGAGTCACTACTACATTCACTAGAGTGTATCTCCTCAAGGACTTTCCTTTGTTTTGACTCTCTTACACATATAAGGTTGAATGAGGTTACTGAGTTCCTAAAGAGATGGCCTCTAGTTAACAAGCTCCGAGCTACTTTGATTTTGAATCTCCTTAAATTCTTAATTGTTTGTTGATTTCTTTAGTTTGTAAATCCTTGTTGATAAGGTTGGTCTAGCTCAATGGGTATTCCTATTCAACTTGCATTAGCTCTTTCTTCTCTATGCATGGCTTTGTAAGTTGTATGACTTTCTAAGTCTATTAGCTTAGGATAATAGGCTGATGACTTTTCTCTCTTGGTATCTACTTAAACTTGAAGTACTACCATTTCCCAGTCTCTTCCTTCACCTTAGCTAAGTACTTCTGGAACTTCTCATCCCTTACTTTATATTCTTCATTAACTTATTTTACTACTAGTTGCAAGTTAAAACCGGCTACAACATGTGAAGCCTCGAGCCCTCAAAAGAATTGTAATCTACTAAGTAAAGCCTTATATTTAGATTGATTATTCATTACTTTAAAGCTAAATTTGATTGATTGTGTGATTGTATTCCCTGCCATACTTTTTAACATAATGTCGGCATCTGTGGCTTTCTCACAAATGAGCCATCAATGTTTAATCACCATAAGGATTACGGGTTGACTAGGATTTTGTGTGAGCTACTAAAGTCAACAAGAAAATCCACCAATGTCTAGGCTTTAATCTCCATTTTGGGAAAGTAAGATATCCTAAACTCACTTAATTCCACCAACCATTTTAATAACCTCCTAGAATGATTAAGCTTAGTGAGGATAGATTTGAGGGGATTATCCATAATGACTTGGATTAAATGTGCTTAAAGTATGATCATAATCATCAAGCAAAGATAATCACCAAGAGTGTGAGTTTTTTCATGAGTGGGTAATTCAACTTGACGCCTCATAAAATTTTGTTAACATAGTAGACGGGACACTATTTCTCACCTTCTTCTCTAATGAGATCAGAACTGACTGGGTCTTCTCCCACTCCTAAGTATAATAGCAAGGTCTTTCTTACTTTCGGGCTCTATAAAAAAGGCGATGATGCAAGTAGAGTCTTCATCTCACAAAAATCCCTTTAACATTTTAGGATCTACTCAAATCTTTTTGGTCTTTTGAGAACTTTGAAGAATGGCAAATAGTGTTCCCCAACTTTGAAAATGAACATGTTTAGTTCTACCACTCACCTTATGAGCCGTTGAACCTCATTCACCATTTTAGGTGATGACATTTAGAGTCTAACCTTTACTTTGTCAGGGATTTGATTCCTTCAGGGTAATAAGGAATCCCAATAATGTTTTTGATCCTGCACCAAACATGCATATCAAAGGGGCACATGTTGTACCATTTCAGAGTAGCAAATGTTTCATTGATATCCCGAATGTGTTGAATAAGAGACTACTTCTTATCAACAAGTCATTGATATAAATTTTCATGTTCCTCCACTTTTGCTTCTTAAATACTAGATACACTAACATTTAACATGTCACACTTGCATTTTTGATCCTAAAGGGCATAACTCTATAGCAATGTAATCCTTCTCTAGTAATAAAAGTCATCTTCTCTGAGTCAGTGGGGTGCATTTGTATTTGATGTTATCTAGAGAATGCATCAAGGAAACTCATCATTAAGCAACTGAATGCTGAGTTTATAAATGTGTCTATACACGGTAAAGGGTATCCATTCTTCTGGCATGTCAAGTTCAATTTGATGAAGTCAATACACATTCTCCACTTTCTGCTTGATTTCTATACCATAACTACATTTCCACGCCCACTTATATCATTTGACATCTCTAATAAAATTCACTCCAAGAAACTTCATGACCTCCTCTTTAATGGATTCATGAGTAAGGTCGCCACCTTCTTTTTGTTCTACTTAATGGGTTGAGCATCCTTGTAGTCATTAAGGTGATAGTAGGTTATGTTGATGTCAATGCCTAGCATCTTTGTAGTGGTCTAAGAGAATACAATAATATTATCCAAGAGTGTTTCATCGAGTTCTTCTTCATATTCAAAGCAAAAGGCTGACTTGACCTTCAATACTAGCTCTAGGTCCTGCAGGGTGAGTATCTCATCTATCTCCTCAAGAACTTCAATCCCAGTCCTAATAACTTTTAATTATAGAACTTCATCTTTTTTACCAAATGCAACTCAAGTAGCAGGCTCAGGACTGGTTGAGATTTTTTTAACAACAATCTCTTCACCCCTAGCGAGGAATTTGATGGCTAATAAGTCAACACTACCGCTCTAAATGTATTGAGTAGAGGTTGACCAAAGATGGCATTGTAGGTGGCAGTAGACTCCCCTATGATGAAATTAGCTATGGCCATGAATTGTTCTTTATTCTCTAGCCAAGTTAAGGGAAGAGTAATTATCCCTTTAGTCTTTCTTCACTCTCATGAGAAGTCATGCAGTGGTCCCCCTGTAGGAGCAAGTGTGGAGTTTACTAATCCCAACTTATTGAATATTGATTTAAAGATGATTTGACTGAGCTCCCCATGTTCATTAAGATACTACCAACTTGGTAATTGGCAATTAGAGTTATTATGATGACTGTGTCATTATATGGGTTGCAAATGGCGAGTTTGTCCATTTCTGAGAAACTCAAAGGAACTAAGGTCATAGGCGATGCTCGAAGCATGGAAGCTAAGTTCACTTCTCTATATTACAATATTTTTAAACTTACTTTCCTTGAGGACTCTGTATTGGCTCCATAAATAGTGGGTATGACATCGTTAATATGGATGGTGTGCTTGAGTATGGGTTAATTATCAATTTCAACAACTTTCTTATCCTTCCTCCTATTGAACTTCATGAACTTTCCCACTTTGACTAACTCGTTGACTAGATTCTTTAGATGATGGCACTCTTTAATTTCTTGCCCATGATTGTGGTGATAGGCATAGTACCTTGAATGGTCATAAATTTAATAAGTTTTCATAGGTGGTGGTTGCTTAATGTACTCCTTATTTTGGATAACCTCCACCAACTTGGCCACTCACACCCTATGAGGAGTCACCAGAGTGGGTGGTGAATAATCAGCTCCTTGATAGTGAGTTGTAGGATTTCTGAAACCTTTATCTAGTCTTATGCTTCTGATCACCTTCTTTATCTAGCCTTTATGCTCGAAACTCATCTTCGAGCGACAGCTTTGAAGGAGACCTCCTTGCCAAGTCTTTTGCTTGATTTGGAAGCATCGGATGGATAACTTCATCATACTCATCCGCATTCACATGGTTATTTGCTAACCTTAATAATTTGATGTATGTTTTTGGTTGCCAAAGGTCGAGGATGTATCTAAAGGTCCCATCTCTTAAACATTGAGTGAATTCTTTTTGGGATACTACAACTTCCAAATCTTTATTTTTAAATATCTATTGCTAGAAATGGATGATGTACTTTCTTAATGACTTGTTGAATTTCTATTTTTTTATAGAATAGCTTGAAAATTCTTCAGCAACTTCTGAGCACTAGAAAATTGCATGGTAAACCTTCTTTTAAACTTTATGAATGAGGTTATGACCCCACCGAAAAGTGTGAAAGTGGTAAAGAAAAGATTGTACTTTATCATGTCATCCAGATTTAGTAGTGATGACATCGATTCAAAGTAGGCTATGTGGTTAGCTGGATCTATTTAACCTTTGTATGATTCAAGATGGAGGATTTTGATCTTGTGTGAGGAATGGGGGTCAACAATCTTAATTGGGAAAGAATTGGTCAATTTGGGTGAATTCTTCTATGCATATTCTTCTTCACTCGTATAGTAAGACTCATCGTCCAAGCTAGGAATCTCAAACAATTCTCTTCTATCTCACTGAGCTTAGTGAGTCATCGAACTTGTGGATGCTTTATTCTTTCTAGTCCTCAATTCATCATGGTGTGCTTTCTCCATGCAACATGCATAAGGTGAGTGATTCAATCTTCCATATCATTCAAGTTTTATTGGGTGGAAAATACTTGGGTATTCAACTTCATGCCCACTGAGTGATCTCGTGTGAGGAACTTGCTTTACTTGGTATCTGATTTCTAGTTATTGGCCTCATCCACACTCACCTCACCTAAAAGGATGTTGAATTTAAATATGTCTATTAGTTGAGGAAGAATCTCCTAAGATACCTGGAAATAAGGTTAGCCAAAATAATATAAATAGGAATATAAAAGAGTAGAAAAATAAATGAATTTTATTCCCTCAAAATCTAAGTATAAGGACTAGAGGTTTAGAGAAGAAAGATAAAAATCCCTCTAGAGGAGAAGTGCCTCTCAATTTATTTTTTTTCAGGGGGGGGGTATTACATATGGTAAGTACAGATAAGGAAGGTCGAGTATAACTCAGAGCACACTCTAACTTGAGGTGAGTATGCTTAACCAAGTGGCAATCTCAATAACTAGTCACAGATAGCTTGTTGTCCATGTTAACTCATGACTTGAGGTTGAGTCACCGAACAATGACTATTTGCACTTTTCTTGGTCACTCGCTAGCCGTGGCTGAGTATGCTCATTGCTTGATTCTATTTTGTATGTTATGAGTCCTTAACTCACTAGACTTATAGCAAATGAGTGATTATACTCTTACAAAGTTAGGTTTATTCTAACATTACCTCGCCAGGTGGTCCAACATTATTCATTTTTCTCTGTTAGGTATACAATAGGTGTGGAGGGGTCCAAGGATGTGTCATTCAATGTTTGGATAGGTTTGAACTTAATTTATTTAAGTGTGGCTCAATGTGGCTCATATAGGTCATTGGCTTCAATTAGGTTAAGTTGACCAGTTAACTAAATTGAGCATAAGGGGCTATTGGGTCATGTTCAAATGATGATTTGGAATGTGTAGGTGTGATTAGCTTAATTCAAATTAGCTTGGAATATAATTTGGCTCATATGGGTTCATGTAAACCATTTGAGCTAGGTTGGGTCAATTGATTAAATTGGCCTAATTGGTTTCAATTGGATGTTGAATCATGTTTAATAATCAATTTAGAATTTATTACAATGATCGGTTTGGTTCAATTTGGCTTAAGTTAGCCTTTGGTTTAATTAGGTTCATGTAGTTTCAATTTGGGTTAGATTGGGTTAATTGGACAAATAGACCCAATTAGGCTCAATTAAGTGTTAGGATATGATCAATTATTAATTTAGGAGTGATTGCAAAAAAAAAAAAAAATTGAATTGAGTTTTATTTCAATTTGGCCCCTTTAGGTCAAATTGGGCTAAGTTGGGTCAATATGGTTAATTAATCAAATTGGGTTGCAATTGGGAATGGAAAATATATAATCATGTATTTGAGATGATTGTAGGCTTTTGGATTATTTTGATTTAGCTTGGATCAAGTTAAATTCTATTTTGGCCCTATAGGGTTTAATTAGGCTAACTTGGGCTGAATGATCTAATTGACCGAATTGAGTCTTAATTAGGCTTCAATCAAATTCACTTGAAGCTTCAAATGGTTTGGGTGACTTCAATTCTGAGCGATTTAAGTTGATTTTAGATTTAACCTCTTTGAGCCTAAATGGGTCAAATTGGGTCAATTGAGTTTATTGGTCAAATTGGACCTAATTGGGTGTGACTTAGGTATGATTAGTGTTTGGATGTCATGTGGTTGATTGGTACAAATTAATTTGAATTTGGTCAAGATCATGGTCCATGGTGACATAAATAGATTAAAAAAGTTAACTTGGGTTGAATGAGCTAACTATTCTATTTAGGGTCAACAGCCTTTAATTTATGCGTGATTGGGCCATGTTTAAGGTTAGGATTGGTTTTGAATTGATTTGGTTTGAATTGTGAAAAATTAGGCTAGTTGGGCTAGGTAAGATCCACTTGTCTGATGGCTTAACCCTAAAGTTAAGTCTTATGGGTAATTTGGTTTTTTTTTTTTTTGTTATCCTCTTAATCACTAGAAGTTTCCTAATATTTAAGTGTTGGAGCCTTAGTGCCTAGATAGAGATCCTATGTCTAAGGAGTTATGGATATCAACCTCATTAAATGTGAGGTCAACAACACCTTAGCTTTATGGATGATGTCATTAATTTTTAAAATAACTATATCCTCATTGTTAAAATTTAAAGCAAATTTTGTTAATGTTTAAAAATGAAAGTGGTTTAAGTATTAATGATTTTAACTACTATTTTCTTACTCCTAATAGTACCCTTATTCAAAAAGTTAGTGTTATCAATGGTTTTATTATGATATACCTTTGCAATATTTTGATGTCTATCTTTACAAAAAAAATGTACTTTTCTATTTAATAGTCTCATCCATAAGATTAAATTAAAAACTCTCATCTTAGGAGTTCAACCTTTTTTATCTCTGATGGTAGGCTTACTCTTATCATAAGTATGTAATGTTCTATTGCTATTTATATACTCCAAATCTTATAACTTACACTTTTTTTTCTACAATCATCTTGATCAATTGTTTAATAAATTCTTTTGGGGCTCCTCTACTGATATACATAAAGTGCATTGGGCTTCTTGGGTCAATTATTGTGGTGTTCTTAACAAAGGTGGTCTTGATTGTAAACCTTTTGATGAGCAAGTTAAAACATTTTTTTCTTAGTTTTGATGAAATTTTAGGAATAGAAATAGTTTTTAGGTCTTATTTATGGGAGCAAAATATTACCAATAAAAACATCCGGTTACTTGCACCTATAAGGGGAAACTCTCCAATATGGAAGACTCTTTGCCTTATTAAATGACAAGCTAAGGAACTTGTTTATGGGGGTATTGGGTCTGGCTCTTCCTTCTCTTCCATTCTCTATCAAAATGATTAGATGGGAATTGGTTCTATTAGTACTCAACTTTCAACCCATTCTACTTCTATGATTAAGATGAACCATGTTTTCACTGATGATAAATAGGATGTTAGTAAACTTTTGGATTTACTTTCCCATATCTTGATCAATAATATTATTAAAATTTCAATTGACTTAACTTTTATGGATCATATGCACTTCAAGGTCTCTTCTAATGGCAAGTTCATATTCAAAAATTCATGGAATAACATTAAAGTCTCTAAGGATGTCTTACCTTGGTTTGCAAAAGTGTGGCATAAATCTATCTCAATGTCATTCTCAGTTTAATGTTAAAGGATCTTAAGGAAATTTATTCTAGTGGACTTATTACTATTGATGAAAGGTTTTTATTTACACTTTAGGTGTTAATGCTACTTTCATGTAGAAATGTTGAATCATGTTTCTCTTAGTGGTTCTATTACTTCTTGTGCTTAGCTTTGGTTTGATAAGGTTTTCCAATAATTTCATTTCCTTTGTAAAGGCTCCATTGCCTCATTATTAAAATTTTGTTTTCAAGAGTGAAAAGGTCATGTTAATGTTTATGTTGCCATTACTATTTTATCATTTATTTAGCATGAAAGAAATGTTGATAAAATAATTCCATTATAGTGAATCATTAATTGTAGAATCTACACAAGAGTTAAACATAAAGTTAGATATCTTTACAATGCAAAGCTCTTAACTCCCCAAAATTTAATTAACTCACTGTGTGTTTCCCATCACTTGGCTTCAACCATGGTGATATTCCCCATATGTAATTTATTGGGTTAAACCCAATGGTGAATTGATTAAAACTAACATAGTTGACTTTACTTTTATCATTTATTTGGTTATGATGATTTTATCATAAATAACCTGGGTCATGTCATTGTTGCATTTGTTGGGCTGCTCGATAAGTGTTTGATTATTTTGTTGAAGTTATGGCTCTTAATTATAATTTAAAATTATGTGTTTCCTTAGATATTAGAGATGTCTGGATTAAAACATACATGTTGCTTCTAATTTCTTTGATTAAATTCAATAATTAAGATAGTACCAACTTGTTTTTTTTTTACTAAGAAATGCCAAAATACTTTTATCTAATTTCCATTATAGTGTCACCCATATTTTGAGGGAAGGTATGCATGTGTTAATTCCTTGGTGATGATGGTTGTGCTAAACTCCCCTCTTTCACTTATGTGAACTTTTCTCATTTACCTATTAAATTAAAAGGTTTGATTAATGTGGACTGCAATGGGCTACCATTTATTAAGTTTAGGTGATACTATTATTCACTTCATATTTGTTTTTTTTTCATTTGGTTATGTTGTCCTTTCTTAGTTGTTGTTGTTTGATGTCTTACATTCTTAATTTCTAGTTAGCTATTTCTGCTCTCTTATTTATCCTAACTTTATTATCATTCTATTTTTCCCTTCAACTATGTTTATTTGCTTATACTCTAATATTTACATGTGTTCCCTTTTCTTCTCCCTAGACCTACTAATTTCTCATGGGGGAAGTGCTGCTACATTATCCCTAGGTCTATTAATATTATTACATCTTATGGCAAGTATCTTAGTCTTTGGCTAACATTCAATTAATCTATTTTGTAACATTTATGTTAGCTATATTTCTCAATAGATGTTGTGGATTGTTTCCTTATGATAAACTATTATGTTTCAAATTATTTAAGGTGGTTTTTTTTTGGCTTATGAAGGTTATCGGATTTTTCCTATGCATTTATGGAGCATTTTTTATATTGTCTATTTCTCAATCTCTCATTTACATATTTGATGCTTTTGTCTAGTTGAGGATAGTTTATATGTCTTCTCTATATTATAGTGTCTTATCTCATTAATTAGATGTGAAAATCACATTTAATTTTAGTAGTTATCCTTGGTTTCTGTGTTATTACACATCATTCTACTTTATCAATTTCTTTTTTGTATGGCAAGATTTTGGAAAGGTAATCCCTACATGTTTGTGCTTTCCCATTTCTTTTGGATATGTAGGTGATGAGCATATATCAATAGGAACTTAGGCAGATGAATCAGCACCAAAAGTAATAAGAACTTTGGATAATATATATTAAGATACAGGTGATTGAAAATGGAATGAAGATGATATTGATCAAGAGTATTAGAGGACTTATCAAGATCCCAAGATCTATTAGAAACATCATCAAAAGAGATTTGATGACTTTCTTAAATATTGGCTTGAAGTTAGTATTTGAACCCAAATAAATAAGAAGGGAATTTATCAAGATTTCAAGATCCTACAACACAATTTTAGATGCCTTTGGGCAATTTAAATTAGTTTTGGTTTTGCATTCCTGTAGTTACTTTAATTTTCTTTTCTATTATTCTATTTATGTTGTTTTCATTCGGTCCCAATCACTTTTAGGTGTGTTTGTATTGATTACTTTGAGTTTTATTTATTTTTAAGGGATTTGTGTTAATTATTTTCTTTCTCACTTTTGAGGTTTGCTTGCCAAACCTTTTATCTATTGTACTTTCATTTTTATTTTCAAGGATAACTTAGTTTTTTTTGTTAAAAATAAACTTATTTTCCTAACCCTTCCCCTCTTTCTCATGATTTCAATCCCATTATCATCTCAATTAAAATTTATTCTTCCTAATGCATGGATGTATTATGGTATTATCTTTTGGAAATGGTCAGAGACTTTATTGACTATGAAAGTTCTCTTTTCAAGTGTGGTTGAGAATTTTCTCAAGGATTGCTAGATTATGGTTATTTTTAATAATCTTATATGATATTTAAGATTGAGATAGGTTTAAAGATATAATGAGTGTTAGATTATTTATAAAGCTTAAGATTTGAGAAACAGAGTTTATGAATTATTTGTGGTGATTGTATGGAGATCAAATATGAAAATTTGGTGAGTTAGTTGATGAATGAGAAATGATTTTATGATGCTTTAATATTCATTAAATAAACTATAGTAGGAATGTATAACTAAAAAAGAAACTCAAAATCTATATAAGCAAATATGGAGGAGAAGAAAACAAAAAAAAAAACTAAATTAAAATGCAAAAATAGATAAAAGATTGATAGTCTCTCACCAAATAGGTTGCTCTAAGACATCAAGTTAAGCATTAAGGTATTACCATAGAAAAAGCAAAAAATTTCATTATAACTATATGAAAGGTGTATAAAATGTATGGAAAATGTAAAATGGAAAAACAATACAAAATTATAAATTATCAGCTCATATTTAAGGTAAATCTAAAGTATTGCCATGTATGAGATTTGAGAGTTTACTATCAAGCTTGGAAGAGATGTCAATAAAATCTAAATCAGCACCCATCTTAGCTAAATAATCTATATGGTGGTTGCATTTTTTTACATATGTGATTGAACCGGATATTGAAGTTCCCCTTTAATAGTTTGATATGTTTTAAAATGTTGATTAGATGCCAAGGAAATCTAGACTCCTCATTGACAATTCAAATTAACTTCAATGAATTAGTTTTAAGCTATAAAGAGTTTGTCATAAAGATAGATGAAATATTTAAAGTAGTGAGAAGAGATATAGCCTCTTAATGGAGAGCTAAGATTTCATAGCATGGCAGGGAAAAGAAGAGAATACACTGTATCATCGAGTTTCTGAATACACCACCAATACCTGATATTTGGTCCTTTGAGTGAAACCTCCCATCTATGTTAACTTTGATGCAATACTTATATGGTTCACACCATTGGGAAAGTTTCCAATGAGGTATGGTCAAAACGTAGGAATTAAAGACTATTTTAGTCTTAATGCTATGCCAAAATGCTTAAAATAATTGAGACCACCAACAAGTAAACTTTTTGCACATAGCTTCTAATATGATTAATGACCTCAAAGGGCTAGATTAATTTATTATCATGCATAGCACCGTTATGGGCCATCTAGATAAACCACAAGATTGTAAGAGAAATAATTGTTCTAATGTAAGGAACCAAGGTATGGTGATTAGTAGGACTAGTTCAATAAGCATTTCAAAGGCGAACAACATTTCCTACTAGGATTGATAATATTAAATTGTTGCCCAACTTGTTCCATATTATCTTACTAAACTTACAATTGAAAAATATATGAGAAATGGCATCTTCATTATCAAAACATAATAAGAACTTAGAAGAATGTCTTAAACTTTTATATTTCAGTATGTCATCTATAGTTTTTAGTTTATAAAAAAATCATTCATATAAAGAAAGTGATAGATGGTTAATAAGCATTGTTCCATATCATTTTTTCCCATGGTGCGGTAGTTTTAAAAATTTCAATTATTGCAAATGACCTTGGATAATGATGAGCTACTATTATTGTGTTTAATAAAAATAGAATCCTTAGTGTTGGGCATTATCCTTAGCATTGGGCATTGAAGGCATTTTGGTGATCTCTGAGTTAAGAACTCTGGTATGTATTGACAATGTTTAGCTTTATCCAATCATTTTGCCACCAAAAATTAGAAACATTGAGATCCAATCTGAAAGAGTTTTGAAAGTAGGCATCCAAATTTCCATCTAGTAGGCAATTATAAAACAAAAAAATTAATTTTTCTCTCACCTAAGTTCTGGGAAAATGAGTTGTTCAACATCTTCTCTACATTTCATCATTATTTTCCACATCATGGAGTCCCCACTATTTGGGTTCATGAGAGTTACGATAAGGCTAGAATAATATTTATTTTGTATAAATGAAACCCACAAGGAGTTATTGGTTCAAAATTGAATCCAAAGTTTGGTAAAAATTATTTTGATGGAGTCGGCTAAGGATCCCAATTCCCCCTTCCTCCTTAGACTTGCAAAGTGTCTTCCAATTAGTCGAATGTATTGCCTTTTCATTTCAACTCCAAAGGAACTTGTTGAATGTTTTTTGCCAACCTAGTTTTGTCATTAATAGGCTCGTTTAACACTTGAACATCACAAAGGGATAACAAATTTAGTACACTCTTAACAAGAATGATTCTATCATGAAAAGAAAGGAAGGATTTTTCTCATGAGTTGATTTATTGTTGTACTTTTCATAGAATACCATCAAAAGAATCTGATTTTAGTTTACCTTTATTTAGAATACTCTCAGATATTTGAGAGGAAGATGAGTTTTAGTAAACCCAACATATTATTTGAGACACCTATTCTGATTAGCATTAAAGACCTTCCCCACTATAAATTGACATTTTTTTATCTACTAAACTTCATTCTATAAACCTATTCAAACAAGTGAATTACACCCATTATCCTCCTAACATAATTTGTTCTCCCATTACAAAGTAAAAGAACATCATCAATAAATGTGAGTTGACTAACTAAAATTTTTTTTTGGTAGTGTAACAAGTGTAGTTATTATATACTTCCTGAACACTATTTAACATTCTGAACAAATAGGCAAATGCAATAATAAAGATAAAGAGAAAGGGGGTCACCTTGCTTAATTCCTCTATAAGATTTGAAGAAGTCATGTGAATTTCCATTGATAAAAATTGAATAGTGATTATTTGAGAGAAGCCTCCTAACTATATTATAGAAATGCATGTTGAATCCTCTAACCTCCATGACAACCAATATAAGTTCCCAATTTATAGTGTTAAATTCCTTCAAAATGTCCAGTTCTATAACTATGTTTCCTCCTCTACTCCTCTTAACAATGTCTTAATTAAGTTCTTGTGCCAACAGCATGTTGCCAATTTTATAACACCCTTAGATAAAGGTAGATTGGTTGCTAGTAATTATATTAGGGAGGTAGCTTTGAATTATATTGGAGATAATTTTGTTCATATTTTTATTGATCGCTATAGTAAGACTAATGGATATAAAATTGTTGCAATATTACTTGTCATTGCTTTTTAGAAAGAGTGTAATAGAAAAGGTGGTGAAGTATTATGCATGTTTCTCTCAAGAAAAAAGCCCTAAATGATAGTATCCAGTTTAATAATTTCTCACAAATATTTATAGAAGTTTGTTGGGTAACCATTAGATCTTACTGTCTTATTACCATTAATTAAACCCAATGCCTCTTTGATTTCAGCCTCATTTAAAGTAAAAGTCAGATCAGTAGAGTTCAATAAGCTTCTATTATCTTCAAAGTACTCATTTCTAAAATCTAAATTAGATTCTTATATTTGTTTGAATAGTTACTAAAATAGTTTAAACATTTATCAGCAATGTCCTTTTGATCGATTACATAGCCAACCGTTTTTGTCCCTGATATTTATCATAGCCTTGTGTTCTCTTCTTTTCTTGATGCAAGCATGGAAAAAATATGTATTTCTATCACCTTCAGCTTTTCATTTCAATAATGTTTCTTCAATGTTTATATATTTCTATAGTTCTTATTATGCTTACTACAATTTAACTTCAATATCATCAAAGTTGTCTAGAATCAATTATTTTTCAAGAGTGCAGACAGACTCTTCAGCTCTAGCTACCATGTTTGTAATATTGCTAAATTCATCCCAATTCCACCTTTTTAATTTAGTAGCTAAAATCTTGTGGAGGCTCCATAATTTGATCCAAGGGTCAATTACAATAATTTTCCACACTTCACTGACACATTCAAGAATATTATCATACTGAATCCACATATTTAAGAATCTGAAAGCTACAAGTGACAGTTGAGAAATGTTATTAATTGAGAGCAAGAGAAGTGCATGATCTAAACATGTTATGTTGTTGTGTTTGACTGTGGTGTGCTAAAATTTAATATTCCAATCAATGTTGACAATTATTCTATCTAGCCTATCAAATGTCTTACCACTATGCCATGTGAAAGGGCAATCAATGTTACCTACATCCTGCACACCAAAATTAGAAATTGCATTACTGAATTTAAACATTACAACATTACAAGATTTCTTGCCACATTTTTCTCATTAGAGTTTGCAATCATGTTAAAATAACCCCCGAGTAATCAACTACCTTGAATGTTAAGGCTAATAGAAAAACTATTATTCCATAAATCCCATCTTAAATCTCTTGAGTAGGCTTCATTAACAATAGTGACATGAATACAGAAGTTGTGATAGGTAATCAATATATGAAAGAATTGAGGACCATCCATTTGAAAAATTCCACAACAAAAGAATTGTATTTTGTTGCTATAATTAGACAACCAACTAAAGTTGCCAAGCCTTGTTAAGATCCTTGATGAATTGTTTGTTTGAACCATAGGTTTCAAAATTACAAATATATTTAATTAAAGAATTTTGATTAGATTTTTAAATGGTTAGAGGCATTTCAATTTTACAATATCTTTAATATTCCATATCATGAGATTAGTCATGTTGTAAAGAACTATTTCCTCTAGTTACTCTAAAAAGCTTGTCATCTAAGGTTGCCAGAATTCTAGGTGAAGGAGAGGCCCCAATTGTTATAGCTACTATGGGGTTAATGTGTTTCAGCTCTCTAATTCTTGTGTTTATGCTACTTAAATTTTTAGATCACCCAATCTTCCTCCAGCTCATGAATGGTGTTGTTAAGCAATTCTACATTAGTGATAGTGTTTATTTTTGAATAGGTTTGAGCTAGCGAATTCTAAACATTTTCCCTTATTTGTTGGTCACTCTTTCCCTCCATTTTCACATTTGTTCTTGGTTATGCATTTGCTTTAGCAATTCCAACATTTTTGATTAAATCCACCTCAATACCTTGGTTTTTTTCAATAGGAATGACTTGATGTTGTGTTTCATCTTCTATAATAGCTTGGAATTAAGCATTTTGTATTGGTTCTAATTGAAAAGTTAAATGTGAGCAAATACAACTTCAAAGGTTTGCCAAAAATAGTAACCTGTGAGTACAAAATTTGCTTATTGAATAGGCTCAATTTTAAATTAAGGAATTTGATCCAAATGAGAACTATTGGCAGTTTAGCATTGTGATTAAAAGCTAGAGTCCACCTCAGCACTTTCATTTGGATATTTTCAATAAAATACATCTTTTTTGGAAAAGATCCTTGCATAGTCTTCATCTTTGTTTAGTTTGATTGTTATATGCTTTCCATCAAGAAGCCCAACACTCCATTTCCCAATCAATTTAAGGTCATCGAAGTGCTTCTTTAAAATGTCCATTTTTAGATGTTTGCACGTAAACTTCTCTATTAAAGTGAATTTGAGAGGCTCATATTGTAAAGAAATTTTAGTTTCAGTAAGGAACAATGTTGGCTTGCCATTCTTTTTACTAGCGCATTTTATGAAGTTGTTGTTCAATCCCTCTTCAAATTTTCATGATAAACTTGTGAGGAAATAAGTTTATTAACAATATTAAGTGTGGACTCATTTAGTGAATATTTGGTGAACGAGTTCTAAACATATTTTCCAATAAATCATTTTATATAGTTATTAAACAATGAATTTCCTTTTCTTTCTATGAACTTCTTCGCCAAAGGGTAATTAAACCTTATATATCATTTCTTCATTTAATGTTATTTTATTAGTGAATAAAGACCTATTTTCTTACATTAAAATAGCATGCTTTGTCGTAGCTTCTTAGTGCTATCACTACATCGATGACAAATCTTTCGGTCACTTGTTTCAGCCTTCAAAAAAGGAAGGATTTATTATGCCGGTTTTTTAATATTGATATTTCTAATACTGTGCATCCATAGATTCCTGGTCATTTTTTTTGTTTATTTTGCGCTTCAACTTTGATATTAAGCATAATAGTGGTGACTTCAGTCGGTATAATATTATTTTTAAGTGATTTTATTTTTATTTTCAAAAATAAATAATATTATTTTTAAAAATAATCAAAATATTTTTAGATGTTTTGTGGTGTTTTTAAAACTAACTATTACCATCAAACATATTAAAAAAAAACATAAATAAAACAAAATAAAATAAGAAATAATAAACATAAAAAATGAAAGTGATCTCAAATCGCCCCTTAATAAATATAGAACTATTTATGATGATTATAATCTATGAAAATTCATCCACGAGGACTTTTCGATTTTATCACATTTAAATTACTCATTCACTTAAATCTGCTTATGATTTTAAGCACAATCCAGATGGTTGCTCTAAAGATAACCCTGATGAGGCTACTTGTGGTAATCCATTCAAGGGTAGCCTCTTCTTATTTTCATTTTTATGAAATTGTAGTGATTCAAGTTGGTCCTAAATATTGTGTTCAACATAAAATTTATACTAATATTTTAGAAGTTGTTTATGTGATTCGAACATTTCATTGTATAATGACAAGATTGTGTTCACCAATCGTCATGTATTGCTAAAGGTCAATCTAAATCTACAAATAGAGAAGAACCGCCACAAGTAAAAAAGATATTTTTTAGGATATTTCGGCTCCTAATTCAAAGGCTAGTTTCTCAAAATATTTTCTTCGTTTCTTTCTTATCTCTCTTTGTGTTCTTTCTCTTTTCCTCTTACTATTCCTGCCTATGTAGTGTAAGATCACAACAAATCAAGATTCAACAAAAATTATAAAACTAGTGACAAATTTAGAAGTTTGATCAACACAATGTGAATTAACAAATTCTAAGAGGGTACAAGTTTGTTGTAATGAAGTGTATTGTATTAATCACAGTATAATCAACTGATCCGGCCAAAGTCACTTCAATTAATATTATTACCAGTAACACATAAACATTAAAATTTAATCAATTATGCAATTTTAAAAAATTCTTATGGAGAAATGAGATAATAATACAATTTATATTGTTACTCTACCCATTATGTTTAGTCCCACACATAGAATTGTCATTATTCCAAGTTTTCTTCCACGAGTCCACTGTTCTTAGCGAAAAATCCATTTCGTTTCACTTTTTGGATTGTTCACTTTTATCTCCTCTTCCATGCGATCAATCATTCAGGCCAAGCGAGGTATCATCATCTATATTAATATTATAATGAAATTAATACGATAAAAAAAATATTTAGCTAACTATTTGTTAGTATTAAAAAACTCTGATTATTAACTTAATGAGGGGATACTTTAGTTTCATGATCGCATGACTCCATAGGATTACAATTTTGAACTATTGATTGGAGGACATAAAAAAAAATACTTTTTTTTTAAATTTCTTTAGTTTTAGAACTATGATTAAAACTAAAATTTTAAATTAAATTTGCAGGAAAAAAAACATTTAGTGAACAATATTTTTGATATTATAAAAAATAAAAATAATTACAATCGACAGTTATTTAATATGAAAAGTGACAAAACATGTAATCACACTTAAGTATATATAATAATTAAAATTTAATACAAGAGGTAGAGAGGGAAACCTGTCAGAGTATACAGCCAAGCTGTCCACCCATGAGCGAGGTCCCTTTCCCATCTTTAAATTATGAGCCCACCCCACCGTTCCACTGCCCTCTAGTTGTAGGCCCTCCCCAACCTGCATGACGCATCTATTTAATCCCACTCTCCAGCCTTAGTTCTTCATTTTACATTGACAGTGCGAAATCTCTAGAGATAGAGAGAAAGAGAAAGGGACAGCAATTAATGATGGTAAAAAGCATCATAATAATTATCTTAATCATATCATGCCATCTAATATCAGTCTTAGCCACTCCTCCCATTCTCTCCTCCCCACTTGCACCACTGCAAAAACTTGTAGAAGGCTCGATTAAGCTTATAAAGGCTACAAACTTGAAGGACGAATCAAAGATTTTTTCTTAATTGTACGAGAACTTGAGATCTCCAGCCAGTCGGCGGCGAACGGCCACGGTGCATGGCGATTGCTGCGCCATGAGCAACGATGAAGGCAAAGATGTCGACGCCCACCAACATGACCTTGTGATGCCCGGATTCCGCTTCCACCCCACCGAGGAAGAGCTCATCGAGTTCTATCTACGCCGCAAAGTAGAAGGCAAGCGTTTTAACGTCGAGCTCATCACTTTTCTAGACCTCTACAGTTATGATCCATGGGAACTTCCAGGTTATTTTGAGGATTTACAATATTTATACTCTCCATGCTTTATCAGTCCCGGATCTGATAAGAATGACTTTTCTCTTTCAGCAATGGCAACAATTGGTGAAAAGGAGTGGTTTTTCTATGTTCCAAGAGATAGGAAATACAGGAATGGTGATAGGCCAAATCGAGTCACGACTTCTGGGTACTGGAAAGCTACAGGAGCTGATAGGATGATAAGGAACGACAGTTTAAGATCTATAGGGCTTAAGAAGACGCTGGTCTTCTACTCAGGGAAAGCTCCTAAAGGCATAAGAACATGCTGGATTATGAACGAGTACAGGTTGCCACATAGCGAAACAGATCGATTTCAAAAGGTGAGATTCAAGTCATGCGAATAACATATATAATAGATAAAGACATATAGTAGAAAATTAATTGCACTATATATATGAGCATCTGTATCCCTGCCTTTTTAATCCCATCGGCTTCTTCCTTCTTCTGATAGCCTTGGAGTATATTTTTTTTTCCTGTTTTCTGTTCTATTTCACCTTTTTTTTATTTGATTTTGTTATTCTTCATATCCGACGTAGCAGTGAGATTATAGCAGATCTGTGTTATGTTTCGTTAGCTATAGTGTCAGCTTCTTCTTTCCTTTAAATTCTCTTTCAACAGCTTTTCTTTTAGGGTTTCCCTATTATTGATAAGTTTGTGTCTTAATACAATTATTTTCTTTATAACATTTTTTTTAGTTTTGATTACATATTTTCTTATTTATGCCCTAAATCAAAACTGACATAGTCAATATTTTACCGAATTTTAAAGCTCCTTATCGCGATATATTTAGGGTTACTGCATCAAAGAGAGATTTTCTGACTTAAAAAAAAATAACGCACTTATGAATTTTTTACAAAATGATGAAAAAAATCTGTTTTCTGATAATCCTCATATAACGTACTTGTTTCCTTTTTTTTTTTTTTTTTTTTGTTGCAAACCAACTTCATTTTTTCCATCCAGTTGTTGGCCTTTTTCCTTTCTTTCTCTATATTCTTGATATCTTCTTATAAGTGTTTGTCTTCTACTTTCCTTCTATTCCCTTTTCAATTAATTTTCCTCCACATATCTTGCTTAAGCTATTCAAATTTATTTCTTCTATCCCTTATCTCTTTTCCTCTGCCTTCCCTAAATACTTAGTACACTAATCAACAACTCAAATACTGCCCTTAAAATTAAATCAATATTTTCCCTATTTCATATAGTCTATCTTTTGTACAGGTTTTGATTTTCCAAAAACAATAAAAAAAACGCTGCTGCATGTTATTCATCCTACCATGTTCACCAACTAGTTTTTATTGTTCTTCCAATCTTAAACCAAACTTATTAACCAAATTCAAAGTTTATGAGTAATAAAAACAAAAAACGAACAAGCATTTCATTAATTTTCATAGAATCCTTCTTTTACCCTCATTCTATTTAGCAGTGCATGAGATTTTAACATAATAGAAAGAGTTTGCAGGCTGAAATCTCTCTATGTCGCGTCTACAAAAGAGCAGGAGTAGTCGAGAACCGGCGACTCCCACCATCCAAGCCTTCTTCTCTCACCAACTCAGCAAAGCACTCACCTAGTCAACCGTCATCAAATTTCTCCACACTTCAAGAAGAAGATGATATGCAGAACTTTGATCAAAGGCGTGTCATGGTTAGCAACAACATCACAGCTCAAGAACTCTATCCTGCATCAAGTTCTCTCTTAGAGGAGGATCATCCTTCTCTTTTCCACTCAAATAACGCAGATAATTTCTCGAAGTCCACGAGCTCTATTCTTTCTTGTCCTCCTATTGCCATGGTTACTGAGGCAGTTGACGAACTCCAAAGGTTAGTAGGTTACAATAACCAAAGTTTTATGCAGCAAACCAACGAAATCCAGCGACTGCAATCCTCGCAGTACCAGCTCCTTCACCCCAGCCTCAACACAGTGCCGATCTCTTTATCTACTATTTCTGAGAAGCTGTGGGAATGGAATGCTCCAAATTCTGGTGCTGCTAAAGATCAATACCTTCATAACTTCGAGTGACTAACTTGATAGATCAAGTTTAGCTACTTGAAGCTTCTATAGACACTATGGTACGTTGCAGTTATAATGTTGAGTGCGTAAATTTACCTTTAGGAATTAAGCTAGACTTGTAGTTAAAGAGATAAGTTGTTCAGTAGAAATAAATACATCCTGGCTTTCTAATTATTTAGACAATTGCTACCTATAGCTCCATGTTGGTATGCTTTTTACAGTTAGATCTGCTTGCTACAATTTATATAACTTCCTGATTCTCTGAATGGTTCTTGTATTGACTTCTCTGACATGAAATCATGCTGCAATGATTTTGTCAGAAGACTTACAGAAATTGCTGCCAGGTGGTGTTGAGTTCTGTCCTTAACTTCTAAATGTAGCGTGGAATAAAGACCGAACAGGTAGGCATTCTTTTTCTGGTCTTGTTTAGCTTGTTTGTTCCATTAAAAAGAATAGCATACTGGGAAAAAAAAAATTAAATCAGGAGTTCATTAAAGAAATTAACCATAAGTACAATAGGAATAAGATAACATATAAAAATATAAAAATATATATGTGAAATTTTTACTTGTTCCATGAAAATTACAACATTATCCATTGAAGATTAGCAAATAAATATTTTTGTTTTTCAAGTAAAAATTAGACCATCTAATATTGTATATGTTAAAATAATGCTGTTTATGGTAAGTATGTATAACATATATCATTATTTTTGGATGAGATCCTTTTTTTTTGGCTAATGCGAACAAGATGTGGTCGAATAGTAGACAATTTTTGCTCAAACTAAATGAGTTGCATTGTAATGCACTAACTAATTAATTTCTGACAAACTTCACTTCAATGAAAATCTCTCATAAAAAATTAAAATTGATTTATCTAACTTGATCTAATAAGCGTGAAAATATATGTATTACTAAGATAGGGAGATTTTTAACTAATGTAATTAGTGTGATGTAAGGTAATAAAACAAAACTTGAGAACGTGTGTGTTTGTATGTTTATGTGAAAATTTACTAAGGGGATGGGCTAAAAATAAAATTTATGTCAAAATGCCACTCTTCACATTGTCTACTTCACATGATTTTTTTTCATCTATGAAAATTCTATATATGAGGACTTCCTCCAAGTATTTTTTTTCCCATCTATTTTCAAAGACATAATCCAATTTTATTGTCTTCATTTTAGGAATAAATTGGTATTTGCATTCTTAGGTTTTTTTCTTTTTTGTATCATAACAAAAAAAAAAAAAAAATATTATAAGAGTTGTAACTTTATTATAAATCAATGAAAATTATTTATATTTAAAAAAATTAGGCAAAAATGAGTATGTTTTGTTTACATATTAATTTTATTGTTTATTTAAATAATACTATATATTTAATTTTATTAAAAAAGTGTATTTATTAAGGTGTTTCCAAAATAAAATTCCGTTTTCATATTACAATAATAGAGTTCATTGAGCATGCACATAAACTTGAGTCGCTATATCAACCTTTTATATAGGTTTAAGAAATCACCAATGTAAATGCCCTATTCACTATTATCTTTGTTTTCAATTATCCATATGGGTTATTTTAAAGTGCTTGGATCCTCCTCTCATTAACTTTTCTCTTCTTTGATCATTCCCTAAGCCTTTTAAATTAGGGTTTTGGTAGGTTCTGATCTTACTCACCCTTACCCTACTATCATTATTTTCATGTGTTTATCTATTGTGTTACTCCTTATTTGGCTAATTCAGTGCTTTCTCTTATAAAAAGTATATATATTTTATTTTTATTCTCTAGACTAGTTACCCTTAGCTCATTTCCTTAAATTAACATCAAGCCATTCTCATTATTTTATTATTTCATTAGGTTATGTTCAGGGCCAACCCCTCAATTTAAGAATCCTTTTTTTATATCCTTTATGGTCATATTTGTTTTATTTTTAAATTCAATCAAGGGTGAGCACCAACTACTTTTTTCAACTCTAATTATGCTCTCTTAAAATTATCTCACAAAGGCACCAACTCTTATAATTCTTTATTATGTGCATGTTTCAAGCTTATTGCATTCTCTAAATTATCTTCGGTTGAGAAAATCATGTAGCTAAACCTTGTGTTCAAAATTCAACCAACTTTCAAGCAATGTAATTTTGGGAGTCTCTTTATATCATTTATAAATGTAATATGCATCATTTTAAAATTTTCTTATCTTAAAGATTGCACTACTATCATTTTGAAGAAATATTTATGAATTTATGTTTGTAATGAGACTTTCAAAATGATCTTCTAAGTTTGACTTTTCAAATATATTCCTCACATTTTGAGTGGGTTGCTTTTCATTTTTTTTTTAAGGCCACTTAGTTGATAAAGTGAAGTTGTACTCATTGGGGGCTTTATTTTGCAACTCATTGTGGGTGGATTGTATTATTGTTTTTACTTATAAAGATTTTATTACAAGTCTTAAAAGAAATTGATTTCACTCTAAATCACTTGGAATGATTCTCAATTTAAATGATTTGGCAATGTATTTGTGCACAAATCAATTGCTTCTCTCATTGTTTCTACTTGGGCATGTCATCCTTATTTATGGAAATTTAAATAAGAAAGCACTTAACATCAACATTCAATTACCATTAATCTTAAAAAATATTCTTCAACCCAAATAGATACCATGCCACACACCCATATTGATATTAAGGCATCTTCCTTCTTTTTGATTGGTTGTTTAACTATCTTCTAGTAATCAAATTCTAAAGCCAAATAATCTAGTTAATTCATGTTCTCTTTACAACTTTCAACAAGCATTTTAAGTTTAAAATATAAATCTGAGTATTAGGACAATCTCTCTTTTTATGTTAGTGGCCACTAGTTTTAAATTGATTATTACTATTAATGAAATTACTTTTATTAATAACTTTACTCTTATAGTAGTTCCTTCATGACTTAAGTAAAATTAAGATGTCCTTACAATCACATCTGATTATTCACTAGATGCTATTTTTTCTCTAAATATTGCTCTTTCACATCCCAATCCTTTTAGAAATCCATGATGTTCATGTAAATACTCTTTCCACAATGGATATTAATGTTCAAGAAAGACTCAAATTTGTTCATACCATTGTAGCTTTACATTCATGACCAAAACAATTTTTTCTCATTCAGTTACTAGACCTAACAATGATATTCATTAGAATATTTTAATTTCAATTTATTAAATTTAGCAAGCATTATAGTATGTGCACAAAAAAGATACCTATGTGAAATAACCTCATATTACTAGATTTATCTCCATATCTTTTTCATTTTATGATGTATCTAAATTGAAAATTAGAGTTTGGCTCAACTTGCATTCTTCCAAATTTTATTTTGCTTCTTATGGCATATTTTTTAAGTTATTGATTTAATTAATTGCATAATATAATATAATTTGAACATTTAATTATAAATTAAATTTTAATTATGATTTTATTTGATTGCCAAAAATATAAATAAAAAGTGATGTTGTACTCATAGGAGGATGCTTTATTTCGTAACACATTGTGGGTGGATTTTATTGCTGCTTTTGCTTTTAAATATTTTATTACAAGTGTCTTAGAAGAAATTGATGTCTTCTAAATTACTTGAGTATTATTTAGAATGATTTCTAGCTTAAAGTTACTAGTAAAAAGCTATATTTTAGAAAAAATTCAAGTTCACTTCTCTCAGTATTCCTACTAGTGACATCTTTATTTGTAAGAAATTAAATAAGAAAGCATTAAACATCAACATCTTAAAAGTTTATCTCAATCTTAAAGTTTATCTCAACCATATACCATATGTTTATATTGATACTAAGGCATTTACCATCTTCTCCATTAGTTGTTCATATATCTTTTAGTAACAAATTTTGAGTGCCAAATACTCGAGTTGATACAATTTTTCTTTATAGCTTTCAATAAGAACCTCAATATTATAATATAACTCTTATTGCTAGGACAGTTTAATAAATATTTATAAAATTTTAAAAAATATTACCTAAAATGTTTCATTAGTGGGGATGAAAATTAGGTGTTTTAATTCTACAAATATAATTGATTGTAAATTATTAAAGGATAATGAGTATTAATTCTCATATTAAAAAGATAAAATGCAAAAATAATTCTTCTCCTATATGAATTTTGATAATATAACCATAAAAATTATGAAAATAAATTGTTCGTTCTTTGTAAATTTGTTTTAAAATTATACATTTGCTCATCAATACTATGATATTTCAAGTTTTTTGTTATGGGGTAATTATCATTGTAACAATAGTTAATTATAACTCTGTAGTGTAAAATTTTCAAATAACACTATAATAAATATATGTTGATATTTTATAATATTTTGATAGTGTTTAAATATTTTTATTAATCTTATATGTTACAATCTTTAATCCTTATTAATTATAACACAAAACTTTTTTAAAAATTCATTATGATTAAATTGATCTAATACATATGTAGATTTTAGGTCATTGAACAAAATAGATAGAGTGATTTTGAGATAAACACTAAGTGATATATTACAAACAAAATTTAAGAAAATAAATGACCACACAAACACACACACACACACACACACACACACACACACACACACACACACACAGACAGAGATATATATATATATATATATATATATATATATATATATATATATATATATATATATATATTAGCCAATTTAAGACAAAAAGTTTGATGATATTAAATTCATGTTGATTTGTTTGCTTATAAGGTCCATTTAATGTGAAGGATAACTTCAAAAAAAGCCTTAAAAGTTTGTTTTTTTATTTGTATTTTTGTGGTCTATATTTTAATGAAATTAAAGAATTTTATTCAGCTAGCTTAAATTTTGCAAAAAAATATAAAGTTTAAAACTTATTTTCTTTTGAAAAGAAATTAAAAATACATTTTATGGATTTTTTTTAAAGATAGTAAAAGTATTATGTATCAAACAAAGTATGAATTATTAATTATATACCTTCAATTTTTAGGAATAGATGCACACTATAATGTTTCATACCATATTCCATGAAACTATGACAAATTGACTTTTTCAAAATAATAATATTTGTGAACTTTAATATGTTGTTTGGATTTGTATAAGCTCATTATCATCCACCATGATTTTCATTTTATTTATATGTAATACATTCTTTATGTCAACATATGTTTATATATTAAAAAAATTCAAAAAATTTTAATCCATTTTAATGCATTTTAAGTCTTTTCATTCAAATTCTTAAGCTCAAATGTTACACTTTAAGGTCAATTAGCTTTAGCATTCCAATGTTTGATGAAGTATTTTATTTTGTTATTGCTTTTTTTATCATATACTTATGCTATTATGATTTAACAAGTTTTCTTTAGATTATTTGGATAAGTAAATTCTTAATAGGTAAATAAACTTAATAAAAAGAATATCGAGACTTTAATTATTTGTTTATTCACTTGAGAGTAAAAGAGAAGAATTATAGTAGATCATGGACACAAATGCTTAGCATGGACATTATAATTGGTGCAATAATATAAAAAATCTTTGGTGCGCTATTTACATGTTATGTTATTTGTTTCCTACTTGTTTAAATCCATGTTGGATGTTACAATTGCATTCTACTCACTCTCCTAAGCTATTATACATGTTCTTGAATGTTAGCTATGGTTAACTACCTTCTATTTGATAATGCCTTATTCCATTGTTCTTAAGAAAACCATAATATTGAAACATAATCTTCACCTAGGACATCAATAGTGTTGTCAAAATTTTGAGTACCAAAATCCCCATCTTTGGTGTTGATGGTTGGTACTGCTGCCCTTGCATCTTCACTATTAAAACTTAATGCAACATTATTTTTTCTTGCATTTCCCTCTATAACAGGTTTGCATATGTTTTCCATCTCCACATTGGCAAGAATAAAAATTTTTCTAGCCTCTTTTATTTATACTACAATTAATATTTATGACAAGGCTTTCTATTCATCTATTACTCCTCCTTCTTTGATTGACTTAAAGTTAAGCATCTTCTTATATTAATAAACATTCTTTCTTCTTCTCTGCTTTGGAAATTGAGAAGCTTACTAATTCCTTTAATTTTATAATAGTAAGTATTTTTGGTTAAGCTAGGCTTTCCTTGATTTGTTACATAAATTTTTCACAAACCTTCGTCCCATTATTAAAGACTTGTTAGCCTATCTAATCCACAACATTTTTTTGTCAAATTTTGTAATGCTAATTATTATATTACAATTTTTCTCGATGAACTACATATCTTCAAGGGGACTCCTAAATTTATCTCTAAATAATGGCTCATCTATGGGCCTCCTTTAAAGACTTCTATTATATTTTTTATAGATTAAGTTTAATTTACACACTTGGTTATTTCCTTAGTAAACCTTAAAGATGGATTCTTTAAATGAGTTATTAATCTTTAATGCCTTGACAATAAAGAGGGTTTAATCTTTAGTAACCTTCTTAACTTATGTGCCCAACACATAGTTTCATATCATTTTGTTGATTTAAGGAAGTCTTTATTTAGAGAGACTTTTTATTAAGGTTGTTCTTACCACTTTTTATTGCATGTTTTCTCCCTGTCATACCAATACACCTCAATCTCTAGCTAGGAATCAAGAAATTATTTAGGTTTTTCATTCCCTAATGTGATAAACTAAAAGAATCACAATATTCTTTCTTTCTCCATGTTGTGTCATGCCATCTTAACTTTTCACTTTGAATCCTCAGCTTTGCTTGCTGCACTAAAGATCTCTTCTATTATCAAGACTTCCTAATTTTTGCTAGAAACATGTTCTATATCTCTTACCAATCTCACCCAGGAAGATTTTTTGCTTTCCTTGGTATCTAATCAACATCTTCAGCATATTAAGAAGTTAATAAGCAGCAATGCATTTAAAGTAGGCCAAATTTATAGAGAAGGCAACCAACCTATTGATTACCTAGCCAAGCTAGTCGCTTCCACAAAAAAGTTAGAAATATCCTCTAAACTTAATACCAATCTTGGTAAGCTCATACATAGTGATAACTTGGGTATACCTTATATTAAAGGTGATCTTGGGTAATTTTTTTGGCATTTTTTATCTCATTCACACTTTCGCACTTCACACTTTAGTTTAATGAAATTGACTTTATAAAAAAAAAAAAGAACTATTCAATTTTAAGACCAATCGCAAGGCTTCCTTCTATTTGGAATAAAACTCCAAAAACTTTAAAGAGTGGCATTAATCCTTCTTTACTTTATTAGAAAACTATTTGTAATGTTTTACATGAGTTTAAAATTTAAAAAGAAGAGAGAGAGAGAGAGAGAGAGAGAGAGAGAGAGAGAGAGAGAGAGAGATGTTTTGCCCGTACATGCTTTAAGAGTGGTCTTGAAAGTTACAAAAGAGTTACAACTTCCTCTCTCTCATCCATGATTGCTCAAGTATGCCCCAATACACTCCTTCTATACTTTGAAATTTCAAATTTATTATTCAAAAGTTTAAAATTCAAACATTTTAAAATATTTTAAAGATAAATATTATATTATATTATATAGTTCATATAGAATATACAAGACATATAAAATGCAAACATTAAATTTGATTCATCAACTAACCTCTTCTTTTAGGCTCATATCTGTCAATAACTATCTTCTTGATTTGGGGCTCTTATGGCTGATCTAATCCTTTCGATAGGTAATTGTTATGCTACATCATTTATCAAATATCTCAAAAATGATTCTCTAAGGAGTTGTTATAACAATTTATATGTAGCAAAGTGTTTATAAGTGTAGAAAGATCATAATGTGACACCACCTATGAAAAGCTACTTTATTTTCTACAAAAGGTGTCACATGAAATCATTTACAAGTAGATACTATTATTGAAATAATCATATAAACATATAGATATAGATTGTTAATATAAAATAATTAAAGATAAATGGGTTAGAAGAGATGTGGTTGAACAATATACAATATAAACTTTTTAAGTGGTTTCAATGATAATTAATTATGGTTTACAAATATATATTATTTTAGTTAGTTTACTATTATATCATTTAAATCATTTAATATATTTATAATTTTCATTACATTTTTTCTAAATTTATTTTTTACTATAATAATCTCTTTTATGATGAATTATAATTTAATCATTAACACATATAGCGAAGGTAATATATCATCAGATTAATTTGTTATGAATCAAATAAATTTAAAGATCAAATATGAGGACATCACTCATAAAAATCAAGAAGGTTCAGGATGACAAATTAATTGGCTAAATGCAAATATAAAACTCAATGGGTTATGTTAATTTACCAAATGGTTTTATTATTTGCCCATAAAAATGTGATATCTCATCACCAACTTTCAAATATGCATGATTTGATCTAATACCAAAATGTTGTAGCCTTTGTTTTAAAGTGTAACAAGGGTTAATATTATTATAAAAAGTTTTATTTAAGTCTTAGAAAACTTCAAGATTTAGGTAGCTAAGATTAGGTTACTTTTTTATCCATGATATTAGAGAAAGATTACAATTTAATTATTGTAAAATGGTGAACCATCTAACTTTGGAAACTTTGGAAATGGTAGAAGGAAGTTTAAATTAGAGTTCTAAAGTTCATGGTATTATTTAAAGGGGTTTAGAGGACTGGAGTAGAGGCTATTCAAAGAGTTGATGCATAATACATCAAGACTTTTCCTGTATGAATTAATGTATACTACAACATGGTGATAATATAGTCATACTGGTTAACGTATATTATATTAAGACTTATGCATGCACTTAGGTGCTATGATAGGTCAAAATATTTTATTCATTTATTATGAGAATAGGGTTTAGCTAGGATAATGTTGTACTAGAGACTTTTTGATATATGGCATGTGGCTCTACATCTTAGTTTATGATAGCTGATTAGTGTGCATTTGTTGTAGTCTTTTTTGCATTAGAATAAAGATATTGTTTTCAAGTATTAAAAATACAATCATTAGTCATTTACTTTAATTTTCATAAGGGCCTCACTTTAAAAAAATTAAAATTTTATGTCAACCATCATATGTTATTTATGATGTGATATGTTATTTGATTTTCATTCACTATGTTGTGATAACTCATTTAGCTTATATACTTTATTTTACACAATATTTAGTATAGGAAAGTTGTATATATATTTAACATGTTATATGTAAAGTTTCTTAGTTAAGTGTGGATGCAAATCTAAAAGCACATACTCATTATCAGGAAAATATGTATTTATTTGAACTAACTAGCAAAAAATCAAGATCAAAAGAAAAATTGATCCTTACATTTATTTATTTATTGTTCATGGCCATATATATTTTGGATACAATGTTAGCCTAAGGTCTGTACAAATAAAAGGTGGCTATCTTATCTCTCACAAGATTAAAAGTCTAAATGAGTTGATCTAATTGCATATAATTAAGCTATCACATTCTCCTCTTTTATAGAAATTTTGGTATATGTCTAAGAATTATAAGTTCTACATCTCCTAATTCACTGCATAAATTTATAAATCTCATTTTTTTTCTTCCTTAATTCAAGAATTTGAGGCTAACTCTAGATGATGCAAATTTTTTTGATAGAGCATTCTACAACTATATTAGGTAAACTACCTTCATGGCTACAAGATCATGAGCAACATAAAGTTGAAGGATAAACTCATGAAATCTTAACTAGCTTATTCACACAATTAAATTTTTGTTGTTACCTTTTTATCCTCATATATTCATAATGCTTCTCTCTAAAAGCATAATCAACTTTATAAGGATGATATTCTTTAGATCATAATATTATTTGATACACAACCCAACCAAATAAAAAAAAAAGGTATTATTTCATTTTTTAGAGCGTCTTTTGGATGGTATAAATTATAACTAACCTTACAAAGTCTAATTTTATTGGGAGATTAATAACCCACATTCTTTCGATTATCTTAAAATTAGTGGTATAAATTTTTTTGTAAGTATATTATATGAATTGATATAAGATTTGTTGTTCCTATCTCATTAGGCATATCTTCTTAATCCACCATGTGAATTTGCTTCATAAGAGGCACACCTTTATACCATTATTCTTTTCTCCACATAAGAATTTCTACCATCAAACAATACATGAATTAAACTTAATTATTTTTTAATCTAGAATATAACCCTTTGAACCCTAATTTAGCATAATTGAATTTAACTACACTAATAAGATTTAGACCCTATGATTATATAAATTGACCATGACCAACCAAATAAGTCCTATTAAGTTTGACATGGTCTGATTGAACTAAATAAATGTTTAGAGGCTTTGGTACCCAAGAGGATGGGTAAATTTGGTATTTTAAAATTTTCTCATATTAAAAGCTAATTTTACTTTTGATAGAAAAATTAGTTGCAAAATATTTTATGTTATATGAAAGAGCAAAGCAACCAATAAAAAATAAGTGCAAATGATAATGCAAAAAAGTTAAGAGATAGGAGGCCCAAGAAATCTTACTTGGTTTGGTCGAACCCAAAAGTTGGCCTATGTCTATGCTTAATTACCCGTGCTAGTATCACAATATTACAAAGAATCTCTCGTACTCTCCTATATCGGGCAAGTATAATCACAAATCAAATACTCTCCTACATCTAACAAGTACAACCTCAAATTACATACTCTCATTCACCGGGTAATTATAACCTTAATAATTTTAAAGTATAAAATTAAAAGGAAAGATACAATATTACAAATATAACTCTCAAATTTTAAAAAAAAATTTTACTCTCAACCCCAAATATGCAATAAGATGATAAATGAAGGAAGGCTCATAAATTTTTTTATTCTTTTAAAATTGCAAAGATGAAGGGGGCAACCCAATGCTTCCATAAATGCACAAGTCATGAAATAATCCAAATTAATTAAATAAAATAATTATTGTTTAATCAAGAAAATAATCAAGGAAGTCATTTGAATTTAAATTTAAAATAAATCAAATAAAATAAACCCAATATATTAAAAGCATGGGATGGCCAACACTTACCATGATTAGATCAATTTATAATTAACGAAAATATATTAATTAAATCATTTAAGAATTAATTTACTAATAGAGTTAAATTTCAAACAAAATTAATTTGAATTTAAAAAGAGAGGGAGCCAACCAAAATGAGTTCCCAACAATAGATTTGTAAAAGAGGAAATATTTTAACTCCAAGCTCATTTAATTAAAATTTGAATTAAAATTTGAATTAATACAAATCAATTTAAGGAATATAAAATTAAATAAATAAGGGGCCAGCCAAACCATGCCATGAATGGAGAAAAATATATATGAAAATAAGTTAAGGCTAATTTAAATTTTAAATTTTAAAATATTTTAAATTTAAAAATTCTCAAACATGGAAGTTATTAATGCAATAAATAAAGTAAATTAAATAACAAATAACATAAATAAATCCAAGTAAAAATTTGACCAATGCATGAAGAAAACATTAATTAAAATGTAAAAATTGATATGCGAGAGAGAAAAGAATAATTTTGAGATAAAATTGGTAGTTTGAATAATTTAAAGAACATTTCCATGTAACATGCTTAAAATATATTAATAATTTAATAAATAAAGTATGGAGTTTAATTAATAATATTTTAAATAAACAAAACCAAGTTTAGGACGCAATGGATATAAGTTTAAATAATACAAGTGACCAAATTCGTCAAAAAGTCATGAATTTCGAAAACTAATGCAAAATAAATTTAAAAAAATATTCCGAAAATAAAAATAAATAAAATAAAGTTATTTTAGAACTTTTTATTATTTTTGTGAGTTTTGTTTACCATTTTATGTAATTCCTGACAAATTATCGATGAACCTAAATCCAAGTTGATTTAACCTTCTTGAGTTGATTGATCCAATTGGATCTTGTAATTTTCTAAAAAACTTAAGATAAATATTAGTATCATCCAATCACAAACTTATTATCATCAAAATTCAATAATTTAATTAGAGGGCTTATGGAGTCAACAATAAACTTCTATGAAGTTTTGTTGTACTACTTGGATCAATTAAGTTCATATGGACTTAATAAGCCCTATAAAACTTAAACCCTCAAAATTAGCCAAATTAATAAAACCTAAGGAACTTGTGATATTTTTAAAATTTTACCATCGATGACATAGCCCAAATTGGACCTTAATTTAACAAATTTCTCATTTAACTCAAGTTTAACTATTTGAATTCCTTAGACCATCTCAATAAAGTTGAATAATTTGAGCTAAACTAGCCCTTAAACTCTTATTATAAATGACTAATTATAATAATTTAATTAACCAATGATTACACCAAATTTTCCAAAATTGATTTGTTAACTCAAATTGACATAATTAAACCTTTTATGACAAATTGTCCAAATTGATCAAATTAATTTCATTTACACTTTCATTTGACCTAAGTTGACTCAATATACATGAAAATTAACCCCAATTGCCTTTCAGTGAGGTCAAATAACCCAAGTTTACTCAACCTAACCCCTCAAGGATACCACTAACCTAATTTGAGCTCATAATTAGAGTTTGTTTCAAAATAATTAAACAAAACTCTTTTGGTAAGTTCATCATTCCCTAATTAAGGTAAATTAAATAGATTGATTTAGTTGGCCCATTTAATCCACTTGGACAATCTAAATTATTAATGTATTTGTTGACCAAGTTGTTTATATTGACTAAATCTAAAGTGATCAATTGATTTTAAAAAAATCATCGCAAATTGAATCAATTTACCCCCTTAAATTATATTAATATAACCAATTATCCAATTTTATTGAACATAACTAATTTGATTATTCCTAAGCCCAAACATATGTAATGTTTAAATTGTTTAATAAACTAACTTAGTTGGATACTTTTTAGCAGAAAAAAAAATTATTGATTACTGTAATTTAAAAGTAATCCAAAAAAAAAAAGTAGACAAAAGTACAATTGACAAAAATACTATAGGGACAAAGCAAGAAACTATGGGTTGTTATAGATGTCATGAAGATGGAAGCCAAGTAAAGAAAGGCCAGAGAAGATAATTTATAGATCTGATGTATGGAATGTTAAGTGATTCACTTATAATTAGTTGGGATAAAGCAAGGAGGTCTAATGGTTGATTTTCTTCATGATGTATATATATACATCCACATAGTGACCATATATTTCAGAATTTTTTCGGTCTATTTCATATCATTAGTCACATACCAAGGTGTTTAAGTATACTAACAATGTATAAAGAGTTAGATCCAAACTAGATGTTCTTCATATCTAAAGTAAAGGCAAGTTTGATTGATGTGAGGCAAGCCTTATGATGGAGATGGGTGCCCTTTCTTTCTATGAGATTGAGATAATTAAATAAGAATGAATCTTTATATTGATATCTAAAGATATAATTTGGTGTTTTGGTGAGATAATGATGGGCGTAGAATATTATGATATTGAGAATACCTAAACTAGTACAATATGGGCTAAATTAGGCTGATTTAAAATGTAGCTTTAAGGAATGAGATTTCAATAAAGTAAATGGCTACAATACTTGTGGAGGTTTAGATTAGGATATGTATTTATGATCTAGAATAATTGATTAGGAATTATATGATTTAAGTTGTTATTTTGGGGTAAAAATTAGGACTAGGTCGTAATCAGTGAAGTAGAGGTATTATTGAGTGGAAGAAAGGTGTAAGCATATGGAGGAGAGTAGGAGGCTTAGTAAATGGTTGAAGATGATGTTAAGAGGTATGAAGAAAATTAAAATAAATTACATTGTGTATTAGATATGAGAAAAGAAAGCTATGTTGGCTAACTATCACTCCCACCAAGGATTGCCAAGGTTTAGCCACCAAGCTCTCAAACCACAAAAATAACTCAAATAATTTATAATTTCCAAAATATATCCTTTCATTACAACAAGGGGGGCTATTTATATCTATTACTATTATCTTTCAAAAAAAAATTTAATATTGAGGGAAAGGTGTGTGGCCACATTAATGTGAAGTAATTATTTTATGACATCCACTCATTTCACATGCTATTGTTTTATATGGATTCAACCATCTCACATATCATGCTTTGAATTTTTAAATTTAAAGTTTCAAACTTGGAGTTTCTAGAAATAGATTAAAAATTACATAATTAAAAAAGATGAAATCATAATATGGGCCTTAGTAGGCTAATGGCTAAACATTATTCTTTCTTGAATTTTCTTAGGCTTTAGCTTGAAATCTAGTAAATCGACCTTGAGTTCTAATTTTTTGATCCACATGACTATATCACCTTCATTTTATCTTGGAGTGGTGAATGAGCATATTAATAGGCAAATCATGGTGATAAGCAATAGTTTTAATTTTCTTAAGAATTTTAAAAGGACCACAAGCCCATGCATGTAATTTTTTATATTTAGTGGTTTGATAATGCTCAAGAAGAATACAAATCAAACATAATTACCATCATTATATTCTTTCATTAAACGATTATGATTTTCCTTAGAAGCACAGTTTTCATTACTTATAATAATTTATTTTCTTATATCTTTATGGAGGCTTTGAAAGTCTTTATCAAATGAGAATGATGCATCAGAAAATGCATGAGATGATAGATTTACTATATCTATTATCCATCTTGGGATTTCACTATAAGCTATCTCTAAATGTGATTTATTTGTAGTTCTAGAGATAGTACTATTATAAGCAAATATTGAGGTAGGTAAATATAAATCCTAATTTCCTAATCTTTTACCTACCAAATACCTAAGAAAATTTCCTAAGGGGTTGTTAACAACTTTAATTTGTCCATCAATTTGTGGGTGAAAAAAAGAAAAAAAAATTAATATGGTGCTTAATAACTTCCATAATATTTTTTTTAAATATAATACAAACCTAGCATCTCTATCAGAAATAATGATTAAGGGAAGACCATGGAATCACACTATTTCTTTGAAGAATAATTTGGTTATATAAGAAACATCATTTATTTTTAGCAAAACAAAAAAAAATTGAGCCATTTTTGAGATCATATTCGCTACAAAAAAAATGTTATCATGTCCTCAAGTTATCCTAGGTAACCTTAAAATAAAATCCATTGATAATTCTTCCCAAGACTTACAAGGAACGAGTAAGGAAGTGTATTGCCCAAACTGTTGTTTGGTAGTTTTAGCCTATTTACAAATTAAGCATTGAGCTACTAATTTTTTAACATCTCATTTTAATGAAGGCCAGTAAAATCTATTTTACAATAAATGTATGGTCTTATCCTTCTCAAAATGACCAACTACATCTCCAACGTATAGCTTAGTGATAACGAATTCTCTAAGGAATGATTGAGGAATACATAGCTGTTTTCTTTTATATAAATATTCATTTATTATGAAAAAATTTTCTTATAAAGTTATTAGTTTATCTAGGTGTTTAAGATAAATTAGATAATAGTCAGGACACACTATATAATCATTTATAATTCAATTGAATCTTATGATTCTTAGTTCTCAAGAAGAAATTATTAGGTTTACCCTAGATAAAGTACTGACAAGTTTATTGTCAATTCAAGCTTATGCTTTAGAATAAAAGAGTAGGCTTGTAAAAATTTAACCCCATTTAGCATACATATGATTTAATATTCATTGAATTTTAATGAATTTTAAGGCATGATGATCAAAATTAAGTATAAATTCTCTATGTAAGAGATAGTGTCACCAATGCTTTAAGAATTGAATTACAACATAAAACTCTCTATCATAAATGGAATATCATTGTTTGGATTTATTTAACTTTTTAATAAAAAATGTTGTAAAATGATTCTCTTGACTCAAAATTTTATATATCCTAATTTTTGAAGCATTGCATGTAACTTTAAAGGCTTTAGAAAAATCTGAATGTCTAAGGACTAACACAGATGTGATAAGAACTTTAATTTACTATAAGGCTCTTTGTGCATTAGGAGTCCAACAAAATTTATTTACTTTTAGTATATCAGTTATCTAAGCAATAGTAATACTAAAATTCTTGATGAATCTCCTATAAAATATGGCTAAACAATAGAAGCTTCTAACTTCAGTAAAACTTTTAGGTGATGGCCAATCTATGATTTCTTTCACTTTGGAAGGATCAGGTTTAAGTCTAACAAAGGATACAATAAAGCCTAAAATATACCTTAGCTTACAAAAAGAAACACTTTTTTAAATTGATGTATAATTTCACTTGCCTAAGTATTTCAAAACTTTTTGTAGATATTGTAGATGCTTATTCTTTCTTGGACTAAAAATCAGAATATCATCAAAATACACCACAAAAAACTTACCTGTATGTGATTTAAGAAAAGTATTTATTAATCTCATAAATGTGCTAGAAGCATTTGAAGGTCTAAAGGGCATGACAAGCCATTCATAAAGTCTATCAGGGGTCTTAAAAACAATCTTCCACTCATCTCTTGTTCTAATTAGAATTTGATGATATCCATTTTTAGATTAATCTTCAAAAAAAGATTTACTCATGAGATTAAATCTAACATATTATCTAATCAGAAAATATAAAAACTATATTTAATAGTAATCTTATTTATTACTCGACTGTCAACATATATTTGCTATGTTCCATCTTTTTTAGAGTTAATAAAGATGGGACTATACAAAAGCTAAGTCTCTCTTGAATAAAACCCTTTTTAGTAATTCCTCAACTTGCCTATTAATCTCAACATGTTCAGTAGGGTACATCCTATAATGTGGAAGGTCTAGAAGTTGAGAACTAGATAGTAATCAATGGCATGTTGAATGTTTCTTGGAGGAGGTAGTTCATTAGGAATCTCATCAAGTGCAATATCTTTAAAATTAGAGAGAAGGAAAGAGACCACAATAGGTATGTGAGTCTCATTAAAGTCTGGTGTGACTTCTTCTACATGTATCAAGTGAAGGAGAAATGGATTAATAAATTCTTTTCATAAGATACCAAAACATATTATATCTATCTTTAGGGTCAAATAAGGAAGAATAGATGTTTCAAAGAAAGAATTGGGAATGGTAGTATTAGCCTAATCAGTAGGATTTCCCATGATAATTAATTAAAGTTTAACATTTTTCTTCAATATAGGCTTAGGTTGCAAGTTAGAAGTTGTCTTACGTGGTTCTATAGAGGGTGTCTTTTCTATTGGCTTTATTGGTAGGAGTTTAAAGATCTTATTATTATGTCTAAAATATAGATGTTTTCTTTACCATGGTGAATAACATTTATATCATACAACTAAGTTTGTCCTAAGAGAATATGAGCAATTTTCATAGGGAGGACATCACACCAAATTTGATTCTCATAGCTTCCTATTTTAATTAGAACTAAGCATCAATTAGTATTGGAAAGAGACGTATGATTTACCCAGCTAACATGAAATGGCATAGAGTGAGGTTGATTTTAGTTGGCTCGAGTTAAGGTGTGTGTTCAAATTACATTCATAGCACTTCTTCCATCTATAACTAATCTACATCTCTTTTTATTACACAAAATAGACATGCTAAAAAGTTCATTATTCATCAATCTTCAACCTTATTTTTAATTGCAGTAAGGCACCTTGTCACATTAACTTAAGGGCATCAGTTAATTCCAATTATTTATCAAATAATGGGGTGTCATCATAAAATTCTTCTAGATTATCATATATTGGGTTTTCAATTTCTTCTAAAAATAAAATTTGAGCTTTACATTGATTTTACCTATGACTTTTTTATGACATTTTAAATATATTAATTCTCTAGTATTCTTAAAGCTCTCTTTAGTAGACGTTTTAGACATATGGGTCAAGCCAATTGGATGGGTAGGTCTAATAATAAACTTATGGGATTAAGTGGAAGGTACTTGACTTTCTGTTTTAGAGATGAAAGAAGATCTCTTTTGTTGTTCAACCAATAAAGCATAGTGAAAGACTTCCTCTAAAGATTGTGGGTCAAATAATTCAACTTTATTTCTAATATTAGACCTAATTCTAATAACAAATTTATTGGATAATTATCAATCATTAACAATACAATCAATTCTAGAAACTAAATCTTCAAAAATATTCAAGTATTCAATTACAAGAAGGTCACCTTGTCTTAAAGTTGATAATTCACTATGTAGTTTCTTATCATGATGCCTAAGAGTAAACTTTGTTCTTACCATTTCTTTCATTTCTATCCAAGTGAGGTTTGTCCTTCTTAATTTTTGTTCTTTAACAAAAGTATTTGTCCAATAAATTTTAGCATGTCCTATTAATTTTATTTTAGCAAAAGTAACTCTTTGGTAATCATCCATTTTATACCAATCAAAGTAGTCATCCATTTGAACTAACCAATCAAGAAATTTATTTTAGTCACGTACACCATCAAAAGTTGAGTTTCACTTTAACTTGTCGAGATGGATTATTAGAGTCTTTTGTAGTCTTGAAATAATTTTCTCCACTTCCTTCATTTCTAGCAATTGGTGGTCTTCTAAGTGGTTGGTTTTCTCTATGGTTTGGGAATGAATCTTATTTGTCTATCCCTATAAGTATAGTTTGAGTGTGTATTGAAGGAAGAGTTGATACTTTATTATTTTGTAAATGAGCTATAAGAATTTGTATTTGTTCTTTAAGTTCTTTCATTTGGTTCTTACTTTTTTTAATATATGTTGAGTTTTTAATTCATTTTTATGGATCCTAAGATCTAATACATCAACTAATCTAGTCAAGTTTTCAACTTGATCATGAGAGATAGATTTTGGTGCCATGTAGATTTTTTTTAAACAAAAAAGATATATGAAAAATGATTAAAAAATAAAATAAAGTAAATAAATATAAATGTGCAATCAAAGTAAACTTTTAGGCTAAGTTTAAAAAAAGAGATGTATGAAAAATATTAAATAAATAAAATAAAGTAAATAAATATAAATGTGTAATCAAAGCAAAATTTTAGACTAAGAGAAATTTCAGGTAAGGAAGGGGGGTAGAAAACCACTTACATCCCAAGCTCTCCATAGATAGTTTAGGTCTTTTTTGATAAAGTTCTATTTAGCCTCTAAAATCACCATGTTTAACACACTTATATTCTTATGCAAGAAATTTTTATTATTTTTTAATGTATTGAAAACAATGCTCAAAACTACCAAGCCTCTTTTTCTTTCCTTTTTTTTTTTTTGCTTAAGAAATTAAGTTATCATAAGTTAATCTAAGAAACTTTTGAAATTAACCAGAAACATCAACAAAGATAATAAAGTAAGTAATTAGATTTTTATTTGCATTAATGTCTAGGTTATTTATCAAGGGGATCACTTTATCACTAAGGTGTTCTCTTAATTTTTCTTTTTTGTTCGGTGGGGGTAGGGCAAGTTCACACAATCAGAAAATGACTAAGTTATATAGTGGAGTTTACTAATTAGAATTATAGTATTACCATAAACTTACAAGCAATATACATCTTTTCAAGCTACTAATATGAATTTAAACTATCATAAAAAAAGAAATTAATTAACCTCACAAGTTCAATAAAAACTCACAAGTTTAAAGACAATTCCACCACTTGAGATGCTCCCTTTATTGAAGAAAAAATTAAGACTGAATTCGCTCATTCCAAGCTATACTCTAATGTTAAATTTGATGGAGGTGGGTGTCATTTTTTTAGAGAGATTGAGAGAATTAAATATTCATGAATCTTTAGATTGATATCTAAAGATATATTTTAGTGTTTTTGTAGGATAAGGATGGATGTAGAACAATATTATAGTGGGAATACCTAAACTAGTCCAATATGGGCTAAATTAGGCTAATTTAAAATATAGCTTTAAGAAATAAGAATTAAATAAGGTAAATGAAAAACATATTTGAAGGTTTAGGAGGTAAATGAAAAATACATGTGAAGGTTTTGGTTAAGATATATATTTATGATCTGGAGTAGTTGGTTGAAAATTATAGAGTTTAAGTGGTTATTTTGGTGTAAGAACTAGGACTAGGTCTTAATCAATCAAGTGAAGATATTATTGAGTGGAAGAAAGGTGTAGGCTTATGGAGGAGAGTAAAAGGCTTAGTGGATGGATGGAGATAATGTTAAGAGGTATGAAAAAGATTAAAATAAATTACCTTGGGTATTGGAGGTGAGAAAAGAAAGATATGTTTGATAACTAGCACTCCCACTAATGGTTGTAAAGGTTTGGCCACAAGCTCTCAAACCACAATAACAACTCAAATAATCTATTATTGCCAAAATATCTCATTTCATTCCCATAAGAGGGACTAATTAGAGCCATTATAATCATCTTTTAAAAGAAAAAAATTCAAAACATGGAGGGAAAGGTGGGTGAACACATTAATGTGAAGCAAATATTTTATGACATCCACCTATTTCACATGCTATTTTTTTATGTGGATTCATTCATCTCACATGTCTTACTTTAAAATTTAAAGTTTCAAACCTAGAGTTTTTAGAAAGAAATTAAAAATTACATAATTAATCAAATCACATAAAATGGGCATTGACAAGCTAATGGTCTAAGCATTCTTCTTTCTTGAATTTTTTTTGGGCTTTAGCTTGAGATTTAATAAATGGACTTAGAACTTTAATTTTTTGATCTGCATGATGTTCTACATCACCTTTATTTTAGCCTAAAGTGGATAATTAGTAGCACTTTGAGCTGAGGAGTATAATAGACACTTACCATAATGATCTCTAAAATTGCCCCCACCACCACATCCTAGACCTATGAATCAAAGTATTATAGCTACCATTCATGTTCACTTTAATCCATAAATTCTGTGGATTTAGCTAATAAATAAGAGACCATCTCTTGTTTTCCATGTTGTGATTAATATCTAAGTAAGATACGATAACCCAAGCTCCCTTCATGATAGAACTCTTAAAGCAACTAATTTTATCAGCCTTTTGTAGATTGGATTAGATCTGAAGGAGTTTAATATTTGGCTAGACTAGATTGCTATCATTTTTAACATTAATTTTGGACATACATATGAAATAGCAGGTTATTAATATGATTATAGATTTGATGTGGGGTTATAGCTTTTACATGGTTAAAGGATTCCAATCAAACAAGTAGTCCACGAGTTGGGATTTGAATGTTCAAAATCTCCTCCAGTTTCTACCAAATCATAATGTTATACTGCACTTGAAAATTAAATGATCAAGCTTCTCCTCATCTTATCTGCAAAGCCAGCATCTAGAAGTGAGCATCAATCAATTGAGCTTCAAGATATCATCAATTGGTATTAGCTTGTGAATGACTCTCTAGATGAAGAATGAGTAGAAGATTTAACCAAACTATTTTGAATAAAGAAACCCCAAACAACTGAATAAATAGGCTAAATTGCACTAGAGATGTAGTTAGATATAAATCTATTTTATTACACTTTAGCACCATGTGGTCTAGTTTTTCAATATTGATTGGAATCTTAATGATTTTCTGGACTGGCTTTCAAGTACGCTTTGCTGCAGTTTATTTAAATCTCATTGGTTGTTTCTCTAAAAGTCCATAACCTTTATATTCAAGTCCCCTTGAATATGAAGGTGGTCATTTAAAGGTTTGAAAATGTGATAATTATTAAATAGGTTTGTCCATGTGCCAATTATTAAACTAGAAGCTAACATTTCCAGATCCATTGTTCCAAAAGATTGAGTCTTCTGCCACTTCTTTATGTTGTATCAATATTCTTTCAATTGGCAAGGGAGGGATGGGAATTCATTTATTTGGCTTAAAGAGTGTTTTTTCTTTGAATCTTATGAATAATTTAATGTAATTAATTTGGATGAATTTAGCAATTGGTCTAAAACCAAGACCCCACTTTAATTTGCGATGCATTTCCAATGGGCCTAATGAATTGCTTTGTGTTTTTGGCTCCAGAGAAACTTGTTGAATATCTTATCAAGTTTTTCATGGACTTTGTATGGCATATTAAGCACTTGTATATTATAAAGAGGATTGGAGCTAAGCTCACTTCTAATAAGAGTATTTATGCCACCAAAGGAAAGAAAAGTGTTTTCCCAAACATTGATTTAGGATTGAACCTTTGTAATTACTTCATCAAATAAGTTAGACATGATTCTCTCTATCTTTCGATTGAATTCCAAGTATTTCAAAGGGAAGTTTGATTTACTGAAACCTATGTAATCGTTTATCCAATTTATTCTATCATTGATACAATTATTTCCCTTTATTACTTTTCATGCCATATATTGATTTGACATGTTCGATGTTCCCATTATTATCCTAATTGAGTCTTGACTAACATTACTAAATAGTAAAACATCATCTATAAATGCAAGGTGCATGATTGGAAGTTTTCCTCTTTCCTTGTAAATAAATTGAGGGTAGCTATCAAGCTCCTTATTAAGAATCCTGGAAATGTAGTCAAGTGCAATGATAAATATAGTTGGAGAAAAGATATCACTTAGTTTTATGCCTCTATATGATTGGAAAAATTCATTGTGGATGCCATCAATCATAAAGGAGAAGTAATTGCCTTCAAGTATTCTTTGAATAATACTACAATAGATAGTGTCCAAACCTCTTGCTTTCACCATAGCTAATATAAAGCTCCATTCAATATCTTCAAATGTTTTCTGAATATCTAAATTTATAATGATATTACCACATCCACCTTTACTATCAATATTTATAATGAGTTCATTGGCCAACAAGCAGTTGTTAATGATTAGTCTCCCTTTGATGAAAGTAATTTGGTTATCAAAATTAAGCTTTACAAAAAGAGGTTGATTTCTATTGGCAACTACTTTACTAATAATCTTGCTTAATATGGTGGCCAAGCTAATAGGTCTGATGTTATCCCCTCTAGATTTGTCATTAGTTTTAGGTATTAATAATGTAAGAGAAGAAGATTTCAAAAACTTGTACATTCTATGGCCCTTGAAGAAATCTTGGAATGCCTCAATAATGTCCCCTTTAATGATAGTCCAAGATTTTTCATAAAAATGGGAATAGAAACCATCTGGCCTTATAGTTTTGTTATCATCCACAGATTCCAATGCTAGTTAGATTTCACTCAAGGATGTTAGCAAGATAAATGCCATCTATGAAGATTCTATCTTCTTCAAATAAGCCAGCTCTAAAATTAGTCAAATCAACCCCTTGGATGTAAGCAAGTTTTGGAAATAATTGAAAAAGCTATCTCTAATGTTAGCCTGATTGTGAAGCCAGCCTAAAGGTTCATCTTTTATATTGCTGATAGCCTTATTTTGCATCTTTTTCTTGATGCATGGATGGAAATATTTAGAGTTTCTATCACCTTTAGCAAATTTTAGGATAACTAATTTTTACTGAAGAAAGTTCTCCTCCTTGTTTATCAATCTTTGCAATTCCATTTGAGCCTAGAAATGTTTTGTTCAAGTTCAATACCACTGCTAATGCATACTTCTTCTTCCAATTTACAAACTTTGTCTTCAATAGTTAGAACTAGCTTAAAAATATTTTCAAATACTTTCTAATTCCAATCTTTGAGCTTTGCTAATAAGTTTTTATGTAGCTTCCACAGTCTCTTTTAGGAGTCAATGATTTCATCAGTCTACCATGAATTCTTAACACATTCCAAAAATTTATTCTGTTGCACCCACATATTAAGGTTTAGAAAGGAAATCTACTACTAATAGAAGGGGGAGTGATCTAATCTAGCTCTGCTTAAGTGTCTAACAAAAGTATATTGAAAGAGCATCTACCAATTACAATTTAGTAATATTTTATCAAGTTTTTCTACTACTTTACCATGGGTCTAGGTATAAAAGCAACTAGAATAGCCAACATCCATTAACCCAGCTTCAGGAATAGATTTAGAGAATTTTATCATAATAAAGTTTCTTGGTTTTCTGCCTCATTTCCTTTCAGATGCACTAACTATCATATTAGAGTCTTCTCCAATCAACCAACACCCTTTCACATTATGGCTAATGGAGATGATTTTACCTTAGAGTTCATGTCTTACTTTACAGGAGTAGCAAGCATAAATAATAGTAACTTGAAAAGTATGGTACAGCAGCTCACCAGTAAATGAAGGAATTACTCATCATCCAGAAGGACATGCATTTGAGTGTTATGGCTCTACCACAACTAAATTTTATCACTATAATTATTGATCCAGCTGAACTTAGGAAACCTCTTAAGAATTTTGTGAGTTTTAGATGATTGTACTATTAGTTCTAGTGGGGCAAAGAATTTAAGTTTTTGAGTTCTTATAAGGTGTTCGAGATGGTTAGAGGTATCCACTTTGGCAATGCATCTAATGTTTCAAATCAAAGCTCTAATTATTAATGATAAGCCAGATCCCCCTAGAAGGCCTAGGGGAAGGTCTATCATCAAAATTGGGAAGAATTCCAATATATGTATATCTTAAGGAGTTAACATCATTTGAGGCTATTAAGCTTTTTAATTCTCTAATACCTTTCTATTCTTTTATTGATTTATGTATCATCCATTCCTCTTCCATTTCATTGGTTGTGTTTTCAATAGCTTCCACCATCATGGCATTTAATCTCACTTTTTGCAACATTACTATTCTCAGAAAGGGAGTTTACTAGATTCATGATTAGCACTTCATCACATAGGGTTGGTTTGGCAGTCTGTAGTGTATCATGGGCCTTCATCTCCACTCTCCAAAGCATGAACTTCATTGTTAATGGCCTTAGCTGGATAATTAGCTAGTTATTTTTTCATTTTTTTCTTCACAAAAAACTCCAAGAATGTTGACATCTTCAAGAGTTTTTGGGTTATTAATAGATTCCAATGGATAAGTAGTTATTTGATTCTTCCCTTCATTGCCATCAGCCTAAAAATTATACTGCTTATAGTTGATTATATCTTGCTGATCACCTTCCCTAGTATGTCTTATGACATTTCTGGCTTGGATTCTATTCTCACTTGTTCTTAGCTCTAGGTGTGCAATAAATCAATTATCTAAATAGTGGTCAAACATCCTACATTTGTTGTTGTATAGTGGTTTTTGTTCAATGACCACTTACTGCTAATATCTATTTGAGTGGGATCCAATCTAAATTTTTACAACAAAATTAGAAGTAATGTTTATCTCTAATAGAACATATGCATCTAAAGGTCTTAAGACATTGAATGCAGGTAAGTCCAATTTGAAGGGATTTCCAAAGATGGAAACTACTTAATAGAGACTTTGTTCATTAAAGAGGTATAGCTTGAAGTTTGAAAACTTTAACTAGATGGGGACTATTAGTGGATCTGCATTGTAATCAATTGTTGCATACAAACATTGTCGATATGGTAGAGCTTATTGGAGAATAGCCTTGCATAATTTCCAATTTTCCTAGCAGCTTTTTTGAAATAAAATCCATTGCCTCTAGCTTCCCTAAATTTATCATGATAACTTTGAGGAAGAATTAGTTTGTTTAAGTGATGTAGCACATCAAAGGAGGAAAGAACTTGTCACTAGGTCCCAAACCAAAGCTTTAAGTTAGAAATATTTTAGTAGACTTTATGCATGGATTTATATTTTATATGTTATATTATATAGTAATGGGTGTATTTAATCATTTGTAAGTATTGTGTTAGAGTTATGGTTGAAAATATGTGAGTTCAAGTGTTTAATTTCATAGATGTGGGTCTACCACCTCGATGCTACACTGTATAGGTTTTAGTATTTGAGAACTAAAAGTCGACACCTTGGCACAGAGATGTGGCACCATGACATTAGACTATGGCACTGCAGAGCTGGTTCATGGCACCACAGTGCTACGAAATGACTATTCTAACTTTTTTTAATTTTTGGTAATTTTCATGCCAAAGGATGCATCCTTAGGAGCATTGTACTGATTTAAACACCTATTCTGACCTAATTATAAATTTTTAGCTTTGTGTGTGATATTTGGAGTAAAACTCCTTGGTTAGAGCTTGGTGGCCACCCATCTGGGAGATTGGTGGTCTCTCGCTATCATTTTACTTTAAGTGAGTAGAACTTCATACTTCTTCTACTTAGGAGAGTGGGAGATCTTCTTCTCTCTTCCACTTTGGTGAGTGGAAGAACATTAGAGCATCTCTTTCTCCACATCCGCTGTGATATCCTTATCTCCACGATCGTGCTTCATCATTTTTGGTATCAAAGCCCAACATTTAGAGGTGTTAAGAAAGTATTTGCAAATAACACATATCAAATCCAAGCAAGGTTAGATCTATACTTTGGATTTTGGATAAATGTTTTTACATGATTAGTGATTTCTTTTGGAAATGTATGCTAAATATATGTGGTAGGAAATTCTATGAATGTTTGTGTTACTATCAACTAGTTGTGTCTACTTATAAAGCCTAGCCTTTTCTCCACTTAGCTTCACCGCAAGCTATCATACTTGATTGAAAACTTGAGTAAGGGAGAGTTCACTAAATAGCCTACCTAGATACTAACCTTACATAAAAATCAAAATCATGTCCTTAAATATTTTATGTTTATTTATTTTCTAACTGTGTTTAATATTTTGTAGTATCCATGTGTTCCTTTGTGTTTATTGAAGGGTAGTGAATTTTAAAATTTATGCATCTCATTTATGTTAAGTTTATTTCACCTTTTTACATATTTAAAATCATAATTTGGTGTGTCATATTGCATCTTTTTTATTTACATCATGCCACCTAAATTCATAAGTTTGGACCAATTAGAGGAAATAGCTAGAAGTGCAGAGAAATTCACTATGGTTGAAGTCCTTCTCATGAACTAAGCACAAATACAAACCTTAAGTACTAGGCTTCAAACCCCACCAAAATATACCACATCCAGATGACTTAGTGCCCATAGCATGGGAAAATATTGAACTTCCTAGAGATAAATATCCTGGGAGAAGGACAAACTTATGGAACACCCTTAGATAAGACCATCTTAGGATACTTGAAGCATCATAAGAACATAAAAAATAAGTTAAAATATAAACTATAACATATGATAGTGTTCATGACCCCAATAGATTTTTAGATTGTTTAACCCAAATAGATGATTTCTTTGATTGGTATCATATGGATGATTACTAGTAAATAATTTTTGATAAAATAAAATTGGTAGGTCATGCAAAGATCTATTAGGATAACATTTTATCTAAATAAGAGAGATAAGGTAGAAATCTCATGACGTGGGCAGAAATGAAAGAAATCTTAAGGAAAAAATACTATCCTAAAAATCATGATAAAAGGCTCCATGAACAATTGACTACACTTAAGCAAGGGGATATGTCAATAGTTTATAGGAATGCATTTAAGTACTTAAATGCTAAAACTCAATGCATTGATCAAGAGTGGCAAATGGCTACTAAATTTGTCATCAGTTTAAGAGGATATATTAAGAATGAAGTCGATCTTCATGATCCCTAGACCTTAGAGGATGCCTTTCACTATGCTTTACTCCTAGAAAAGCATAAAAAAGTTGTATCCACATCTAAAATAAAGGCTTAAATATCTTCTTGATATCAGCCTGCATCTCAATCTCAAAGGCTAATTAATAGACTTTATCCTTCTACATCAAATAACCCCTCTAAAGTAAACCCCAATGAAATTACTTCTAAAAATGTGGAAGAGGTAGTTTGTTTTAAATATCATAAGAAGGTTCATATACAAAACCAATGAAGGGAAAAAATCATGTTTCGAAAAGGAATTGGATAATTTAGAAGAAGAAGAGGATATTGAAGAGATACATGATGACACACCCTTATCTGATGAAGATGTAGATCCAAATATAGATATCCAATATCAATTATGAGGTGCATGACTACTTTTAGAGAAGAAGAAGATTGGAGAAGGAGGAGTATTTTTTTATGTATATTATATATAAGGAGAAGATGTGTGAGCTAGTAATAAATGGAGGAAGTGCAATGAATGTTATATCAGCCCATGCTATCACTATAGCCAATATTATAACTAAACCTCACCCAAAACCATTCCAAGTTAGTTGGGTAAATCATACATCCCTATCTATCATTAATAATTATCTTGTTCCAATTAAAATAAGTAGCTATAATGATCAAATTTAGCGTGAGATTTTTCTAATGAAAATAACTCAATCCTAATAGAAAGACCATGGCATAAGAACACTTATGTACTCAAGAATAATGAGAAAATAATTAAGTTATTCTTTATAAAGCCTACAGAAAAGAGGTTAATTACACGACTTCAAAAAATTCTTCTTGTATCTTCGCACAAACCCAATTCTAAACTCTAGTTCATATCGATATTACCATCTAGCGAAAGGAAGGATAGTTCTTATATATATATATATATATATTCTAATACATGTGAATCTCCTAAAATTCAAATTATAACCTTAGGGTTTAAATGCGCTAGAGTGTTCATTGACCCTACTTTTCTATTTATCTTGCAACTTCAGGAAATCTCTACTCACAATAAAGATAACAACATGCCAACTGTAGTGTTAGATCTATTATCTAAATTCATTGATTTGATCTACGATGACTTACCTAATGAACTACCACCATTAAGGGATATACAACAAGATATATCTAATTATTGGTTCACCTAAACCTAACTTATCTTATTATAAGATGAATCATATAGAGCATGTAGAGTTAAAATGATAAGTAGATGAACTCCTAAATAAGGGTTTTATACAAGAAAATTTTAGTCTATGTTGTACCTACTCTTTCAACTCCTAAGAAAGATAAAACTTAGAGGATGTGTGTTGATAGCAGAGCAATAAATAAGATCATAATTAAATATAAGTTTCATATATCTAGACTAGATGATATGCTATATCTTAGTTCAAGTTCATTATTATTCTCCAAAATTAATTTGAGAAGTGGTTACCATCAGGTAAAGATTAGACTTGATGAATGTAAAACAACATCAAATAATTTTGATGGTCTTTATGAATGGTTAGTCATGCCATTTGGAAATTTAAATACCCCTAGCACATTCATGAGAGTAATGAATACTATTTTAAAAATTTTTATTGGTCAATTCCTTATAGTCTATTTTGATGATATTCTTATCTATAACCTAGATGATAAGTCTCATTTGCATCATTTAAAAATGGTCTTAGGGAAGTTAAGGTCAACCAAATTATATGTAAATCTTAAGTAATAATTTTTCTATCACTGAGAAGTTATTTTCTTATGATTCATTATATTTGGTGATGAATTAAAGCCTAACACCTAGAAAAATCAAATCTATTTTAAAGTGACCAACTCCAAAATCTTTTACAGATGTTAGAAGTTTCTATGGATTAGCAACTTTTTATAAGATGTTTATAAGAAATTTTAGTTCTGTTGTAGCTCCTATCATGTACATTCTGAAGAAAGATAAATTTATGTGGATCATAGAAGTCAAAAGAGCCATACAATGAATTAAAACTCTTATGACTTCCTCACCTATCTTAAGGCTTTCTAACTTTAATAAAGTCTTATCAAGTATTGGAATGGGTGGTGCACTGAATTATTAAACCATCACATGCTTTCTTCAGTGATAAATTCAATGATGCTAAGCAAAATATTTCACTTATGATCGATAGTTTTATATGATTATTCAATCTCTTAAGCATTGGAGGCATTATCTATTATATATAGAATTTATTCTAAGTATTGATCATCAAGCTCTACATTTCATTAACTCCAAAAAGAAATTAAATCATAGACACACTAAGTAGGTCGAATATCTTCAACACTTTTTCTTTGTATTTAAATATACACACAGGATATATAATAAACCAGCAAATGCTCTATCTGGAGTACTTTTAATGGTTTCTTTCTTTAAGTTTGAAATTCCTGAATTTAAAACTTAGAAGGAAGATTATAAAAATTTCTTTAATTTTCATATGATATACTTAGAACACGAATCGAAGCCCTTGACTTTTGATAGTTCTTATATCATTCTAGATTGAAACCTTTATAAAGGTAAGCAATTATGTATTCTCAAAATAGCCATGAGAGAATTCCTTATCTCTGAAATACATTCAAGAAGTTTATTAGGACATTTCAATAAATTAAAGACCCAAACATAAGTTGAGCAAAGATTTTATTGGCCATCCCTATGAGAAGATGTTGAGCATATAGTAGCCCAATATTACACTTATCATCAAGCTAAAACTATCAAACAAAGGGTAGGTCATTACACTTCATTACCTATTCCTTCTAGACATGGGAAGATCTATTCATATATTTCACACTAGGTTTTCCTAGAACACCTCATGGGTATGATAACATTTTTATTGTAGTAGATTAATTTTCTAAGATGACACATTTGATTCCCTGTTTGAAATCAAATGATGCATCTCACATAGCAAGATTATTCTTTAGAGAAAATTTTAGGTTACATGGAGTATAGTCCACTATAATTTTTTTATAGAGATATTAAATTTATATTCTTTTTTTTTTTGAAAAACCTTATAGAAACTAATGAGAAAATAATTAAAATTCTCTACATTTTATCCTAAAATAGATGGATAGACATAAGTAGTCAATAGAATATTAGGAAATCATCTAAGGTATTTAGTTGGAAAAAATTTATGAAAGTGGGACTTAACATTACCTACATTTGAATTTGCATATAATAGTTATGTTTTTAGAATAACCCATAAATCACCTTTCAAGATAGTTTATGGATATAACCCTATAGAGCCTATTGGCCTAGTTAATATAACTACTCATATTTTTTTAAAAAAATTAGCATATACATTTGCATGTTATTTTCATAACCTTCTTGAAGACATAAAGAAATAATTGGAAATACAAAATACCAAGTATGCTAAAAAAAGAATAAAGATTAAAAATTTAAGGAATATGGATTAGGTGATTATGTATTACTTCGTATCCATCCTAAAAGATTTTCTTCCACCAAATATAAAAAATTTCAAGTAAGAGCATGTGGGCTATTTTAAATTATTAGGAAACTTTGTACTAATGCTTATGTTTTTGAATTGCCCCCTCACATGGTTATTAGCCCATTTTTAAAGTGGAAGATTTAATATCTTTTAAAGGAGTTACTCAACTTTTAAAGTTGCAGGATGATACTTTGGTAGAGGAGATAGAACTAATTTGTAAGTACCTATCCGACCAACATTCATTGAAGTGGAGAACATCAACACAACTAAGCCACACATAAGTGATAGTACCAGCCAGAGATTCCTAGTACGGTGGAAAGACAAGCTACCAAGTGAGGATACTTGGATAACTTTCCAAAAATTATAGAGCTTCTGCCCCCAAACTTCTTGAAGACCTTTAGATTCCTAGCTCTTTAGAGAAGAGTTCTTTGAGGCTCGAGGTAATTGATGAGCACATCAAAGAAGAAAAGGACCTATCATTAGGTACCAAACTAAATCTTGAACTCAAGAAAATTTTAGTGGACTGCATGTATGGATTTATGTTTCATATATTGCATTAGGTAGTAATGGGTGTATTTAATCATGTGTAAGTGTTCTATTAGATTTGTGGTTGAAAATTTTGAGTTCATATGTTTAATTTCATAGGTGCTGGTCTAACACCTCGGCATTGCCTTTCTGTTGCCTCAACGCTGCACTCTATAGGTTTTAGTATTTGGTAAATGAGAAGTTAGTGCCTTAGCACTAAGATATGGCTCCACGATGTTGGTTCATGGCACCATGACACCGTGAAATGAATTTATTTTTTTAGCTTTTTAGTAATTTCTTCCCCCTTAAAATATTGTACTATTTAAGCATCTCTTCTATCTAATGAAAGAGACTTTTATCTTTTGTGTGTAAAATTGGATTGAAAACTCTTGGTTGCGCTGCCTTTCTGGTGCCTCAACGCTGCACTCTGTAGGTTTTAGTATTTAGTAAATGAGAAGCTAGTGCCTTAGCGCTAAGATATGGCACCACCGTGCTGGTTTGTGGCACCATGACATTGTAAAATGATTTTTTTTTATCTTTTTAGTGAATTTCTCCCCAAAAGATGTATTCCTTAAAGTATTGTACTATTTAAGCATCTATTCCATCTAATGAAAGAGACTTTTAGCTTTTGTATGTGAAATTGGATTGAAAACTCTTAGTTGGAGCTTAGTGGTCAGCCGACCATCCGAGAGATTCAGTAATCTCTCACTATCGTTCTACTTAGATGAGTAGAACGTCAGACTTCTTCCACTTTGATGAGTTGAAGATCTTCTTCTCTCTTCCACTTTGGTGAGTGAAAGAACATTGGAGCATCTCTTTTTCAACATCCATCGTGACATCCTTTTCTCTGTAATCGCGCTTCATCATTAAAATGTCTGAGGTGTTTTTGTTGGCATTATTATTGTTCAAAAAAACTCTAGCATAGGAGTTATCCATATTAGAAAGAAAGAGGTGCGATAATTTAGATGGAATAATAGCTAGATTAATGGAACAATAACCATAGCTAAGATGGGGAAGGATGTGGGAAGGGACATACCTCACAAATTACAGCTCCAGCTTAGTTGAATACTTGAAACACTATGATAACCATAATAATAACTTTAGAGTATAGATTAGCTATTAATTATAGTTAATAAGGTTATTAAAATGGTGATTATATAAATTAAATTAAAATTCACTAATTTAATTAAATTATAGGCTGCATATGCAAATGATTATCTTCTAATAGATCCTATCCATCAATCTACACAAGCTCCAACCATGTAAACCCTTACCTTAAAAATAATTCAAGACTATTATTAAATTATGAGAAATTAAGATAGCTAATGAATTTAAAAAAAACTTCATTTATATGTTGAACCTTCTCTCACTCCTCAATAATCATTTAAAGATCTCATAGCAACTCTAATCTCCCAAGCGTAGCTCAACATTAAAATGTTCGAAACTAAGTTTTCATGTTGGTCTCTCGCATACTAAATCTTAGACAAATTTCAAAGAGTATTTTCCTATTCATATCCTTAAAGGCATGCAAGCATGTTTAGCTTAAGGCATCTAAAATTGAGGTGCATTATCTAAACCATATGTTAGTCTTAGAGTGTACAATCTCATTCTCTCTCTCTCTCTCTCTCTCTAAGTTGTGGAATTGAGTTTACTTGGTTGGTTCATGATGAAGAAATATACAAACAATTAAATAAAATAAGTTAACATTGCCACGTAACCCAAAACCACGGTTTAAAACATATGCAATTAGAAAATATGAAATCATAATTATTTTTATTTTAAATAAAATTTATGATTGAGATTGAATCATATAGGCAACCATGCATACACAAAACCATAGTTTAGCCTCTTTTTATTTGAGAGTGACTCCTATAGGTATATGATCAATTAGTGCAAACTTTAAATGCATTAGACATGTTTTCTTTAAGATTTAGAATTTTAAATGTTAAACACAAAATTTTAATATTAAAAAAAATATTTTTTTAATATTATTATTCTTATTTTAATTTGATCATTTAATGCCATCAAATAAGAAATACACAACAAAAATATTTTTCTAAATATATTTTCATTTAATAAAACTTTTAATTTTTTATATTTTTGGTGTAAGTAAATAATTCATAAAAATAGTTCATAATTATATAAAATAAATTAAACAAATAAGAATATTTAGAATATTAGTTTATTTCATTTGATTATTGTAAGTTAATTACTCAAATTTAATCATAAATCCAAAATTTTCTTTAATAAATTAATTAATTAATTAAATTAGATTTGACCTTTTAACATTGATTATTAATATACACTTCAATTTATCTGTAAATTTTTAAATTTTAAAATATTTTATTTTAATGTTAAAATGTTAAACTTTTAGTTTGAATGATTTTTGACATTAGATGTTTAAATTCTATTATTTTTTTGAATTTTTAAAAATTTTCAATATTATTTTGAAAATAAAAAATAGCCAAAAAAACTAATTTCATTTTATTTAATTTTGACTATTGTAAGCTAAATATCTAATTGGAATAATTTTATACACACAGTTGTGTTGGGTACTAAAAACTTCATGTTAAATTTAAATTTACTTAAATTGATAAGCCATATATATATATATATATATATCTTGTATTGCACTACACATTTGCATCCACATAGCTTTTTAGAGTTACATTCCATTTTACTACACTAATCTTATCTACTTAATTAATTTTGATTCAAACATAACATTCTATTGTGGTAGTTAATTGATATTGGACAAGTCTAACACTACACATTACTTTTAGTGAACTAATTAGTACTTTATGACACATTCAGTGTTTGTCAGCAAAGTATTCTTGTATAATCTACCCTTGCTCTTTCTAGCTCTAGGAAACATTAAATATCATATATCATTAAAATATATTATGTGATTTTTATCTATCCATGTAAATCATAATATGTCTACATCATGCATTAGTACTTTGATTGTATTTTAACTTAATTGCATATTAATAGTGGTCATACTCTTTTGACTATGTCATCTCCTCTTATACCTTCTAACTATACTTCCTTTTAACTTAGCCACACTACCTTTTGCTAGGTTCTTTTTGTCTTGTCATGCTCTTTTGGATAATCTTATTTCTTTGTGATCACTAAAAAATATATCTTTGAGGATGCTCTCCGTTATTTTATTGAGATGGGTAGGAGTATATTTTTTCATGAGATAGATTTGTAAATATGTTCAACCAGATTCTCCATAGCATTATGTTAGGGTTTATTTAGATCTAGATTCTACATCTTATGAACCCAAGCCTTCATAATTAATTACCCCTTTTACCACAGTAAGAGAACACTCTCGATTAAGGTTGAAAAATAAAAAATTTCTTATCTGATATGAAATGGTGTCTAGTAGTGCACAGTATAGCATAAATGATTGTCATTTAATTTAAAGTATATATTAGGGGGGATGATAACACACCCGATCAAGATCATATGGTTCCATCATCCCGGGCTGTCGTGTTCCCTAGTCTACTTAGCCAAAAAAATAGTTCTTATCTGAAGAATCCTTATCAGGAACCATGGGTTGTGATTTCTAAGGTGTTCTTGTATAAGTAAGGTTATATTTGTCTATGGTGATAAATTTAAGTCAACCTTAGCAAACAAAAGGATTTTGCATATTAAATATATTCTATAATTCATGGCTTAATGAGCAAAGCCATTAGAGAACATATAAGCTATTATCGTAATCGAAATATAGTGGAGCTATATGGATGCCAAGTCACCTGGTTTAGAGGGTTTTGGACATATCTAAGTTTCATGTGGTATCATTTGATGATAAAACCACACAGACAAAGGATACTAGCCACATCATTATTAGCATGACATTATTTGAGTATGAACAAAGTGATATATTTAATTTGATATTAGCTCTTTTGTGAGAAAAGGTTTTCTTAGCTTATCATCTTTGACAAATAATGATGGATGGATGAATAATTATTATTTGCTTTGAGTTATTATGAATTTTATTCAATTTAAACATATCCCACCAAATGAATCTTATAATCAATATGACTATCATCAAGGAATGAGTAGATTTTGTTAACTTGTGCCCAGTCAAAAGACCCAGCTGAGAAGTTAACCCACAATGCATCCTCAGACAGTAGACTTAGACAATTGTTATTATGTCAGGGCCCATGCAAAAAGTATTTTTTTTTTATTTATCAAATTTATTGTCTCAAGAAGGCAGCCCTATGGCACCACATATATAGCATTATGGCACTATAAAAAAGAGATATTGGCTTATAAGTTGAGAAAATAGTGTTGCAACACCTAAGAGGCAGTGTTGAGGTGCTATAGGTTAGGAATTTTATCATCTAATCTGAGAGGTTCATTCCATGGCACTAAATTGGCAACATTGTGACACTATAAGATAGATGATTTTGATCAATAACTCAAAGAGTCAGGGCTATGGCGCTCTAATGAAAGTGTTACAGCACTATAAGATAGAGGATTTTGGGTCCTAACATGAGATGTTAGCACTGTGGCATCCGATTGGCAGCGTTGCAATGATAAGAATGTAGAATTTAGATTTTTGATATAGAGAGATCAGTATTTTTTTAAAAGTAATAAAAACTACAAAATTAATGTAGCATCACAACGCTTTAGATACAATGGTGCCATATTATGATTGCAAGTTTCACTTGTTTAAAACCTGAAAGGGTAGTGCTGTGGTGCTAAGAATATGGCATCATGCTGACAAGACACTTGATACATATGTTTAAATTCTCGATATCCTAGCACTACAGCGCTTTGTATCAGGAACATCATTTTTTGGGCAATTTTCTTAAGGAAAATTCACTAATTTCTCAAAACTTTGTCAACTTAACAATTTAGTAGTGCTAAAATTCATATTTTTTTTAGTGCAAAAGCACTCTTTTTTGTTGTTCCAAATCTAAGATCGATCAAGGGAGGGTGCTCTTCTCAGGCTAGAATGAATTCCAATGGTGAAGGCTTTTAGATTTGATGTTTCTTGAGATTTGTGTGCCTAAAATTTTTTTAACATAATTAGGTTCTTCTCCCTTACTTTAGATCCAAAATTGGCAGAGGGAGGACCATCATCTCACACCGAATCCAAGATCAATGGTGGAGGTCTGAAATTGGTAGTGTTTACAATAATTCTTTTCTATTTCTTTCAGTCATTTAGTACAAGAAGAGAGTGGAGAAAGTACATGAGAGCATTGAAAGGGTATATAGTGAAGAAAGTGCAGAAAAATGTTCAAGTTGTAGTGGAGAGTGAGAGGAAAAAAGAGAGGCCTGGGGGGGCAATTCTCCTCTTTTTATAGAAGATTCTCTAATAACGGGGTGGTTTTTTGCTCCATAATTGTTCCCACTGCTCCTCTCTAAGTGATTATTGCTATTGGGGCAAGAACAGTAACTTTTTGCTTTTAAAACTGAAGGTCATCATGATAGTATTATGGCGTTGACCTCACAGTGTTGTGGCACTATGTTATTTAAGTAGGCAACCGTTAATGGTGGTTTGTGTTTCTAGATGTCATAAGATGGAAACAGTGCCTAGGCACCATGATTTTAGCATCGCGGTGCTCTGGTGCATAGTGTTTTATTTTCTCTCTTTTTTATGCAAATAAATTGTCCCCCAATGAATGTGTCATGTCAATTGAACATGATGCATTCGTTGCCTTCTTTCTTCTACTTTTATTTAAACCCTACTCTTTTGGGTATGTTGAGTATATTTGTGTGTTTAAATCTATCCCCTTTGGATATTTATACTTAAATCCTATATTGGGTTTAAGCTTAGATTTATATCTGGCTCCTTTAGACATGATGGAATCTAAATTTAGGTTAAGATCTAGCCATTTGTACATAATAAATTTGATCTGACCCCTTTGGGCACGATGGATTCTTTTTTCAAATTTAGATCCAACCCTTTAGGTATGAAGGATCTAATTTTACCCCTTTAGGCATAATGAATCTTTTATTTAAAATTAGTTATATCCCCTTTAGGCATGTTGGATATGATCCAACCCCTTTGGGCATGATGAATTCTTTATTTAAATTTAGACCTGGCCCCTTTGGGCATGATGGATCTGATTTGGCCCCTTTAAGCATAATAGACCTTTTATTTAACTTTAGATATGGCTCTTTGGTCAGGTTTGATATAATTTGGTCCTTTTAGGCATGATGGATCTTGATTTAAATTTAGATCTGGACCCTTTTGGCATGATGGATTCTAGTTTAAACTTTAGATCTAGTCCCTTTTGGGCATGATGAATCTGATCTAGCCCCTTTGGGCATGATGGATTTAGATCCTTCAGACATGGTCCATCTTAATTTAAACTTTAGATCCAGCTCCTTTGTGCATGATGGATCCTAATCTAAACTTTAGATTCAGCCCCATTGGGCATGATGGATCTGATCGGGTCCATTTGACATGATGGATTTTAGTTATAAATTTAGATCTAACCTTTTTGGGCAAAATAAATTTGATTTAAATTTTGCTTGATTGGGCAACATTTCCTTTTGATGGGGGATCTTGCTTTGCAAGATATATAAAATTGTCTTCTATTAATAGAAGAATTTCACATGAAATATAAATATTTCCTTCGTAGTTACACATAATATCTTTTGAGATATTGTCCATTTATAGATGGCATAGGTCTGATGTGTTTGCATTGATAAGCTGATAAGCTCTACCTTCATAAACTTCTTTGATAATATAAGGTCCCTCCTAATTTGGATCAACTTTTTCACCAACTCGTTGATATGGAATGATGGGCCTTCTTCGTACTAATCTAGTTCATCTACTTTGATGCTTCATGGATGAATCATACGGTCATGAGAGTAGGTCATTCTTACTCTATATATTTTTACACTCTATTAGGCTTGTAGTCACACTTCATCTAGAGTTTCAACCTCTTCAAGTCATATTTGAACATTTTCCTCCATTATAAGCTCATTTTAAACTGCTATGTGAAGTGATGGTAGCTCTACTTCAAGAGGAAAAATTGCTTATGCTCCAAAGGCTAAAGAGTATGGCATTGCTTGTGTAGTAGCTTTTTTTTGTGGTATGATATGCCCACAATGCTGCCATCAATTTATCATGCCACTCTATTTTATTTTTAGAGAAAATTTTCTTGAAAAGTTTAACCAACATTTTATTGAATAATTCTGCAAGACCATTAGCTCTTGGATTATACATTGAGGAATATCGCAAATGAAGTGATAGATTTTGGCATTCTTGAAGGTTGTGTTATCTAATATAATTCTTTAAGGTATCCTAAATCAGTAGATGATGTGATCCCAAAAGAATTTTACTACATTGCTTGCTTTTACTTCTCTTAATGGAATTACTTCTATATATTTTAAGAAGTAATCAGTAGTGGCCAAAATAAATTGGTGTCCCCTAAGGATCTAACAGGCCAATTATATCAGCTTTCTAACTTTTGAATGGCCAAGATGTTACTATTGGGTGTAAAGCATTAGGTGGGTGGTGCAATGTGTCTGTATGTATTTAACATTGATGAAACTTCTTTCCATTCATCTCAATACAGTCTTGAACCATGTCGGGCCACTAATATCCCATTTATTTAATTTTGATTTTTATTTTAAACCCAAATTGGTGTGTACTACATAACCCTTTTAGACTTCAGCCATTATTTTCTTGGCTTCATTTGGTCCTAAGCATCTCAACCACATTTGGTTGAATGAGTGTCGATATAATATATCATTCATAAGAGCATATCACAATGCTCTTTATGAAATTTGATGAGCTTTGATTTATCCTTTGGCAATCCACCTCCTTTAAGATAAGTGAAGAGTGATTCTCATCGGTCTTCTTCTACTATTATCGTAAAGGTTTATTGGCTTTCTTTAGCTTCAAAATCTTGCAAGAGTGTTGGTGCCAACACTATTCTACTTTGGACTATTATTATAATTGGCTCTCCCTGAGGGTCTATCATTTTTTTAGCTAATTTAGCTAATGCATCGGCTTTATCATTATCTTGATGTGACACCCTTATAATTATCACTTTAGGGATTTATTTTAGAAACTCTAAGGCATGCTTAAAATAAAGCATCAATTCAGGCTTATTTATCTTAAAAGACTTGATTATTTATCAAATTATGAGTTAGGAATCTCCGTAAACATGAAGTTTCTTAATTCCATATTAATGGCTAGATCTAGACCCATAATTAATGCTTCATATTTAACCTCGTGTTAGCTCAAAGTTTCATCAAACTATATGAATATCAGAGAATACCTCCTTACGGTGTTATAAATATTAAGCCAATTCTGACATGTACTATAAGTAAACTAAGCAGTTTAACTGGCTTCATTGATGAAGCCCCATCAAAGTAGAGTTTCCATTCTGATGGTTGTTGAGCTTCTTTTACTAAATTATTTATTCATCAATATGATGAATAACATGAGTAGAGAGTTTGCCGATAAGGGATGCACAGCTAGAAAGTCAGCCAAAGCTTATTCTTTTATAGCATTTTGTGGGACATATGTTATATTGAATTGAAGTGACTGAACTACCCATTTTACTAAGAGACCAGTTAAGGTAGGTCTAATCATTAGCAACTTAAGAGGGTCGACTTTAGATATCAACATTATTTTATGTGATAACATGTAGTGCTAAGTTTCTGGATTACAAATATCAATGCTAGGAACTACTTCTCAATAGAAGAATATTATATTTCAGCTCATATTAGACATCAACATATATAGAATAGGGCATTTTCCTTTCCTTTGTTATTATTTTGTAGTGGCAGAGCTCCAAATGATTCTTCTAAAGCTAATGTATATAGTATCAATAGCTTCCCTATTATTGGTGTTGCCAAAATTAGAAGATGCAACAAATATTATTTTATGTTGTTAAATACTTTTTGACAAACATCATCCCATATAAAAGGTGCATCTTTTTTATTAGTAGGGTGAAACGTTGACATCTCCCTGAAATAATAGAACTAAATCTTGTAATGTAAGCCAATTTGCCTTATAGTGAGCATAGTTGTTTTAAGTTCTTAGGTGTTGTCATTTCTATTATTGCTTTAATTTCAAAGAGATTAATTTTAATTCCTCTATGGCACACAATAAAGCCTAAAAAATTTTTGGAAGTCATACCAAACACACATTTCAACGAATTCATCTTTAAGTTGAAACTTTGAATCTTATCGTATACAACTCTTAAGTCATTTATGTGTTCATTTTTATTTTTGTTTTTGAGAACTAAATCATCAATATAACATTCCACATATCTATGCATGAGGTCATCAAAGATGCGAGTCATTGCCCTAAGTATGTAGCATTGGCATTTTTCAAGCCAAATGGCATCACTTTATAGTAATATATGCCAATTGGTGTGTAGAAGGATGTATGATTTTCATTCTTTGTAGCCATTTTAATTTGATTATAGCTCGATGATCCATCCATGAAGAAGAACATAAAATAGTTAGAAGTATTATCCACCATGAGTTTCGCATTAGGCAATGGGAAATCATCTTTTGGGCATGCCTTATTTAAGTCTTGGAAATCAATGCAAATACAAATTTGTCCATTCTTTTTTTTCTTATTGAGACAATATTGGCAATCCAGTCAACATATTTCTCTTCCCAGATAAATCCTTCTTTGATGAGCTTTTTGGTTTCAATTATTACTTGCTCTTTGATTTCTAATCGCATTCTCCTTAGTGCTAATTTTATTAGTTGTGCACATGCTTAATGGCAAGTTTATGTAAACATCTAGCGACAAGCCTAGCATTTCACTGTAATTCCATGTGAAGTAATCTTTATATTTACAAAGTAGTGCTTTTAATTTCTCCAACCTTTTTGATGTGAGGTTAACACTAACAAAAGTCGGTCTATGCTCTTCTTCAGTACCCAGGTTAAGTTCCTGGACTTCATCAACGGCAGTTTGATTTCCTTCCTTGAATTCTTTTGGGGCCTCTTTGAGGTCAATGATTAGTTCTTCTTCAAGTATATTTTCATTTGAAACATTCTTTTTTTTTTTGTAGTTTCCATAAGGGCTTCCTCTTTGCAGGATATGGAATAGCATGAGTTCATTGAGGGAGATTCCAAATCAATATATCATAATCTCCATGTGCTGAATTTTTCATATCTTATGGGATTTTGGGTATTATCCCCTTACAAGAGCCTATTAAAAAACCTAGCTTTTATGCTTGATTATATAGGCTGAATGTTATTTTTAACTAGTCTCTTTAAAGCAGGTAAGAAGTATTGAGGAATCACTTTTGAAATATCTTCTTTCTTGAAATCTTCTTCTTCCAACAACATTTGTGTGGGATTAGGGGTTCATTCTTTTATTTTGTAGAAGAGAATCCAAATGTTCATAATAGCCTCTTCTAGGAGGGACATAAAAAGTTTTTAGTTGTTCTATCTCCTCACTTCTTAAAGTTGTTAAAACTTTTATGTGTGCCTGTGGCAATATAGTTATTTTCATAGCCTTGATGGAGATTCGAGATTCGAGTACCCTTGTTAGAGAAACATGATTTTCCTATAATTGCTTTATCAACTTACTAGTGCAAGCTTCTTTTGTCCTTTGGCTAGTTGAGGTTTTCTTAGGTTGATAAAATATCAGCTCATCTTCATCATTTTCAACATCGCTACCAAGATGAGATATTACTTTGGAGTGCTTCGATTCACTAGTACTTTTACCCTTTCAGTGATTATTTTCAGTATTAGTTTAATAGGTGGACCGCTTATTTTTGAGCTTTTGACTTCTTCTACCTTCTTAGGTATGAAGTACTTGGCATCATCATAGGTCTTGATTTTATGTATCAATAATGGATTCATGTCACCATCAATTCAATACTTTTCATCATTTTGAATATACATCATACATTGATGAAGAGTTGAAGGCATTGTGTCATATTCATGAATCCATAGCCTACTAAGAGTGCTTTGTAACCAACTTGGGATTCAATCACATGGAATATAGCTTATGTGTATAATTTTTTGAAGCATATGGATAGGACAAGAGACCCTAAGGTTTGCTATCTTTATTCAGTAAATTCTATATAAATATTGTACTTTTATCTAAGTAGCGGGCATTTAAAGCTAGTACTCATAGCTTTTTAACTGTTATAAGATTGACTGAAGCACCTAGATCAACCAATATCCTTTTTATTCAAACAATGCTACTTTTAGCTATAACATAAAGGGGTCAATTATGTTTGGTCATCCCTAATAGCAGGTCATTCTTACTAAATGTAATGGTTGCAAACTTTTGAGAGGTTAAGTCCTCTTTCTTTTTTTCTTCAGTGAAGAATGCTTCATATTATTCTGGATTTTGTAAGTCTTTGATTAATGCCTCATGTAATGGAAAAAAGTATTTATTGTAGGAGATTTAAATGGACATATTAGTAGAGTGGTAGAAGGTTTTAAAAGTATTCATGGTGGTTATGGATTTGGAGTGACTATTGAAGAAGGTAAGATTATATTAGATTTTACTTTAGCCTATGATTTTATAGTTGCTAATACTTCATTTAAAAAAAGAGATGAGCATATTATTACTTATAAAAATGGATCTAATAAAACACATATTGATTATTTTCTAATAAGAAAAATAGATCTTTTAGATTGTAAAGATTGTAAAATCATTCCGAGTGAAAGTTGAAGTACCCAACATCAACTATTAGTTTTAGATTTTAAGAAAAAAAATTAAGTTATTATTCTAGGATTAGATGGGGGTACTTAAAGAACACCAATACAAATATTTTAAGATCAAGCTACATGAGCTTAGAATTTAGGATGTTTATAAAGAAGCTAATGTTATGTGAAAAAAGTACCAAGTGAAATTAAGCAAGTTGTAAAAAATATGCTTGGAGAATTAAAAGAAAAAGCTTCTTTTAATAAAAATAGTTGATGGTGGAGTCAGAATGTGCAAAAAAAGATAAGAAATAAGAAGCATTGTTATAAAACTTGGTTTGAATCTAAAAACTCAGAGAATTGGGAAAGATATAAAGTGGTCCATAGAGATTTTAAGAAAGCAATATATGATGCAAATAGTTTAGCTTTTAGTGATTTATACAATAGATTTGATACCAATGAAGGTAAAAGATGTATGTATAAGTTAACCAACCAAAGAGATAGGAGAAGTAAAGATCTAGTTTAAGTGAGGTGTATTAACGATGAAAATTATAAAGTGGTTTTCTTAGAAAAGGATATGGAAAATAGGTGGATGAAGTATTTTGATAAAATTTTCAAGGAAGGATTTGAAAATATGATTGATTTTAGCAACCTTAATACCCTAAACAAAAATATAGAATTTTCTTTTAATCGTCATATTAGTAAATTTAAAGTTAGAGAAGCTTTAAAGAAAATGAAATGTGGAAAAATAGTATGACCTGATGATATCCCAATAGAAGTGTGGAAATGTTTAGGAGATTAAGGAATTTCTTGGCTTACAAATCTTTTTAATGTTATTTTAAAGACTAAAAAGTTGTCAAATGAGTGGAAAAAGAGTTTGTTGGTTTCTATATTTAAGAATAAAGGTGATGCACAAGAGTGTGCAAATTATAGAGGAATTAAGTTAATGTGTCATACAATAAAATTATGGGAGAGAGTAATTGAGCATAGGTTGCGATGTGATACAAAAATGTCTCACAATAAGTTTGGTTTCATGCCAGGTAGATCTACTATGGATGCTATACATTTGTTAAGAGGTTTGATGGAGAAGAATAGAGAAAGTAAGGAGGATCTACATATCATATATGTTGATTTAGAGAAAGCTTATAATAAAGTTTCAAGAGATGTTCTTTGAAGAGTTCTAAAAAATAAAAGAGTTAATATTGGTTATATACAAGTCATTAAGTATATGTATACTAGAGTTGTTACTTGTGTCCAAATACAAAGAGGATTGCAAAATATTTTTCTATTTTAGTTGGATTACATTAAGGATTAGCTTTAAGCCCTTATCTTTTTGCTTTAGTTAAGGATGTTCTTACTATGCATTTACAGGAAGATGTACCTTGGTGTATGTTTTTGCTGATGATATTCTTCTTGTTGATAAGACTAGAGAGGGAGTCCAAGAGAAACTTGAATTATGGAGGTCAACCTTAGAGTCTAAAGGTTTTCATTTAAGTAGATCTAAAACTAAATATAAGGTGTGTAATTTTAGTTGTAGAAGTTCTAGTGGTAGTATTGTGACATTAGGTGAACAATTCATTAAAAAGAGTGAGTGATTCAGATATCTTGGCTCTATTGTTCAAAATGATGGTGCAATAGATGGAGATGTTATTAGTAAAATTCAAGTTGGATGGTTGAAATGGAGGTCCTCTAGCCTGTTGTGTGATAGAAAAGTTCACTTAAACTTAAGAGAAAGTTTTATAAGATGGTGGTAAGACCTGTAATGATTTATGGTCCAGAATGTTAAAGAGAAGCGTAAGACTAAGTTAAGTGTTGCATAGATGAGGACGCTCAGGTGGATGAGTGGCTTTACTCTTAGAGATAAAATGCAAAATGAGTATGTTTGCGAAAAAGTTAGAGTAGCTCCAGTGGCAGATAAGATTAGAGAGAGTCGCCTTAGATGGTTTGGCTACATAAAGCATCGGCCATCCGATGACCTGGTTAGGAGAGTAGATGCATTATATTTTCCTTATGTTAAGAAAGGTAGAGGTAGACTTAAATAGACTTGGTTAAGATGTATACATAATGACTTTAGTATACTTGACTTTAATGATAATTTAACATATAGTAGGACACAATGGAGAAGAAGAATTCATGTAGCCGACCCTCATAGTGGGAAAAAGGCTTGTTATTATTGTTGATTAATGTCTCATGTATATCTTTAGACAACATGAGAGCATCATAGATACTTAGTAAAGCAGGGATCTTGTGTAAATACACCAGAATAATATAGTCTACTCCTATTTTGGTATACTTTTGAGGTATAGTCGGTAGAGGGGGTAAGGCATTTTCATTAATTTTAATTTCTTTGCCTTTATCACTAACTTTTCAATATAGAGGTGGAGAGATTCATTTTATGTTCCTTAATTGGACTTGGGCCACTTCTTCTATTTGATCTTCTTTATCAGAAGAAGCCTCTAAATCATATGCCCTCTTAAAATTCTCAGAGCTTTAAGGACTTTTAGAACTACTACCTACTTTAGGATGTGGTTTCCTTAAGCTTGACTTGACACTTTATTTTATGCCATTTCTTTGTGAAAGCATAATTCTTCCTCAAAGTAAGTTGAAATCATAATCACATTTATAACATGACATGTTTCTTTTAGAATTTATTTTTTAGGTTCTTCTATATCAAGCTTTAAATGGGTCAGGTATTCTTCTAACTTAACTAGCCTTCAAAGAGGTTGTTCATATTCCTCTAAAGGTCAATCATCTTTTGAGTTTCAGACTTTAGCTTTTGAGTCATCCTTTTTTTCTTTGATTTATAGGGCTTTAATGAAGAAGGCTGTTTACTTTTTGCATGTTTATTTATATTATATAAAAATTTCCCCCCATTGGGGAAGAGCATTTTTGTATCAAGTTCAAGATTTAAAAAATTCTTCTATCGAATACCTTCTATTGTTAGAAGAATATTAATAATTTTTTAGTCTTTTTTAAGATGAAGGTCTCCCAACCACCTTCCTCTTCTTCTTGTGTTTGGTGGGTTTTGCCCTTATCCCTTATACTCAGAGATTCAACATTTTTATCTTTTGCATCTTGGACTAGGCATGTTGTAATAACTTTCACCATTTCTTTTTTAGAGTTATTTAATACAATATATAATAAGGTGAGTTATCCATTTTGATAGCTCTTTTCTACCCAATCCTTGGAGGCTAAACAATGTTTAATTGGATGACACATGAGCTTATGAAATGGATAATAATTGGGATCATCAATCTTGTCTACCTGGTTTGGCCATCGTGGCTCTGGCAATTATACTCCTAATTTTAGGGCATGTCTAAAAATTTTAGTAGTACATTCTCTTTTAAATGAGCACTACTTGGACATTTTCTCTTGGAGGGTTGATCCTTTTTTTCATCCTCAGCCAGCTTTGCTATTTGTCACAAGGATGCTACTAGTCGTAAGGTTGTCGTACCTCCATTTTCTTTCTTGTCCACTATGAATGTGAATGTTGTATTCACATCATTCTTTTTTGAGTAACCAGACTTTGGTTATTTCTATTTTCCAAAGGAGTTGTTATTGTTATAATCGATATTAAGCACTTTTTGTTTGGGCAACCTTTCAAACTTGGCCATGTGATCCAGTAATTCTTGGAATGTGTTAATTGTAGCCATAGCTAGACATGGGATCATTTGATCATCAATATTGCCCATGAGGAGTTCTACAACATGCTTTTCTATGAGCTATTGGTCACATCTTAAGGTTAGATTTCTCCATCTAGTAATATACTTGGCAACACTCTCATCTTTCCTTGTCTTTTCTAAGATGAGATCTACAATAGTTACTTTCTTTGTTGCTCTTGCAAATCTTTTGATGAAAAGTGTTTCTAGCTCAGCGAAAGGTTTTATTGAGTAATTAAATAACTCAGCATACCATTTGAAAGTTGTGTGTGTAAGGCTACTAACGAATTATCGTAGTAGTAGGGCATCATTTTCTCTAGTATTTTCACATGATGCTTTAAATTGAGCTAAGTGTTACCGCAGGTTTTTCATGCATGCAAAGGTATTAAACTTCGGCATAACATACCCTTTAGGGTACTATACTTGGTCATATTTAGTCGAATATGGCTAGCCTTTTCCAATTAATTGCTCAGTAGTTTTTGAAGCTATCGCTGTTTTGACCTTTTAACTGATGAGATCTTTCATTTGGGATTTGTTGGTAACATCAGCTTCTTGATAAGTGTTCATTATAGCTTCCTTGAAGGTTCTGGCTTTGTGTTGTACCTATTGGTAGATTAGGCACAGCATTTTGTATGCCTCCCATTTCAACTGTTGGATTATTCATTTATGGAGAATTTCCTAGAGGTAGTAGCTATGTTGCAGTTGCTCTGAGGTTAAGCTGACCAAATAGCTTTTTCATCAGCCCACTCATCTAATTGAGCTAGTTGTTTAGTTGGCTGATTTCTTAATCTCTCCTTTGATGTTAAGAACCCATCTATTGTTGTAACCTTATTATAATGTATGTTAACACTTCAGTCACTTCCACTTCTACTTCAGCTTCGCTTTTAGGTTCTTGGTGACTTGAGCATCCTTATTGCACTTCTTGATTCTATTGTTCAGGTACTACACCTTTATTTCATAGATGTATGTCAACCATATGAACAACTTTGATCTCCATGTAATTTATATCTTCATTATTTGGAGATCAAAATTTTGTTGTTTTTCATTAACTAGAAAATCTTCATCTTCCTAGAAAAGTTGGTCACCATATCATCATCCACTAGCTGGCTCTTTTTGGATTGACATTTCCAATTGATGATAGGAGAGTGTGTTCCTTTATCATCTGCTCAGGTTGGCTTATCACCTATTACTTGGGATTCTTTTGGTGCCCAAATTAATCAGGACCTTCGAGTAGTAGATCTTTAGGAATATATCCCATATGTCACACCCTGGTGTTCACCAGATTCCTGTGGTAGTTGCTTAGACCTTCCAACAACTGACCACGTAGTGTTCATGTATCTAAGGATTTATTATCAGTGTTCACTGACTATAGTGCCTATAGACTTTGAGTCTTTCTACAAATGGGCAAAATATTTTTGAATATTTCTACCTTTTTTAGGGTAGGAATTTGTTGGGTTGGTGACCTGGCTCACTAACATTTTTATTCTTCTTCAAAGGTTTTTATTTTTAGCAGCCTTCAAAACCTTGTAGATTTTGGAGGAAATAGATTTCTCCTTTCATGGTTTACTTTGTGGATAGGTATGTGAATGTCTATCCTAGAATGACTTCTTTATTGCTCCTCCTAGGCTATTTCTTTTGACTTAGTGGAGCATATCAAAGCTATTATGTGGGTATATTTGCTTCCACTAGTGGGTCATATTATTGTTTGACATAAATGAAAAACTCGATAGCTCTATGACCAACATTGTATTTTCTATAAGCCCTCTTGGACATGTTAGTGCCCGAGGAAGATGCCTCATGGTCATTCTTGCCCGGAGTAAAGGTAGCATCATATGAGGTAGTATGTTCCCCTGATGCTCTACTGAGTCGATTGACTATAATGGACTTTAATTTGGGCCTTACAGCCAACTTATCCTTAGCAGGGGTAGTTGGCATTGCCTTTGATAGTCTATCAAAGACAGAAGCCCTCTTTGAGTTCTTGACTTTAGGGTTGGGCACGTTCAGAATGATTATGTTCATCTTCTTTCCCTTATTGAATGCCTTTAATACTATGGGCTTAGTGATAGGTCCAACTGATAGAAAGTGGACATCCTCAAAGATTGTTCTAAACTGGAGAGTAGCTCTAGCAGAATTAGCATTAATTATGGATTGAGGGAATCTTATAGTGAATCTTTCACCGAGCTTGATAGTCATCATGTTCTTGATGTTTACCATTTGAGAAACCTGGTTATAGATCTTAAAATTTAAAAATAGTATAACACTTTATTTGAGACTATGATGGCACATCATACTTTCCACTAGAGATGGAGAGAGAAGTAATCCCTAACAGAGTTGCCAGAAATCTAATTGCTAAAAAAACACCTTTGAGGATGTCTTCTACCACCTTTATTAAGGTGGGGAGGAGTATGCCTTTTCATGAGATAGATTAGTATATATGTTCAACCAAATTTCTCCTAACATTATGTCAGGGTTTATTTAGATCTAGGTTCTACTTCCTATGAACACAAGCCTTCATAATTAATTACCCCTCTTACCGTAGTAAGAGAGCACTCTCGATTAAGGTTGTAAAATAAAATATATCTTATTGATATGAATCAGTGTCTAGTGATGCATACTATGGAATAAATGACTATCATTTAACTTAAAGTGTATATTAAGAGGATGATGACACACTCGATCAAGATCCCATGATTCCTTCATCCTGGACGATCGTCAAGTTAGTCAAAGGAAATAGTTCCTGACCGAAGAATCCTTATCAGCAACCATGGGTTATGTCATCTAAGGTGTTATTATAGAACTAGGTGATATTTATCTAAGGTAATAAATTTAAGTCAACCTTAGCTAACAAAAGGCTTTTTATCTATTAAATATTTTCTATTATTCATGGCTCAAGGAGAAAATCCATTAGGGAACATATGGGATATTACCATAACTAAAATATAGTGGAGCTATATGGATACCAAGCCACCCAATCAATGGGTTCTAGTCATATTTGCATTTTATGTTGTGTCATTTATTGACAAACCACACAGATAGAGGACACAAGCCATGTCCTTATTGGCATGAGATTATTTGAGTAGTGATATATTTAATTTGACATTGGCTCTTTTCTGAGCAAAGATTTTCTTAGATTATCATCCTTGATAAATAATGATGGATGGATGGATGATTATTTGCTTTAAGTTATTATGAATTTCATCTAATTTAAGAATATTCCCTCTGAATGATTTTCTATAATGAACACAGTTATCATCAGGAAATGAGTAGGCTTTGTTAACCCCAACCTAATTATGAGACCCAACCGAAAAATTAACCCGTGAAGCATCCTTGAGCAGTAAACTTAAGCAATTGTTATTATGTCGGGGCTCATTCAAAAAGTATTATTCATTTATCAATTTTATTGTCTCTAGAAGGCAGTGCTACGGTGCCAGATATGTAGCTATGTGGCACTATAAAATAGAGATATTTGGCTTATTGCTCGAGAAAATAGCATTGTAGTGCCTGAGAGGAAACACTGTGGTCCTATGGGTTAGGAATGTTTTATCATCTAACCCAAGAGGTCATGTTGCGATGCAAAACTGGCAGTGTTGTGGTGCTATAAGATAGAGAATTTGTTATCAACAACTCGAGGGGTCAACATTGTGGGACTCTATTCACAATGTTGCAGTGCTATAAGATAGAAGATCTTTTGAGTCCTAACTTGATATGCTAGCATTGCAGTCCCCGATTGGCAGTTCTATAGTGCTAATAATGTAGAAATTAGATTTTAGATATAGAGAGATCGATATTTCTTTTTAAGTAACAAAAACTACAAAATTAGCGTAACACTGTGGCGCTTTAGATATAATGCTGCAACATTTTGAAAGCATGTTTTGCTTATTTAAAACTCTAGAGGGTAGCATTGTGGCACTAAGAATATGGCACCATTATGCTAAGACATGGGATACATATGCTTAAATTCCCGATAGCCTAGCATTGCGGCACTATGTCCCAGCGCAGAGGCACTACATATCAGGAACACCATTTTTTGGGCACTTTTCTTGGGGGAACTTCACAAATTTCTCAAAATTTTGGTAGCATAACAATCTAGCAGTGCTAAAATTCACACTTTTTTTAGTGCAAATGCACTCTTCTCCTTTGTTCCAGATCCAAAATCGATGGAGGGAGGGTGTTCTTCTCAACATGAACCAAGTTCAATGATGGAGGCCTTCAAATTTGATGTTTCTTAAGATTTGTGTGCATACAATATTTTTTAACATATTTAAGTTCTTCTCCCTTGATCTAGCTCTAAAATTGATGGAGTGAATACTGTCGTCTTGCATCGGATCCAAGATTAATACTGGAGGTCTAAAATTGATAGTGTTCATAATGATTCTTTCCTATTTATTTTAGTCATTTCATGTGAGAAGTGAGTGGAGAGAGTACAGGAGAGCATAGAGAGGTTATACAGTGAACAAAGTACAAAAAAATGCCCAAGCTATAGTGGAGAGTGAGCGAAAAAAGGAGAGGCCTAGGAGGGCAATTCTCCTCTTTTTATAGAAGATTCTCCACTAACAAGTCTATCCATAACCATTCCACTGCTTTATGGTGGAATGGTAGTTTTCGCTTTTAAAATAGTGGCCTCAATGTGAAGAATTTAGCTAATGATTTTTGACTGCCAAAGCGCCATGTGCTTGGAGAATGCTTTACTTTTTTTATGCAAACACTTTGTTATATAGCTATGAAAAGTTAACTTAATCAACTGATAGTTCATCAAATGTCTATGTTCATTCTAGCATTTCTAGATTTCATACGATTATTTAAGAATACAAATGGCTTAAACATGTCACCTTAGTTAATTTATTAAAATCAAATACACTCCCTAAGATATTTGCATCTCAATATTTTCTAATCTTAAAATTTTCATAGTTTAAAAAATAATATATAAATCACATAATTAATAAAGTGATAGGCCTTAGTTTAATTTGAGATTTGTAAGGAGCTAGCTTTGTATCCCATCACAATCATATGAGTTCCTTAATCACAATTTGATATATGCACATAGTAGATGTTATGATAGGACACACCCATTGTAAATTCATTTGGATTGTGGTGTAACTAGATTATTTTGCTACAAACTCCCTTTATTGTATAGTTATTTATATGGTAGATAAAGTGATGTTTGGTGTGTATTGATTTGGTTATTTTTTTCTAAAGTAAAATTAATATTTTTATAGGGTGCACATTTATTCATAAGTTTTTTTAATAAGGGCCAAGAATCAATGTTAAAATTATCAAATAAAAGACAAAATTATTATTTAACACTATAAAATGATAAGCCATTTCTAGTTTTTGGTACATTACAAAGTGCTTGGTTTAGTTAGAAGAAATTTATATAGTATGTGATGACCTATGTATTATTAATATTTCACCATACACATTTCTAATTAGAAATGCATTTTATATGTTATAAGACCTAAGTAATGGTTCTCAATTAGTTCAGTTTCAAAGTCCAAAATGTACTACTTTACATAGGAGATGTAGATGTAGTTTAAATTCTAGGCATTACAAGAATACTTAAAGAAAAAAGAAGGCATTAAGGCTTGACATAAGTATAACCAAGTCTTAAAATTATACCAAATAAAGGTGATATGGTGAAAGTACTAAGATCTCACCATCTACTCAAAATATCATTCTTGACATAAAAAATATCAATATGTCTTTTAAGTCGCATCTTCTTGAAATGCTAAAGGCCAAATTAACCTAAATCATTGTGTTAGACTTAGAAAAATCTTAAGAATAACTATGAGAGTCACTTGCAACCATTCATATCTTTTAGGTTTGACTTTATTTAGCCTTAATTCAAACCTTTTTTACTATTTTAGCATAGTCATTCTCTTGTGGATCTCTTTCAATTAATCAATCTATCCCATTGATTTAAATTTGTGTAAATAATTATGATGCTATAAAGATTTTGTTGACCATTCACAAAACTAATCTAGAAACTTGACTTTTGGCAATGTCAAAGACACTCACTTATCCTTAGCTAATTTAAATCATTAGCCAAGTAATTATCTTAATAAATTAACTAATCTCTATAGAATGGTAATGAAAAAATACTACTGGATACCTTGAAAAATGCCTAGTCAACCTAAGACTAATAAGGTCAATCCAGCTAAATTTGGATCAAATAAAGTCATAACTCAATGCCTAATCATATGTACTTTTAAATTGATCGCTCAAATTGAACAATAAATAAATGTATGTATTTATAACATTTCATTCATCAATTAGGAAAATTACACTTTTGTCAACCCAACTAACATAAATTGGACCAAACTTGGCATAACCATCCCCTTGGATATGTAAGCCGCACTAAATATGTGTAATCTTGATATGTTTTGGCATTTATGAGGCTTTATGTATGGTATCTAAATGTTGGTAATCATGTGTAAGTGTTGGTTGAAAATATGTGAGTTATTGTGTTTAATTTTATAGGTGTGGATCTAACGCCTTCGATGCTGCCTTTTTGGGGCCTCGATGATACACTATATAGGTTTTAGCATTTAGGGACCAAAAGTTGCTAGCTTGATGTATATGACATTATAATTGTGTTGTTTGGTTCATAGTGTCGCGGCATTGTGAAATGATTATATTATTTTCTTTTTAATTTCTATAATAGTTTTCTCCATCAGGGATCAATCCTTTAGAGTATTATACCTATTTAAACACCTATTCTGACCTAATGAAGAATTATTTTGGCTTTGTGTGAGAAACTTAAAGTGAAAACTCTTTAATTGGAGCTTGGTGTCAACCATCCAAGAGATTCAGTGATCGCTCGCTACCATTCTACTTAAGAGAGTAGAATTTTAGTCTTCTTCCACCTCGATGAGTGGAAGATCTTAATCTCTCTTCCACTTTTGGTGAGTGGAAGAACATTGATGCATCTCTTTTTCCACATCTGTTATGTGTCCTTCTCTCCATGATTGCACTTCACTAATTTTGGCATTAAAGTTCAAGGTTTGGAGGTGTAGTGAATGTGTTTGCAGATAATCCATATCAAATCCAAACAAGGTTAGTTATGTATCTTGGATTTTCTGTAATTTATTTTATAGAATTTGTAATTTTGTTTAGAAATGCATGTTAAATATATGTGGTAGGAAATTCTATGAATGTTTGTGTTACTACCAACTAGTTGTCTCTACTTATAAAGCCTAGCCTTTTCTTTATTTAACTTTACCATAAGCCATCATACTTGAGTAATAACTTGAGTAAGAGAGAGTTCACTAAATAGCCTAGCTAGATACTAACCTTACATAAAAAATTAAAATTATATCCTTAAAGATCTTATATTTATTTCTTTTTTTAAGTGTGCTTAATATTTTGTAATATCCACAAGTCACTTTGGGTATATTGAAGGATAGTCCATTTCAAAATTTGTGCATCACATTAATATTAATTTTAGTCCAACTATCACACATTTTAAAATTTTTATTTAGAGTGTCATAAATTGCATCTTTGTATTTACACCATGCCACTTAAATTCATCAGTTCAGACCAATTAGAGGACTTAACTAGAATACTAGATGAGATTTCCATGAGAACTAAAGAGAAATTCACTAGGGTAGAAGACCTACTCATGAATCTCACCACACAAATTCAAACCTTGAGTACTATGCTTCAAACCCCACCAACTATACCACATCTAGATGACTTAGAGCCCATAGAAGGGGAAGACATTAAACTTTTTAGAGATGAGTATCCTGCAAGAAGGAAAACTTAAGGAACACCCTTAGATAAGACCATCCTAGGATCTATGAAACATCACAAGAACCTACAAAAATAAGTTAAAATATAACCCCCAACATATGATGGTGTTCACGATCCCAATAAATTTTTAGATTGGTTAATCTAAATAGACGACTTCTTTGATTGGTATCATATAGATGATTACCAATGGATAATATTTGCTAAAATGAAACTATTAGGTCATGCAAAAATTTATTGGAATCATATTTTAGCTAAAAAAGAGAGATACAGAAGAAACCTCATGACATGAGTAGAAATTAAAGAAATCATAAGAGCAAAATATTGTCCTATAAAATATGATAAAGGGCTCCACAAATAATTGACTACTCTAAAGCAAGAGACTATGTCAAGAGTAGAATATATGTACTTAATTACTAAAACTCAATGCACTCATCAAGAATGGCAAATTGCTAATAAATTTGTCACCAATTTAAGAGGAGATAGTAGGACTGAAGTAGAACTTCATAATACATTGACCTTAGAAAATGCATGTTGACCTCATTTTTAGGATGAGCTCTCAACCCCTCCATCTTAGATGTAGGACTTCTTCTAGACACTAAGAGTTCCGTAGTCTTAAGATACTTCTAGTGATTAGGTGAACACTCAAACCTAACCCTGGAGATTAGAAGAGTTAGCCATAAGAATAGGTCATGCCTTAGGAGTGTTAGGAAAACTTGTCTACCCTGTAGCTTAAACCAACTCCTCACTTCCTTCTATCAAGTCAAACTCCAAATTAATTCAAAATAAACTCCAAATTCAAATCAACTTCAAACTCCAAGCCAACTTCAATTCAAATCAGCTTCAAATGCAAACCAATTCTAAATCAAATCTCAAATTAATTCCAACTTAATTGATTTTCTCAAAACTTAAATTAATTCTAATGGATTTTCTCAAATCATGAATCAAATCTCAAATGACTGAAACCCATGATTGAATTCCAAATCCCAAAAATCATTCATAAGCCCTTTGATTTTATCCTATGGACTTAGCCTAAATCAAATTCAAATCAATTCAAATTCAAAATATTTTCTCATAACCCATTTATATTCTCATTTAAATTCACAAATATAAATGAAATATAAATTCAAATACCCAAAACCAAATTCAAAACTCAAATCCAAATCTAGTCAAAATTCAACCTAAGCCTTTCAAGTCAAATTCTTGAACTTAGCCAAATCAAACTCAAATCAAGTCAAACCCTTAATTTTTTCTTCATGATTCAATCAATCCTTCAATCATGAATCCAAATATAAACACAAACTTCAATCATAAAACCAAAACTAAATTCAAAAATAAAACCCAAATTAAACTCATATTCATCCCTTGAACTTGAAATTGTCAAATGAATCAAAACCCATTTGACTTCAAATCACTTGCAAATGGATTTACATTTCAATCATAAGTCCATATGTGAGTTCAATGAAACTTGATTCAAGCCTTGATCAAGTCAATTGACCCACTAAGGCTCACTTGACCCAAAGTGACCTAAAGTACCTTTTTTGAGCCAAATTCTTATCCTACCTAAATTGGATTGAACTAAGCCCACCTAAGCCTCACATTGTGAGTAACAATCATCATGAGATGATCAAACACTCAAATTGGGTCAAACCAAGTCAAACCTAAGGGTTGACCAAGTCAACACTTAGCCAAAATGAAACCCAAACAAGCAAAAATCCACCATAGGCCAAATTGATTGAAACCATTGATCAAAACCAGTTTATGATCAATGTTTGAACTTGGCCAAGTCATCATTTGAGCCTAACCTAGCCCAATTAGCCACTTGACCCAAGTTGACTCGACTTGATCTAAAAATTCAAAAATGATCAAATCTTGATCTAAGCCAAATTGATTGAAATTAATGGATCAAGTTTATTCTAAACCACTTGTTGAACTTGACCAAAGCCTCAATTGGCCAACTAGATCCAACCTAGCCCAATTGACCATGAACCCAACTTGACCTAAAATGTAAAAGTGAGCCAAAATCAAATAAAACCAAAATTAAACCAAACCAAAACTACCAAAATATTTCAAATGACCAATGAAACCAAAACCAACCCATGACCTAACCCAATTAGGTCAAATGGATCAAATTGGTCAACTTGACCCATTTGACCTAAATGAAATCAAATGAACCAAAACCAAATACAAATCAAATTGACCCAACCCTTGATTTTGACCCAATTTGACCAATTGGTCAACTTGACCCAAGTTGACCCATTTTGACCTAAATGGGTCAACATGAGCCAAATGACATCAAATCAGCTCCAAATTCCTTGAAATTTGAACCAACCCAATTTCAAACTATTCTAAATCTACACAATGTGAAATCAAACCCAAATGACCATTTTAGCCTTAGGTCAAGGGGTAACCTATGGCCAATTCCACTTGGAAATTGGTCATATCCTTTTCATGGCCACTTGGCACCCTCTTAGTGGACCAAGTGGACACTAATGAGTGTGGTGGACATGACCCAATGGGTTTGGGTCAACCAAACCCAACCCAAGGCCAAAACTGACCACCCACTTGGAAATTCTCCACATGGGATCACTCCTCCACTCAAATGAGCACATGGGAACTTCACCACACCACTCCTCTGCAAAAATCGAATCACATGCCACTAAAAATGGACAAACCAACTCGCTCCATGGGATCAATTTGATCAAAATGACAAAACACCTCTCGGCCATCCGATCCTTGTAGGGGGAGATATACTTCACTTGAATTCAGATGATTCACACTCTATTGAGCTAAGGGAACTCAGAGTAAGCTCCTCCAAGTTTCTCCAAGCTTCTTCAAGCATTTCCCATTTCTCCATTTTCAGATTTCCTCAAGCCAAAAAGAGGGGAGCTCATTGAATTTTTCAACTCATCCATCACTCAACCAAAAGCCAATTGCTCTTGCAAGCACCCTCAGAGGACCCAATCGAGTTGATCCGAAGCTTCTTCCAAGCTTCCAAAGCATGGGAGGAGAGAGATAGACCAAAGCTGCAAGCCTAGGAGGAGGACTTTGGCCAATTGGAGGATCTACTCAACCTCAAGTCCTCAAACCTTCAACAAGGCTTCATCTCCACTAGACGAAGCTACCTTGATAGTTGGGAGCGCCGGTGTTAGCCTCTAATGAGGTACTATTCAAAACCAATCTTTGGTTAGATTTTCTTTGGCCCTTTGTGAAGAGAAGTGTGACCTCAAGTGAATTTGACCACTGGATGTCTTGCTTATCCTTTCTTGATGGTGTGTGATCAATCCCTACTCAATCCGAGCTCAATCAAGCTAGGATCAAGCCATAGAGGATGGATGATTGCCATCTCCCATAGGAGAGGGCAAGGATGAATCATGGACCATCCATCATGGGTGTTTTGGATGGACAGTTCTGATTAAATCATGTGAGATCCGCTGTTTAATCCCTTTAATACCGTGGGCTTGATCTTGACCGTCTGATCTTTGATCGGACAGTCCAAAGAAAAGCGCGTAGCACCACTGGCTAACTATGTAACTGATGTGACAACTTAAATAACAAATCCCATCATGCCACGTGGAAAGCGCATGCCACATCAGCGGTCCATGTGGCGTCGACGGAATTAGTTATATAATTAAAGATTTAATTATCTAATAATCATAGAATCTTCAAAAATATATAATTAAATGTAGAAAAATTAAAAAAATACAAACTCAAATGTATTTTGAAGATATTTCAAAGGGTAATAATATAAAATTAAATTAAATTGATTTTGAATAGTAAATTTTATGTAATTTGGGTTTTATTGAGAATTTAATTATGTTAATTACTCCCTAATTATTTCATTAATTAATTCCAAACTTCTCAAGTATGTTTAGTGGGATGACTTCTATCTCCTCTAATTTTCTTGGATTTATTAATGGTTTAATTAGGGTAATTGCTTGATTCACTCATAATTACCCTCTTAATTAATTAAATGATTAATTAACCTATTAAAGAGTGATAAATTCATTAATTAAGTTTGTTAATTACCTTAGATTAGTGAATGGACTTAGGGAATGAGATTAGGAGTTCTTTCCCAAATTTTTTTCTTAAGTTTATTTCATTTGGATAAAAAATATAATTAAGGTGCAAATTAATTAAATAGTTTAATCACTTTAGTAAATAGCTTAATTAACCAAACTCAAAATAAAAAATTAATCCAAAAACCTAATCACTTAATTAATTCTTTCTTGGGTAGATGCTTAGGTGTTCAATAACCTAAGTAGCTTAAGGAAATCATATCTAACCCATATGTGTGGGAAGGGTTATGAAAGTACTTAAATTAAACCCTTTAGCTTAATTAATCATTAATTATGAGCCAAATGCATTAGGCCCCTTTATTTCTTAGGTGCATTGCCGATTTAAATTCCTTATGGTTTTATGTCATACATTGGCTCATAATTATTTGGTTGAATATGTTAAAGTGGTGTAGGTAAGGGGTAATTAATGGACTTAATGTACATATTATCCTAAACAAAACATAAAATCAATCTAATGGTTCTAAAAATTAAACTAAATCAACTAAAAAATCAAATCAAACTAAAATCACACATGGGGAGATGGGTTAGGACTAGCAAACCTTTTCACATTTCCTAAAATCAAATCAAAATCAAATCAAAACTAAAAATTTCTGTAAATAATTTTGATTCACTTTAAATAATCTTATTCCATAAGATTATCTTTAATAACACTTTATTTCTTTCCTAGCATGATAAATGTGTATGTCATATGAAAATCATGCATTCATGTCTTTTGAAAAATTAAATTAAAATGAAATATTTTCTTTATGTCAAATTGCTTGTTTTGGCTAAAGTAAGAATATGAATGGCTATTATGACTACTAAATCCAAAATTATTTTCAAAACTTATAAATCAAACATTACAACTGAAAGGTATGCTACTTATAATTATTTAAAAGCTTGCATGTGAGTATAATATGAGGTGTGCATTGTGTGACTTTCCTTCTCTTCTCTTTTAACATAGTTTTGAATAGGATTTGCAAAGTGTATAGTTCATTTAAAAAGAACACAACACTTGTTTAAATCCATTCCTATTCATTTCTATGTTATCAATTAAGAAGGATATTCACACTTACACATGTAAATTGCATAAACAAATCAAACAAATAAACATAAACTTTTTGCATGACTCTTTTTTCATTCATTTGCTTTTGTACATGCACATGTATTTAAGAAAAGTAGTATATTAGTCTAGACATCCCGGGGTTGTGAGGCTTTAATTAGCCCCAAGTAGGTCATGTACCTTACACCCCTGATGTAGAAAATAATGGCATTGTACTCACTTATACCTTTCATACATGTAAATGTGCATATGAATAATGGATAAAAGAATCTCCTCTTTTCTACTTAATGAAAATCATGCATCATAAAACATTCCAAATTTCCTTAAGCAATATCCCTTAGCATTCATCATGAAGGTGTGCTAAATATTCCCATTTGCATGTATAGATATGCTTAAGATTCATTTATATGCATGCTACACATGTTGGAAAGAAATAAAGTGTTGTATGTTTTGTGATAGTAATTTACTTTACTTAATCTTAAAATGCCTTTCTTTTTTAATAAGTTTGTTTAGAGAAAATCTAAACTTAGGATTAATTAAAATGCATAATAAAATATTCACTAAATAAAAAATCAATAATGAATCTACTTTAGAAATTACTTAAGGTAGGGAGTAAAGAGAAGTTCTCCTCTCTTTTCCTTTCTTTACAACACTTAGTAATTAATTGTAGGTTCATTCAAACCTAATAAAATCACAAAATAAAATTAACTAAATCACTTAAATGAAACCACCCTCTAAGTTGAACATTTTCACACTTAGAAAACTTCATCCTTAAATCCTAGGTAAACATACCACACAAACCTTAAATGGCACACACATTAGGCTAAGTCACCACTTCTAGCTTTAGGTTAGGGCGGTGCATGATTTGATGCTTTACTTTTATTTTGTGATGTAATATTTTAGTCTGGATGTTAGGGTGTATGTGCGTAGACTGAATGATAGGGCGATCTTAGTCTAACCATTATCTTTTACAAGAGATTATGTTTAAGGGGCGTTGTAATAAAAATATAAATGCTTTTGCTTTGTAGGTTGCTTATACTCCTAAGCATAATCCAAAATAGGCTAGGTGGACTTGGTTACCCATGTGTGGGGTGCTAAGTCCATTTTATACATATACATGCTTTGGATTATATGGTTTGTTTAGCTAATCTCTATTTTGCAGGTTTTAGTTAGATTTTATTTTTTCTATTTTTCATGTAATTTTACAATTAGGATTTAGAATGATTATTATGGTGGATTAGGATGAACATTGGTCATAAGACTATGTCTTATGTACTATGTGAAGCCTTTGGAGCAAACCATTCATTCCAACAAAAGAAGAAAGAAGAAGAAATGAAGAAATGAAGAATGAAGACCCCCATAACAATGAATTCCTTCTTGATTGTAATTTATTCATTTGTAATTTGGGTTGTATAAGGGTAGAGCTCGGCTACCCAATTTATTTTTGGGTTTGTGCGATGGAGCACAACCACAAAAGGCCACTTATTCTTTTGCGTTAGCTTTATAAATTGTTTGATGTTTATTTAGCGTGTGTATTAAGATGGCATGTTTTCCTAATTTCTTCCTTGCTTTGATGTATGGCCTGGATGAAGATTAGGCTATTAGAAAATTAAATTTTCTATCCAACTAATCAATTCAAACTAAAAATAAATAACTCATAACCTCACCTATAGCCTAGGTTATAAAATAAGATAAAAGAATTAGCAACCCCTTAGCTGGATGTTGTATGTTTTCACATCATGCATAAAAAGCATCTTGTTTCACTCTTACTATGGAGGGCTTCCACCTTTGCCAGAGAACTTAGCTTGACCTTTGAGAGCCATGGTGGAAACACACCTCCTTTCTTGCTGATTTTGGCCTATAATCTAATTTTCATGCATTAGGCATATGAATCCTAAAGCCTGTGTCAAATTGATTGTCTAAAAATAAAAATAAAACATTACAAAAAAATTTTATTAGATTTAAGTCATTAATAATGCCCTAAATGATCTAGTCTATTAGGGAGTGTGTTTAAGGAATTAGTCTCTTTCTAAATAAACAACACCTTAGCTATCTTGCAAAAGCATTTGACTTGCCTATAAGTATTTAAAATTGTAGAAGGAGTTACTTGCCACCCCCAAGAGGTTGTAAGTTCAACAATCGGGTGGTTTATTCTCTTTTGTGGAGGTAAACCAAATGCCCATTCTCACCTTAGATTTAGGTCATGCTTTTGGCCATTATCAAAGCTCCCTAAATTTAGGTTTAGAGGTTGCTACTTTCCTTTGCAGGCTACAAGCATAAATCCTCATTTCTTAGGCATTTTCACAATCTTGTGTTGTGGACAGTTTCTAATAAAATTCAACTCAAATAAATAAATCACTTCAATTTCAAAAATATAAAGCCCAACCATAGGATAGTTTTGGATGCTTACTAGGCTTCCTAGTATCATAAGCATCGCCTACTTATCTTCACTTGGCCTCGATAATAACTCCTTCCTCTTGATCAATCCCACTTGATCTTTTAAAAATAAACTAATTGATTGATAGTCCTATCATTAAAATCTTTGGAGACAATGATCATTTACCCTAATCGAGAGTATTCTTAAGGAATCTCATTCCTTAGGATATAATTAACTATGGGGCTTACCTCCATATGGAACTTAACAAACTCAGTTTAAAATAGGCCCTGCTTTTCATTTCCATGTAAAGTAGAAGACCCATATTCTTAGAGTCCTTATTAAGGTGATTAGGTTCATTTGTAGGATGATGACTTCTATCTCTCGAGACAGTACATCATTCCTCAATGTTGTACCCGATCACTCTAATAAGAACATCTACGAATTTGCGTGATTTCCAACACAAGAAGTGTTGTTGAGAATTATTTTTGGTTTTTCATTTATTTCTTTTCTCTCTCTAGGAAAGATTAGACAAAGAATCAAAATATATTTTTCACCATAATGCATTTCACTATGCTTTACTCCTACAAAAGCACAAAAAAGTTGTAACCACATCTAAAATGAAGACTCAAATATCTTTTAAATATTCACCTACATCTCAACCTCAAGAGCCTATCATTAAACTTAGTCTTTGTACATTAAACAACCGCTCTAAAGTAAATCCCAATGAAACTACTTCAAATAAAAATAAATAGTTTTCTTTAAATATCATAGGAAGGGTCATATGTAAAACTAATGTTGAGCAAAAATTATGTTCTTAGATGAATTAAAGAATTTAAAAGAAGAAGAAGAAGAAGAAGATATTGAAGAGATACATGATGACACACTCTTATCTGATAGAGAAGTAAATCCAAATATGTATAATTTAATGTCAATTATGATGTGTATGATGACTTTTAAAGAAGAAGAAGATTAGAGAAGGAAGAATATTTTCTCGATGTATATTCTATGTAAGGATAAGAGGTGTAAACTAGAAATAGATAAAAGGAGTGCTATGAATGTTATATCAACCCATATTATCACTGGAACCAGTCTTACAACTACACCAAACTACAACCTAAACCAAATCAAGGAAGGACTGTCAAACTTTAGTTGATAATAATATAGCCACCCCACAATAGAAAGGATACTTGTAATATGAATCTTAATACATGTGAATCCCCTAGAATTCAAATTATAACTTTAGGGTTTAAACACTTAGCCAAAGAGTTTAATGACCTTACTTCTCTATTTATCTTGTACCTTCAGAAAATCCTTATTAATACTAAGGCTAAAATATACTTGTTATAGTCTTAGATCTATTATTTGAATTCACTTATTTAATCCCTGATGACTTACCTAGTAAGCTACTACCATTAAAGGAAATACAACATGTTATAGATCTAATTTTTTGTTCATAAATACCAAACTTACCCCATTATAGAATGAATACAACTGAGCATACAGAGTTAAAAATGATTAGTAAATGCACTCCTGAGAAGAGTTTTATACAAGAAAGTTTTAGTTCTTGTGTGATACCTACACTTTTAACTGTTAATTAAGATAGAAGTTGGAGGATGTATATTGATAGCATAACAATAAAAAAGATCATAAATAAAATATAAATTTTCTATACCTAAGTTGGATGATATGTTAGATCTTATTTTAGGTTCATTTTTATTCTTTAAAATTGATTTCAAAAGTAGATGCCATCAAATAAAGATTAGAACAAGTAATGACTAGATTTTGCTCAAAACTCTTGATGGTCTTTATGAATAGTTAGTCATGCCATTTGGTCTTTCAGATACCCCTAGCACATCCATGAGACTAATGAATACTATTTTGAAATCTTTTATTGGTCAACTCTTTGTAGTATACTTTAATGATATTCTTATCTATAGCCTAGATGAAAAGTCACATCTACATCATTTAAAAATGATCTTATAGAAGGTAAGGATAGTAAAATTGTATGTAAACCTTAAGAAATATTTTTTCTATCAACAGGAATCCATTTTGTTTGGATTCATTATATTTGTTGATGGATTAAAGGTTGACCCACAAAAATTCATATCTATTTTGGAGTGGCCAACTTTGAAGTCTTTTACTAATGTTAGAAGTTTTTATGGATTAGCAATTTTCTTTAGAAGATTTTAAAAAAATGTTAGTACATTGTGTCACCTATCATGAGAATTCTAAAGAAAGATTAATTTATGTGGACCATAGAAGCTAAAAAAGCCATACAATGAAATAAAACCCTTATGACTTCCTCACCTGTCTTAAGAATTTCTAACTTTAATAAAGTCTTTGAAGTGAATTACTATGCATCATGTATTAGAATAGTTGAAATATTAAGTCAAGAAAATCATCTCATAGCTTTCTTTAGTGAGAAATTAAATGACACTAAGCAAAAATATTTTACTTATGATTGAGTGTTTTATTTGATTATTCAAACTCTGAGACATTATCTATTACATAAAAAGTTTGTTCTAAATATTGATCATCAAGCTTTAAAGTTTATTAACTTCTAAAGAAAACTAAATCATAGACACACTAAGTGGTTCAAATATCTTTAAGACTTTTTCTTTATGCTAAAATGTAAACCTAGGATAGAAAATGAAGTAACTAACTCCATTGAGTTTTAAATTCTTGAATTTAAAACTTTAAGGGAAGATTATAAAACTTGCCCAAATTTCCATATGATATACCTAGAAGATGAATTCAAGCCTTTAACTTTATCATTCTAGACGGATACCTTTATAAAGGCATGTAATTATGTATTCCCAAAATATCCCAAAGGGAATTTCTTATCTTTGAAATACATTTATGAGGTATATTAAGACATTTGGTAATTAAAGACCTAAATTTTAGTTGAGCAAAGATTTTATCAATCATCCTTATGAAAAGATGTTGAGCATATAGTAGCCCAATGTTACACTTGTCATTAAGCTAAAATTGTCAAACAAAGGGTGGGACGTTACACTTCATTACCTATTACTTCTAAGCCATGGAAAGTTTTACCCATATATTTCATATTAGGTTTACCTAGAATACCTCGTGGGTATGACAGTATTTTTTCCATAGTAGATCAATTTTCTAAGATGACACATTTTATATCTTGTTCAAAATCAAATGATGCATCTCACATAGCAAGATTATTCTTTCAAGAAATTATAAAATTGCACGGAGTACCATCCCTTATAGTTTCTATGGAGAAAATTTATGGCACCATGTTGATCTTTTGGGTACTTATTTAGGTAAAAAATTATCATTTGAAAGATAAAATCTTATCTTATAATGGATTTGATTACTTAATAAGGACTCCTAAGGCTAATGGGTCTTTGATATATTGGAGAATTTTCTCATGAACTACATGAAGAGGTAGAACATAATGTATTTTAGTACAAGGTTTGTAGTTCCCTATAAGGGCAAGCCCCTATAGTTAATTACATTTTAGAAGAAAATAAATTTCTCCTAAGAATACTCTCGATTAAGAAGATTGACCTTTACCCTAATGGATTTCAAAGCTTCTTTAAAAGGATAGTTAATTTAGAAATTTAAAAGGGAATGCCTCAAAGAGAAAGAGTTTTTCTCAAAAACTAATCGAGAATAATTAAGAAATGCTTTTAGATATTAGGAAGCCTGGTAAGTATTTAAACTATCCTACTGTTGGGCTTTATATTTTTGGAATTAAATTACTAGCATTTTGATTTGACATTTTATTAGAAGTTTGAGACTTAGATTCTAATAGCACAAAACTTTAGAAATGCCTAGGGGTTGAAGGCTTATTCCAATTAGATGCTTCAGAACCTACTTCTAAAAATGCTTCTAACATAAGTAAGAGGGTTAACTAAATTTAACTTATAGGAGTTATTGGTTCTCTTTTCTCACATCAGAAAATAGACCTATCACTAACCCTTCTGGACTCATTACTCGCTTGGAATAGTTGCCATCTTATACCATCTAATCAATTTTAAAATCATGAGTCAAGTCTCATGTATGTTAGATAGTTGGTCCATTGTATTTAGAAAAGAAAGCTAAAAGCATAGACTCACTCTCTAATCAATGATAATGGTTGGTATGTTATGCACTTAATTAATTCAATAATTTTTATTCTTTTGTATTTTGACTCATAATTTTATTTAAGGTTTTAGGTATGTGAATTCATGTATAAAATCAGATGCAGTTAGAAAAGAATCATGGTTCAAATCAATAAGAGAAGGCACACTTCCTAGGAAGGGTGGTCATCCTCACAAGTGAGATGTCCCTTTATGTGCAATAGGTGAAGCACCCAATTCAAGAATTAAAAATAGTATGCTCACATAGTTCACAAAGTCTAAATATTTCTAGTTATTTTTAGTTATTTAAACCTAAGGATTTATATAAGGTGAGATTATGAAATTTTACTTTATGTTTGAGTTTGATTAGTTTAATAAGATAAAAAATTTAGCTTTTTAGGAGTCTAATGCATTCAGGCTTTTTTATCTTAGAACATAACAATCATAGAAAGAAACCTATAAAAAGGATGTAGTTTTATTTCACACCCTAAATAAATTAAGTCAAATTAAATTAATAAAATAGGCCAATGCGATCTTGTACTGTTGTACACCTCAGAAGAAAAGATAAATGGGCAGTTGAGCTCTACCCTTATACAGCCCAACATAGAACTAAAATATGATCTATGTGAGTTTTCATCCAAGATCATCACCTTCTTTAGGGATCTCTTCAGGCTCCTTAAGGGACCACCAACAGGATAAGTCAGCTCATATTATTCCTAGACTCCATAAATCTTAACCAAATTTTAGGCCTAAATTACATTTTAGGGTAGTTCATATTTTAAAATTCTAAAAATAAAGTCCTAGAACCTATTACATTTTAAAATTCCAAAAATAAAGTCCTAAACCATGCAAAATAGATGTTAGAAAAAATATAAAGCACACAGGCAGTTCATATTTTAAACACACAGTCTTAGCACCAATCATTACCAAGCTCACCTATCTTATTAGACTATGTTTAAGGACTTAAGCAAAAGTTGTAAGAAAATAGTATTTATTTTATATTTATTACAACAGTCCCTTTTAACCACAGTCCTTTGTAGAAAAAAGTGTTAGCCTAAAAAGAACACCCTAATATCTAGATTAGTGAGTAAAAAATTTCTAACCATCCAGTCTAAAATATTACAACAAGAATATTATTTCAGTTTGAGGTTTATTTTTATTTTAAAATTGGGTTTATGTTTCAAAGAATAAAGAATAAAATAAATTCTTCTTTGAACATAACCCATTCTATTCAACATCCAAATCCTAATAGAATGAAATTTCAAGATCTTAAGTATCTTAATTAACCCTTTTTAAATTTATTTGAGGGATTGAATTAAATTCAATTTTATTAATGTTTATTTCATTTAGTTAAGATTTCTAAAAATTAAGTTTGTTAAGATTATTTTAGCTTTATGCATTTCTAATGTTGATACTGATTATGCTTTATTTTAGTTAAATTCAATTTTGGTAATTCAAGTAATATTTAATTCTTTCTCATGAATTAATGTTGATTTATTTTTTTAGTTTCATTTTCAAGATTTTTATTATTGAATTTTATGTGACTTAGGTTGATAAAATAATTTCAATTTTATTTAGATTTAATGATTTTATATTTTCATTTAGGTTATATTTGAGTTGATTAATATTATGATTAACTCATCATTTAATTAAAGTTTAAAGTGATCTTTTATTTAAATTCTAATTAGAGTTTGATCATTTAGCTATTTAATTTGTATGTTGATTATTTTAGTTTGATGATTATTTAATTTAATTTATTTATTTTTGAGTTAGTTTATTTAGTTCATTTGATTAAAATTTATTAATTTATTTGACCAAATTTAAATTTCATTTGTAGTTTCATTTGATTAAACTCATCTTTTCATTAATGACTTAAAGAATTAGTTAATAATGTTAAGTTTTAATTTGATTAGATTTCTTTTTATTTTATTTAATATAAAATTTAAATTCAAATTTGATTTTAAAATTTCTTAAGTTTATTATTTTGTTCAATTTCACTTCTTATTTAATGCTTTTATTAAGTTTGATTTGAAGTTCATTTGATTTGGAGTTATCAAATTTGTATGTTGAAGGGATTATTATTATCTTAAGTTTATTACTTAATTGAGCTTCTAATGATTTGGATTTTTGCACTTATTGTTAGGCTCTTGATTTAGGTTAGGATACTTATCTATATGAAATCCTTAGGGTATCAAACCTAGACAAGGTCATTATAAATTCTTAAATCATTGGGATTTATGTTAAAAGGAATAATTCAATTAATTATTTTTATTTATTCATAATTCAATTAAATCAAATTAGAGTGAATTGTAATTTTAGTAGCTTCTTATTGGAACGTTTAATTTAAAGATTAATTAGCTGAATGTTCGCTTAATTATTTGATTAATTATGGTGTTTTAAATTTAAAATTTAAGGCGTAATTAATTTCACATGTCTTTATTATTTTAGAAATTCTAGATCTATGATTATTTAAATTCTTTTATAGGGCAAAGGATTCCTTAGCTTCTCTCATGCTAGTGAAAAATATTTTGAATTAGTTTTGTAAAATTTTATATTTTTTTGTAGATTTTTAATTATTTAGTTTAAATTCACCTAGAGCTTAAAATTTTAATAACATCTAATCCAGAAGTCATTTTGTTTTAAATTTTTATGATAAGTGGGGTTCCTAGCTAATTTCATTTTCTTAAAATTTTATCTTGATCAGATATATATTAATTTGGGGTTAATTAAAGCTTTAATACTTTTATCAAAACTCAAATTAAGCCTAACACATTATGAACTAATTCGAACATTTACTTTTTTTAAAATTATTCTCTAAAAGATAAATCCATATTGGGTTTATTTAGGATTTTTGAATTTTGGGTTGATTTATTATGATTTTTTAAGATCATGATATTTAAATAAATATATTTATTTATTTAATTACCTAATTATGTCATTTTTAGAATTAATGGGTTTCTATGAAATTTAACACTCTTCTTAGGTTCAATAATGTTTATTATAATGTTTTAATTTAATTCCATATTTTTTTAATTTTCTTGAATAATTATTAATTTATGTCATTAAATTAAGGTTTGGACATTTAAAATTTTATATCTTTTAATTTAGTCACAAATAAATCTCCAAAATTTTACTTAAGATGTGTTTTAACCTTAATTTCAACTCCCTTAAATTTTAAATTAAATAGATTAATATTTTGGGCTTAATTTTGATTTAATTAGTTTCAATAAAAGTCAAATCAATCCAAAAATTTCTAATAAAAATTGAAAATTTTGGATATAATAAATTTCTCTCACTAAGATGAATCTACAGAGCACTTATTTATATTTTTTTTGTTGAGTATTTTAATTTCTATAAATTTTATATTTTTTTTACCATTTTTGCACTCATTTAATTCAAAAAATTCAAATTTTCCACTTAACCAAGTCAATGCCGACGTCTGACTTGCATTTACACAAGCGGATTAATAATTCTGAGTGGATCCCATGTAGGATGGCAGTGGGGACATGTTTTAGATTAGGACCGTCCGATCAAGGATCGAATGGCCTAGTATTGATTCATAGTTTCTTGAGGGTTTCAAATCAATTGTTCTTCCAAGATCATAGTCATCCATTCCAAATAAGAGGAACAGACAGCGGTGACTTCATCATTGAGGTCCCTCTAGAAAACTGAAATCCATTAGCTTTTTTAGTGTGATTGCCAATGATTTGCATAGTGAAGGCATGGGAATTCAAATGCAAAATAATCAATGAGTGATTTGGAATGGATCTACAAATATATCCAAAATAATTAAAGGGGAGGTTGGATTTGAAGGTATCTCACCAATGTTAGATCTTGAAGCTATGTCTCATTTTGAAATTCTTCCAGGAACCTAGGCAAAGCTTTAGTAGAGTTTGGTGTGGAGACCAACGCATGCCACCGCTAGCCAGAGTTTGGTGTGGGGACTGATCAAAGAGGGGAAAGGTTCATTCAAGCTTGATTCAACTTGAGGAATGTTTTGAAATATGAAAAAGTCCCTAATTCAGCCTCCTTATATATCTTTATACTTGGCTATGAGGTTCACCGCTTACTGTAAATGGTCGGAGGTGGCTGAATTAGAGAAAGTGGTGGGAAGGTCAAAGATGATGTTTGAATCAATTAGGGGGTGAGGCATCAAACATGGGTAAGGTTTGGAGGGATAGGGTGGGTCAGCCATCTTGCCTTCCATGAGTTCCACTTAACTTTTTTCATGGCCACCTCATCATCTTTGTCTATTTGATTATTGTTGCCTCTTGCCTAAGTCAAATTTCAAGTGAGTTATAGGTAGATCCAAATATGTTAGTGGATGGAGAGGAGATGGAACTATTTTGACTTATGTGCATGAGTTTTAATTATTCTCCTCACCATGTATTCCACGTCGTCCTTCATGGCCACCACATTTTTATAGGGTTGCTATTTAGGTGACCAAGTCAAGCCATGATGAGCTTGAGATGTTATGTTAAGCCTATTTGATTGGATTTGGGTTGAGTACTTAAATTGGTTTCAATTGGGTTGAAACTATATTGGGTTGGTTCAATTATTATTTCCTTAATTGATGAGTTTTAGATTAAGATTACAATCATTATTAATTATTCATTAAAGGATTTATCGATCAATTGATCTATATTCATGTGAATTTGATGTGGTATAAGCTAGGTTTGTCCCTTTTGATACATTTAACCCAAAGAAGTCAAATTAGACCATTTGGTCTATTTAACTTTTTTTAAGTTATATTTGAGTTTGATTATGTTTAGTTGACAATTTATGATGATTATAATTAATTAATTAATTTAATTTAAATTTTTATATAGATTTTAACCTAAAAGCAACTCACTTTAGTCAAAATGGGTTAAGTTAGGTTTAGGTAGTCAAATGATTAAATTGTCTCAATTAAGATATGTTCGAGCTTCAATTTCAATTAATTAAGTGTTGAAATGTTTGTTCTCATTGAAAAATTTCCCACATTTTCTTATTTTATTTTCGTTGCAAAATCTTGGATTTCTATCCACAACATTAAAATTTGGCAAATTGAAACAAATTTGAATTCAAAATTCACCACGATGTCTAGGAGATAGAATATTTTCAGGAATAAGTAAATCATAATGATTTTTGTCTCCACTCAAAAATATGTTGTTGTGTCATGCAATGGACCTCCTTTTTATCAATATATCTTTTTTTGGTGTATTTTGGATTTGTTTGGTGTTTCTTATTATCAACCAATGAAATATCCATAGTTTGATATATAATAGATTTTCTATTCCTTCGTATAGATAGACAAATTGGTTAATAATAAATATTCCCTTTCTTATCAATTCTGCAAGAACTAGGTCCTTTTGAATCAGTATTTCATCTAGATTTATTTCACCTCTTTGAATTGAAGATATAGCAATATCCTTTGGATTTATCAGTCTAAGTAGGAGACAATATACCCTGATATTTTTCATTATTTTATTATTCAAGGGATCAGCCCATCTTAGTTGAAAAAGGAAATATTTTTTCAAAAAAAAAAATCTAGTTCCATTTCATTCTTTCTCTTATATTATTTTATATCCTTTTTATAGTTTGAATCTTGCATAATCTTCTTCAACCTTGGAATTTTCTAATTCAAGATCTTTTTTTTATATATAATTTCTTTGGATTTATGCTAATGTTTTTACTTATTTCATTTATAGAAAAAAGAAAAAGGAGTTATTTGATTGGGATGATCCAAGGTTGAATTTTATATACATCAAAAAGTAGCACAAATTCTGGGAAGAACCAAGTTCCTAGATTGGATATAGTATCATGATTTGATGGTGTATGATAGAACCTTTTTTGATTGCATGGGAATGAAAAAAAAAAGAGCTTTTTTTTTTCATTTTTTTAAAATTAATTAAATTAATTTAGATGTCAATATAGGCCTAGATCTTAATATTCTTTATAAAACAAAGATGAAGAATTCTACAATCAAAATATTTTCTATCCAAACTATTTTATTTCTATCAATATGATATCCTTTTCTAGATAATCATTTTTCGATACTTACTAATACATAAAATAATTTAGGTTTCAATGTATTGAAATGATATGGAATTTCTTGGTCCCCATTTCTTTCAAATGTTGATTCAGAAGTGTATAAATTAGGGAGGTTTATGTAGTTATAAGATAAAAGATCATATTTGTAATGTTTTTTCCATTTGTTTTTTTACTAAAATAAATGCATAGTCATTTTTTTCTTGGAATAAATGAATTGATATTTTTTATATAAATCCAATTGGTTTGATTCCTTATTTTTAATCATACAATGTTTATTTATTCAGTTTTGATATTCTTTAGGTACTAATCGAGACCTTTTTTTTTTGAGAGAAATCGTATTGATAAGAAACTTTTAACCAATTTTTTTATTCGTTCATTACATATGTATGAATTTTTTTATGTCTCAATTTAGAATTAAATATTCCGTGAATCATAAAATAGTTTTTTAAATTATCCTTAAAAAAGGATAGCTCCCTTGATATTGAAGTACAGGTCTCAATTGAGACTTATTAAGTAATTGATTTTGTGGAAGTAGAACTAAGTCAACATGATATAAATCACCCATTCTTCTTGCGCCAAGGATCTTACTATCATTTCCGAAGGAACTGGAGCTACTTTTCTTTTCTATTTCCATTCCAGAGTTCTTATATATTTCCACGTCCTTTTCTTAGGAACACATACAATAAAAAAGGAGAACGCCCACTATTAACTACTTCATTTTCATTTATGAATTGAACAGTAATAGAAATACATGTCCTACCGAGACAAAGAAAGAATTTGTAACTTGCTATCCTTTTGCCTAAAGGCAAAGATGGACCATCGTGAAAAGACTGGTTCATTCGGATCGACATGATGGCCCAACTCCATTGCATTGCCAGAATCCATGTTGTATATTTGAAGCAGTTGACCTCCTTTCTTCTCTCATGGTACAACCCTCTTATCATGGAGCCCCTTTCTCCTCGGTCCACGAGAGACAAAATGTAGACGGTGCCAGCTCATCATGGAAGAAAGGACCAGGGATCACTAACTAATACTAAAACTAAGACTATAAGATTAATCTAACTAATCTAATTAGAAATAATTTGAATCAAATAATTAGATAATTCTAATATATAGAATATAATAATACATTAATACATGAAATGATATAATAGAAAAGAAGTCCTTTCTTTCCCCGTTCGATTGGCCCTTACGCAATCGATCGGATCATATAGATTTCAACATAACATAGGTCGTCGAAAGGATCTCGGATGACTCACCAAAGCATGAAAGCTAGGATCCTTCAAAAAATGGATTCCTATTTGAAGAGTGTATAACTGCATGGATAAGCTCACACTAACCCGTCCTTTTTGGATCCAATTCATTGAGATTTTCTTTAGGAGATATCAGGAAGGAATTGGAATGTAATAATTAAGAATATCGATTCATACATAATAAAAGGTTCTCTATTGATTCAAATGCTATACCTATGGGATATAGGGATAGAGGATGAGGAAAACCTGAAGATTTCACATAGTGCTTTTGATCTAAAAAGAAATATAAAAAAAGAGTAGAAGATAGAAGAGCCTAGATTCCAAATGAACAAATTCAAACTAGAAAAGGATCTTTCTGGTTCTCGAAGAATGATGGGCAAAGGGATTGATCGAGAAAGATTTCTTATTTTTCTTATAATTAGAAGATTGTGATTTGATCCGCATAGGTTTGCTACAAGGAAGAATCTTCTCCTTTAATCATAAAAGTGTTCAAAGAACAAAGAAATGAATGAATTGGTCTAAGTTACTCACGGTAGAAGAAGGGAGGAGATTCTAAGAAGAAAAGATCCAATTACTTTGAAAGAATTGAATGAGGAGCCGTGTGAGGTGCAAATATCATGTATAGTCAGAGTAAGAGTGGTGACTTATCTATCAATTTTTCCACTATCACCCTAAAAAACCAAACTCACGAAGTTGCCAAAGTACGATTAACCTCTAGATTTGAAATAACTGCTTATATACCTGGTATTGGCCATAATTCACAAGAACATTTTGTAGTATTAGTAAGAGGAGGAAGGGTTAAGGAAGGGCTAAAGGTTAATTTGGACCAGTTAATTTTAATTAATTTAAAGTATATTTTGATTAAGACTCATTTTTTACTCAAATTGGTCTTAATGGGTTAACATGAGTTTACTAAGGTTAAATGTGGTTAAATTAATTCTAGTAATTGGATGAATGATGTTTAATTATGATTTTGAATGATTTTGAATAATTTATTTGAATTATTATCAATTTAATTTGAATTTAGGCCTAATTAAGTGCATTTGGGTCTATTTGGATTAAATGGCCAAATAAATTTTTATTGAATTTAGATTTGTTTAGATTTATATTCAAATAGGTTCATTTGAGGGTTTTGAACTTTTAAGGGAACTCAATTTAGTTGAATTTGAGAAGTTGACCTTTTGGCCTGGTGACACCTACATAGGTCATTTAAAGTTAAATGACCTATTTGACCATTCTGAACCTCACTGAATTTATTTTTTAGGTTTATTTAAGTTTTTGCATTAACTCCATGCTTTCATTTTTTTTATTTCAGATTTATTTTAGTTTTATTTAAATTTTCTTAGACTTAGGTGATTTTGAGCTTAAATGGGTCAATTGGGTCAACCATCCCAATTGCTTTAGTTTCAGCTCAATTTAGATTTCAATTCAAATGTGGTTTTAGATTCCTACCAATTTTTAGGATTTGATAGGGTTCACCTATTCCAACTAGATTACATCAAGTCCTAGAAGAATTTACTAAGATTTGCCAAGACTTTCACCTTGGAACATTATGTTTGATTTGTTTATACACCTAGTCACTAAGAGTAGTGTCCTGAGTGTCTAAATAGAAAGTTCCTTATCTAAGATTAAGGATCCTAATTATTAAGATTAAGGATGATGGTAACCTCATCCAAAAATGAGGATAATCATTTTCCTATTTTTCAAAACCTTATCAAAACTAATGAGGACATAATTAAAATTCTCCTCTTCATTTCATTCTCAAACAAATGGATAGACAAAAATCTTTAAAGTGTTTAATTGAAAAAGTTTAAGAAATTAGAACTTAACATTACCTACATCAGAATTTGCATACAATAGTTTCATTTCTAGAACAACCCAAAAATCACCTTTCGAGATAGTCTATGGATACAATCCTAAAATGCATATTGACCTAGCTATTACACTACTCATGTAGTTTTTGATTAAGCATATACATTTGCATATGATTTTTATAGACTTTATGAAGACATAAAGAAATAATTGGAAATACAAAATACTATTTATGCTGAACAAAAAAATAAAGTTAAAAATTTAAGGAATATAAGGTGGGTGATTATGTATTGGTTCATATCCATCTCAAGAGATTTCCTTCTACCAAATATAAAAAGTTATAAGTGAGAGCATGAGGGTCATTCAAAATTATTAAGAAACTTGGTACTAATGCTGATGTTTTTGAATTTCCCTCTCACATGTCTATTAGCCCTATTTTCAAAGTGGAAGGTCTAATATCTTTTAAAAGAGTTACTCAACCTCTAAATTTGTAGAATGTTACTTTTATAGGAGAAGATAGAATCACAGCTGAGACACCCATAGGTGATAGTACCAGTCAAAGATTCTTTTTAAGGTGGAAAGACAAACAACCAAGTGAGGATTCATGGGTAACTTTGGAAGAACTATAGAGCTTTCCCCCTAAACATTTTGTAGGCCTTCAGAATTCTAACTCTTCAGAGAAGAGTTATTTGAGACCTAAGGGAATTAATGTAGCACATCAAAAGAAGAAAGTATATGTCACTAGGTTCCCAAATCAAAGCTTGAACTCAAGAGGATTTTCAGTAGACTTTATCTATGGATTTATGTTTCATGTGTTATACTATATTATAATGGATGCATTTAATCATGTGCAAGTTATATTAGAGTTGTAGTTGAAAATTTTCAATTCATGTGTTCAATTTCTTAGCGCCTTAGCACTGCCTTTCTAGAACCTCGGTGTTGCACTCTATAAGTTATAGCATTTAAGTACCAACAAGTTAGTTTCTTAGTGCTAGGATATGATGCCTTGACACTAGACTATGGTACTATGGCTCTGGTTATTGGCACCATGGCACTGTGAAACAACTTTTCAAACTTTTTTTCAATTTGTTTGGTAATTTTCTTCCCAAGAGACACATCCCTTGGACTATTATACTTATTAAACATCTATTCTGATCTAATGAAGAACTTTTTGGCTTTGTGTTTGAAATTGAGATGAAAACTCTTTGGTTGGAACTTGTTGGTCATCCATTAGGAAGATTCGATGATCTCTTGCTACCTTTATGGTTCAGTGAGTAGAACTTCAGACTTTTCACTTTCGTGAGTGGAAGATCTTCAGCTCTCTTCCACATTGGTGACTAGAAGAATATTAGAGCATCTCTTTCTCCACATTCGCTACGATATCCTTCTCTCTTTGATCCTGCTTCACCAATATGGTATAAACCTTACAAAGTCATATTGCCTAATGGCCTAACCCAAATTGGCCAAATGAGTTAATTTATCCATTAAGGTAAATGCTATTTTTAGTAGGTATATAAAAACTTTTAATAAATGGATTATATATTATGATTTGCTTCTTCTAATTAAGGGTGTCACTGACAAATGTTTAGTTCAACACACATTACTTTGATCTCTTTGAAATTTTTAATTTAACTAATTAAATGGGTAATATAGTCCTTTTTGGTAATAAATGAAAATATTCATACTTCTGAAAAAATTCAACTCATTAAATGTCTAACCCATATCAAACCATTAGAAGTCATTTTATTCAAGTAGAAAATTTATTCTAAACCACTTTATGTGGGTCAAATCAACTAAATGGGTCTACATGTCCCATTTGAGTTCAGTGGAGAAAATAGGGATTTCAAATATTCCATTCTCTTATTTCATATATATATATATATATATATATATATATATATATATATATATATATATATACAATGAGAATCCATTAAAGCTAATTATTTTAATGGTTAATATAAGTTAGGCTATAGGAATGTTTTATAGATGGAAAGGAAATTATTAAAAGTTATGGAGGTTGAGTGAGAACTAATCAAACCTTGTCATTGTCATTCATCTATAAAGTCTAAGCTCTTCTGTCTAAATGGCTACAGTCAATGCAAGCATCATAACTAGAAGAAGGGGAGTAACCATAGCCTAATCTATGGTGGTTCTCAATCACAATGGCTATTAATAGCCATAAGCTATGAAAGCCAGAGAGGACATCAGTGCACCTTCTTCAACTACAAGGAGACTCTCCCATACTTTCTCCGCCCTCCCAAATCCACTAAACTAGCTTAGTCACTATTATCGCAAAAGAGAAGCATAAGCTTTACTCCATACATATCATAGAGAGATTCAAGCCAATTTTGGGTAATGGCTTGCTCACCCTTGTTAACATAAAAAATGTTAACAAAACTTTAAATTAATATTTTCCTAAAATAATAAGTCATTAACTTAAATCAATAAAAATAACTTAGACTTAGTAAAACTTTTAGAAGAAACATTGTAGAAGCTTCATTTACATATCATCCTTTCTATATCATAGGTTTACCTCTAGTTAGCCCTAGATTAAACCTATTTCACTACTTGAGATTAGTCATTTTGTAGTGGATGTAAGTGATATGGGAAAAAGTGTATTATCATGATGGTACAATCTTCACATAAAATAGTTTACAAAATGAGATAAAAATATTATCATCGTAAGGTGACCACCTCACTTCTAAACTCAAAGTAAATATTTAATTGAAAACATATCATCTAGTTAATAAAAAAGAATCAACAAAAAGTGGGTTATTGAATCTCTCAAGAGACTAGACTCTCTTTAGTTAAGTACACTTGAGGTCCCCTCTAAGAGTAACTCTTATAAAATGTAAATATGCTTTTATTTTGATTTTAATTTCTCAATTTATCAAGAAAGATTGGTGATTGTATTAATATATATATATATATATATATATATATATATATATATATATATATATATATATATATATATATATATATATATATATATATATATATATATATATATATATATATATATTAGTGCCAATTCACAAGGTATAGAGTGAATTATCATAATTATGCTAGGTGACAGCTTGATATAGCAAAAGCCTAGTACTCACCAAATCACTAAGGACACACACCAGTATGATGGGCTCAAGGGGGTAAATGAGTAATATAAAAAGATCAATGGAAAGATAAAAATAGCATAGTATTGATTTCACGGATCCATTATTCTAAGTTGTAAAGCTCAAAGTTATTTAACTTGATAAAGGAGTGAACCCAACCTAACCATGAGATGCTCTACAAGCAACCATGAATTACAGCTTCTGCAGTTGATCTCATGACCTAAAAAGAAGAAGAAGAAGAAGAAGAAGAAGAAGAAGAAGAAGAAGAAATTTAAGAATTCCTAAATAAATAGTTTCTAAGGTATGGCTAAAAAACATAAAACTCACAATCTCTACATAAATAATAAAATGCATATAGAAAGAAAAAATGAGAATTCCAAACTATAAGTAATCAGATCTACTCGATTTTAGACTTATAAATATATTTAGGTTAGGTTGTCACATTATAGAAAATTCTTTTAGTGTAATTAAAACATTACCATCTTAAGGCTCTATCCTCAAGAATATGACATGTGATGCACATATCTGTCTTTAGTAAAACCTTTAAGTCATGCTTGACTTGGCCATGCTATGAATATGCATCAATGTTTAGAGGTTTTAATTATTGATTAGCTTCATCTTATAGTTTTATTAGAAGATATTAGGCAGCAAAAGTAAATTAAAATATTTGACTAAAGAGAGCATTAATTTTAATGTTAAGCTAATTTTTTAATTTTTTAAACATATAGAAAATATTTTTTTCTATGAGCTTAACATAAAGTCATATATCGCTTAAACTATCACATTATAATGGGAAAGAAAAACCAACAAGCAAATAGAATAACCCTAAATAATCATTGTACAGTGATGCTTATAAAAGAATAGGTAATAAGTCAATGCAACAAAGTAATATCTTTACATATACCCAGAATAATAATAAAATGAAGTAGATTAGTTGTAGTTAATAACCTTAAATATTTAAATTAATAAAGTGTATTTTTAGCTTCCTCTCTGCTCTAGGTCTTTTCTTCTTATTTAAATTATATGTTCTATCATCAAAGATTTGGATAGCTTGTAATGGATCTGGAAACTTCGCTTACACTTTAGTGTACATATAAAATTTTAGAAATGCAATAAAGAAAATATCTTATCACAACACATAACAAAATCAACATAAATAAAATAATAAAATAATATAACATTTATATGCTAACATATGGCATGTGAAAAAGTAAAAGTAAAAAATATTGGTTGTATGTTAAGTGCCTATAAAAAAAAATATGGCTGTTAATAATTGATTTAACCCAATAACTTGATTCAAACTCAACTCAAAAAACCAAGTTTGGGTTGACCCAAATAATTTTTAGGTCAGGTTTTAGTCAACCTATTTAATTTTTTTGGTTGGGTTTGGGTTGATCCACGACAACAAAATTGACCTAACTTTGACCGATCAACTTGAGATTGACCTAAATTTGACCTAAAATATATGTCTAAATGGGTCAATTGAGTTGGGTTTGGGAAAGTCAAATTTGTGTTGAGTCAAGTTTGGGTCAAGGTTTTCAATCAGTTTAATATTTGGGTTGGGTCCAATCAATGTAGTTTTGTGCTAGGTCATTTTGAAGTTATACCTAAACTCAACCTGTGAATCTAAATTAACACCCCTAGGTATATATATTGAATTATAACTACACTCAAAGCAACCCTGTCCTAAGCATCAATAGGTTCGCACATCAAAATGACCTAACTACATCCTTTTAATGCTAAGTGGCTAAAGAGTTAAGGATTATCATAGTAGCTAGTACACGCAAAAGGCATTATATCTTAGGGTTAGTTCATATGATCTTGATGACTTGCTAAACTAAGTCATTTATAAGGTTATGATTATTCTAAGTCTTATCACTATTATTAAATACAATGAAAGGCTCTATGCTAAGTAAAGTCATTAAATGATTTTATAAGGTATGATAATGATTAAATTCATTATTATTAGATAAACTATCATCTAATAATAATGATTTATTGATCATAATCTTTTTTTAAGTCTTAATTCTAATGGGGCATATTTTAAACTAAACAATCGCATCATTTCATGCTTGTAAATGTATCAACATGATAAAAATAATTAAAACCATTAGCTCTCATGTACAAGATTTAATTGTTCAAGAAGAAAGGAACACTTGAGGTTGGATATGTTTTAGATAAATATGAGAATATCTTGAAACCCCAAATATAATATAATACTAAATAAAAACTATATATTTAAAAATATAAAAGAATATATCAAAGTACAAGTGTATACTTGATGATAAATATGTTCAGTCATGGGGTGTGACTAAATATTGGAATGGATTCATTAAACTAGTATAACTTAGTCATGTAAGAGTTTGATCTAAGGTGGTTCTTGTCAAACTCATATTAAACTAGATTAAATTAGCAAACCAAGTTAATAAAAAGGAGATAATACAGACATAGGAGTGTGACTATGCTATCCATAAACTAAATCATTAATTAACTAATTTGCACATGAATTTTCTTGACTAAGTTGGCATGACTATGGGGATATAAGTAATAGCTAAGAGAAATAAACTAGTATGGGTAAGGACACTTAATAGAAGAAATTAGCTAAATATCATGAGCTTTATAAATAATGATAGAATTAACTCATGGAAAAGGATCAATATGCTTGATTTTGTTGATTCAAGCTATTAAAATGGTTTAAAAGTAATTAAACTCTGAAGATTCTACATAAACTAATCATAGAGTACTGTGTTTCTACACCAAGCTAGCTCAATACTCAAGTCACCAACTTGTAGGCACAGGTTAGTATTAATCAACTCTATGGTAGATCAGCATTAACACAAATAAACCAAAGTAGAAATTATTTTGATAAATTAATAATAAATTATATATACCCTAGTTAAACACATTAATGCAAGCATATATGTAGTTCTTTTTTCTAATAGAACTTTTATTGTGATTTATATCCTCCAAATAAAATGAAACTTTGATTTGAAAACTTTGAATTTTTAAAAGTAATTTTGAGATTTTTACATTCTCAAAGTTAATTGAATAATTCAAAATGTACAAATTATAATTTCATAAAATCTTTAATTATCTTTAAAATCTAATATGTTGAATATATTACTGGGAAAATGTCAATTCAACCTAAGGCAATGTCAAAGTCAAAATCAATCCACATAATCATAAATTAATTGATTAATTAATGAATATATTAGTGTGATTATGATAATTTAAATTTTAATAGAATTAGTAGAATTGAATTGATTCAAGTTATCAAAATTATTGTATCAAGTTTAAGAGGTTTTTTCTAACTAGCAATGATATTTTCAAGAAATTTTTTTTGAAATTCTTATGATTAATTAGAAAATGATAGATCATAATTATATCAGATGATCTTAAAATAAAATAACAGCTCATTTAAAGAAAATTTTATATATAATAATTAATTTTGAATTTGATTAATCAATATTTCATGACCTGACAATCTCAAGCCATCAAAATTATGACTTTGAATACATATGATATATAAGATATGTATTTGAAAAGATTTAATATTTTTTCATGAAAAGTTTAGTTATCATTAAACAATGAAGCTTACATCATTCAACGTTTTCCCCTAAAGAAGGGTAAATTAAGCATGTCTCCTAAGATTTAATATAATCTTAAAAAAAATTTAAAAATATATTAGAGTTACTTTAAGTAATTAAAAGAAATATGGCCATTTTGCCACAAAATAAGCACTAACTTCATATGAATGAACTAAACACTCCTATATCAAGTTAGTGACTGTACAAGGATGGCTTAAAGTAATTTGGCAGCCTATGGGTAACTAATTTAGGAAATAACATATTAAGGGTGAAATTACAATTTCAATAATGTGAAAGTAAATTCACCATTTAATGCTTTTGATGATACTAAATGGGGTAATATGACATGTCAACATGATTATATTGCTAAAACATGATTTTTTTTAAAATAACCTTAATTAATGGTTTAAGAACACGTGAGCCTTAATGTGAAATGATTGTTTTTAAAATATTCAAGGAAAACCATACTAAATGATTAAATAAACCATGGATTAATATCTTAAATTTGTAAAAAAAGTCTATATTATTTCCATCCACTCATAACTAAGTTTGGAATCAACCAAAATAAATCAAGGGCAAAATGATAATTTTACTTGAATCATTTGTATGCAATTTGTTTATGTTTTGGAAAAGCCAAGAAATCAAATTAGAGAAACTTCATAAATTCCTAAGAAATAATCTTAAGCCTTTAAAATAAAATTTTGATAAAAACTTTGTTTAATTAAAAATAATAATTTTTATATAAATGAAAAAACATTATTTTTGAAACATAAGTCACCAAGGCTTTGAAATTTAAAAGAATTAACTTAACCTCATTTTAAACTTTAGGAAGTTTTCAAGTTGATTAAGGTTATAAACAAATTTAAATAAAAGATAAATTAATTTTTTACTTGGGTTTACATTTTAGTAATTTATAATTTTTTTCTACTTCTATTTAAAATTCCATTTAAATAAGATTAGAAATAGAACCAAAGCAAAAAAATAATAAAATATTTTTAAAATCCTTGGGGAATATTCCAAGGAATGTTTTATTTCTTCCTCCATTCATTAGACCAACCTTATAGTAATCTTAAGCCTTTTTATAAAAAAAATTTATATTAAAATCATATATATATATATATATATATATATATATATATATGTATGTATATATGGAAAAACATTATTGATGAAACATAAGTTACCATATTACATAAGATTATTAGAATTAACTTAATCTCATTTTAAATTTTGCTTAGTTTTCAAATTTGATTAACTTATATATAAATCTTAATGGATGGTTAATTATTTTTTACATAGGTTTATATTTTAGTAATTTAAAATTTTCCCTACTTCTTTATATGTTAATGTTGTATGGTTAAAATTTAATTTAAATGAGATTAGGAATGGAATCATAGCAAAAATAATAACACATTTTAAAAAAAAAACCTTTGAGAATATTTTAGGGACTATTTTATTTGTTCCTCCCTCATTTATTAGATTAACCTTATAGTTAGCTAAGTCAAACCTAAGTTGTAGAAATGATCTATAAATGAACCTTTTACATGGGTTCCTCCTAAGTGTTTATTAAGGCCAATCTAATGGATTATATTAGGTTGGGAATTTTTGTATTTGAGAAGGACATGTGGTTAAGTCCAATTAGCATTTTTTATGTCAACAAAGGAACACCAATATTTAAATTATATTAATAAGATATGCAATATATGATGGATAGATGCTTTTTATTTTAAAATTTTTGATTCTTGATTACTAAAGTTAAACAACAAACTAATATCCAGGAATCTTATGGTTGTGAAATGTTGGAGAGTATTTATACTTGAACTTCTCTAATGGATTCATATCTAAGAATTTACCTGTGATAAATAGACAACTAAAGTAAATGATTATCTAATATATGACTAAGTGACCATATGGTTATTAGCTTAGTGGCTATTGTTATGATTCCCAACTTAAAGATGCTTAGTATCTCATCCTATATGTAGGATGATCTCTAAAAGATGGTACCTGGTCACCAAACCCTCCAAGTAGCACCTAGAGGCATGTGTTGACATAAAAAATGTTAACATAATCAAATTCAAGTCCTCCCTAAAAAACTAATAAATTGAAACTCATAGACCCATTAGGTTGTCCCTAGTAAACCTTAGGAAGATCCCATATAAGATGATCTTTTACTAAATTTTTTGTAATGCTTAGATCTAACTCTAGTTAGCCCTAAGGTAGAATTCTTTTATTACTTAGATTCAACCATTATGTACTAAATGTAAATATTAGATTTTAAGAAATCATTCCATGTCATGGATTTAATTGCTAATGCAATTGATCATGAGACTCTGAGGTTCGGATTGGCACACCACAAAATCATTTTTAAAAATTTGGCTCAAAATTTAGTCATATGAAACCCATCTACCTTCATCTCCTACCTCACCCATAGGTAGGTTCCCTTCATTATTAATCTTATGGAATGCATGACCATTTACCTAACTTAAAGGCCAACCTAAGTCAACCCTAAGCCTTACATGAATCAATGTCCAAGTCTATAATTTCAATGGTCATCAAACTGCTTAAAGAGATTGCTCACATTTAGAAGGATAATATGGAGCCTATTGGTAGGTTCAGTTCCATCAACTTAACCCAATTATCCCACTTTGACTAAGCATGGAAAAATTAGGATAATGATAATTAAATAGCCATAAACATTAAACTAATTAGCCAAATTAAAGCAAAGCATTCCTTTTGATATCTCCTACAATCTTCATATATTATTTTGCCAAATTACACATCAACCTAAGCCCAAAAATTGATGAAAATGGCCTTGACCTACTAATGTCTACATACCATATTGGGCTTCAATTAGATCAACTTGAAATTCATAATAAATTAAACCCTTCAACACTGTTGAGGCTAAGGATGTCTCAAGTAAATGTCTTATTGACCCTTTATTTATGGTCTATATAAGGAGCTCCAATTGATCACATTAAGGAATTAACTAGTCTCTGCACTCCTCAAACTAAATTTAAATCCTCTCTCATTACTCTGACCACCCAATCTCCTCCATGACCAATTCATGGCCACCGCCTCATCAAATTTTGTCCCACCAATCAATCTAGATAGAGGTAACTTAATTAAATGCAAACAAGCTTTTTCAACTTGGTGAAGCTACCCAAAGTTAATTTGACCTTTCTAAGATATAATTCTACATGTCCTTTTCTCAGTTGTGGTCACCCGAGCTCCATAGCCTGTACCATGGCATAATAAGTCATGGGATCAATTCCTCTTCTTTCTCCTATGCTCTCCAATGAAGAATTTCTCTTCATTTAATTGTAGAGGTGAGAATTCAGTGCAGGTCACACAAACCCAAACCCAACCATAGATCTAAGTGGTAGCATGTCTCATGAAAGAAGATGATGGCTAAATGATTGGATCTAATTTAATTAAATCTAACAGTCCATATGAGGTTGAAACATGAAACCTTCCATCTACTATTCATTTTTTATGAATTTTCTTCTAATTTTTGCTCTAAATTGTTTAATATATTATATGCTTCAAAACTTTTATAGTAGCCACCTCATTAAACATTAAACATAGAAAATATTAAATGCAAATTATATACCATAGTTTTAAATTTTAAATTTAATCTTTTACTATTTTAAAAGATTTAATCATTTAGAAATGTTCAAAATTAAGAAACTTAAATATATGATGTAGAACAATCATAAACATTCCCCATAAAAATTTCAACTTAATAGGAATTAAAATCAATGAGTTACTATTTGTTTTCATCCACTATTTAACTATTCAAAAATCATAAAAATTAAAATTATCAATAAATATTTACAAAATTTAGAAAAATATTTAAAACACTGATCTAAGTTCACTAACATATTTTTAGAATTTTTAAAATAGAATAAATTAGTTATGTAATGTTAATAGATCAAATCAATATTTAAATATATATTATATATATATATATATATATATAATCAAAAAATTAATAATTATTAAAATAATCATTTATAACCAAATTTTAATAATTTTCTAAGTTAAAATTAACTAATGATGAATTTTTAAAATGAATTCATTATTATCTAAAAATAAAATACCTACAAATTATGAAAAATTAACATAATGTTTAAGGCACTAATCTAAGGATTTTGTGAAAATTTCATAACTTTCTAACTAAAAATTAAATATTATGAGTCTCTAAAGTCATTGAAGCAATATTAAAAATTTATAAAAATAAAAATAATTTTAGAAAAATTATAAGAGCGAGCAACTCAACTTGGTTAGGATGCATGAGTTGTGCACTCCATTTACTCACTTCTAGAATGAGTTTATACTTCCTCTTCCTAGCAAGTGGGTAGACCTACTTAATTTTTTTGGAGTGGTGCCTACCCAATTCCTGCCTAACTCGGTGGTGAGCATCACCACTTTCATCCTATGCTTACGAGAAGAGAGTATTATTTGGAGTATAGTCCTTTTTCATCGAGCATTCATAGTGAAAGGTCAAAAAGATATGACCATGTAAATATTCAATGACTTTAATGAAAATTCATGATTTACAAAATGAAGTACAGAAGTAGCACTCACAAATTCTTTTTATGAAGTGTGCATTGTGATGACCAATGTCAACTGTTCCTCTTCCCTTACTAGAAAGTAAGGAGATCAAGCTTGATAAGCCAAGTGCGTAAGAGGAGGAGGTCATGGAAAGACTATAGGGTTGCACCTTGAATATTTTGTCCACCTTCACTTCAGCAAAGTTACTGCTTTCCTTAGAGAGGTTTCTAATATACTCACTATTTTCTTTTTATTTTGTGAATTGTCTTCTTCTAATTTTTATTTTATTTATTTACTCGCAAGAGAGATGACTCCAGTAGTCCTTGAACATAGCTTAAACATACTTCAAATTCTCGAGGAAAGTGATCACAAAATAGATGAGTGAGCTTATGGCGAGGACCCAACCTCTCTCACGATCAACAAGGAGGAAGAAGAGTAAAGAGAACTGAGTGTGACTCCCACTAAGGGTCCCAATGAAACAAGGTCGAGTACCACTCCAAAGAAATCCAAAATGAAAGTCGTGAGCTTGGAAATTCACTATCCCCAGCAGACCAGCGAATCTAAGGAGAAGGAAGATCAAGGCAACTGCTTAGAGAGTAACTTTATTCCAAACTTACGCATGCCTACTCATGAAGCCTATAAGCTTAGCCCCTCCATCTTCTCAAATGAGTTGGATGACCTTTTGGGTGGCATTCACAATGCTTACTTGTCACATGCTATTATGACTGTCCAAGCTAGTAGTCAACTTAGGGAATATGCCAAAAGTTTTTTGAGAAGAGAAAGGAGGCCAATGCCAACAATCCAAGCTGGCAAGCATGAAGAAAAAACTCTCCAAGGCTAAGGCTGAGGCTGCTCGCAAAGAGGAGAAGGAGAGAGTGACCTTGGAGTTTACCTGCCTTGCAAAGGCAAAAAGAGTATTGGAGGAAGAACTCTCTTATCGCACCAAGGAGTTTCAAAAGAAAGAAGCTGAGTTTACTGGGTTCCTTGATTCTAATGAGTATTGTGAGCTACTTCGCCAGAAATTTAAAGATGACACCAACTTCATAATCACAAAGATGGTGAGACATGGCCACTTGGATGCTAAGTTTTTGGATTTCTCTAATGTGCTCATGCTTTTGAACTCCGATGATAATGATGATGAGGGCAACACAAGTTGATAAATGCTCTCTTCCATCATTTTCTCTATATGTTTTTTTTTTTTTGGATAGTAGAATGTATTCATCATACTCACTTTAATGTAAAAATTATTTTTTAAGAAATCAAGATCATGGTTGAGCATAACTGTGTTTGCCTATTTACCTGACACTAGCTTATTGATGTGTGAATGACTCAGCTCATGACTTAAAATATTTTTAGTCTCAATCAATTGAGAGAACTTCTTTGATAGTCATGTAAATATTGTGAGTTTTTGTATACCCACTAAATGGGTATTTATTGTTTCAACAATGTCTTCCCATGACTTAAAATATTTTGAGAGAATCTCTTCTGGATAGTCGCTTTAATGTAGTGACTTTGTGTATAATCACTAGCTAAAACTTGAATAACTTGGTTCATGACTTAGAATATTTTCAAATCACTAATTAATTGAGAGAAATTTCTTTGGATAGTCGCGTGCATTATAGTGAGCATGGTCATTTTCATTGGAATGATACATGCTAATTGATTGCTTGAATATATTATTTTTTGACTTAGAATTTTTTTTTTTTAATCAATGATGAATTGAGAGAACTTTCCCTAGGTGGTCACATTTAATATAGCAAGTTAATTGTTTGACTTCATGAGAGGTTACAGTATGCCTTTAGTCACCATCTAAAAGATTAAACCTTGATTTGCCAATTCTTTCTTTACCACCAACTAAAAGAGTTAATCTTTTTAGAGTTTTAATAATCAATCTCTTAAGGTTTCGATCTTATATTATAGCCCCTAACTACAGAGAGTATTGTTCATTTGGTTACCAACTAGGAGAGTTGGTCTTTTTGAGTTTAATTATCAACCTTTCAAGGTGTTGGTCTCATTTTATAGTCATCAACCACATAGAGTGCTAGTTTTTTGGTTGTCAACTAAAAGAGTTGATCTTTTTGAGTGTAGTCACCAACCTCACGGATTATTAGTCTTACATTATAGTCACCAACCGAATTGAGTGTTGACCTTTCGGATGCCAACTAGAACAGTTGATCTTTTCGAGTTTAGTCAACCAACCTCATGAGGTGTCGATCTAATTTATAGTCATCAATCACACAGAGTATTGGTCTTTTTGCTACAAACTATAAGAGTTGGTCTTTTGAATTTAGTCACTGACCTCATGGAGTGTCGGTCTTATGCTATAGTCACCAACTACATGAAGTGTTGATATTTTGATTGCTAATTAGAAGTGTTGGTCTTTTAAGTTTAGTTACCAACCTCATAGGGTGTCGGCCATACACTACAGTCATTAACCACATTGAGTGTTGGTCTTTTGGTTGCCAACTAGAAGAGTTAATCTTTTTGAGTTTAGTTGCAACCTTATGGGGTGTCATCTTACACTTTTAATTTTGTAGAGTAAATTCAACTTCAGAGTTGCGTGTCTGACTTTGGTATTCTCGAGCCAAGCATGGTGTGCCAACTATTCAAATCTCCTACTTGGGATTTCACCACTTGTTGAGTGGCACCTTTCTTTGGAAAAAAATGGCACACCTGGTGTTCCTGAGTCACCACACAACTCCCTGATTGTAGATTTTTCATTTAGCATCTAAATATGCTCCTTTGATAGCTATTATGATCCTGCAAGTTAATTCATTTAAGAAGTAAAATATAAAACTTTATTAATAAAAATATGAAGATACATGAAACTTAGAACTAAAAAAGTGAGTCTAAGTTTGAGAAACTTTTTCTTAGGGATACAACTTCTTCAAGTCTCTGGAATTCCTTGTTCTTCGTATGTCCTCACCTAAAGAAGATTATAGTCAGTACACATCTGGGCCAACTTGTTACTTTATTATGAAAGGCCCAACCCTATTGCAAGTAAGTTTTCTTAGAGCATTTTATCAAGTAGAAGCATCAACTTTTTTTAGTAATAAGTTGATGCTTTTATAATGCTTCTCCTTCACATAATGGTTGTAGTATTTTCCCATTCACCTTTTTATCTCCTCTTGTCTTAGCGATGTTTTAATTATGAGTTCTTTGAGCATGTTAAGCATGTCTTCCATAGCCTCTGAGTTCACTTTACTCCACTTGCAGATTTCTTTTCCATTCTCTCCATTGTTAGGACTCTTTGGGTTTGAACTTCAAACTCCATAAGTAAGAAGACTTTTGTGCCATGCGATAATATGAATGGCTGGTGTCCCATCATATAAATGGGAGTCATTTTATGCAACAGAGTACCATGGGTAATGTGTCTACATATTTACATATTTGCATCTAAAAATGATGAAAAAAGTTAAACGTCTCAGTCTATAGCATCACGGCACTACAATCGCAGGGCCTAGGCACAACCAACCACTTTACGGCATCCAGAAGCCCAAACTAATCCTAACGATTTCCTAATCAAATAAGATAGTGATGCGGTGATGAAATGACAGCACCGAGGTGCTAGAATGACATCTTTCAGTTTTAAAAATAAGAAAACCACCATTCCAGCCCCATGAGTACTAATTGCCCAAATGGTACGGGAAGGAGGGGAGTTATGGCGCAAAAAACTGCCCCATTAGTGGAGAAATCTTTATAAAAAAGGGAAAGCATCCCCTTTCCTTCTTCTTCCTTCCTCCTTCACTCTGACTCTAACACCCTTCACTATTCTTTCTCTCAGTCATCTACACTCTCAATAGTATGCTTCCCTCAACTACAAGAAATGAAATCAAGACTTACTCTCATCAATTCTAGGATAAAAAAACTTCTAGAAATGCTTTCCTTACATGATTTTCTTCCTAAAAAAGAAATTTAAATAAATTTCCACCATTGATCTTGGATCTTGTGAGAAAGAAAAGAGTGCATCTCCATCGATCTTGGATCTGGAGTAAAAAAGAATGCTCTCTAAGACTTGGAAATGACAGAATCTTGAATGTTGAAGGCCTCTTCCATTGAGCTTGGTTTTGGCCTGAGAAGAACATCCTCTCTTCATCGATCATAGATCAAGAACAAGGGAGAAGAGTGTTTAGCATAGAAATATGTAAAAAAATCTTGCACCACTAAGGCATTATGTCACCAAATTTTTATTAAATTTTGTTAAAATCTTCATGAATTCAGTTCAAAATATGTATTTTTGTCTTATAGCACTGCGGCGTCAAAGTCCAGTGTCAAGGCACCAAGTTCTTAGAAAAGAAATATTGAATGCTCTATCCAAAGTGTTGAGGCATCATGGCACCAAGCTCTCAGGTTAACACAGTCTCTTAGCACTGAGGGGCCTGACATCGGGCACCACAACACTAAGCTTTCAAGTCCACTATTTCTTATACAGTGCCACAGTGCTATACATTCAACATCGAGGTGCCATATATTCTACCATTGAACTTAGTTCTAGAGTGAAATGAAACTCTCCCTCCATCGATCGTAGTTCTGAAACAGGAGAGAAAAGTGTTTTGCACTAACGTATGTGAAAATTTAGCATTGTTGATGTTACGTTACCAAATTTTTGAATTTTAGCCACCAATGAAATGACACTTATGCATTGTGGTTACAGCACTAAGGCACCATGACATGCTCTCTGGTTAATTAAATAAAGACATTTAGAAGTGCTAGAGCTATCCCTCAAGCGCTGCAACATTGAAGTTATTTCATGATTTTTTTAAATACCTTGAATACTAAACTTAGAAATCATAAATCTGAGTTTTGACCGTAATCGTGCCACAGCGATGCAGTGCTGCACCTCAAACGCTGAGGCATTAGACTCTCAGGTATAATGATAGAAATAATGGTCTTAAGAGTGTCACAGTGCTGCATAATAAGTGTCAAGGCACCGACTTCTTGAGTAAAAGGGATGAAAAAATTATTATAACATCACCACAAATTAAGCACCGAGGCACTAGACTCTTTAGTTTTAATCTTATGTTATGTAGGCTAGGAGTGCCTAAATGTTGTATTCATAGTGTCGAGGGACTATCTCTCTGATATCATTTTAAGTTAGGAAAATTTCAATATTTTAATCCTATAGCTTTCAAATGATAAATAGAAAGGTACATACACAATAATGCATGAATATGTAAAGAAAAATAAAATATTTATTAAAAGAAAAAAATGATTAAATAAGTTGTAGAAAAAAGAAAAAAAAGGAAGAATAAAATATAGAATAAAATGGGGGAAAATTAATAATCATAGTTGTCATCATCCTCCTCCTCTTGTTCTTCTTCTGGCTTCAGCAGGACACTCAAATAAGGATGATAATGAGGCATCATAGGAAAAGAAGCCTGACCGCATAAAAGCCACAGTTTCCTAATGTGTGAACAAGTGAGATATTAAACTTGACGATGTATGAAAATTATTGGTGCAGCGACCCATATGATGGTCAAATTTTAATTCTTGCTGGCGTTGACTAGTCTCACCAATCATTTTTTTTAAGACAAAGGCTTGTCCTACAATTTCTTAGAGTTCCTCATTTATGATTTTGAAGGATTTGGGCCTAGAGTGAGAAGTGTGTGAGCTTTCTCTCACCTCAGTCCTTGGGCCAAATCCCTTATTGACTCTTTTAGTCAAGGGAACCTTTTTTTTGAAGACTTTCTAATCAGAATCCCCCAACATGCTTGTCGTAACACATAAAGCATAAATAAGAGAAGGATGACCAAACCCTACTATAGTACTACTTTTAAGCATATTATAGATAGAATTATAAATAATCTTTCCTATATCCATAGTAAAACCCTTTTGAATTGCAAAATTCAAAATGGCTCTATCCCTAATTACTTCACTGATATTTTCAGTGGGCATTAGCTTGGTATAAATGAAATAATGCCAAGCTTGGCCTTAGCAGTGAAGCCGGTGGCAGAAAAATTGATAATTTTCTCCTCCTGCCTTTTCCACTATACGTTAGAATTTTTAATAGTGAGAAAATTAAGGATTTCATCGAAGTTAGAATGATTATTATAATAAAAAAGATATTGATCTACATTCGATAAACCATAATATGCATTAATAGTAGTATTATTAAACCTTACTAGTATTCTCCAAACAAAAACTTGATTATTCTTGTGCTTCTTCATGTTGGCAAATAACTCATACCATGGGGACAACACCAAATTTGTTCCAGCTTCTCCCAGCATCACTTGTTAATGATACTCTCCACGCGTCCACCCAGATTGAAGAAACTCCTATCCATGATGAGATGCTTGTGTATGAGGGCATGGTGATACCTCTCTTCAGTGTCTAAACTAACAAATATATTAGTTTCGCTAACAGCTATTCTCTTCTTGCCTTTGCTAAAAAAATTTATCGGCATGATGGTGTTGACCTCACTTTTGGATTGACGTTGACTACCTTCTTCCTAGACTTAGGATTCTTTTAGACACTAAGACTTTCCTAGTACTAGGACATAGTGATTAAAGGAACACCAAACCCAAGTGGAGACTTATAGGGTACAACCTTAGGACTATAACTTACCTTAGGAGTGAAGCCTCACCTACCCTAAGACTCAACCAAAGCTATGGTCAACTAACTAATGTAATCCCAACCAAATGATTACAACTAAAGCTCCAAGTCAAAATTTCAATTCAATCTAGGCTCAATTTGATACATCTTGGTTCAACTCAGCTTAAGAGGGTAAGTTGATTCAACTTAACCTCTTTGAGCTTAGGAAGACCAAACCAAATACCAAACTACCATATTTGAAACCTAATATACCCAAACTCATTTGATTCTAATTGAACTTGATCGAATCTTATCCAAGTTGTAAGCCAAACCAACTTAGGTTTTAACTCAAGTTAACCTATTTGAACTTCATAAGACCAAAATCTTATTCAACATGATTCAAGCCAATCAAACCTAGCCTAAACCTCTCGATCATCCCAAACACTCAATTGAACAACAAAACTTATCCCAATCAATTCAACTTAGCTCATTTGATCCAAGTGAACTCACATGAGCTAAATCCAAATCCAATTCAAGTTGGACCAAACTAATTGCACCAAGTCATTCCAAATGACCAATGAAATATAACTCAAGCCCCCTCTTGACTCACTTTGGTCAAATGGTTAACCAAGCCCAAATAAACCCAATTGTACCAACATGGATTAAATTGAGTCAAACCCAACAAGACCAAGTCCAAACCCAACCAAACTTGGCATGAATCACACTTAGGTCCTCATTGACCTACCCAATTAGACCCAACCCTTGGTGAACCTGACCCTCGAAATAGGAAAAATCCCCATTTGGAAGGGCTCTCCACTCCTCTTACTCTTGGCATTCACCTTTGGCATTCTTTGGACATAGGACTATTGACCCAACCTAATCTAAAGCTGTTGGATAAATTCCATGGCCAATATTGGGTAGCCTTACCTTTGGTTAGCCATTGGTCCACCTAAGAAGGAATGTACACTACATAGAAACCCACTAAACTCATTTGGCCACTCAAGCACCTCCACCTCTTCAGTCCACTATCACATTCGGCCACTAACTCTGGTTGAATGGTTGCCAAAGGCTGAGCCAATCCTAAGCCTTAGCTTAATTGGGGGGGAGAGTATACTCCTCCCCATCCATTCAAAATTCATAGAGACCTTCCATAAAATATTTATCGTAGTCCCAAGCCTTCTGCCAACCTTCCCGTGCACCCGACTGTTGGCAAGACCAAGCTCCACCCACACATGAGAGCTCCATCTATCCAACCTCCACCAAAGCCAAATTAAGCTTCCCAATACCTTCACCATAGTCTAAAAAGGTGAAAACAATTGATTCCAAATCGATTCGAGCATCAGAAGCAACTCCAAGACCAACTCGGGTGAGCTTTGCGGAGGAATTTGGTCCATAGTGCGATCAACAGGGGGTAACGATCTTCTTTGTAGGGCTTCGTCTCTTCAAGATGAAGCTACCTCAGTCATTGGACCATTGGTCATGAGCTCTAGCGAGATAAAATCCAGCAAACTATAGAAAACTATAGGATTGTTGGTCTTTTTTGAACAAAATCTCATTCTCGTGTAAATTCCATCATAAAATCCCCTTAGGTTTCCTCCCTGGTCATTTTGGAATTGAATATGGCACCAAACGAGCTCCAGTGAGCTCGGATCGAGTAGGGAAAGGCAGATGATATCCGTATTTTGGTGCTCGTAGGATGATGGATCATTGGTTGTCCATTCCACATGATTAAAATGGATGGCCATGATTAATTGCTTTGGATTTTTTATTTAATCCTTCTAGAATCATGAGAATAATCTTGACTGTTTGATATGAGATTGAATGACCGAGGAAAAAATACATATGCCGCTATTGAGTCACTACCACATCGGATGGTTTAAATAGTCAATCCCATATTACCATATGGAAATCACTACCGTGTCAGTGTCTGTGTGGCACCGACTGTGTAAATCGGTTAATCAAGGTTTAAAATATAATTAATTAGCCACAACTTCAAAAAATTTATAACTAATTGTAGAAAAATCCCAAAAATATAAATAAACCCATTTTAGAAATGTTAAACATAGGAGAATCTAGGGAAAATAAAATATTTTGGTTTTTTCCAATGAGCAGTGGCTAATTATAGTTTAAAATTTTCACTAATTACCTTAATTAAGCCTTAATCACTTGGCCAATTAATCTAAGGTTTAGTATGCCAATCACATGGGATGTCCCCTAGCTCCCATAATTTTTTAGGATTTATTTGCTAAGTGTATTGATAATTTCATAATTTTAAACTCCAATTACCTATTTTAAGTGAGTTAATAAATATTAAAATTAATAAAATAATAAAATTAATTAGGAAAGGTTAATTAATCATTATAACTGTAAGGATGACCCTGAAAAATAATTAGGACCTCCCCTCCTAATTATTTTTTCAAGTTCCTTCTTAAATCACTTTAATTAAACAATTAAATGCTTCATTAGCCAAATAGAATTAAAAAAATTAAAAATTATTACATCATCATCATAATTAATACAACAACCAAGATTGATTTAATTAATCCTCCTTATGTGCTTAGTTAACATAAGTGCTTCAATGAAATTATGATTTTTCATAGGTTTGGGAAATCACGAAAGTAATTAGCTCAATCCTCCTAATTCAATGAATTATTTAAACATGGGCCTAATTCCATTAGAATTTTAAATACATTGCTAATTTTATTTTCAATTGTATCAGCATATTTCATGGGCCTTTGCATAATAGTTAATTAAATTAAGGGACTTTTTGGGAGGGTAATTAAGTGATTTATTAATAAATAAAATTTAATCAAACTCTAAAATTCACTTAATTAATCTTTAGTTAACTAACATGGGCGTAAGTTATAACTTCATTCTTGTTTCTCGTCTTTAGGATTAAATAATCCAAAACACAAAATCAAATCCTAAAGAAGCTTTGATTAAGTTTAAGGAACATTTATTTAGTTTGACTCCCCCTTAGATCTTAATGAAGCTAAGTTTGTCATTGAAAATTTTAATCACTTTATTTCAATTACCATAAATATGCATGCCACATGTTTCATATATTCATGTTTTAAATTCAAAAGGATATGTTATATTTAATTTTATGAGTTGGGTAAGTATAAATATATGATGTAGCTATTATCACTAATAAATCCTTAATTATTTTAAAATTATGTGATAATTATTACTTAAGTGATATGAATCCTAGCTTGGTACTTATAATATTTGTCATAAATGAGGAAACATAAACATGGAGCTAACTTATCTTTTCATAATTAAAAGATAATAACTAGCAACTTTTTATGGTTTCATATTTACATTTATACATGTGTGTATATGTATTTAAATTAGCAAGTATATAGTCTAGATATCCCAAGAATATGAGGCTCTAAGTACCCCCAAAAAGGTCTTAGATAATCTCACTTCCCTAGTTTAACAACAACATGTACTTGCATAGTTTCTTATACATGTATATATGTGTTCAAATATTAAGTGAAATCCTTTTGCTATCAAATTCATGCATGCTCATACATTAAGTGTATAAAACACAATACATATAAGTGATGCAGTATTAAATTAAAACAAAAAATGAAAAAAAAATGAAATGAGAATGTTATTGATAATGAAATTGAAGTGATAAAACTTTATGTGTTTGATGGTGATTTAGCTTCATTTAACCATAAGTTGCTTCCATGTCTAAATAAAATTTATTAAGCTAAATCTAATTATAGGATTAATTAAAATTTGTGAATGTTCCATTATGAGGGTTCAAAAATCATAAAAATCTATTCTTTAGAAATTAACCTAGGTTAGGGAATAAAAAGAGTTAACTCTCTTTCTTCTCTCTCTTCTCTTTGTAATATTAAATCATAAATAAAAAATAAACAAAATATGCATAATTTAAAATCTAATGATGATAAATGAATTTAAATGCAATCACCCCTAATGGATAACTTGAATGCTCATTCATTAAAAAATTCTAACTCTAAAACCCAATTAGGACATGTTACACTCTAGCCTCAACACACACTTTAGAATACTAAGTCACTGATCTTAGTATTAGGTTAGGCCGTTGTTTATTATGGTGAAATATTTTATTTTATAAAGTAATTTTTTCAATCTAGATGTTAGGATTTCTTATGCGTAGACTAGATGTTAGGTCATTATTAGTCTAATGATGTTCTCTGCAGTGGATTATGCTTGAGGGACTACTGTGATAATAAAATATAAAAAATATCTTTTATTTGTAGGTGCCACTTAAGTCCCTCAGCATAATTTAATTATGGCAGGTGGGCCTGGTTACTCAAGTGTAGGGTGCTAAGTTCAAATATGTGAAATTTAATTAATTGGCTTGTATGTTTGTTTAGCTAAACATATATTTTGTGGGTGTAGTTAAAGTTACCTCCTTCTTAAAAATGTAATTTCATAATAAGATTAAGATTAGTACTATATGGTTTAGGATGAGTAATGGCCAGAAGACAAAGACCTGGGAGGCCTTGTGAAGCCTAAAGTAAGCTAATCCAAAGAAGGAAAAAAGAACAAGAAATGAAGACCCCCATAGCATTTATTTCATTTATAAAATTTAATTATTATCTGGCTGTATAAGGGTAGAGCTCGACTACCCAACTTCTTTTCTTTTTGGGGTGTACGGTGGTACCCGACCCCACCGGCCTTTTATTATTTTATGAAATTTAAATGTTTAATTATTATGTTTAGATTATGCAATATAAATAGCATGATTTTTATAAGTTTTTTAAAGTGTGATGATTTGATGTGTGGTCTAGATGTAGTAGGCTATTTATGATGACATTAATTTTTCTACCCTCATTAATAACTCATAACTAAAATCTTAATCAACTCATAACCTCACTTTAGAGCCTTGGTTTATAATCAAGATAAGTAAAAGATTTAGCAGCCTTTTAGTTGAATGTTATATGTTATCACATCATGCATATCATATTATTCCACTCTTGAATGAGGGATCTCCATTATTGCATGATAGGGATAGGCTTTAATTGTGAGAGCAGACCCTTGTAGTGGAGAACACCCCTTCCCTCTAATTTAGTCCATAACCTACTTTCATAATGCATTTAAGCATAAATTATCCCATGCTTTAGTAAAATATAATGAGTCAAAATGAAATAAAATATGTAAATTTTATTGCATTAGCTTAAATCATGTCTTCATGCAAAGCATGATCTAATCTCTTAGGGAGTGAGTTTAGGATTTTAAATTTCTTTCTAACTAATAATGGCCTATCTATCTTGCATTAACATATGACTAGTCCACAAGGTTTTAAAATCATAGGAGGTCTTAACTAGCGGTTACTCCAAACCATTGTAAGTCTAGAAGAGTTAGCATGGGTTCACTCTCCCTAGTGGAGATGATTCAATATATCCCACTTCTCCAAGTATAATTAGGTCAAGCTCTTAGCTCATGCTAGAGTGCCTTAGATATTAGTTTAGAGGTTGTTTGTTTCTTTAGGCTATAAGTATAAATCCTCACCTCTTATATATTTTCATAATCTTGTGTTATTAGAATCTAAGCACTAACACTCTAATAAAATTTTAACTCAAATAAATAATTTTCTCTCTCTCAAAAATGAGCCTCGCTATAAGGAGATTGGAGTACTCACTAGGCTTCCTAGTATCATGTGTGCTTCCTACTTAATCCCCCCTTGAAATATGCTAAAAACTCTGCTTATTTGAACTCTTCATGTTTGATTTCTAAAATTACTAATTCTTTGATTATCTACCTTTAAAATCTTTGAAGATATTAATTGACTACTTTAATCAAGAGTATTCTTAGGAAATTCTTTTTTCCTAGGATGCAATTAACTATGGAAGCTTACTTTCATAGGGAACTAAAGAACTCAACATAAAATAAACCTTTCTTTGCTTATCAATGTTAAGTAGGGGAAAGATCTCTCGTATATGTATAGATTCATCTATCTTAAGAGTCCTTAGGTGATTGAGTCCATTGTAGGGTGATGTTTCGATTTTTTGAGTTAATAAACCATTTCTTAGATGTTGTACTCGATCATTTTAATAAGTATCTCCTCCCCCCCCCCCTAAGATTTGTGTGGTGTCCCCATGACTCCAAATAAAAATATCACAAATTTTTCTAGTGACTCCATTGGGAAAAGTTTCTCTCTCTATCTTTAGTAGTCAATCAACATCTCCAAATATCTATAGTGAATTTATATTTTCTTATAAGTCCCAAGGCTATCCTTTTTTCTATAGGATTTCTTGCTCATTTCATCCTTTGGTAAGTGTTGCCAACATCCTCCTGGTTTTAAAACCTCCTCTAATAGGTTCTAGCACCTCTATTGGGTCCCTAATAGGTAAAAAAAAGTCATGCAAGTTCAAAATTCATAAAATAGTGAGCCTATTGTCATTTTTAGATTCGATGAATTCAAGTTCACTAACCCTTATAAATCTATTTGAACTCGCCTCAATAGTGGAGTTCATGACAAAGAATATACATATCTCTCTTAAAATAAAATCTCCCCCAATCATGAACCTATATAACATAATCAAATTCTTGAATAAGGGTTGTAGTTCAAAATCCAATAAAAGAAAAGAAAGGAAAATTCAAGTATGCTAACCCATTGCCACTTTCTCACACAGAGATACAATCTAGTCCTTCCATCTTCAAATAAGCAGTTACACTGTGTCTTCTACGAAACTCATCTTCTCATTCGCCTCAATTACGAATTTGGCCATGGATCAGGCCATACTCACCTCTACACCCATCATCAAGTTTTGTATGGATTTTGAGCATTTCAAGTTTCAGTACTGTTAGTAGGGAGGAGGTGGCTCATAGGAAGCCACTCTTATAATTTGACCTATAGTTTGAATCTGAGTTCCCTCTTTAAAAAGAAAATTCCTAGAGGTTCTTGTTGACCTCATTTTTAGAATGAGCACACAACCCCTCCATTTTAGACCCAGGATTCCTCTTAAACTTTGAGAGTTTCTTAGTCTTAAGACACATCTAGTGACTAGGTAGACACTCAACCTAACCCTAGAGACTTAGAAGAGTTAGCAATAGAAGTAGGTCATGCCTTAGGGGTGTTAGGAAAAATGGCCTACCCTTTAGCTTGGACCACTTTCCGTACTTCCTTCTTTCAAGTCAAACTCCAAATCAAATCAACATCAAACCTAAATCAATTCTAGCCAAATTGATTTTCTCCAAACTCAAATCAATGTCATACAATGGAAACCCATGATTGAAGTCCAGGATTCAAACCCATGATTGAAATTCCAAATTCCAAACATTTCCTAAGTCCTTAAATTCCCTCTTAAGGACTTAACCTAAATCATATTCAAATAAATTCAAATTCATGAATTTTTCTCATAATTCATTTATATTCTCATTTATATTCACATATATAAATGAAATATAAATTCAGATCAAGCAAATGAAACCCAAATTCAAACTCCTAATTCAAAATCTTTTCTAAGTCCTTAATTTCCACCTTAAGGACTTAGCTTAAATCATCTTCAAATCATTCAAATTCATAAAATTTTCTCATAACCCATTTATATTCTCATTTATATTCACATATATGAATGAAATATAAATTCAAGTCAATCAAACTAGATCCAAAATCCAATTTCAAAATCAAACAAAATCTAACCTAAGCCTTTCAAGTCAAATTCTTGAACTTAGCCAAATCAACTTCAAATCAAGCCAAACTCTTGATTTTCCTTCATGATTCAATCAATCTTTTAATCATGAATCCAAATATAATTACAAACTTCAATGACTTAACCAAAACTCAATTCAAAAGTCAAGCAAAAATCCATTTCATGTTCACCCTTTGAACTTGAAATTATCAAATGAATCAAAACCCATTTGACTTCAAACCACTTGTAAATGAATTTATATTTTAATCATAAGTCCATATGTAAGTTCAATCAAACTCAAATCAAGCTTTGACCAAGCCATTTGACCTACTTAGGTTCACTTGACCCAAAGTAACCTAAAGTACCCTTATGAGCCAAATTCTAATCCTAACCAAATTGGATTGAATCAAACTCACCTAAGCCTTTAATCATCAGATGATCAATCACTCAAATATTGTCAAACCAAGTCAAACCTAAGGGTTGACTAAGTCAACACTTAGCCAAAATGAAACCCAACATAGCCAAAATCCACCATAGGCCAAATTGATTGAAACCAATGATCTAAGTTCATTCATGATCAATGTTTGAACTTAACCAAGTCAACATTTGAGCCTAACCTAGCCCAATTGACCACTTGACCTAAGTTGACCCAACTTGACCTAAAAAGTCAAAATATGTCAAAACTTGATCTAAGCCAAATTGATTGAAACCAATGGGTCAAGTTCATTCTAAATCACTTGTTGAACTTGACCAAAGCCTCAATTGGCCAACTAGACCTAACCTAGCCCAATTGAACTTGAACCCAACTTGACCTAAAGGATCATATTGAGCCAAATTCAAACTTAACAAAAATTGATTGGAAACAAAGATATCAATCCACTTCATATGACTAACCAAACCTAAACCTACACATGACCTAGTTCAAATAGGTCAAATGGGTCAAATTGGTCAACTTGACCCATTTGACCTAAATGAAGTCATATGAACCAAATTCAAACCTAAACCAAATTGAATCAAACCAAAGCCACCAAAATATTTCAAATGGTCATATGAACTTGACCCAACCCTTGGTTTGACCCAATTTGACCAATTGGTCAACTTGACCCAAGTTCACCCATTTTGACTTAAATGGGTCAACATGAGCCAAACCATACCAAATGAACTCCAAATCCAATGAAACTTGGTCAAACCTATTTTCATAATATACCAAACATACCCAAATTTAAAAATCATCCAAAGGATCATTTTGCCCCTAGGTCATAGGGTAAGTTTTGGCCAATTCTACTTGAAATTTGGTCAAATCCTCTTCATACTCACTTGGCACTCTCCTAATGGATCAAGTGAACACTACGGAGGGCGGTGCACCCAACCCAATGAGTTTGGGTCAGCCCAACCTGGCCCAATGACCAAACCAAGCACATGCTTTGAAATGGCCACATAGGAATCTTCCTTACACTTAATTGAAGCACATGGGGAGTTCACCATTCCACTCCCTAGCCAAAATCAAACTCAAGGACACTCCTAATAGCCTAACAAACCCTTTCAATCAAGGCAATTGGATTAAAATGGCAAACCCATGCTCGGCCGTCAGATTGCCAAAGGGGATATATACTCCCCCTAATTCATTTGAATCTACATAGACCCATTGTCGATTGGAGAAGCCAGAGGAGTCATTTTTTGGTGATCCCAAGCTATCTCAAGCATTTTCCAATTCCCATTTCTCGGTTTTCATAAAGTGAAACCAAGGGAGCTCCACTAAAAGTCCATTTTACTCCACCCCTAAAATCAAGCCAATTCCCTTTGCACACTCCCTCAGGGACCCCAATCGAGCTTGCCCAAGCTCTCTTTCAAGTTCTTGAACCAAAGGAGAAGTAACCTTGACCAAAGCCGAGCTCACTTGGAGGAGGAGTTGGTCCATAGAAGAAATTACTCGACCTCAACCCCTCAAACTTGTAGCAAAGCTTCGTCTCAACTAGACAAAGCTTCTCTAAGGGAATCGTGCGATCACCTCTGATGAGGTTAGCCTTTTTTTGAGCTTAAACTCAATGTGGTGTGGAGCTTTGTGAAAGAAATTTTCATAGCATAGGATTTTGACTATTATATGTGATATAGGATGCATGATGAAGGTGTGGGCCAAATTCTAGCCCAATCTGAGCTCAATCGAGCTCGGATCATGGCCTAGAAGATGGACGGATCCTCTTTCTTGTAGGAAATTGTAGGGATGGATCTATGGCCATCCATCCGTGTGTTTTGGATGGACGGCCAAGATTCAAACTCATAATATATTTATTTTCTCCCCTTAGATCCCTGAATTTAACCTTAGCCATCCTTGATCAGACTGTTGAGAAGAAAGCACATAGCGCCACCACCACGCAGTGCTACGATGTGATGTTTTAAATAGCCAATCAGGCCCTGATGCATGTAAAGTGCATGTCACGCCAGTCGCATGCGTGGCTCCCATAGGATTAGTGATATACTTAGGGATCTATTTAATTCTAATTAATCACCTAAACTTCTAGAATTCATATCTCAACATAGAAAAATCAAAAAAATATGAAATAAACCGAATTATAAAGATAATTGAACAAACAATATTCTAAAATTGATTTTGATTGATTTTAAATAATTCTTTCCTCTAAATTTAGGTTTTATTAGAAATATTAATTTACTAATTACTCTCTAATTAATCCACTTATTAATCTCAAACTTCTTGGGTGTAATTAGAGGGATGACTTCTGCCTCCCCTAATTTTCTTGAAATTTATGGGTGGCTTAATTAGGGGAATTGCTAATTTATTCCTTAATCACTCCCTTCATGTAATTAGACTTAATTAAGGGTATAATTAGTGATTTAACCCTTTGATTGAGCCAATTATATTTTTATTAAGTGAATGTGAGGATTAGGGAATAATTTTGGGATACTCTCCTTAAGATATTCCTTAAACCCCCTTTATTCCTTAATTTTACCTTAATTAAAGGTTAATTTACTAATTATCCCTTTAATTAATTTTATAAAATTCTAAAACTTTCTAGAACTCAATTAATTCTTCTTGGGTAGATGCTTACATGTTCAGGAGCCTAAGCACAATTAAGGAAATCAAAATTCAACTCATATGTGTGAGGGGTGTTTTGAAATTACTTAAGTTAAACACCTTATCTTAATTAATCATTAATCATGAGCCAAATTGTATTAGGCCCTTTTCCTTTTAAGTGCATTATCGATTTAAATTCTTTGTGTGGTTTTATGTCATCTCATTGGCTCATAATTATTTGATTAACTATGCTAAGTTGGTGTAGTGAAGGGGTAATTAACATGTTTAATTCATACCTTAACCTAATCAAAATATAAAATGAATCTAATCACCTAAAAATTGAACAAAAATATCAAACAAATGTGGGAATGGGTTAGGAACAACAAACTCACCTCATATTTTGCAAATTAAATCAAACAAAAATCACATTAAACAAACTTTGATTTGCTTTAAGCTTTCTTATTTCATACGATTGTCTTTAGGAATTAATTAAGGTGAATGTGTTTACATGCCTTCATTACTTTAGTTTTTCTTAACATTCTAAATGTGTGTGTCATATGATTTCATACATTAATGCTTTTAAAAAAAATCAAATTTAAAATGAAAATGTTTCTTTTATGTCAAATTGCATGTTTTGGCTAAAGTAAGAATATGAGTGGTTATTACCACTATTAAATTCGAATTATTTTTAAAATATATGAATCAATTATTAAAATTGAAAGTGTGTTACTTATATCTTACTTATAAGCTTTCATGTGAGTAAAATATAAGGATGTGCTTAGTGTAATTTTCCTTCTCCTCTCTTTTGGTATAGTTTTGAATAGGATTTGGCAAAGTGAATAGTTCATTTGAAAAGAACACAATACTTGCCTAATTCCATTTTATATTCATTCCTATGCTATGACTTAAGAAGGACACCTATACTTACATATATAAATTGCATAAACAAATGAATCAAACAACACAAACTTTTGCATTCTTTCTTTTCCATTCATTTCTTTTGTACATCTGCTTGTATTTAAGGAAAGTGGTATATTAGTCTGGATTGCCCCAGGGTTGTGAGGCTTTAAGTAACCCTAAGTAGGTCTTGTACCTTACACCCCTAATTAATAATAACGTTATACTCACTTATGCCTTTCATACATTCATATGTGCATGTGAAAATTGAATAAGAAACCCCTTTACTACTTAATGAAAATCATGCATCATAAACATTCAAATTTTCTTAAAGAAACTACTTACCATGCATCATAAAGTGTGCTAAACATTCCCATTGGTATGTATAGATATGCTTAGAATTTATTCATATGCATATTATACATGTTGGGAAAGAAAAGAAGTGCTGTGTGTTTTGTGATCTTAGTTCACTTTACTTAATCTTAAAATGCCTTTCTTTTTGAATAAGTTTATTTAGAGTTTATCTAAACTTAGGATTAATTAAAACACATAATAAAATAATCACTAAATAAAACTAAAATATTAATCCACTTTAGAAATTAAGGAGAAGTTCTCTCTTTCTCTCTTCATAATTAATTCACTTGAACCCAATAAAAAAATATATAAAATCAACTAAAAATAACTAAACCACTTAAATGAAACCCTTCTCTAAGTTGAACATTCTTCATACTTAGAAAATTCTAACTTAAAGCCATAGCTAAGCATACCACACAAACCTCTAAAGCACACACATTAGGCTAAGTCACCACTTCTAGCTTTAGGTTAGGGCAGTGCATGGTTTGATGTTTATTTTTATTTCATGATATATATTTTAGTCTGGATGTTAGGGTGAATGTGCGTAGAATGAATGATAGGATGACTTAGTCTAATCATTATTTTTTGTAGGGAATTGTGCTTAAGGGGGGCTGTGATAAATAAAAAAATAAATACTTTTGTTGTGCAGGTGCTTATACCCCTAAGCATAATCCAATAGGCCAGGTGGACTTAGTCACCCATGTGTGGGGTGATAATTCCAATATACATGCTTGGGATTTGTGTGGTTTGTTTAGCTAATCTCTGTTTAACAGGTGTTAGCTAGATTTACTTTTCTTTTTCATGTAATTTTTATAATTATGATTTTGGAATGATTATTGTGGGGATTGGAATGAGCATTAGTCATAAGATTTCATCTTATGTGCCATGTGAAGCCTTTGGAGCAACCACCTTCCAACCATCCAGAAGAAAGAACCAAAGAAGAAAGAAGAAAAAAGAAAAGAAGAATGAAGAAATGAAGCTTGAAGACCCCCATAATAATGAATTCCTTACTTAATTGTACTTAATTCATTTGTAATCTGGGTTGTATAAGGGTAGAGCTTAGCTACCCAATTTGTTTTCAAGTTTGGTGGTGCACCAAATGGCCTCTTATTCTTTTGTGTTAGCTTTATAAATTGATTGATGATTTGTTTAGATTATGCATTGAGATAGCATCTTTTTCCTAGTTTCTTCCTTGCTTGATGTATGGCTTGGATGTGGATTAGGCTCTTAGGAAAAAAATAAATATTCTACCAAATTTAAAAATTCAAAAATTTAAAAAAAAAACTCATGACCTCACCTAAAGCTTAGCCTAAAATTAAGATAAAAGAATTAGCAACCCTTTAGCTGGATGAGTATTTCTTTTATAACATCATGCACAAATGCATATTATTTTCACTCTTGATCAGAGGGCTTCCACCTTTGCTAAAAGGAAGTTGACTTCTTGATGAGTTTCAAAAGCAAGAAACTTGGCTTGACCTTTGAGAGCCATGGTGGAAATAAACCTTCTCCCTTCTTACTGATTTTGGAAAATAATCTTACTTCTCATGCATTAAACATATGAATCCTATCATCCTGAGTCAAAATGATTGTCCAAAAATAAAAATAAAATGTAATATGATTTGCATTAGATTTAGGTCATTTGAAGCATACCCTTACTTGATCTAGTCTCTTTCTATATAAATAATAACCTAGCTATCTTGCATAAAGCATATGACTTGCCTACATGAATTTAAAATCGAGAAAGAATTAGTTGGCAGCCACCCCCAGGCGCTTGTAATCCAAACAGTCGAGTGGTTTGTCCTCTCTTGTGGAGGCAAACCAAATACCCATTTTCGCCTTAGATTTAGGTTGTGCTTTTGGCCCTCACCAAAGCTCCCTAGATTTAGGTTCTAAGGTTGCTTCTCCCCTTTATCGGCCATAAACATAAATCCTCACCACTTAGGCATTTCCTTAATCTTGTGTTATTTAATCATAAGTCCTAAACTTCTAACAAAAAGTCAACTCAAATGAATAATTCAATCTCAAAAATGTAAAGCCCAAACATAGGATAGTTTGAGATGCTCACTAGGTTACTTAGCATCGTGGGCATCTCTTACTTATCTTCTTTTGGCTTCGATAATAACTCCCTCTCTTTGACCAATCTTATTTGATCTTCTAAAATAAACTAATCGATTGATAGTCCTATCTATTAAAATCTTTAGAGATAATGATCATTTACCTTAATCGAGAGTATTCCTAAGGAATCTCATTCCTTAGGATGTAATTAACTATAAGGGCTTGCCCCTGTAGGGAATTTAATGAACCCAATTTAAAATAAACCCTACTTTACTTTTCCATGTAAAGTAGGGGAAGAATCTTTGGTACACATGTAGACTCATTATCCTTAGGAGTGCTTATTGAGGTAATTAAGTCTATTGTAGGGTGGTGACTTCTATCTTTCAAAATAGTACACCTCTCCTTAATATTATACCCAATCACCCTCAATAAGAACATTTGCGAATCTACGTGGTGTCAAAATTGCATAAGAAGAAGATGTATGTTTCCATCCTCATTTTATCCCGCATAGAGTGAAGATGGAAGTATATATTTTATTCTTTAGAAATTCGATTATAAAATTTTACCACAGTTCTCCAACCACAAGTCTCACCTATCTAGAGCAATTGAAACTAGCACAGTCTCTTTGGTAGCCCTAGCTTACAAGGGAAAACAAGTTATTGTGTCGGAGGTGGTCCCATTCCATTCAAGGTCTGTGTTAGTTCCCACCATGTCCCATTGACAAGAAATGCTGCAATAAGAACTGAATGATTAAGAAGTACTATGAGCATATAGCTAAGGAAACTGAGGTAGCCTTCCATGTAACTGAGGATGGTTCCCATCAGAAGACCTCTCTCCTCTTGGTTAGTGGTAAGTTTCACCCACTTTCAATTAAAGAGGGAGAAGAGGATATGAGGATGATAGTTGCATCACCCTCATGACCTGTGAATCATGAGACACTAGATAGGGAGAGAAAGAATCCTTATGCTGGTCTAAGGTCTATGCTTAAGAAGGGTGGAAGAGTCCATTGATGATCTGAGTTTACCACCATCTATGACTTCAGACAAGCGATTTGTAGAAGTATGAGGGATCAAATCCATAGAGAGAGGGTCATAGATACCAAAGTTGCTAGTCAAGTGAGCAAGAGAGATCGAAGGAGGTTTGCTAGACATATAGTAGTCTCAGCATTGATTGACTACTACCCTGATCAATGAGCTAATAGAGCTAATCATTTTGATAGGATAATTCTCACTAGTTCTAGTCATAGGAGGTGGTCTTTGGTAGAGAAGCAATTGGTGATCACCACGACAACGCTCCACTCGCCATCCATCATCACCTATTCATGCCCCACCATCAAAAGTCTCCACAAAGTACCAAAAGTTTGCATCTGAGAGAAAATCACCACCCTTGGTGATACAATTGTGACCCAAGAACCCCCTTCATCCACTCCAGCTAACGACATAAAGTTGAGCTCTTATGTTTGACCTCTTTCCTTGATAATGGAGAAGAGGGAGTGGTGGCCAAAGAGTGTCGCTATTGCTTCACCAAACCTACAAGAATAAAGAGAAGAACATAGGGAGATAGCTCTTATGATGGTAGAACTAGCTATGGTCAACACATCCTTAGCTTAAGACATTAGCTCAAGACACCCAGCACAGTTCCCCTATGTAGAGTTGTCTAGTAGAAGATCATTACCCAGGATATATTCTTATCAATCATAAGAACATAAATGGTTGTTCATTTAAGAAAATCTTTTAGACGAAGAGTCAGTAGAGGTGCATATGGTAGAGACTAAGACTTCCTCCCATAGAGAGCAACATCATAACACTGAGACACATGGAGCTATAGTTAAGGAAGGTGATGCATTAAACTCAACTTAATGACTATTGCAATAGTTAAAGTATAAGGATGATCAGATAGATCATATGGAGAGGAGGATGGAAGAACTTATGTCAGCTATCTCAGCACCCCAGAGTCAAATACCAACACCCCAGCCTACCCCCATAGATACTAATAGACCTGAGTTAGCACATATTGTAGATCGACAGAAGAATATCACTCCATTAGAAGAAGACACTGGAAGCCTTCATAAGAAAGGTACAGATAGTGTAACCATCCAAGAAAGGGATATTAAGCAGATTGTAGAACAGTAAGTGAAGGAGGCATTGGCACAATCCCATGGGTCCTCATAAGTTTTAAAGGCCATGCACTATTTAGAGAAATTTGATGTAGTACAATACCCTAAGGGTTTTGTATCACCATCCTTCAAGATATTTGATGGCAGTGGGAACCCTAGGCAGTATATAGTAGACTTAAGAGACAACTATGCAATGCAGGTAGAAGCAACGCTCTACTCTTTCGGTAGTTAGTTAGTAGTCTTTTTGGGATTGCTTTTGATTAGTTCATCAAACTTCCCAATGGTTCATAAGAAAGGTACAGATAGTGTAACCATCCAGGAAAGGGATATTAAGCAGATTGTAGAACAGTAAGTGAAGGAGGCATTGGCACAATCCCATGGGTCCTCATAACTTTTAAAGGTTATGCACTATTTAGAGAAATTTGATGTAGTACAATACCCTAAGGGTTTTGTATCACCATCCTTCAAGGCATTTGATGGCAGTGGGAACCCTAGGCAGCATATAGTAGACTTCAGAGACAACTGTGCAATGTAGGTAGAAGCGACGCTCTACTCTTTTGATAGTTAGTTAGTAGTCTTTTTGGGATTGTTTTTGATTGGTTTATTGAACTTCTCAATGGTTTAATGAATCCCTTTATAGAGTTAGAGCAGCTTTTCATCAAAATATAGGAGCTTAGCAAAGGGTAACTATGGGGACCTTGTTGTAGGGAAACAAAAACCCAACAAGTCCCTTATTGATTACATTCTTAGATGGAGAAACTTGAGTGTGAAATTGAACCATACCTCCAAGAGCAGCATGCCATTGAAATTCTTCTTAATAATATTCATGGCTCGGTCGCTTTCATGATTAAGGGTTTTACAATTAAAAATTTTGAGAAGTTAATCAGTAAGATGACTAACTTATAAGAGGAAGCCAAATAGTTACCCTTCTCTAATCAATCATGCAAGTCAAAACCCTAAAAAGTGTTTGAGAAGAATCCAAGAGTAGTATCAGCAGTAGATAAAGGGAAGCAACCCATGAGAGTATATCTTGAGAGGCCTAGAGTTTAGTAGCCTCCACTTCCACCCCCTCTTCCACCTGCCCGGCCACCATAATTGCCTCCACACTAGCGCTATCACCATTCACCACCAGGTAGTTACTATCCACCTACTCTTGTCGATAAGCTCAACAAGCCATATTAATTCAAGAGGAAGGTAGTCAAGAAAATCTTTAAGAATCATCTTAAGAAACTTAATTTTCAACTACTCAAGCTTAAGAAACCAAAAGAAGTGGGTAGAAGTGATGATCTTAACTTCTTCCCTTAGTACCATATATTAAACCATGTCTTAAAGGAGTGCATCACTTTTAAAGATTAGCTTGAATGTGGTTACAAGTTAGGAGCCATAGTGATCACCAAAGAATACTTAATGTAACAACCCCTTTGGTTCCATTAAGGTAATCCCCCAGGAACCCTTCGATCCTCTTAAGACAAAAAAAAAAGGTTGGGATATCTTCATATCATATACTTCTAAAAAGATTATCTATAAAATTAAGAAACTTTTTTTTGCAAGTACCTGACTTAGCTTAGACCTCCAACACCATGGAAGGTCTATAGTTTTGATGGCCAACTTGAAGACGGAAGAAGCCAAGTAGTAGTAGCTACCACATACCCGAAATAGTATAGTAGTGCAATCACTATCTAAGTCTAGCATCTTTTCTTCCACCATTGTAGCTTTAGCTTTTACCGGCTCTGCCAACAACACTAGGAGCATTATATCTATCGATGAGGATGCTAAGCCACTCAAACTGCTTACTTTACTTGACTTCTATTTTGTACCTCCAAAATTAAATAAATCAATGAAGAAGACATGTTTCACTTACATTCTCTCTACATTTGATGTGCTTAGTGATTTTATTCCAATAGATAACTCTCCAAGTCATAACAACATAAATCTAAATAATTCCAATCAATTTCTCTTAGATTCAAAAATAGATTTTCCTTTTCTGAATCATCAAGGTTCACCACTTGAGATAAATTTGGAGTCATCCAACTCTAATGATCTTTTAGGAGAAGCTGTAAGCATGCCTGATGAATAGGTAGAACTTTTCATAAGCTCCCCATCAAAAAAAGTCAGTGAAGTTAACCTCCATAGTGGTAAAGTTCTACCTCCTAGGGTAGCACCTCAAGATAAGGGTAAACAAGTTGTTGGTTCCAATGAGCAGATAACTCCTCTACAGTATGCTCCCCCACCCCACCCCACCCCTAGTGCTTGGATACGTGGCTAAAGTTGACTACAACATCCTAGCACATCTTAAAATTTTTTTAACTAAGCTAACCAGATATGACACTCTTATTTTATCCATAGAAATGAAGGAGTCATTAATCAAAGCATTACTTGATCCAAAAATATGCTTAGCTCAGTTGGTTGCTACTGACTCAGTTGAAGAAGATGCATACTTTTCAAAGGATATCCAAGGAGTTACTTTCTCAAATGAAAACCTATTGCTTGGGATGATAGAGCACAACCATCCTCTTTATGTTATGATGGATGTTGGCAAATTTATACTATCCAGAGTGTTGGTTGGTCCAGGAACATCAGTTAATATTATGAGTTTAAGAATCCCTACCTTCTTGAGGATTGATATCTCTAGACTTCAGTCCAAAAAGGTGATGTTGAAAGAATTCAATGAACAAGGTGAGAGGGCCTTAGGATCCATAGTATTACCATTAGAGGTAGATGATTGGAAGACTGAGGCTAAGTTTCACATAATAGATTCAGATACATTCTTCAATGCTTTGCTAAAGTGACCTTGGATTTATGAATATAATATGATTATGTCTTTTCTACATCAATGCATCAAGTTCATCAAAGACATTATTGAATATTGTGTCAAAAGGGATTTGAAACCATTTGTAGTATATGAGGCCAGAATATATGAAGATGTGGCCTACTGCCTCCATAAAAAGCAAAATGCCTTCTCTCATGAACTAAGTAAAAATGAAAAAGGAAAGAAAAATAAAAGAAAAAGAAAAATAAGAAAATGAAAAAAAAATAAAAAGAAAAGAAAAGGGAGTCAAAAGAAGACGTTGAGGAAGGAGTAGAGCCTGAGATTGCATTCCATCCACAGTTCATTACTCCTTTCGAACACATGAATGGAATGTCTCAATCTTCACCAAGATGAGGAAGAGGCATGTCCAAAGGGAGTCCTAGAGGTTGTAGACCTTCATACCTACCACCAACCTAAGGATTTATTCCAGCATCTAGAGTACACCTACCAATCACACAGACTTAGAATCTAGTTCATAGGATAAGTCCTATCTAGAGGGTAAACTAGCTACCTCTCTGTGTTAGCAGACCCCATTGGAGGTGACACTAGAGCCTGACAGTGATGAAGAGTAGGTCCCCAAGAAAGCATGAGTGTATCTAAACCTTCTTTTTGGTAAAACTATTAGACAGCATGTGACTTTAGCTCTAACCCCACTTTTCTCATAACAAGTTGAGAGTTTGGTAGTTAAGAAAGCTCCTAGAAAAAATTCAAATGCTAAGCCTAAGAGGTTTTATTCGGGAGGAGCATCCCCAAGCCAAGAAGTTGATGTAGAGCTTGAGGATGCTTCATTCAAAGAACTAATAGAATTTCCTTTAGATTGGTACTCACCTTATGTTCTGAATTTAGCAAAGAAAGGTCAGATTCCATATGCATGGTCAAAACATAGGTCATAGTACTTTGAAAAGCTATGGAACAACAAATGTGAGAATTCTTAATCAAGAATAGGACTAGGTTTTGGCATAGTAGCCCTAGTAGATGTTAATGATTACTGCTTAGTCATCACTAATCATTTGAAATCTAAAAGGTTCTTCTTTAACCACATTGACTCGTATGAATAGGTGTGTTAAGAAACTTCAGCAGATCGAGATGATCTCCAAGTCAAAGATGCACCCTTAGAATTTGAAGATGAAATCAGATTAACCATTGATGAACTTTAAAAATAAAATTGGGTATTTAAGATAATCCACATCCAATGTACATCAGTTCCCTATTGAATGAATCTAAAACTAATGACTTAGTTAAGCCAAAGTTTAAGGATTGCTTCACATGGAGCTATGAAGAGATGTGGATTACCTCCTGAGGTCGTAATTCATATATCTAGCCAATCAAGCTGACATTAACTCGGTCAAGCAAGATCATAGATGCATGAAATTAGACATTGAACAATAAGTCATTTTAGAAGTTAAGAGATTAATTAATGTTGGTTTCATCCGAGAAGTAAATACCCCACCTAGTTGGCCAGCATCATAGCCAAATTTACATATGCATTAATTTTAGGGATCTCAATAAAGCATGTCCAAAAGATGAATTCTCACAACCAATACTAGAATTGATGGTGGACATTGCCTCTTCTCATATAATTTTTTCATTCATGGATAATTTATCTAGATATAACTAAATCAAAATGACACCCGAAGATGAAAAAAATACTACATTTAAAACTCTAATCAAAATTTATTACTAAAAGGTCAAATTTTTTTAACCTTAAAAATGCTGGCACCACATATCAGCGGGCCATAACCCAGATCTTTGATGAACTCATTCACCATCAAGTTGAGTGTTATGTCGATGATTGCATAATAAAAAGCAAAGAAAAGGAAGATCATTTATTTAAATTGATAGTAGTTTTTGAGCGGTTAAGGCAATCTAACCTTAAAATGAACCCACTAAAGTGTTCATTTAGGGTAACTTTAAGGAAGTTTATGAGGTTTGTTGTCTGACACCGCGGGATTGAGATTGACCCCAAGATGATCATAGCAATATTAGAAATTTTACTCTTAAAATTATAACCCAAATCTAATCATTTTATGAGAGATTGGCATATCTAAAATGATTCATATCCAACTTATCTAGCAGATGTCAACCATTCTCAACACTTGTCAAGAAGGAAGCCAAGTTCAAGTGAGATGACAAATGCCAGCATGCATTTGAAAGCATCAAGCAGTATCTCATGATGCCACCAATTTTATACACTCCTATCTCAGGCGAGCCCCTCATACTCTACACTATTGCATTAAATGATTCCCTCAATGCTTTGTTGGTCCCAATAATGATGGGAAAGAGAACACACTTTACTATCTCAGTTGAAGTTTAATACCTACGAAGGTGAATTATCCACCCATTAAGAAGCATTACTCAGCTCCAATATTTGCAGCCCAAAAGCTACGACATTATATGATTTCTCATAAAGTGAGATTGATTTATATAATCAATCCACTGCAATATCTCATGACATGGTCAATGCTATCCGGATGATTGGCACGATGGTCCATAATTTTATCATAATTTGGCATTCATACCTGTCTGTGTAGTGAAACGATAAGCACTCACTGACTTTCTGCCAATGCACTCTCTCTCTCTCTCTCTCTCTATAGATTACCATTTCAAAGATGATCTTCCCAATTAACAAATCAGAAGTCTAGGGGATACAAACGCTCATCAATGGAAGATGTATTTTGTTGGTGCGACTTCTTCTTAAAGAGAAGTACATCCACAATCTACCCTCATAAGTAATCATGAGTAGGAATAGTTCTCTTAACACCAGACCGTAGTATGATGAGATTCTCATATCATATATCCAAATCTTTCACCAACAATAAACCTGAGTATGAGGCTCTGATCATCAGTCTGTAGTTAGCCATCTCTTTGGGCATCCAAGGCATCAGTATATTTGGGGATTCATAGCTAGTGATCAACCAAATCGACAGGTCCTACAAGGTCCTCAAGCCTAAGTTTCATAATTACCATGAATATACCATGGAGTTGCTAGCCTAAATCCTAAAAGTCACCATTTATAAGATCCCTCAGTAGAAATGTTGTAGAGAATGCCTTAGTTAAACTCAATAAAGAGTTGGCATGTCCAGAAGATTAGTCTATATCAATAAAGGTTCACAACCACCAAGCCTTCCCACTTATTGATATTGAACTCATCGACTAGTATACTCTTGAAGGGGAGATTGACGTTGCTGAAAAACACAAAGAGTTATACTAAAGGCAACTATTCATTGACTACCAAAATAAAGGCAAACTACCTCAAGAGAAATCTTAGGCCCATTAGGTCAAATAAAGAGCACTATCCTATGCTCTCATTAATGATGTCTTATATCGACTGTCCTTCGATCATATGTGGTTCTACTTTTTTAGAAAACACAAGCCCCGTAAGATTGTGACTGAGCTACATTCAGGATTATATGGAGCTCATCAATCTGGTCACAAGATGAAGGCCAAAATTAATAGACTTGGATACTATTGGACGTCAAAAATTATAATATGCATATGTAAGGCCAAATGCTATCATCAGTGCCAAGTGCATGGACAGTCTTACACCAACCACCCAATATGCTACATCCAACTGTAGCCTCTTAGCCATTCAAATGTTGGGGCACTGACATAATAAGCCCAATTGATCCCCCTTCATCAAAAGGGCACTAGTTCAAAATAACAATCACTAATTTTTTCTCCAAGTGGGCAGAAGCGATTCTGCTCTAGGAAGTCAAAGCCCAACATATCCTTTAGGTTTTTAGGAGCAATATCATATATAAATTTGAAATATTTCACTGAATTATATCATATAATGGTACTGCCTTCAAGAGTACCAAGATCAACAACTTTGCCAAAAGAAAAAACATAGATTGGAGGTGCTCTACCATCTACTATCCATGGGCAAATAGATCAGCTGGAGCATTCAACAAAACCCTCATGAAAATCCTCAAGAAAATGCTCGACGATAATAGACGACAATAGCACGAGTAGTTAATTGAAGCCTTGTGGGCTTACTGCACTACATTTAGAACTTCAACACAATCCACCCCTTTCTTCTTAGTGTATGGGTCTGAGTCATTCTTCTCTTGGAGGTCTAACTACCATCATTAAAGATATCCATGGGCAGCAAGATTACAAACAAACAAAATGCTAAGCTACATTTGGAAGAACTCGACTGTCTTAAGAAGAGATGCTTACACGCATGCCAAAACCTCGAGTTATATAAAGCTACAATGGTTTAAGCTCATAACAAGTTGGTCCGCCAAAGAACTTTTTGAGTTAGAGAACTTATTTTAGTTTTAAGAAGACCAATTGTGGCATATCACAAGATGGAAGGCAAGTTTGAACTTACATGGTAAGGTCATTTACTATAGAAAAGGCCTACCAAAGTGGATCATATCAATTGATCAACCATAATGGTGAACGTCTGATGCTCCCAAACAATGGACTTTATCTAAAGAAATATTATGCATGACCATGTTTAAAATAAAATTTCATCAATAAAATATATCTCTTCAAATTAAAATCATGTTGTCTAATTATCAATAATCAAGAACATGTCACGTCTACTAGTGCTTTAGGATAGGTGAGAGAACCCAAGCGGCATCTTAATCCTAGTTTGCATAATATAAACACAAAACCACACACAAACATAAAATAAGTAAATGTAAATCTAATTATTTCAAGCTACTTCAAGTTAATATTGGACCCCCAACAACCCCCACTTAGTAGCTGCTCTAAGTCAAGTTTGACTCACTACTTGGCTTGTGGGTCACTCCAACAGTTATTTTTGCTTAAGAAGATGTGAGTCTCCATGCATTCTTCCTAGCATGGTTGTTGTACTCCTATGAGCGACTTGTTAGTTTGGTAAGTCTTATTACATAGTCAATAGACTATCTCAATGGTCGATTATATTTCAAAATACATAAGTCTCTGAGCTTTCTTCTTGATCTAACCATTGCGTACCAATTGGGTCCAAGCATATACATCTGAGGATTAGAGTAAGACCCCCAGTGCTCCTCTTCCTCCCAACTACTTCAAGTCTAGGTTGGACCCCAATAGCTCTCATTTAGTAGTCATCCTAGGTCAGATAATAGCTATCTAGTCGACCACAGACTGTTCTGATGATCAGCCTCTCTTATGAAGATATAAGTCCCTGTTGCTTTCTTTCTAGATTGATTGTCACACACTGACGGGCACCTTAGGTTGGTTGATGTTTTCTTTGCTGATAGTAACCCACCTGGTGGATGACACCATTCAGGCATATGAGAGTCCATGTGCTTTCTTCCTGAATCAACCACCATGTACCTACAAGGTTCAGATATTTTAAGGATTATGATAATGCCTCAAGTGGCACCTTTTCCCTATGGGCATTCTATTTGGATGACATCTTCATGGCCCCATCTAAATATGACCCAGGTTACTATTAGATTGGATAATTCCCCACTCCTAGTAGCCACCCCATTAGTCAGGTAGTATTGTTTTGGGCGGATACACAGAATAACTCTTTGTGCTAGTAAATCTAAGGTAAGTCAAGGCCCACAGTGCCCCTCCTTTGTGTGCCCCATCACAAACTAACAGGGTCCACATCAAACAAATAAAAATTTCTTGTAGATTAGGATAAGACCCCTAATGACACCTCTTCTCAAGTAGGCATCCTTTTCGGGCAATGTCAGCAAAACTCCGAATAGGATTATCCTTGACTATTTTAAGTTGAGGTAAGACCCCAGCATCTCTCGCTTAGTAGTCACCCTAGGCCGAGTTCGGCTTATTATATAATTAGTAGGTCGCCTCGGTGGTTGATTTCTCTTTGGAAGATGTGAGTCCCTGAGCTTCTTTTCTAGTTCCACCATCGCACATTGATAGGCAACCCTTAGGTTGGAAAGGTTCTACTATGTGGCTGGTAGACTATCCCATTGAATTAGTAAATCTAAGGCTAATCTAGGCTTTTGTAGCCCTTCCTTAGTGTGATTCATTGCACATCAACTTGGTCCATCTACATATATTTAGGGTTAAGGATTTCCCCGTGACTACTTTAGATTTGGATTAAATCATTATGGCCCCTCTCCTAGTAGTTCCCCTTTTAGGTTGGGTAGCATTATTCAGTGGAAAAGCAGGCTACTCCTTTGGGATAGTAAATATAAGGTAGGTCCAGGCTCCCATAGCCCCTTTTTAGTGTGGTCCATCGCAAACTGATAGAGTTCACACTCATTCACTAAGCTAATATAAAATTGAAATCAACACAAGTCACTAATTGTTGATTAATTAGTGACTTCCACCAAGCTTTTGATACCTCTTCATTGAGGTATAAACATTCCTCCTTATGTTCATTAACTTCTTGGAAATTGTTGATAATCTCGATCAATGATAATACGTGTGGTGTGTCTTATCAGCTACACCACACCTATTTGGGGTCCTTTTGCTGACCTCACTTTTGAAGTGAGGCTGACTACCAACATCCTAGACTTAGGATTCTTCTAGACACTGAGACTTCCCTAGTACTAAGATATTTCTAGTGATGAAGGGAACACCAAACTCGAGTGGAGACTCATAGGGTACAACCTTGGGACTAAAACTTACCTTAGGAGGAGTGAAGCCTCACCTACCATAAGACTCAACCAAAGTTATGGTCAACTAACTAACTTAATCCAAACCAAATTATTACAATCGAAGCTCCAAGTTAAAATATCAATTCAATCTAGGCTCAATTTGATCCATCTTGGTTCAACTTGGCTAAAGAGGGCAAGGTGATTCAACCTAACCTCTTTGAGCTTAGGAAGACCAAACCCAATACCAAACTACCATATTTGAAACCTAATATACCCAAACTCATTTGAATCCAATTGAACTTAATTGAATCTTATCCAAGCTCCAAGCCAAACCAACTTAGGTTTTAAACCAAGTTAACCTATTTGAACTTCATAAGACCAAAATCTTATTCAACTTGATTCAAGACAATCAAACCTAACATAAACCTTCTGATCATCCCAAACACTCAATTGAATATCAAAACTTATCTCAATCAAATCAATTAGCCCAAATGAATCATGTTGACCCAATTCAACCCATTTGACCTAACGGATTCAAATAAGTCAAAACTCAATCTAACCCAAATCAATTATAATCAAATACATCAATCAACTTTAAATTCATCATTTGGCACATTCCCACCTTTATATAACTTTAATTGAACCAAATTTGTTCAATCAAACAACTTGACTCAAGTTGACCTACATAGCTCAGTTGGATCAAAATTCAATCAAACTTCAATTAGAATAAATCAAGTTGTTCAATACATTCCTTAATGATTGTAGAGCATCATTTATCACTCAATTGTAATTCAATAAACTAAGCTAAGATAATTTGGCCTCTTAACCCAAGTTAACCTAATTTGACCTAAAGAGTCAAATTGGGTCAAATCATGTCCTAACTTAAATTAATTATAACCAATAGTTTTCATCCATCACCAATTAAGTATTGAACATGATCCAATCACCAATTGAAACCAATTTGGTCAAACCAAGCCAATTGACCCATTAGACCTAATTTGACCTAAAGGATCAAATTGAGTCAAATCACATCCTAGTCTAAATCAAATTAAACCAACACCTACAACCAATCTCAAATGACCAATTGAACAAGAACCAACACCCAAACCAATTGATCAACTTAGCTCAGTTGACCTAAGTGAACTCACATGAACCAAATCCAAATCCAATTCAAACTAGACCAAACCAATTACACCAACTCATTCCAAATGTCCAATGGAACATAACCCAAGTCCCCTTTTGACCCAATTTGGTCAAATGGTCAACCTAGCCCAAATGAACCTAATTTGGCATGCATGAATCAAATTGAGCCAAACCCCAACTAAACTAAGTCCAAACCCAACCAAACTTGGCATGACTCACTCTTAGGTCCATATTGACCTGCCCAAGTGGACCCATCCCATGGTGAACCCGGGTTGAGTCAACTCAATTGAACCAAACCCTCCAAATAAGACAAAATCTCCATCTAGAAGGACTCTTCACTCCCCATACCCTTGGTAGTCACCTTTGGCCTTCTTTGGACTTAGGATCATTGACCCAACCTAACCCAAAGAAATTGGGTTAAGTCCATAGGCAAGAGAGAGTAGCATTACCCTTGGCTAGCCATTGGTCCACTTAAGAAGGAGTGTACACTCCATCACAGCCCACTAAACTTGCTTGGCCATTCAAGCACCACCACCTCATCAGTCCACTGCCGCTTTTGGCCACCAACTTTGGGTGAATGACTGCCAAAGGCTGAGCTAATCTTGAGGCTTCATTCAGCTGAGGGTGATAGTATACTTCTCCCCATTCATTCAAACTTCACAGAGACCTTACATAAGAGATTTTGCATAGTCGCAAGCCTTCTCCCGAGCTTCCTGTGCATCCAACCGTCGACGAGAGCAAACTTCACCAACCTACAAGAGCTTTGTCCGTCCAACCTCACCAAACCTCCACCAAAGACACCACACTTTCACCACACTCCAATGAGGTGAAACAAATTGATTCTTGGTAGATTCAAGCATCAGAAGCCACTCCAAGACCAACTCCGATGAGCTTCATGACAGTGTTTACATAGAGCGATCAACGGGGAGGTAGCTCGCAGTCTTCTCAACAAGACTTCATCTCTTCAAGATGAAGCTACCTTAGTTGTTGGACCTCTTATCTTGAGCTTCAGCAAGGTAAAATTTGACAAACTATAGAAATTTGTAGGATTGTTGGTCTTTTTCAAAAATAAAAAAATCTCATTCTAATGCAAATTCCATCATAGGATCCCATTAGATTTCCTCCTTGATCATTTTAGAATCGAATCCGCCATCAAATGAGCTCTAGAAAGCATAGATTGAGGTAAGGCATGGTCCATCTAGGACAATGGGATCATCATTGACCATCCATTCCATGTGACTAAAATGCATGACCATGATTAATTGCTTTAGATTTTCTGATTTAATCCCTTTAGAATCACAGGCTCAATCCCGACCATTCGATCTGAGATAAAATAGATGAGATAAAACCACGTCCACCATTGTTGAGTAAGCTACCGCATTTGATGATTTAAACAGCCAATCCTGTGGCGCCACGTGGAAAGTGATGTCGTGTTAGCATTCGCATGGCGTCGATTATGTAAATGGGTTAATTAAGACTTTAAAATGTAATTAATTAATCATAACTTCACAAATTTATAATTAATTATAGAAAAATCTGAAAATATAAATAAACCTATTTTGGAAAAGTTAAACAAAGAAGAACCTAGGAAAATAAAATATTTAAATTTTGTCTAATGAACAGTGGCTAATTAGGGTTTAAAATTCTTACTAATTATTCAAATTAAGCCTTGATTACTTGGCCAATTAATCTAAGGTTTGGTATACCAATTACATGGGATGTCCTTTGGTTCCCATAATTTTCTTGGATTTATTTGCCAAGTGTATTAGGAATTTCATAATTTCAACCTCTAATTACCTATTTTAAGCGAGTTAATAATTATTAAAATTAAGAAAATAGTGAAATTAATTTGAAAAGGTTAATTAATCATCATAATAGAAAGGATGACTAAGAAAAATAACTAGGACCTCCCCTTCTAATTATTTTTTCAAGTTCATTCCTAAACCCCCTTTAATTAAACAACTAAATGATTAAATAGTCAAATAGAATTTAAAAAAGAAATTAAAATTAAATAAATTAAAAATCATTACATCATCATCATAATTAATACAACCAACAAGATTGATTTAATTAATCCTTCTCATGTGCTTAGTTAACATAAGGTTTTAATGAAATTATGATTTTCCATAGGTTTGGGAAATCATGAAAGTAATTAGCATAGGTTTGGGAAATCATGAATATAATTGCATTAGAATCTAATTATTTAAGCAAAGGTGTAATTGCATTAGAATCTTTAGGATATTGTTAATTTTATTTTCAATTGCTTCATCATGTTTCATAGGCCTTTGCTTAATAGTAAATTAAATTAAAGGACTTTTGGCAAGGTAATTAAGTGATTTATTAATAAACCAAATTTAATAAAACTCTAAAATTAACTTAACTTCTCTTTGAACTCATTAATTAACTAACATGGGTGTGGGTTATAAATTAATTCTTGTCTCTCCTCTTTAGGATTAAATAATCCAAAATGAAAATCCTAATGAACATTTATTTAGTATGATTCCCCCTTAGGTCTTAATGAAGTTAAGTATATAATTTGATAATATTTAATCACTTTATTTCAATTACCATAAATATGCATGCCACATGTTTCATATATTCATGTTTTAAATTCAAAAGGATATGTTGCATTTAATTGTATGAGTTGGATAAGTATAAATATATGATGTGGTTATTATCACTAATAAATCTAAAATTAGTTTAAAATTATATGCTAATTATTAATTAAGTTATTTGAATCCTAGCATGATACTTATAACATTTGTCATAAATGAGGAAACATAAACATGGAGCTAACTTATCTTTTCATAATGTGGTGTTTTAATTTGGAGTCGTAGGGACACCACGCAGATCTTAGGTGGTACTTATTGAAGTGATCAGGTGCGATATTATAGTATAATGTACTATCTCAGAAGTTAGAAATATTACCCCGCAATGGACCTAATCACCTAATAAGGACTCCTATGGTAGATGGGGCTACATATATACCAGAGATCTTTCCCTCACTTTACATGGAAAAGTAAAGCATGGTTTATTTTATATAAGGTTCTTCAGTTCCCTATAGAAGTAAGCTTCTAGGGTTAATTATATCTTAGAAAATAGAAATTTTCTAAGAATACTCCCAGTTAAAGTAGTCAATAAGTATCTCCAAATATTTCAAAGATAGACTATCAAATGAGCGGGTGCTTTTGTAAATCAAGTGGGAATGTTTTAATAAGAAGACTTATTTATCGAGTCCAAAGGAGAATAAGTAGGAAACACTTGCAATACTAGGACTCCTAGTAAGTGCTTCAATCTACCCTTTAATGAGGTTTTATTTTTTGACAGGGAAATTTTACTTCTATTTAGATTGGAATATCATTAGAATGCTAAGGAAATATAAGATTGTGAAAATGTCTAAGAGGTGAAGACTCATGCTCATAGCTTGAAGAAAATAAGTAGCCTTGGAACCTAAATCTAAAATCCTTTAGCATAAGCTAGAAACATGACCTAAGTCTAATCAGGAAAATGGGACATAACAGTTTACCTCTATAAGAGAGAATAGATATATCCTGACTCTTCTGGACTTACAACCACCTGGAGTGGCCGCCAGTCAACACCTCATGTACTTCAAAACCATGTAGGCTGGTCTTATGTAGATGTAGGATAGTTAAGTTGTTATTTAATTAGAAAGAAAGCTATAATCCTAAACTCACTCCCCAAGAGACTAGATCATGGTAGATATGAAAACATGACTTAGACTAATGCTAAGATTTATAACTTTATAAACCATTTTGACACATTCATTTTAGACTAAAGCTTAGGACAATTATGCCTATATGCATGATCAAATTAAGTCATGGCTAAATCAATTAAAGGAGGTGTTCTCCACTACAAGGGTCCCCATCAAAGGTCAAGCATATCTTCTATCATGCAAGAGTGGTGACCCCCTATTCAAGAGTGGCATAATATGAAATGCATTGTGTGATAACATACAACATTCAGCTAAGGGATTTCTAAATCTTTTATTCATCTTCATTAAGAGCCTAGGCTTTAAAATGAGATTATGAGTTGCATTAAAATTTAGTTATGAATTTTTAATGAGGTTATAAAATTTAATTTTATCTTAAAGAGCCTACCGCATCTATGCCACACATCAAATCATCACACTTTAAGAACCCTATGAAAAACATGTCATTTATATTGCATAATCTAATCATAACAACCAGTCATTTAGATTCTCATAAAAGAGTAAAAGGTCGATGCGGCCTAATACCGCCATACACCCCGAAAAAGAGAAAAAATTGGGCAGCCAAGCTCTACTCTTATACAACCAGAATTATAATTAATTTTTGATAAACAAAATGAATATTATGGGGCTCTTCAATCTTTGTTCTTCTTTGTTTTTCTTGGATTAGTTTGCTCCAAGCTTCACAGGCCCTCCAAGGTCTCTGCCTTCTAGCGACTGCTCATCCTAAATCCCATAACACTAGTCTTAATGCTATTACAAAAATTACATATTTATGAAAAATGAAACCTAATTACACATTCATAATAAATATTAATTAAAAAAAACATATAAGACAAGCAATTACATTTTACATATTTTGACTTAGCACCCTGCACTTGGGTAGCCAAGCCCACCTATCCCAATTAGATTATGCTTAAGGGCATAAGCAACACCTACAAGAGACAATATTAGGTTATTAGCGACCTAAAATCTAGTCTTCACAAAAATAATCCTAATACTCTAAAATATTACATCATAAAATAAAACACAACACCATAACATACATCAGCCTAGCCTGAGACTAGAATTGGTGACTTAGCATTCTAATGTGAGTGTTAAGGTTTACTATGGGGTGTCTTAACTAAGCTTTAAGAGTGTGATTATCTAAAGTTAAGAATTATCTAAGTTAAACATTAGGGGAGATTTCACTTCAAATCTTAGAATAAATGATTAATTTTAATTTACACTTTCTTATTTTATTTAATGTATAAACATCTAATAATTATTAAGAGAAGAAAGGGGTTTGACTCCCTTCATCCCTACCCTAAGTTATTTTCTAAAGGCATATTATTATGACTTCAATTTCCTTAGTGAACCGTTTATAAATATCTTTATTAAGCCTAAGTTTGGGTTAGTTTTAAGGAGTCTTATTCAAACATAAAAGGCATCTTATGATTAATAAAATTGAATCACTATTACAAGAATAGCATTCCACTACTTCTTTCCACCATCAATAGCATACACACTTTTTCATTTTTATTGTTCATGATATTTGATTTCATATTAATATTTGTACATGCACTATATATTTATATTTTTGTACACTTGATGATAATTAATGCATGATTTTGGTAGAAAAAAAAGACTTCATTTCAGAGTTAACCATATGTAGACATGTATTAGAGATTTAAGCAAGTACATGCCATTATTAAACCAGGGAAGTGATATTATCTAAGACCTCCTTGGGGCTACTTAAAGTCTCGTATTCTCAGGATGTCTAGACTATATACTCGTAAACTTAAATAATGTAAACATATACATAAGCATAGAAATAAAAATCATGCCAAGGGTATATAAAAGCAAATCTTTTATTCATGTAAGGCAAATTTTTATCCCAAATTCTAGCATATTCATACACATGAATGAAATTAAGTAAGTGTGAGACATTGTTAAACTAGGGAAGTGAGATTATTTAAGACCTCCTTAGGGTTACTTAAAGCCTTGTGTTCTCGGGATATCTAGACTACTAACTCCAAAATATATATAAACATACATATGAACCATGAAACAAAATAATCCTTTATCGTCTTTAATATATAACTAAATGTAAACTTTATTGAAAATTTATAGCCAACGTTAGTTTAAATTTTACATCATTAGCTTATAGTTTTGAAAGTAATTTTGGATTTATTAGTGATAATAGTCACACCATATAATATTTATCCAACACATGCAACTTAAAAGCAACTATATTCTTTTGATTTTATTTTTAAAAAAAAATGAACATGTGAAACAAAAGACATGCCAAATAACATATTCAATTATATTAAGTCCTAAGGATAATCAAGCCAAATAAATATTCATTAAGACTAACCAAAGCTCTTATAATATTTGATTTTGATATTTAAGTTGACCTAAAGAGAAGAGATAATACTTCTTATTTATCCCATCCCATGTTGGTGATTTGATATATTTAAAGAAAATAATTAAATGAGTTTTATGGATTGATTAGGTTCAAAGCATTAAGCACATCAATTTAATTAGCCTTCCCTAAACTTCTTTGATTTAATTAACTACTTGATCATGAGCTTTCAATGATATGCTTTTGGAAAAGTAAAATTTGAAATGCACCTAAAGGAATCTAATGCAATTAGGCTCATGCTTAAGAGTTAATTAGATTAAAGAATGAAAGAATCTAAGTTAAGTACTCGTATGATTTTCCCATACCAATGGGTTAATCATAATTTTTTTAATGACTTTATGCTATTAAACACAAAAGAGAAACTAATGGATTATGTTTGAATTATCTAAACCAATCATTAATTTTGTTTTATTTTTGTTTTATCATTAATTTTTCTAATTAATCCCTAATTATTACACATGTTAATTAACCCTCTTAAGAAAATGTATTTGGAAAAAATAATTATGAAAGGAATCCTAATTATTTCTCCTCACTATTCACACTATTTACAATGATTAATTATAATTAATTATTTAATTTTCACTATTTATCAAATTTAATAATTATTCAATTAATTAATGAGAGTAATTATGATTGAAATTCCAAATTCTTTAAATTACATGGCAAATAATTCTAAGAAAATTATACGAGGCAGAGGACATCCCATGGAATCATCTCACCAAATTTGGAATTAATTAGCCAAGCAATTTATCCTTAATTAAGATAATTAGCCTAAGCTTCAAACCTTCATTAAGCACTATTCACTGAACATAAATTAGGAATTTTATTTTTTTAAATTCTCCTTTCCAAAATGGATTTATTTGCATTTTTTTGGATTTTTTTGCAATTAGTTATAATTTTTTGAAGGTTTGGCCATTTAATTATGCTTTTAAGGACTAATTAACCTTTTAAACCGTCGGTGCCATGTGAACACTGACACGGCAGTGCTTTCCACAAGGCGTTATAGTATTGGTTACTTAAATCATCCGACGGGATAGCTGACTCAATAGCAGTGGACGTGGTTTCGTCTCGACGGCCAAAATTAATCCCGTGATTTTAAAGGAGTTAAATTGAAATTTTTAACATAATTAATCATGGCCGTCTATTTTAAACACGCGGGACAGACGACCGGCAATCCATCATCCCATGAGCGCTACCACCACTCGATCTGAGCTCATTGGAGCTCATTCAATGGCAAAATTGACTCCAAATTGATCAGGGAATGAATCTAGGAATATCCTATGGTGGAGAACACACAAACTCAAGATTCACTTCAAAAAAGACCAACACCTATGAGTGAAAGCTACGGTTGTCAAATTTTTTCTTCGCCAAAGCTATAGACCGGCAGTTCGCCAATAAATGTAGCTTTATCTTGAAGAGATAAAGCCCTTTTGAGAAGATCATGAGCTGCCTCCCCGTCAATCACTCTATAGACCAAACACCACTGCAAAGCTCATCAGAGTTGGTCTTATCAAGTGGTCGAATCGCTTGAGAAATGATTCATTTTAGTTCACTGGAGTGAGGTGAAGGTGTGGAAAGAGTTAATTTGGGTTTGGTAGAGATTTAGGAAACTTGGACAGATGGAGCTCTCAGGTTCGATCGAGAACTAGTCTCATCAGTGGTGGAGTGCATGAGGAGCTCGGGAGAAGATATGGGACTATGCAAAATACACTAGAGAAGGTGTGTTTTTTGTTTGAATTCATGGAGAGGAGAATGCTCTACTCCCCAGCTAAATCAAGAGCTTGGATTGGTTTAGCCTTTGGTAGCCGACTGGCTAGGGTAGGTGGCTGGAGATGGTAGGGGACTACTAAGGTGGCTGAGGGTGAGAGGCTGAGGAAGTGTAGTGGGCTAGCATGAAGTGTACACTCTCCCTTAGGTGAACCAATGGATTGTCATGGATGAACTCACCCTCTCTTGGATAAAGGATGAGCCCAAAAGCTTTGGGTTAGGTTGAGTCAGTGGTCCTCTTGTCCAAGATGAGTCAAAGGTGGTTGTCATGGGGCAAGGGGGTGGAGAACCCATCCAAATGGTGATTTTGTACCATTTGGATGGCTTGGTTCAATGGGTTTGACCCAAATTGAGTTTACCATGGGTTGGACCCACTTGGGCAGGCCCATGGTAACCTAAGGATGAGTCATGCCAAGTTTTGGTTGAGTTTGGTCTTGGTTTAGTTAGGATTGGCTCAATTTGACCTATATGGTCAAATGGGTTTAATTGGGCTAAGTTGACCAATTTGACCAAATTGGGTCAAAATGATGATTCAATGAGTTCAATTGGTCATTTAGAGTGAATGAGTATAATTGGTTTGATTCAATTTGGGTTAGATTTGAATTTGGCTCATATGGTCCAATTTGGGTCGAATGGGTCATGTTGACCAATTTGACCAAATTGTCCAAATTGGTTTGAACATGGGTTAGGTCTATGTTCAATTGATCATTGGTGATTGATTGGAATAGTTTATTTGAATTAATTTTAAATATATAGTGAATTGGTTCAATTTGACCCTTTAAGTCAAATTGGCCAGAGTGGATAATTGGGTTAGGTTGACCAAAATAGATCCAACTGAAGGTTGGATATGTTTAACATTAAATTAGTAATTGGTTGGAAGCATTGATTTCAATTAATTTGGTTTAGGATTTGATTTGGTTCAATTTGACCCTTTAGGCCAAATTAGGTCAACTTGGGTCAAAGGATCAAATTGGCTTGATTAGGTTCAATTGATTATAGTGGAGCTTTAATAATGATTTACAATTATCAATGAAGGGATTGGATTGCTTGATTTGATCTAATGAGAATTTAATTAGAGTTTGCTTCAATTACCCCTTTTATGTCACTTTGGGTCAAGTGACTTAGTCAAGCCAACTTGGATCAATTATGATTATGGATGGTTGGGGTGTGTTCAATGGTAAATTTGAAGTTCATTGGTGGCTTTGATTGCAATTGACTTGGGCTTAATTAGATTTTGGCTCATTTGAACCTTTAGGTCAAATGGGCTAACTTAGGTTGGTCACCTTCCTTTGGTTCAATTTTTTTGATTACAAGTGTTTAAGTGGCTTGAAATGATCTAATGAATAATTGGAGTGATTAAGAAAATCAAATTCTATTTAGTTTGCTTGAATGGGTTTAGATTGAGTTATAAGATCATGGTGGAGTTAACTTGGATTAAAGTCCAAGTTAATTTATCTTAGAGTTTGGATTAAAAAATAAAATTCAATTAAGATTAATTGAATAAGTTTGAGATTGGATTAACTCCATCTACTTGAGCTTAAGCTTGGATGAGTGAATATGTTTGAGCCTTGTTTTAGGCCATAGGATAAGTGGAACCTATTTGTCCTAAGGTTGACTCTGAGCTTAGGGTTATGCCTTCTAAGTCTCTAAGCTTAAGTTTTTGTGTCCCCTTAATCACTAGAAGTGTTCTAGCACTAAAAAAATCCAAGTGTTTAGAAGGTTCCTAGATCTAAGATGTGGAGAATTAATCCTCACTTCAAAAGTGAGGTCAACAATGGAGCTAACTTATCTTTTCATAATTAAAAGATAATAACTTGCAACTTTTCATGGTTTAATCTTTATATTTATACATGTGTGTATATGTATTTAAATTAGTAAGTATATAGTCTAGACATCCCAAGAATACAAAGCTTTAAAAAGCCCCAAGGAGGTCTTAGATAATCTCACTTCCCTATTTTAAGAACAACACATATTTGCATAGTTTCTTATACACACATATATATGTTCAAATAAGAAGTGAAATCCTTTTGCTGTCAAATTCATGCATGCTCATATATCAAGTATATAAAATAAAATACATATAAGTGATTCATGCATAAGTATTAAATTAAAACAAAAAATGAAAAAATGAAAAGAAATGAAATGAAATGAGAATGTTTATTGATAATTAAATTAAAGTGATAAAATTTTATTCATTTGATGGTGATTTAGCTTCATATAACCTTAAGATGCTTCCATTTCTAAATAAAATTTATTAAGCTAAATCTAAATATAAGATTAATTAAAATTTACGAATGTTCCATTATGACGGTGCAAAAATCATAAAAATCTATTCTTTAAAAATTAACCTAGGTTAGGGAATAAAGAGAGTTAGCTATCTTTATTCTCTTTATAATATTAAATCCTAAATAAAAATGAACAAACTATGCATAATTTAAAATCCAATCAAGGATGATAAATGAATTTAAATGTAATCACCCCTAATGGATAACTTAAATGTTATGTTCACTCATTAGAAAACCTTAACTCTAAAACTCAATTAGGACATGTCACACTCTAGCCTCAACACACACTTTAGAATACTACGTCACCGATATTAGTATTAGGTTAGGCCATTATTTGTTATGATGATATGTTTTATTTTATGATGTAATATTTTTAGACTAGATGTTAGGATTGCTTGTGCATTGACTAGATGTTAAGACATTATTAGCCTAATGATGCTCTTTGCAGGGGATTGTGCTTAAGGAACCACTGTGATAATAAAATACAAAAAATGTTTTTTTCATGCAAGTGCCACTTAAGTCCGTAAGCATAATCCATTTAGGATAGGTGGACTTGGTCACTCAAGTGTAGGGTGCTAAGTCCAAATATGTGAAATATAATTGATTGGCTTATATGTTTTTTAGCTAATATTTATTTTACAGCTATAGTTAGTTATTTTCCTTTTTAAAAATATAATTTTGTAATAGGATTAGGATTAGTGTTATGGGGTTTAGGATGAGAAGTGGCTAGAAAAAGACCTAAGAGGCCCTGTGAAGCATAAATTAAGCTAATCCAAAGAATGAAAGAAGAATAAGAATTAAAGAGCTCCATAGTATTTATTTTATTTGTAAAATTTAATTATCATCCAGGTTGTATAAGGGTAGAGCTCGGCTACCCAATTTTTTTTCCTTTTCCAAGGTGTACGGCAATACCCGGCCACACTGACCTTTTATTATTTTATGGAATTTAAATTTTTGATTATTATGTTTACATTGTGTAATAAAATAGCATGATTTTTATAAGTTTCTTAAAATGTGAGGATTTGATGTGTGGCCTAGATATAGCAGGCTCTTTAGGATAAAATTAATTTTTCTACTCTCACTAATAACTCATAACTAAAATTTTAATCAACTTATAACCTCACTTTAGAGTCTAGGTTTATAATCAAAATAAGTAAAAGATCTAGCAACCCCTTACTTGAAAGCAGGGGATCTCCTTAACACCCCTTCTCTCTAATTTAGCCCATAACCTACTTTCATCATGCATTTAGACATAAATTATCCCAAGCTTTAGTTCAAAATAATGAGTCAAAATGAAATAAAATATGTACAATTTATTGCATTAGTTTAAGTCATGTCTTCATGCCAAACATGATCTAGTCTCTTAGGTAGTCAATTTAGGATTTTATATTTTTTTCTAACTAATAATAGCCTAGCTATCTTGCATTAACATATGAATAGTCCGCATGGTTTTGAAATCATAGAAGGTGTTAGCTAATGGCTCCTCTAGGCGGTTGTAAGTCTAGAAGAATTGGGATGGGTTCACTCTCCTTAGTCGAGATGAACCAATATATCCACTTCCCTGAGTAGAATTAGGTCAAGCTCTTAGCTCAACCTAGAGCACCATAGATATTAGTTCAAAGGCTGCTTGTTTTCTTTGGACTATGATTATAAGTCTTCACCTCTTAGGAATTTTCACAATCTTGTATTGTTGGAATCTAAGCCATAACATTTTAATAAAATTTAACTCAGTTAAATAATTTTATCTCCCTTAAAAATGTAAAGCCTCACTATAAGGTAGACTGGAGTACTCACTAGGCTTCCTAGTATCTTGTGTGCTTCCTACTTTTTCTCCCTTTGGAATATGCTAAGAACTCTACTTATTTGAGCTCTTCATGATTGATTTCTAAATTACAAATTCTTTGATTATCTACCATTAAAATCTTTGGAAACATCAATTGACTACTTTAATTGAGAGTGTTCTTAGAAAATTCTTATTTTATAGGATGCAATTAACTATGAAAGCTTGCTTTCATAGAGAACTAAAGAACCATACATAAAATAAACACTGCTTTACTTATCCATATAAAGTGTTGAAAAGATCTCTAATGTATGTGTAGAAGAATCTATCTTAGGAGTCCTTATTAGGTGATTGAGTTCATTATAAGGTGATGTTTCTATCTTTCTAAATAGTACACCATTCCTTAGATGTTGTACTCAATCATTTCAATAACCCCCCAATCTTAAGATCTCGTGGTGTCCTTACGACTCTTATAAAAACACCATATATGGCTTTTCTAAAGAGAAAAATGCAAGTTAAAAGAGAGAGAGAGAGAGAGAGCTTCAAGGAATGAAGAATGCATAATAGAAAATAAGCAGCCCAAGGGGTCTATTTATAAATTTGACCTAGCACCATGTTGCTCCAATATCAGCGTCGAGGTGCTAACCTCTCAGGTTCTGGAATAGTAGCCAAGCACTGCGGCGCTAACATGCAACACCGCAATGTAGGTCAAGTTTGTTACTATGTCGGTTAAAAATAGCATTCAATATCATTAATTTTAAAATTCAAAATGCATTAGACATTGATTTGGCACCACAATGCTCCGGTGTAGTGCCGTAATGATGGCAAAAAAGCTTATCATATCCATTTAAAGCACATATTTGCCAGCTTTTTTGAATTAACCTTTGATTGGTGCCGCAATGCCAAATGACTAGTGCTGAGGAGGCATTGGATAACAAGTCAACCTAAATAAATTAAAATAAACAAAAGCTAGTCATAAATGTTGCTCCGTTGTATGTATAGCACTGAGGCGCTAATCCTTTGCTCTTAAGACATAAATACATATCCGATGATAACTACAGTGCTACCCATGATAGTGCCACGACACTACATGTTTAGTATCGCGGTGCTATCCTAAAAATGAAATAAAGTTGAACTTTTTGCATGGCCCTCAGCACAATAACAATTGTTTAAGTCTTTTTCCTAAGGATGCTTCACGGGTTAATTTCTTGGTTGGGTCTCACGATTGGGCCTGGGTTAACAAAACCTACTCATTCCCCAATGATGGTCATGTTAATTATAAGAAATCATCAAGGGGATATATTTAAATTGATTGAAATTCATAATAACTTAAGGCAAATAATCATCCATCCATTCATCATTATATATCGAGGATGATAAGCTAAGAAAATATTTGCTCACAAAAGAGCCAATATCAAATTAAATATATTGCTATGTTCATATTCAAATAATCTCATGCCAATAAGGACATGGCCAGTGTCCTCTCTATGCGATGTTTTATCGTCAAACGACACCACATAAAATGTAGATATGACCAGCACTCTCTGACTAGGTGGCTTGGCATCATGGCAATATCTTGTATGTTTCTTAATGGCTTTGCTCTTTGAGCCATGAATTATAGAATATATTTAATAAGCAAAAAGCCTTCTGTTATCTAAGGTTGATTTAAATTATCACCTTAGACAAATATCACCATAGTTCTACAAGAAAACCATGAACCACGCAACTCATGGTTGCTAATAAGAATTCTTTGATTAAGAACTATTTCTTTTAGCTAAGTAGACTAGGGACCACGATAGTCTATGATGATGGAACCATGGGATTTTCATTAGGTGTGTTATCATCCCCCAAATATACATTTTAAGTTAAAAGGCAATCATTTATGCCATTATACACATCGCTGGACACTGATTTATATTAGATAAGATTTGTTTAATTTTTCAACCTTAATCGAGAGTGCTCTCCTACTATGGTAAAAAGGATAATTAACTATGAAGGCATATTTTCATTAGAAGTAGAACCCAAATCTAAATAAATCCTAACATAATGCTATGGAAAGTTGGTTGAACATATATATCAATCTACCTAATAAAAAAACATACTCCTACTCATCTCAAAAAAGATGGTGGAGATCATCCTCAAAGGTACTTTTTCTAAGCAAGCATTAGCCTTGGCACCTTCAACCTTTTTCTTGAGTAAGTTGAGGATCTTCTTGTTAGTGGCTTCTACCTATCTTTTACTCTACAAATGGTGCACTAATGTGAATTTCAACTTGATGCCTTAAGACTATCATAACTCTCTTAGGCCTCTCTTAGTGAATTGATGCCACTTAATAGTGATGATCTCCACTGATAGCCTATACCTACACATAATGTCAATCCAAATAAAAAATTTTATTAATTGAGAAGTGACCTTTATTAGTGGCTTTGTCTCTATCCACTTGTTAAAAGAATCAATCATTACTAAGATGAACTTTCACTACTCATTAGTGATAGTGAAGGGACCTATCAAATCCATTTCCCAAATAGTGAATGGCCAAGGATTGGTGATGAGTTACAAAGGTTGTGATAGCTGCTACTGAAGTGTTGCAAACTTTCGACATTGTGTATATCTCTTTGAAAAATCTCCTGCATTTTTTCTGAGTGATGGCCAAAAATACCTTTTCCTTAAGATTTTGTAGGCGAGTGTCCTTCCCCCTAAATGGGTGTCGCACTTAATAGAATGTATTTGCTTAAGAATTTTTCTTTATTATGATTCATTCACACTTCTAAGGTTGAGCAATCTCACTGACTTTTGGAATAACTCTCCTTCTATTAGCAAATATTGGCCTACTATGATTTTAAATCTCTCCAAGTATTTTATCATTTCTTTAATTTTAGCAGTCGTAAGTAATTCTTGATGGGGTCAACCTAGCTTGACAAATATTCATTATCAACTAATAATAGCTCTTCCTCTTTTGTACTCAACTAGGTGAGTTGAATGATCACATGCTTCTTGAGTCCACTAGCTCAGGATAGCAGATCAGTGAGGAAATTTTTTCTCTAAGAATTTGCTCAATCAAGAAATATTCCAATTTTCTAATCTCTGATTTTACTTTAAGAAAGTATTTTATTAAAGACTCATCTTGGACTTTATAATCTTCATTTACTTGTCTCACCATAAGTTATGAGTCTGAATAAGTTATTACATGTGCGGCTCTAAGACCCCTAGTGAATCTTAGCCCAATGAGTAAGGCTTCATAATTGCCTTGATTATTCATTCTTCGAAACTGAATCTGACTAATTTTATTATTATGATTCTTGCTAGACTTTTTAGCATTGTGCTCGCTCCCATAGTTGACTTGTAGAAAGAACCATTAATGTATAATCACAATAAGGGTTTTGAGTTGATGAGATTATCTTATTAACTACTGAAGTCAACAAGACAATCCATGAGTGTTTTGGCTTTAATTACAATTTAAGATGAGTATGATATGTTAAACTCGCTAAATTCTATGAAGAATTTTAGTAATGTTCTTGAATGATCAAGCTTAATGAATACAAATTTAAACAAGTTATTGATAATAACTTCTATTGAGTGTGCTTAATAGTAAGATCGCAGTCGCCAGGCAGAGGTGAATAGTGTGAGTTTTAGCTTTTCCATAAGTTGGTAGTTCAACTCGACACCTCATAGAGATTTGCTGCATAGTATAATGGCCATTATTTTTTTCACATTCTTCTCTAATAAGAACTTAGTTGATCAAATATTTTTCCACTCTTAAGTACAATAGTAGAAATTCTCCATCCTTTGCACTCTACAACAAACGAAGTGATAAGAGCAAAGTCTTTAAATTCATAATAGGCTTTTTCATATTCTAGAGTCCATTCAAATTTATTTGATTCTCTGAGAACCTTATAAAATGTCAAGCACTACACCCTTGTCTTTGAGATGAACTGGTTCAATCCTGCTACTTGTCCAAAAAGCCATTGTACCTCTTTCACATATCTAAGTGAGGGCATATTGAGTATAGCTTTAACTTTGTCTGGATTTGCCTTTACGTCTTCATGGGTAATGAGAAACCCTAGAATCTTCCATGCTTTTGTACCAAAAATGTATTTCAAAGGGTTAAGGCATATATTGTATCTTTTAAGTGTGGAAAATGTCTCTTCAAAGTCTAAAATGTGTTGCATAGATGATTTGCTTTTAACCAATAGATCATCTATATAGAATTTCATATTTTTCCCCTTTTATTTTCTAAATAGTTAGCTCACTAGCTTCTGATAGGTTGCCCCTATATTTTTTTAGTTTAAAAGACATAACTCTATAGCAATATAACTCTTCATTAGTAATAAAAGTTGTCTTTTTAGAATCAACAGGGAGCATTTGAGTTTGATGGTATCCCTAGAATATGTCCAAGGAACTCATCATCAAGAATCTAGCTATCGAGTCCACAAGCTCGTCTATTCCCTGGAGAGGATACCCATCCTTTGGACATGCTAAATTTAGATTGAAGAAGTCTATGCACATTCTCCATTTGCCACTTGATTTTTGCACCATTACTATGTTGTACACTCATTCTAGATATTGAATATCTCTAATGAAATTAAGTAGCTTGGCAACCTCCTCCTTAAAAGGCTCAGCAAGTATAGCTATTATTTTCCACATTTTCTTCTTGTCGAGTTGTGCATCCATGCAAACATTTGCTAGTCCTAATTTATCAAAAACTAATTTAAAATAATATTGATCAAGCTCTCCTTATGGAATAAAATACTTCCCACCTAATAGTTAGTGATCAAAGCTATCACTATGACCTCATCATTATAGGGATTCCCGATAGCAAGTTTATCCTTTTCTAAAAAACCCACTAGAATGACTATCGTAGATTGTGCTCGCATCATAGCTGGGGAGTTTACTTCTCCAAATCATAATCTTTTCATACTCGTCCTTTTGAAAGAATCTCTATTACCTCTAAAGGTAACAAGTATGACTCTAGCTATATGATAATGTGCACAAGTACATGTTCATTACTAGCTTTGATAACTTCTTCATCATTCCTCTTGATGAACTTTTTGAGCCTCCCAACTTTCATCACCTTTTCTACTAAGATGTTCAAATAGCAGCATTCCACAATGTTGTAATCATGATTAAGATGACAAGTAAAATATCTTGATTGATCACACACTCTATCATTCTTCATAGGTGCTTAGTCTAGCAGGAAGTTTTCTAAGATGAGCTAAAATATTGTAGTCGACTTTAGGGATGGTCGGCTTGACTACTAGATCTTGTTGCAAAGGTTCTGAAGTTTGGTCAACAATTTGTTTTTTTTTTTAATTTTAGGAAGAGGAAGATGAGGTGGAAAAACCTCCCTACTATGGAGATTAACCTCATTAATATCTCTAAGGGTTGTATTAACTTAGCTCTCATTGATGATATCCTTTTCCAAGGATTGGTCAGAATATGACAGTTTTATCTCTATACTAATAGGGTTGCCTTGCAAATCATCCATAGGGCTATTAGTATATGACCCTGGTTCACAAAACACATCAACAAGAGAACTTTCTTTTTTATCCTTTTGTTTTTCAATATTTTTAGCAACACATTCATCAGAAATTGCAAGAATATAAGAAATGCCTTTAGAGGTAGGCTTTTTATTCATTTTTTTAAAATGTGTACATAAAGATTAAGGAGTGTAAGGCCTAGCCTTTCCATCCTTATTATACAAAACACTATTAGATACAATAAATGTCCCTCCCTCACTACTCTCTCTAGTCATCTGAAGATCTGAAGATGTTGATTGGGATCGAGGTGGAGTTAGATCTCTTGACTCCAATGGATCAATATGGATGATCTTCTTCTAGGTATTTGTCTGATCCTGCATTGAATTTTTAAATTTTTTTCATCAAATATTTTTTAAAGGAATGGGATAAGACTATATCCCATTTAGTTGAAATAGAAGAAGTATAGGAAGTAGAAGAGTCATCTATAATTACCTTGATGGACCATTGTGTAGAGTTCATAAGGTACTCCTTAGGGATTATCACCAACCCCTTCTTGTAGTTTTTTTCAAGCTAGTCTTTGAAGGTGAAGCAATCTTCAATAGTGTGACCCAACATATGATGATATGGATAACAGCTTGGGTCATTCACCTTTTTTACTTCTTCTGGCCTCTTTAGATGAGGTAATTTAAAATCCAACTTTTTCTTTAAATTTTTGAATATTTTTCTCACTATCTCTCTCTTGAAAGAACATGTTTGGTGTATTCTCTCACTAAAAGGGCTAGCAGGAAACTTTTTAAAGGGAGGTGATAACTGCTCTATGATGGCCTAAAAGATGAAAGCCACTCTACCTACACTTGTATTGGGGTCTTTCCCTTCTCTACTATAGAGATATTATTTATCTTCTTTTCTAGTACCTTCCTAGGCTTTGATGGTTCTAAAGAAGAGTGCTCTTTCAAGAACGCCATTCTAGGTGCTTCTTGCTATCTACAAGCTTTATTTAACAACTTTTCCAATGTCTTAATAGTAAAGCCCTTTAATAGAAAGGCTACTTGACCATGAATATTTTTGAGTATTTCAACAAGTGCTACACTTGCAATTGCGGCTCACACTTCAAGCTGATAATCATCCATCTCAAAATGTAATCAACTACGGATTCACCTGGCTTTTATTTTTCAATGACTAGGTCACCTATGGTAATATGGTGTTGTGCGCCAGTAAACCTCTATACAAACATGTTTTCCAATTCAGTGAAAGTGTGCACTAAACTATTTGGTAATTCTATATACCAATTAAAAGAAAACTATGGTCAAGCTGTTAATAAATTGTTTGAATAATAGGGCATCACTCCCACTCGCATTGCAGCAACTTGCATGGAAGTGTGCTAAATGCTGCCTCAGATTGTCCATCCCACCAAAAATCTTAAAAGAAGGAGGCATGAATCTATTAGGATATGACACGAAATCATATTCTTCAAGGTAAGGCCTACCCTTTGGAATCAGACTCGTGTCATAAGATTGTGTTAATGCTTGTTTTATTTATTGTTCTATCAAAGACTTCAAGTTAGTTTTATAATATATATCATCTATAGATTTGTGTTTTTGATGATGATACTCTCCTAAGCCAAGATTTATTTCATCAATAGGATGGGACTCCTAGGTTGTTTAATAGAATGATGCTGGGAAGAAGAAGGAATCATGCTCTAAAGTGACTGCATGATAGCAATCATTTCTTCCATTCTCTTTTTCATTCTTACTATCTAATCATCCTTCTTTAGTAGCTGAAGGATTACTTTTTGTGTAGAATCTGGTACATGATTTTCTTATGCTTCATCCTGTTATTTCTTTTATGTGCTCATGTCTACAATAAAAATGTGTGCTACATGTAACTCTGATTCATCATCTAGCAGATCATCTTAATTTAGATTGAAGTATTTTTTTTGTATTTTTTTTTCATTTTCTTCATCCTCTTTCACAATGATTTCTATTTTTTCTTCTATTAAGTGAAATGGAATACCACTGCTATCAAGGATGGCATCAGACTCATCTCCAACATCCATTTGTTGCATCCAAAATGTTTCACCATGTGTAACCTCTCGAATAACAGGGGGTTCCTCTGTAATAAGAGTGGCTCCCAAGATGAGGTGTCACTCATCTATAACTTCTTTGACATAAGGGGATGAATGAAAAGACTCTATTCCCTTACTAGAAACATGAGATGAGGATTTTCCTTTAGCTTGGGGCCTAAATGAAGGTGATGAAGGCCTTTCTATGATAAGCATGATAGCAGGTGCTTCCTCTGATAGTGGTGGTCGTGAAGAAACATTTGGCTCAGGAGCCAATGGAACTATTCTAACATAGATTTTTTTCATTTTCTTTTCTAAAGAAAGTCTTCCTGCCTCTCCCTAAACTAGTAGGTTGCTCCCTATGCTAGGTCAAGAACCTTCCCAAATGGTGATACTGATCCAGTATAACATGCATTAGATGATAAGATTTTTTTTAAGAGGGAGGACCAAATTTCACTTCCCTTTATTCTTGGTTGTGGCGGGTATCTCTAGAACCTCTCTCAAGGCTTCAAGATGCTTGATCTTTCATGACCATGAGCAACTCCTCTTTATTATGAAATGAGGACCTAGAAGTCCTATGAAAAATCTAGCGTAATCGATCATGTGTCTCCCTATTCACCATTTTCAAGTTTTTTACTTTCATAAGTGAATGGGTGAGGTGCAGAACTTGTTATCCTAGTTACATTCTCCTCTCCTTAAGCTGCAGAAAGAGGATGGAATTTGCTATCTCCCAAAAGAGGGGAAGTATCAAGAATAGTATATCCATCCCTCACCCTAGCCAACTCTATCTCTACCATTTCCTTTTGTTTTCTTTTTTTCAAGGCTTGCCTTCAAACCCTTATCCCTCTATTTTTTTTTTTGACTTTTAGTCATGAGGGAAGGCTCAGAGGTAGACCCTACCTCAAAGGTGCTACGAAAAAAGAAAGCAGGTAATATCTCTATAGTAGGCAGTTTAAGCTTTTTTGGAACAGGACCTGCCTGGACCTTCTCAGTGGCCTTAGAAGTGACAACCATAAAATGGCAAGGGTAGAGCATGGCACACTAGAGAACTCAAAAATAGGTTGTTTATCCTTAACAGAAATTTTAGTGACACGAGCAAGAGTTACCCCATTTTGTTGTAATGTTAAGATTTTCAAATTCACCTCTAAAATTAATAACGGAGCCATCAACCAGTCTACTATTGTCGATAGAGATGCTGATCCTAGATGTGACAACAAAGATAAGTTACCCAACCATTTTTTATCTTCAAATAAGAAAATTACATAAGCTTTAGCTAATATTAATTAATTAATATATTCAAAAGAAAAGTTTTTGGAAGACTTAGCCATTTTTGTTATGGCTAGAATTTTTTAAAAGATATTTTATTCTTTTGAAAATATAGGAGTTGTAGAACCATCTCATTTGATGTCAACAAATAGGAAAGTTTTATACCATAATTAGTAGATGTACCAAGGATGAAATAGAGATATACTTAACAGAAAGAAAGGCAATCTTGAACCGTGAAAACATAGATACATTGCCAATATATAGAAATTAAATTCCTAGTTCTAAATATGGAGAGAGAAACCATCCCTAGCGGAGTCGCCAAAAAATATCTTTATGAGAAAAATTTGTGACACCACATAGGTCTTAAAAATTTCTTATTTAGATAATCAAATTCGACATTAAGGAATAAACATATTATCTCAAAAGATAAACATGCTATCCTATAATAGATTTAATCACTTAAAGAAAGACTCCTAAGGCTAGTGGGTCTTATTAACATTCTAGAGATTTTTCTCTTGAACTATATGAAAAAGTAGTATAAGATTTATTTTATAATGGGATTATAATTCCCTATAAAGGCAAGCCCTTATAGTTAATTACATCTTAGGAATGAGGATCACTTTCTAAGAATACTCTCGATTAAAGAAATAAGCATTTATTTTTATAGATTTTTAAGCTGGTTTCAAAGGAAAATCATAATTTGAAATTTCAAAAGGGAACACTCCAAAGTAGAAGGTGTTCTTTTCGAAACCAATTGGGATAAAGTAGGAAAGGTCCATAAATATTGAGATACCCAGTATAGATTTCAACTATCCTACCATTTGTTTTTTAAATTTTGAAATTTAAATTAAATTTTGAGTTAAAATTTTTTTAGAGGTATAGGGCTTATATTCTAATAGCACAAGGTTATAGAAATGCCTAGGGTTGAAAACTCACTCTTTTAGGATGCTCCAGATCCTAAGTCTATAATTGCTTCTAATACAAGTCAGAGGCTCAACCTAGTTTAACTTTTGAGAATTATTATATTTTTCTCTCATTTGAGAAAAGAAACATATTCATGACTCTTCTGGACTTATAACTTGCTTGGAGGGCTGCAAGCTAATACCACCTTAAGAGAAATTTAAATCCATGATGTCTTATGAATGTAAGATGGCTAGGTTGTTATATTTTTAGAAAGGAATATAAGAACCTAGACTCACTCTCTAATCCCTAAGATCATATTGGGTATGATATGTATCTAACTAATGCAATAAATTTTAGCTTTTATATCTTGACTCACAATTCATTTAAGACTTCTGGGGTATGCAAATTATGCATACAATGAGATGCAATTAGATACAATTTAATGCAATTAAAAGATAGGCTTCTCCAAGAAGGTAGTTATCTTCAAAAGTCAGATGCCCCTTATGTGCAATGAGTAAAGCACTCAATTCAAGAATTCAAAATAATATGCTAGCATGATTCATAAAAGTTAATTATTTCTAGTTGATTTTAAGTTATTCATAGGGAATTAATTTATGTGAGAAGTTTAGAATTTCTTTCTTTTTTGTTTAAGTTGTTTATATTTAGGTTGGGTAGAAAATTTATCTTTTCTAAGATCCTAACGTCCAAGTATTCATCATAGAAAATACAACACATAAAGAAACCTAAAAAAGCAGATTGATTCTATTGTGCACCCAAAGTAAATTAAGTCAAATTAGTTTAAATTAAAAGAATAGACCAGTGCAGTAGAGTACCGTTGTACACCCCAAAAGAAAGAGAAAAATGTGCAGCCAAGTTCTACCCTTATACTGCCTGGTCTAGAACTATAAGTCAAGATCTATGAGTCTTCTTCTAAGATCGTCTCCTTCTTCAGGGACCTCTTTTGGGCTTCACAGGAGGCCACCATAATGATATAGTCAATTCCTGCTATTTTTAGACCCCATGGATCATAACCTAATTCTAGGCTCAAATTACATTAAAAATTCAAAAAGAAATTTCTAAGCCCTGCAAAACAAATGTTAAGAGATGCAAACATCACACTAGCAATTATATCTGCAAATATACGGGCTTAATATTAATTGCTTGACAAGCCCACCTGTCATATTGGGCTATGCTTAGAGACTTAAGCATACATGCAAGAAAATAATATTTATTTATACTTTATTACAGCGATCTCTTTTAGCACAGCCCCATGTAGAAAATAGCATTAGTTCATGAAAGAACGTTCTACCATTCAATCTAATGGGCAAACAATCCTAGTCTTACACCACGAAATAATAAAATATTACATCACATCACATATTGACCTAACCTTCATCTATGGTTGGTGACCTAATATCTTAGTATGTGAAGAAAATTGGCTTACGTGGTAAGACTATACTAGGTCTTTTTAAGTTCAAGTTTCAATTGGGGGTTTTAAATGTTTAATTTAATTTAATTTTGAGATTTTTACTTTTCATAATATCACTTCATAGGTACGTGCCATCACTATACTAGAGATTCAAGGTATTAATACCTCCTTCGGACCAATAGCCCTATGACATAGGGTGTTCAGACTATATACCATATGTTGTTAATTATGAAAATTTGTATTTTTATTCTTTTGATTTCTTTCATCTTAAAATTTGTTTAATTTATTATGAGTGGTTTCAATTTAAATGATTAATAATTTGTAATTTCATTTCCATTTTTAGATTCTTTTTATATTAAAATAAAATTTAAATTTTTAAGAATGAAGAATATAGCAAATTATATTTTGAATGGAATCCATTCTATTCAACATCCTAAATCCTAGTATAATAAAGTCTTTACCCTAAAGTAAATATTCATTTTAAGGGTCAAACTAAAATCCTAAGTATCCTAATTAACCTCTTCATCAAATATTTTTAAAGTTTGATTTGATTTGATTAAAGTTCTAATTTTTGATTTTTGGATTTGCATTAAGATTCATTTTTCTTTTTATTTGAAATTTTTTTTTGTAATTTGATTAATGTTTAAATGAATTGATTTATTCATTGTTTTAGTTTTTATTTTATTTTGAATAAATAGTTATTTATTTTCATGTGTTTTAATGACTTAATTTAATTGATTTACATTGATTTCATTTATTCATTTCATTAATGTTATGTTAATTTGTTTGAAGAAATTAACTTAATCAATTTCATGTTGTAATTTCATTCTTTCATTTTATTGATGTTATGTTTGTTAATATTTATGTTTTATACCTTAATCATCATATTCAATCCTTTTGATTTGGTTCATTATTCATTTGATTATGTTTGTTTTATTTGATTTATTTTATTTTAGTTGAATTAATTTCATTCATTACTTCCTTCAAGTTATTATATTTATTGGACTTAATTATTTCATTAATGTTTATGTCTATTAATGTTTATGTTTATTTAATTCATTTTAATCTAACTTAATTAATTTAATTTAATATTTTGATTCATTTTTAGTTTAGATTTTGATTTCACCATGTGTTAAGATTTCATTAATTAATTCAACCCCTTTAGATTAAATTTTGTTTATAAATTCATAACCTAGGGGACTTAAGGTTATTTTGGGCATCAATCCTAACTTAGGCTATTTCAAGTTCATAAATTATTTTAAGTTTAGTTGATTTGTGTAATCACTTTTATTTGCATTTGGAATTATATTATCATTAATTTAAATGGACTTAAGAAGGTTTCCTATATTTATTAGATTAATATCTTAATTCAAAATTTAATTTGATTTCATTAATTTATTATATTTCAATTTCATAATGTATTGATTTATTTATCATTTAAGTTTACTTGATTATTAGTGTTCACATAATCATTTCATTAGTGTTACATTAATGAATTTGGATTGGTTTAATTGATTTCACTTATGATTCCATTTTTGGGTTTAGGTTGATTCATTGTATGTTAAAGGTTTAATTTCTTGAAGTGAGTTTTTGACAATCTTAATATAAGTCATTTCAAATGTTCAACTTATGTAAGTGTAATTAGCTTATTTAATTATCTTTATTTATGCTTTAGAATTATGCTATTAACTAATCTTGAATGAATTAAAGGATTTACATGTCAATGAATTTTATATTTAGATATGAAATTCATAAGCGAATTTTGATCTTAATTGATTAAATTGATTATTTGAATTTTTTTTGTTAAAGTTTATTTCCTTAATCACTTCATTAACTTTTAAATGTATAATCAATTGATTTCCTTAATTTCAAAGGGTTAGAAAATTCCCTTTAAGTGTTCTGATATTACTTGAAATATTTCAAGTTGATTTTATAAAGTTCTATAATTTTTAAATTTTATTGATTTATTAATTCATTTAAATTGATCTAGAAACTTGGAAATTCAATAACTTCCACTCTAGAGATCAATTAGCTTTGAACTTTAAATGAAAATAGGGTTCTTTGCTAATTTTATTTTTCTAAAGTTTTATCTTGATTAGATGTATAATTTAGGTTTAATTAAGGTTTGAATTATTTTAATAAAACTTAAATTAAGTAAAATTAATTAGAAGTTTCAATTTTCCTATATTCCTCTATAAAAGATGCATATATAGAGGGTTTATTTTAATTTTTAAAATTTCTATTGATTTATTATGTATTTTTTAAGTTTAGGTTGATTAATTGAATTAATTAATTCAATTAATTACTTGTTTAGGTTTTTTTAGGGTTTATGAACTTTCGGTGATTTTAATGGAATGTTTAAGTTCATTATTCTCTTTTATGATGATTTGACTTGTTTCCTTAAGCTTTCATAATTTGTCAATTTTATAATTAATTTATTTCATTAAAATTAGGGTTTATAATTGAAATTTTCATAACTTTATATTTATTCTGCAATAAATTATGAAAAATTCATCTAATGTGTATCTTATCTGTAATTTCATTTCCCCAAAGTTTCAAAATAAATTGGAATAGTGGTTTGAGATAATTTAAGTTTGATTATTTTCATTCAAACTTAAGTTAACCCAAAATTATCCAATAAAAATGAGGGATTTTGGGTTTAATGGATTCCCCTTACTGAGATCCATAGACCCTTAATTGCATTTTTTTATTGTGTATTTTATTTTTTTGGCAGTTTTTTTTTTTAATTTTATAGTATTTTTAAATATTTATTTAATTCAAAAAATCAAGATTTTTCGTTTTAAACGATCGACGACATGTGGCACTGCTTTACATGTGGCAATGCACGACTCGACCATGCAAGATCCACATGGATCCTACATTGTTTGAGCGGCGTACACGATTTGATACGAGCCATCCGATCTTCCATCGAACAGTTCAGATCATCCCGTTATTTTGTATAGGGATAAAATAAGATTGTGTGACTAAATTAGGACCGTTCATTCCTAACGAAAGGAATGAACAAAGAAGATTTTATCTCTTTCAAATCTATGAAAGGCACAAGCCATTCGCTGATTCGGGATGATTTATGGTAAACTAGCTTGTGAAATCTCTCAATTTCAATTGCAAAACCATCAAAGAATCAAATGAATTGCATCTATACGGTTTGATCTCCCTTGAAATTAAATTCATTTTGAAAGTTCCAAAATTGAAAATTCAAGAGGCCAGTTTAATGGCATACCTCGTCGACGGTGGTCTCTGGCGATAGGGTTGATTTGAACAACTTCGTGGTGTTTTGGTGAAGCTCTAAGAAGAAGGAATTGGGTTCCTTCCTCGTGAATCGGCTTATAGACCAAGCTATGCATATTTTCCACCGGCTTTAATTGTTCGCCAGCTTGCCTGTGGTGAGGGGATCAGGGTGAAGCTACTCTCATCTTCATTTGACTCAAGCATGATGAGGGAATGCTTAATTGGACTTGAAAATTCTCTCTCTCTCTCTCTCTCTCTCTCTCTCTCTCTCTCTCTCTCTCCTTTAGCCATTAGAGGCCGGGAGCTTCTTATGTAAGGGGGATTGCCTTGGTAGTCCAAAATAATTACCACCCTTAGAGGCTAGCTCCAAGGGGTGGTCAATTGGTTGAGATGGCTCCAAAGTAGTGAGGATGAAGTGGGGAGGAGGAATCAAAGGGGTATCTTGGATTGGGGAGAAGCTTGTTTGAATATTACACCTCATTTCTTCATGTGATATTTTCCTCTTTTGGATGCATTTGGATCTTCTTAATCCACTTAATTTTGGCTACCACTTATCCTAAAATCATTTTAAAATAAGTTTAAATAATTTAGGATATAATTAGTGGAAGATTTAAGGTCACATTCTCACATTTCATTCGTTTGGGTTTAAATCAATTCAAATGATTAATTGATTTTAGATTTTGGTTTAATTATGTTTAATTGATGATTTATGATTTTTAATTGATTAATTCCTTTAAAAAAATTTAAGTTGATTTTTCATTTCATCTCAACTTGACCCATTTAAGCTTAAATGGGTTAAGTTGATTTCAATTAAGTCAAATGATTTATTTGCCTTAATTAAGCTTTATTTAGATTTAAATTATACTTAAATCACATGTGTGAGATGATTTAGAATGTTTGATTTCAATTAATTTGAAATTGATTTCAATTTTAACCCATTTGACCCAAATTGAGATTAATTGGTTAAGTTGGATTCATTCGGCTCAAAAGACTAGATTGGTCAAATTATTCTCAATAATTGATTGGATTATGTTTCATAATCATTTCCAAATGATTTAAAATAATTAATTTTGCTTGATTTCAATTTGATTTGGATTTGGATTCAAAAAAAGCTCAATTAAGCTCATTTAGATCAAATGATCTAATTAGCCTAATTAAATTCTTAATGGATTTTTATTTCTTTAAATTCATATTTAAACATGTTTATTTCATCATTTGGATCATTTGAAATGATTTCATTTGGTCAAATTTTGGTGGGTTGGCCTTTGATTGGTGACATAAGTCAAACTTATGTCAAAAAAGGTTGACCATATTTGACCTTGATTTGGATTTGATTTCTTACTTTTCATTTTATGATTTTATGTTTTTGGATTTATTTTGATTTAGTTTGGATTTAATTAATTTTGAGCTTAATTAGGATAATTAGGTTAATCTCTTAAATTATTTTAATTTAAGTTTAGATGGATTCAGATTCCAAGTGGAATGTGCTTGGTTTAATTTTTTTGTTTATGTTTGAGTTTTGGGTTAGTCCACCTAATTTCATTTGGTTAGATCAAATCCAAGAAGGATGAATTAGGTCACTAGGTTTAGTGTCCTAAGTGTCTAATCTAGGATTGGATTGCATAGTTACTAGTTTAGGGATGATGTTAATCTCATCTAAAAATGAGGTCAACAATATCATAGAATTCCTCATCGAGTTAGAAACCTTAGATGTATAAGAGCTAGCCCTAAAAGATTTCTTCTTTCTTATCGAGCTTGACGAGTAGTCGATCTAATGGATCATTCATTATTTTTTTTTTGGTTCTTCATGGTGTTTCTTCCCTATGGCCACCTGCACAAGGCAGTGATTCAACTTTTCAAGTCTCACAAAATCTTATTGTGTTGCAAATTATTTGACAGCCTGCTCCATATTTGTTGAGCAATCAGGTGTTGAGGGTTCTACATCATTTTGTATATAGGTTTTAGTTCATATCCTCATCCACACTCACCATACTTAAAAGGATGTTGAATGAATCCAAAAAAGAACCTTCTATGATACTTGAGAAATATTACAAGTAAGAAGACAAGAGAGTGATAAAATATAAGAGAAATAGTAATCTTTATTCTTCAAAATTAAAATACAAGAGCTAAAGGCCTAGAGAGAGATAGAGAGCAAATAAGCCCACCCCACCGCCCCACACACACACACTCTATAATATCAAAGAAAGTACATATAAAGTAAATCGAGTATAAGTGGATTTCCGCCCAAGCTAATGGAGGATATGCAAGCATGTATCTTTGGCGAGTATCCTTTTATCATGCAAGTATGTGAGTAAGAATTGAGATGAGAAGAGTACCTATTATGTTTCTTTGAGTATTCGGCTGCCACCAGCGGGTTGGTTCATGCCTCATTCTCAAGGTTATTATTTTCTAAGTTCTTAACTCGTTAGATTAAGTTGATCGTCATTTATCAGAAACACCGTTCAACGAGAATATTTATTATTGGTCATCGAGTATCCTTTATACAAGTATGCTCATTTTGATAAATAGACTCATCAAGTTGTTTGGGCCTGCCTGGTATCTTTTGGGGTATACAATAATCATGCAATTAATTATAAGGAAACTTTCTTTCTAAGCATGGATAAACAATTATACTCTAAATTTTTTTTGATATCCTCATGTTCATCTTTGGATCAAATAAACAAACTCTTACTTTCTCTCTCGCCCATATCCCTTTATCCCCCTCCTCTCTTAAATCTAAATGGAATTAAAGTTAAATTTTGCCACTTTTGAAATCCACTAAAATCAGCCTCTATGAATGTAATGACATGTGAAATAACAAAAGTTATATAATGAGTAAAAAATAATTAAATCTAAAACTTAATCTTATAGGTTGAATTATCTTTAGTACTAATGGTTAATGACCAATTTTTTAATCCTTTTGCTAAAGTTTTTTTAATTCAAATTATGAATCATGTTATTATTATTATTTTGGATGTGATCACTTAAATAAGAAATCTTTTTACTACTATTTTAAATGTAATTACAAAGGTGTCGTTCAAGATCAATTATGTTTTTTTTTTTGTTTTTTGTTTACTATTTTTATTTTATTTTATTTATATTTTATTTTAAAGCAAAATATATTTAGAGGTAAAAGTTATTTTGAAAAATACTCAAAACATCTAAAAGCCATTTTGAATATTTATAAAATTATATTATCTGTTTTTAAAAATAAAAAATTAAAACACTTAAAAAAATATATTAAACAAACATATTTTAAAAAATATTATAAAAATAAAAACAAAAAACACAATAAAATTGATCCCAAATTTGAATATTTATAAAATTATATTATCTGTTTTTAAAAATAAAAAATTAAAACACTTAAAAAAATATATTAAACAAACATATTTTAAAAAATATTATAAAAATAAAAACAAAAAACACAATAAAATTGATCCCAAACAACCACTAAAGTAATCAATCTGATTATTCAAAGTCTTAATAAAATACTATTATTTCTTAATACTCATCAATGAAGAAAATTTAGACCAAATATCTTAATAATTATATTAAAAAATCATTTTTAAGATAATTATTTAAGTACCTATATTCCAAATAATTTTACTCGAATTTAAATTTCCCATTATTTTTTAAGTCAATAGATGAAAAATTTTAATGAACAATCTAAAGATCTAAAATAAAATTTCCATTTTTAGATTTCAAGCAACTAAATAAAAGATATTTAATTAAAATAGATATCCCCTTAGGATTTGAAAGATTGCTAGAATTTAAATAATAATAAGTTCATTAGGAGAGACCAATATTAATAAACTTAACAATATATTATAATTTTTTAATGGACCACAAGGGAGGAAGCAAAGTGATTTTTATGGGCTCTTTGGCTCCAAATATGATTTATTTTAAGTAGTATTTAGTAAATATTTTAAATCTAGATTTAGTAAATTCTATAGAAGTTAAATCTAAAAAACTATTTGGTATGCTAATGATTAAATTCAGTTAAATTTTATAATATTGTTTGGTTACTTATTTCAAGATCTAGGTTAGTTAGATTTAGTAATATTTAAATAATGAGTATTTGAAGATTATTTTTTATTGTAATTATTTATCAAAAATGAAAATAAAAAAGAGTAATTGAATGTTATTTATTTGGCCTAATCAAAAGTAATTAATATAAATGAAGTATTTATATGTCCTAAGCTGAATAAATATTTAATTTGTAACTTACTAAGTTATTTAAAATTATAATTTCTTTGCAATCAAATCTGCTTAAATGAATAATTCTAATTAAATAATATTAGTTATTTGAATTAATATATCTTTTAATTAATATATTTATATATAATTTATTCAAGAAATATTATTAATTATATTACATTATTTTAATTAATAATCTAATACACTTCTATTTAGTTAGTTTACTAAAAATATTATTATTTTACTTAAACTTATTTTTCATTTAGCTTATATCAATTATAATTAAATTAATTTAAATATAATTATTATAAGATAATATATTAATAATTATTAAGTAAAAATCTGTTAATTAATTATAAATTATTAAATCTTTATCAATTACATTTACTTTCATTAAATTATAATAAATGTAAGGTAAATTAATTATCATGTACATTAATAAATCAAAATAATATTAACTTCTTTTCTTCTTCTTCTTCTTCTTCTTCTCCTTCCACCCGGAAACCTCAAATAAAAACGGATTTCGGCGTTCAAAATCATCTGAAAAGAGAGAGGGGGAGACGTCGCAACGTAACCTTCGTCTTTCCTCCCACCCCGCTTCGCGCGCTTCTGCTTGTCTAAATCCTCATAATTTGGCTGATAGCCTCGTCGTTTTGCGGCCTCTGTCCGGCCTCCGCTCTCTGCTTTTCTAGTTCGCCTGGACGGTGGAAACCTTATCTGTGAGCCCCTACCATTGTGCGCCACCCTCGCTTTCCATTTCTCTCTTGTTCTCCCTTTCGTCTATCGGAGAAATATTTGAAATCCAGTTCTAATTGCTTCAGCGGTTTGCTTCCTTAAAATACTTTGTACCATTGCTCCGATTTGTCAGCGCCAGTGGTTTCAAGCGGCGCGAGAAAGATTATATTTTGAAAAAGGTAAAGATTCCGTAGATATATTTTAGAGTTCCAATGAGGAAGTCCGCTTGTTTCACTTTCATTCCGATTTTATATTGTAAAATAAGACGGTAATTTTTTTTTCCGATTTACCTTTTTTTTTGTTTTTTGGTTGATGATCTGAAAGGTTATATATGTTCAGTTCTATTGGGAGGAAAGTGTTATTTGTAATGTTGTGTTTGCCATGGATTTGTTGGTATTGGGATAGTTGAATTTGGCTGTAGGGATTAGGGTTTTGAATTATAGCCGAAAGTTATTTCTTTGATCTGCTTTCTATCTATGTTCTTTAGGATGTGCCGTATTTTGCATCTATTGTCAACTGGCTTTTGCCACCTTTCATGCTCTCGCGGCTGATTTTTGCTACTTCCATCGTGAAAGCTTTCCCCGCCACTGGTCACTGCCTTTCAACTCTGTCCTTTGTCAGCGAAGCTGAACTCTTGCTGCTGATCTCGCATCGGGTTGTTTCTTTCTGGCTAGGTCTCATTTCCTTCTATTGCTGCCTCTTTGTGCAGTGAGTGTTGTACTGCTGGCCGCCGCCGCTCTGCTTCACTACCCACTCTCCTTCACTCTATCTCTTTCTCTTTGATTTTGTTTTAGTTTTCTTTCGTTTCATAATATTTGTTTGAAATTAACATTTTATCTCCTTTCCCATTCTAGTTTTCAAGTTAGGCTACTGAAACTTGTGGCCCTCCTTTTCTGACTTTAGTTTATTGTTAGAATCTTGGCATTTCATTAGTGCGTTGTCACCCATTTTTTCTCCTTTCCATGCCATGACGATTGATTTTCTAATTATGCTTATTTCTCATTTGTGGAGAAATTTTTTTTATTGTTTTCAAACTCTTTGTTCTGGGTGTCATTGCAGTTGGGAGCCTAAAGTATTTAAGGGTTCTATTTTGGGAACCATTTGATCCAAAGGACAAACCAACTTAAGTTGAATTTGGTTAGTAACACCAAAATCATGTGCTGAACCACTGCATCTTACTTGTTTAACTTTAGACTGAATTGAAGGGTGCTGGTAATACCTTGTGCCCTTATTATAATTTGTTCTTGCAGTGATTAATTCCACTAAGCAGTCAATGTTGTGATGAGTGTTTTATTTATAAGGACTAATGTGTTACTGCATCTAGGCTGTATTATTCAGTATTTTCTCTCTCTCTCTCTCTCTCTCTCTAAACACATACACACACACACATATTGAAATTTATTTAGTGCTTCTTATGTGCCTAAACATTGGCTCAATTCACTAAGCAGCTGAATGCTGACCTGATTCTTTTCCCATGCCAATGCCCTATCCAGGTCTAATGACGAGAAAAATTTCTCTATTTTTGTCTGTTTGCTTGGAATTGGTATTTCTTCTCTCCCTTGTAAAGGTCCCTGTACAACTCTGTAAGTGATAGACTAGTGAAAATATGCCAGAGCCTTTCATCTATGTAAGCAATCCATACTTAGATTATTTGTAGAGCAAGTTGTACATTCTTCATTTGAGTTGGTCTATCCTGCTTTTTTGAGATAGGAGAGTGATTTGAATACCTTTAAGGTTTTAATTTTAATAGAGGTCAATTTTAAGCCCTAAGATTGGCTATCTCCATTATAATCAAGAGGTTGTTGTTTCAAACCATAAAAAAATTTCTCAACATACGTGATAAGAATTTATTCTTCTTCCCCTCCTAGATGCCACATTAGGGAGCTTCATGCATTGGGAGTGCTCTTTTGAAGTTCTATAATTCTAATAAATTTTGTCTTCACTTCTGAATAATTTTTCTCCAACACAATCTAACATGTGTTGAGTAGTCCATTTCAATGTTAGAATCATTATGAAGTGTGATATTTTGTTGTGCCTTTCACTTTATTGTTTACTAGCAAGTTTAAGAAATTTTGTATCATTTCTATCAATTTCTTTTTTCATTGATGTCCATAATAGCCTTCTAGTCCTTTTGTATGTCTTTGTAAATTCATGTGATGTGCTCATGGGAACTTCTCATCATTTGTAATTTTTTTCTAGGTTGAAGTTTGTATAGAGGAGATGAAGCTAGTACGCGCCTCACTCATTAGAAATTACTTTGATAGTAACTTGATGAATTATTGAATGGTTTAGATTGGTTTTTAAGAGGAGCCAAAATTGAAGGGCTTATTTTCATGAAAACCATTCGGCTTAAGGTTTAGTTAAACATTACCATTTTTTGATGTGTTGCACTGTATAGTATTGTATTATTAAGAAGACTAGATGATTGCCTGGTAAATTCATATTAAATTACTATCTATAGTACCATGTGAGTTGCAATTTGTTTGGTAAAAATTAATTTGGCATTGATATGGGATAATTAACTTACATGTAATTATAATAAAAGTCTTAATTAATATATAAGAAATTAAAATATTTTAGTTAATTAATTAGATTTGAATGTTAAAATCCATGATCACTTTCTTATGAAACTATGTAAAATACCAGTCCTAGAAGCTTGCTTTTTAGTTTTGATGCAACTAATGGTTCATTTGGGATGAAAGTAGCTATCTTTTAATTTAGTTATCAAATTGTTATTGGAGAACTAGAGTTTCTAAAATATGTATGGGCATTATAGAAAAGATTTTTTCCATCTTGAGAAGTTTGAAAACTTTCTTATATCTACTATACTTTAGTAGATCTAGTTGTGAAAAACTCTCACTAATTTTTTTTTTAAATAATATAAAAGTAGTAGCCATAAGTGATAGCGGTCTGCAAGATAATGTCATAAAAAGTCATTCTAAATAAACCCTAAATTATTCATCAAAAATATTTTTTGAAGCACCCTAAACTCATCTTTTTGTTTAAAGAAGCACAAGTAGATTACAGGAAGCTATACTAATTTGTACAAACTAGCCTTTCTTTATGTTGTCTTGTATTTTTTGAACTTTGGAATTTATGGTGGGGGTGGGGTCATTTTTTTGGAGATGACACAACATATGTCAATTGAATTGTTGAGCAAGGTGTGACTATTTTTTGTAGACTTGTAGAGTTTGAATGTGTTAGTCTTATTCATACCTACGGTTTGGTTTCTTTTAATAACTCATTTGTTAAACTATACTTAGCAGTTGATTTTCTGTGCTTGAGTACATTGATTAAGTTCCTAGTATGTCTAGATCATACTTATTATTATTTTTATTCTCATTTCTTTGCTTTCTTATTTTTATAGATATAAATGAATTTTGATATTTTATTTGTGGTTGATTTTGATGATTGATTACCTAGAATAATTAGTTTTCATCTTTTTTTTGCCCACTCAAGTCCGTAAAATGATATATTATGATGTAGGTGAGATTCAAATCCAAGATCTTGATAACAACTTTAAAGGTCATTACTAACTGGGTTAATTGATAGCTATAACTAGCTTTCATCTTATTTGAGGTTATGATCATACATCTTGTAATTTTTGAATCTTTTTCATTTGCAGGATAAGTAGTATTCAATGGCTTCTACAAGAAAATCTAGAAATGTGAACAAGCGTTTTAACAAGGTTGTTGAAGAGTTGCAGGATAAGGATGGAGGAAGTCTAGGAAAAAAGACAAAAGTAAGTTTTTTTTGCTACATTTAACCACTAAAAGGTTGAAGTGCCTTTGTAGTATTATATGATGAGAATTTTATGGAGTCTTCAAGATAAATTTTATAAAATTATAATTGGGCTTCTTATGCATTATGGATCCGAATTTTGAATAGTAAAAATGGCAATAAAAGTTGAGTATGATAGAAATGAAAATCAACAACAACAACGACAACAACAATAACAAGCCTTAATACCACTAAGTGGGGTCGGCTACATGAATCCTTCGTCTCCATTGTGCCCTATTATGTGTCAAATTCTCATTTAATTCAAGTATACTAAGGTCATTTTTTATACATCTTAACCAAGTCTTTTAGGTTTACCCGCTTTCTTAACATAAGGAAAATCTAATGCATCTACTCTCCTAACAGTCATTGGACTTTATGTGGCCAAACCATCTAAGGCGACTCTCTAATCTTATTTGCCTTTCTCCAACTTTTCCCGAACATACTCATTTCACATTTTATCTCTAAGAGTAAAGCCACTCATCCACTGAGCATGCTCATCTCTATAACCTAGTCTTATGTTTCTTTTTATTGGCCAACATTCACCATAAATCATTCATTGCGTCTTACCACCATCTTATAAAATTTTCCCTTAAAGTTTAAGCGGTACTTTTCTATCACACAATAGGCTAGATGCATTCCTCCACTTCAACCATCTAACTTGAATTCTACTAATAACATCTCCATCTATTTCATCATCATTTTGAGGAATAGAGCCTAGATATCTGAATCGTTCACTTTTTTTAATGACTTATTCACCCAATGTCACAACACTACTACTAAAACTTCTACAACTAAAATTACACTCTATATGATAGAAATGAGAATGCTATGATTAATTTGTGCAATAATTAGACATGATAAATTGATGAATCATCATATTAGAGGGATGATAGTAGTATTTGTTGACCATAATGTAGTGCAAAATAATTTTTTGTGGCTTGAACATATACAACAAATTGTAGAAATATAGCAATAAGTCATATTGATAGGTTTTGTATCCATGGATTTAGAAAGAAACTGAATAATGTCAATGTGAAAAAAATGTACAGAAAGGTTTAATGCTTAATGTAGTGTTAAACATGAACAAATATAGGATTAAAATTCATAACACATATCCAAAATAGTTATGATAAGGTTAATGATGATGATGATGATTTCTCATTAATGATTTTCTTTGACTTTAATGAATTCAGTAAAACACTTGCAAAAATGCACATTCCTTTGTGGATTACTTCAACAACAAAATTATCCAAATATGAACATTTAATGGTTAAGCTACTTGAGTGAAATTAGCAAAAAAAAAAAAAAAAAAAAATCTGTTAAGAAAAAAATGTGATTGAAAAGTATATTGGTTATAGGCAAGCAAAATTATATTTGTGAGTTGCATGTAAAATGAAAAGATGGTGTCACGGTCAGTTGTAGGTTTTTTGAATTTTTGGATGTCAACCTCCTTTATATTATTTTTTTCAAAGATTTCTCCTTTTATTACTAACAACGTTAAATTAAAATTAGGACTATGAATAATTCTTGTTGTGTTGATATGATCTAAACTCAAGATTGGCAATTTATTTTTTATTTCAATCTAGATTTTAGTGATGCCTATATTGCTAAATATGATATTGATTTAAGCTAGGTCTGGTTAGGTAATTTTGTTCTGAGTTTAATTCAAGATAAAATTTAATTTGATTTTCAATTTTATAAGGTCTGCTAATGTTTACAAAAATGGATGGATACATCCATGCATGTTTTGACGCACAAGGCATTTATTTGTTGATTCATACATACAAATAAACGTTTTACATACATTCATACATACATGAATTTACACATACATGCATTTATATATATCCAATCTAGGGCTTAATCAATTTTATTTGCTCAACTTAAACCAAGTTTGATTCAATTTGAGCTTAGCTCATCAGCTGCCTTATTGGTTTTGATCTGTGAACTTAATCCAAGCTTAATATCAATTTGATCATTGAGTGGTCTTGAATCTTTGAGTTAAACTTTCATCACCAATCAAAATCGGCGCCTTTTTATAGATAAAGTAAAGCATTTTAAATATAACCCCAAAAAATAGTAACCCGTTTATGCTAATTACATTTTAAATAACACCATCTTTTCAATTCCTTTTTTGCTAACAATAGTTTAAATTATATCATTTAGATTGTTTTAACTACAATTTAACTAGATGTTATGAAGTTACCATAATCACATCTTACTTAATTTAGCTTTTATCCAATTTTAATACAAAAATATTATCAATCATTAGATTAGGTTTTACTTCAATAACATCAAGGGCTAGGATAGTTCTCGACAAAGCTTATGAAAACTGAAACCTCTTGACAGAGCAAATGAGCACCCGACAATGTAATCCACTTGACTGAAAACCATATTACTTTACCAGTATTTTAATTATGTTTGTCCTTACAATCTCCAAAGTACTAATGGAATCATCAATCTTTATCTATGCAATCAGAACTCCAAATGCATTGACCTCCTTGTCTTTTTGTTGTCCTTCAATTGCGTTTCAATATTTTTATTGATGAATGACATGCATTCTGCAATGCAACATTTTCTTATTGCCAAAAGAATAATTTCATCCTCATCATCATTAGCCTTATTTTCAAATCTTAGTTTTTTTTAAAAAGAAATTAGTTTTCACTTTGGGATAAAATCAACTCTTTAAATAAAAAAAAATCAATCCTGAGAGTTAGGGAGGGAGAACTTTCAAGAAAATACTTTCACTTTCTAATTTGTATTGGTTTTGTCGTTATCCCGAATATTATATTTAGTGGCTCTTTTTTTGGATTTTTAAAATTTTCACCTATCTTATGTTAGATATATTTGCTTAACATGTTTTGCAGAAGAGAAAATTATCAGACATGTTGGGCTCTCAATGGGGCAAAGATGAGCTTGAGCGTTTTTATGAAGCCTACCGTAAACATGGGAAGGATTGGAAAAAGGTTTTTTTTTTTCAAAATCTGAGTTGAGATTTACTTTTCTTTTTTGAAAGATAATATTCCTTCTTTTACCAAAAATTTTTTTTTCCTTTTCTAGTTGTTTGATTTTACCATATGGAAACCGTATTTTTTCTTTCAAGGATAATTAAAGGCTGAATGTTGTCTAAAAATCACTTGAGCCATATATTTTTTTTGAACCATTCTTTTATGCTTGCAGAGTAGTTTATGCAAATATTGATCATCTTGTATTTCTAGATTGCTGCGGTAGTACGAAACAGACCTCCAGAAATGGTGGAAGCTCTTTACAACATGAATAAGGTAAATTATATTTAATATTGCTTCTCTCTATGAACTCCATACTCACTAGAAACACTTCCACTGCCCCTACCATTCAACTTCTTGGTGCTGCACAGATTGAAAGAGCAAAGAAAAAAAAAATGCAGTAGTTCATTTTTCTTAAAAAATTGAGTTTATGTAATGCACTGAACTTGTGAAGACATCATTGCACATGTAGCTGTTCTACGGCTTGCTAATCTATATTTGGAGTATGTAGTTCTCTAAATTACTGAGATGATGTCAACTTTCAAGATTTTCACCTTGTATTAATGTCACTATCAAGAAGTTCAAAACAGGGTTTTCTCATTATTGTGATTGCTTAACCATTGGACATGCATTTTTTTTTTCTTTTCTTCTCATTTATTTCTTTATTGAAACTATTTAATATTAAAAATTTTATGCTGTATGATATAGATTTCTATTTCATTTTCCTTAAAATGTTTGTATTTAATTATTTTAATAGCTTTCCAACCACCTATCTTGATTAAGCTTTATTGCATATGACGAAAGATTCTCTTCTAAAGGAGAGAAGTAATCCTTATTTTCTTCTGTTTTGCTAACTAAATTTGAATCTGTGTTGCATTTAATATATAAATATATTTAAAGAAAATTTTTCTTAAAACAATCTTGTTGTTGGTATGTGTTCCATAAGTGTACGCTTACCTGGAAAGCTTTGAAAAAATATTGAGAAACTATTATTGATAATCAACTTCAAAATTTGATTGGTAGGTTCTAAATCTACTAAGCATAGATAAAGACCTGGTACAAACGCACAACAAAGTCTTGGAAGTAAAGGATGCTACTTGCATGACAACATTGTTGTTTATTAATGTATGTAAAAAAAAGCCATTGCATTAAAATTATTGTGATATTAACGAAAGAAATTTCTTGTCAATATGTCAACCATTAACCTAATGATGCATTAAATAAATCAACAAAGAATGATAAATGTAAAAGATTTTCAGCAATGAAGAAAGATCCAATGTTAATTTATTTATGCTCTAAATCGAGAATAATGAAGCAAGGTAATACAAAAATGTGCCCACTTTGCATTTGAGGGGAACCAAATAATTCTTTTAATTTTTATTTCTTATTTTTTTGTCTCTTCTCTTTTCTCTTAAAAATTGATCTCTAGGTTAAATCTAATATTTATTCCTAGAAAAGTGAATCAAAGTATTTGGAAAGTAGAAAAAGATTATAATGCATCTTAATTCATGCTTAGCATGATACCATTTGTATTTCATCTAGCATTTGTCTGAAAACATTGTGTAAGTTGAATGTAAAGAATATATATCACACCTTAGTAAAGCCTATATGTCATCGTATTAGAGCTCCAATAAATAACAATCAACATGAATATAAGAAGAAATAGGTCAGTAAAATCATCTCACCAGTTTCTTTTGCATAACATTGATATGATCATCAAAGCTAAATCTATCTTAACAGCTACTTTATCATCATAAAAAAAAAAAAAAATTAAAACGAATCGGCGTTCAACAATTTTCATGACTGGCCGATTAGAGCTCGTTTATGTTCGTTCATTTAATTAATCGAGCGAGCTTGAACTTTTGAAATCTTGGATTGTTAAATGAACAAGCGAACAAGTTATTGTTGATTGTTATGTTCGTGAACGGTATCATTTAAATCTCGCAAACAAGCTCATTAAGGAGCTCGATAATGGCTCGATTAAGGCTCGATTAAAGCTCGATTAAGGCTTGTTCATAAACGATACTGTATAAGGATCGATTAAGGCTCAATAATGGCTCGATTAAGGCTCGATTAAGGCTTGTTCATAAACGATACTGTATAAGGCTCGATTAAGGTTCGATTAAGGCTCGATAATGGCTCGATTAAGGCTCGATTAAAGCTCGTTTATTTCATTAAGCGAGGCTGGCAGCTTCGATAAAGCTGTCAGGCAAACTTCATGAGCTGCGAACACAATTTTTTTAAGCTCGAGCTCGAACACCATCCTAAAAGCTCTGTCGAGCTCGAGCTTCGAGCTCTTGGCAAGCGAGCTTGAACTGAGCAGGGCTCCGGTTCGGTTAAATTATGCGACCTGATATAGGAATGGCGAATGATCAAGGAATCATATAATAGTGATTGCCCAACCTCATATCACTGAAGTCAAATGCCCATTATAATTTACCGCATTTATTAATGAATATGCATGAGAAACATAAAGATGTACATTTTAACATCAACCCTAGACAATATGCCAAGCTAATAGTATGTATTTGCACAATAAGTCTTCTACCACATTAAGGCTAAAGATGTTTCATAGTTAAACTAAAATTAGGTTAGGAATTTGAAATATAGGTACTCTTACAGGTAAATTAATGAAATTAATAGATATTATGGTTCATAGAAAGATAAATATTTTATGTGTTCAAGAAACTAAATGGGTTGGGAGAATGCGAGGAGATTGATAGTTTAAGTTTTAAACTTTGGTATTAGGTAGAAGTTGAACTATAAATGGTGTAGGTGTAGATAAAAGTTTGAAGGATAATGTTATAAATATTTATAGATGTGGAGATAATTATCTTTAAAGATTATTATTGATCAAGATTATCAATGTTATAAGTGTTTATGTTTCTCAAAGGTTTGGATGTAAGTTCAAAAGAAAATTTTTGGAATGAATTAGAGATTAATACAAAAGATCTCTTGAAGAAAAAAGTATTTGTTGAAGAGATTTAGATGTATTTGGTAGAGTAGAAGATTTTAAAAGTATTCACTATAGATTTGGAGTGATTAATGAAGAAGAGGATTATATTAGATTTTACTTTTAGCTTATGATTTTGTAGAATTCTTATCTTTATTTAAGAAGAGATGAACATATTATTACTTATAAAATGGATCTAAGAAAACACATTGATTATTTTCCGATAAGAAAATAACGCTTTAGATTGTAAAGATTGTAAGATCATTCCAGTGAAAGTTTAAGTCAACATCAATTGTTAGTTTTAGATTTTAAAAAAATTATAAGAGGAAAAATAAATCAAATTATCATCCTGATTAGATGGGGACACTTAAATAATATAAATAAAATATTTTTGAGAGCAGCTACAAGATCTTAGAATTTGGGATATTCATGGAAGTTTTAATGTTATGTGGAAAAAGAATAAATAAAATTAAGGATTCTAAAATGCTTGGAGAATCGAAAGAAAATCTTCTTTAATAAAATAGTTGTGATGTGCAAAGAAAAATAAGAAATAAAGAAGATTATAAAACTTGGTTTGGATGTAATTGAGAATTGGGAAAGATATAAAATCACTAGAGATTAAGAAAGAATATGATGTAAAAATTTAGCTTTTAGATTGACAATATATATTAGACACCAAAGTAAAAGATGTATGTATAAGTTAGCCAACCAAAGAGATAAGAGAAGAAAGACCTGGGTGAGAAAAGGATAAAAATAATAAAGTGATTTTCTTAGAAAAGGATATTGAAAATAAGTGAATGAGATATTTTGATAAATTTTTCAATAAAGGATCTGAAAGTACGATTGATTTTAGCAATCTTAATACCCTAAATAATAATAGAGAATTTTATTTTTATCGTCTTATTAGTAAATTTGAAGTTAAAGAAGCTTTAAAGAAAATGAAATGTAAAAAAACAAGAGGACTGGTGATATTTCAGAAGTGTGAAAATATTTAGGAGATCAAGGAATTTCTTGGCTTACAAATCTTTTTAATGTTATTTTAAAGACCAAAAAGATGTCAGGTTAGTGGCGGAAGAGTTTGTTGGTTCCTCTATTTAAGAATAAAGGTGATGCACAATAGTGCAAATTATAGAGGAATTGAGCATAGGTTACGATGTGAGAGAGTAATTGAGCATAGGTTACGATGTGATACAAACATTTCTCACAATCAGTTTGGTTTCATGCCAAGTAGATCTACTATGGATGCTATACATTTGTTAAGAGGTTTGATGGAGAAGTATAGAGAAAGTAAAGAGGATCTACATATTGATTTAGAGAATGCTTATGATAAAGTTTCAAGAGATGTTCTTTAGAGAGTTCTGTAACGAGAAAAGGAGTTAATATTGGTTATATTCAAGTCATTAAGGATATGTATAGAGTCACATTTGTGTCCAAACACAAGGAGGATTGACAAAATATTTTCCTATTTCAGTTGGATTACATCAAGGATCAGCTTTAAGCTCTTATCTTTTTGCTTTAGTAATGGATGTTCTTACTAGGCATTTACAAAATGATGTACCGTGGTGTATGCTTTTTGCTGATGACATTCTTCTTGTTGATAAGACTAGAGAGAGAGTCCAAGAGAAACTTGAATTATGGAGGTCAACATTAGAGTCAAAGGTTTTAGTTTAAGTAGATCTAAAACTGAATATATGGAGTGTAATTTTAGTTGTAGAAGTTGTAGTGGTAGTGTTGTGATATTGGGTGAACAAGTCATTAATAAGAGTGAGCGATTTAGATATTTAGGCTCTATTGTTCAAAATGATGGTGAAATAGATGGAGATGTTATTAGTAGAATTCAAGTTGGATGGTTGAAGTGGAGGAATGCATTTGGCCTATTATTGTGTGATAGAAAAGTTCCACTTAAACTTAAGGAAAAATTTTATAAGATGGTGGTAAGACCGACGACTTATATGAACCAATGATAAGATAAGACTAAGTTAAGTGGTACATAGATGAGGATGCTCAGGTGGATGAGTGGCTTTACTCTTATAGATAGAATGCAAAATGAGTATGTTCGGAAAAAAGTTGGAGTAGCTCCATTGGCAGATAAGATTAGAGAGAGTCGCCTTATGCTAAGAAAGGTAGAGGTAGACCTAAAAATACATGGTTAAGATGTATAAAAAATGACCTTAGTATACTTGAATTAAATGAGAATTTGACACATAATAAGACACAATGGAGACAAAGGATTCATGTAGCCGACCCCACTTAGTGGGATAAAGGCTTGTTGTTGTTGTTGTAGTTAAAAGATTTTTAGCAATAAAATAATAAATTATTAAGTTAAGAAATCAATCCATCAGGTAATGTTTAAAGTTGCACTTTTGGATATTGAGGTGTTTTCTATCTATAAGGTGAGGCTTAAGCCTTAAGGTGTTTTGAGCTGCAAGTAAAAAGAAAAAATTGCACAAAGTGAAATACATTAAAAGGCTATTTGGTTGGTTGAATTTGAAATACGATGTAAAGTAGACGTAATTTATTTGAAATATTTTTTTTATTGTTTGGATGTAAAGTCAACAAATGCATGTTTATTTTATGTATTTTGGTAAAACTAATATAAAGTATTTGTCGACCTAGCGATGGGGAGATCCGACAGTAGCGGGTGATATGATGTAGGCGCGGCCCAATGGCAATGGCTAGTAGTTGGTGGTGGCGGGGTGGCGATTGGTGTCGACGATAGTAGGCGGTCTCAATTTACATCAATTTGTATATTTGAAATTCCCTCAAATTGGGTGAATTTCAAATACATCAAAATTAAACTAGCAAAGTGTATTTCAAATTCACTCCAAAAATATATTGTATTTTAAATGTAACCAATCAAATAATAGAATTTTAAAAATGCATGCATTTGATTTGCATATTATACTACATTTACTTCTAACCAAATAGCCCTAAATGAAGAAGAAGTAGATTACTAACATCCTAACATGATAGTATTATATCATGAAACAAACAGTGTAAAAAAAAAGTTTAACACAAAACAACTTTAAATAACAGAATGAATCTTTATCTTTTACCACTTCTGAAACAAAGAATATAATAAGACAACAATACTAATACCTACAAATTAAAAAATCTCTTTCTCATCTCTTAATAGATCTTCATTTGAATTATCATCATAATGAATGAACTTCTCTTTTCTCTTTTTCTCGGTAGTTTCAATATTCTCTTAATGTCCCTCCTCATCTTCAACTTCTATCATCTTCCTCTTCCCTAATAAAGAACACTCAATAAAATAATTATGTTGTAAAATAATGATTGTGTTGATTGCTGTAATTTTTTAAATATCTTTATTATTAATTTTTTATTGCGTTGTATTAGACCTATTAGTACAGGTCTTTTTTATCTTTGTCAAAGTAATCAATATTGAGATCCTACAAATCAACTAGTATAATTTTGTGGCCATTATTCACAAGTCATTCATTATTTGATGGCACATCATTATAGGCTAAAGGATCTTCATCACTCTTTAGAGGCCCTTTTTCAAATATTTATTTTTTAACCTCTTGTTATAAATAATGTATACACCAATAAGTTCATCCTCAAAGTTATTAGAAAATTTCTCTTATTGATATGCACTTGATTATATTTTACTACAATTTCAATCACAACTAGATGATGTATATGTAAGTGTAAATATTTAAACAACAAATCATTGTAGTTCTAGAATGCCATCACTAAACTGAATCTATCATATAATTATTTTTGAAACAATAAAGTTAAAATAGGTAATACAATCAAAATTTATCAAGTTTGGAACTCTAATTAAAGAAACCATAAAAATTACTTGTAGAACATTTTGTGATAATATCCTTAGTTTGTTGTAAGTCAGAGAAATCTCTCTTATTCCTAAATACAACAAGTTATAGATTCTCTCTTGTCCTCTTAGTTGCATCTTCAATCAATCTATGTATATAGTGATATAATATAAGTGGATCTTTCTTAGCATATTTTAATTGGGGATTCATATAATATTTAGTGGCATGTAGTTGATAATAAAGCTGAAGCTTTCAATTCTCATCAATTATCTCCAATATTTTCTTATAGCTTGATTTCTCTGGATTCCTCTTCTCCTACGTTTTGTGTAATTATCTCCTTTGCTCCATCCATTGCATTATAAATGAAGCTCATGATTGGCTTTTTATTGCATCTACCATCAACAAGACTTGAACTAAAGGCTCAGTTGTCATTATAGCATAACACAGTCATCTAGAATCTTTCAATCAACACAATCTTCCTTCTCATTCTTTAGGCTCATTGGCCCAAACAAAGCTTAACCTCTAAGTAGAGCTGAAAATAGTCTCTAAAGGTTGTCTGCATCTAATATGCTTTGCAAAGTCAGGTAAGAAGTGGTAAATCTAGTACCAACAGGTCATAGAAGTTCATTCTTTATAAATGTTTTCATCAGTGCAACATCCAATTATGTTTGTAGATAAATTTACTAATCTTTTTTACTTTGATTAGAGCATTTTTATGCTAAGACAAGTTACCAAGTCTCTCAAGTGTAAGATCTATACAGTGTGTTGTATATGGTGTTCAATATACACACACATACACCAATTTATTCCTAGCAACCCTATAAGCACTAATATTATTAGTGAAAACTTGCACAATTAAGTGCTCTTCAATATCCTCAATCACTCTATTAAGAAGACTAAAAAGGTAGCCTGTATCTTTTACCTAATTTGATGCATCAATGGACTTGAAAGAAATTGCGCTATATGGATTATTCATCAAGATGTTAATCAAGCTTCTATTCTTGGTATTTGACTGTCCATTAGACTTGAAGTTAACTCTAGTCTATACTCATAATCTCATAATCTCCTAATCTCTTTAATGGTTTTTCAATATTACCCAATTCCTTCTTCAATATCAAAGTCCTCAATTCATATATAAAAGGTGGTCTATCTCTCAATCATAAGATCTTATTGAATGGACCATGTTAAGGTAAGTTGGAGATGTTGCCACATTAAATGGAAAGAAATTTTTTAAAAAACAATTTGCCAATATCTATGCATACACGTCCACGTGCCTCCCTTGCATGTCTAGGAGAAATCTAACGTGCTATCCTTGCGCCCTCATCCTTGTCGTCCACCAAATTCACCACATACTGATTTATGGCACATCTACTAGATTGTGGTGGCAATGAAGATTAAGAATCTTTGGTATTACATTCACCACCATAATATGAGCCTAAATTCACCTTTATCATTAAATTGTCATTGTGTTGCATCATTGTCGTCATCTTTGTATAGTGTGAATTTCTTCTTTCACCTCTTCTGAAACCTCTACACATGGTGTGACATTCTTGTGAGAGCGGGATAAATGCTTTTTCATTCTTGTTACACTCCCTTTCACAACCTTATCACAATAACTATATGTTAAATATATATAGATCTTTTCACTATATTCAATATCAACTTACACACTATATTTCCAAGTTGAGTCCTTTCTATGTTAGGTTGTGCTCTTCTCTTTTCCTCTAACCGTATTGTATAAAACAGAAAAAAATTAAATTAAAAAAAATTGACAACTAAGATGCAAAAAAATCCTAAGCAAGCAAGCGAAAAATAAATGTTTAGAAAAGAGAAAGGCAAGCTTATAAAGAGAAATGTAGAGGAAATATTAAGAAAAATATGCTTCTTCTTGTAATGGTGGCTGTAAGGCTCTTCAAGCATAGGCGACAAATATGGAGGCAAGCAATGGTAATGATGAGACGGTGTGGCTAGCACGCATGGCATTGAGGTCGGCTCACAACGACATTAAGGTCGGGGCACAATGGTAGTAAAGTTGGTGCGCGACAGCAGTGAGGTCGGTGCAAGGTAGCAAGTTGCAAGGGATCACTGCGTGTGGCTCTTTGTTCAGGTTTTTGAGGGTGAGAGCTCAGTTTTGTTTGGAGAGAGTGGGGTCGGGCTATAAGTAAAAATAAAAAAATTTCTTAAACCTAAATTGTGAGGCATGCTCTTCACAAACATGATGCTGAGGTGTGCCTCAAGGCGTACCTCAAAAATGGTGAGGTGCACTCCTCATCATTCTCATCTTGAGGCGTGTGCCTCAATGCGATTTGGCATCAGATTGTGCTAAGACGCCTTTTATTTCATAACTTAAACAATGCTATCAATGACATGTTAACCATTCCATATACTCACCACCTAGAGTGGGTAAATAGATTAACAAAATTACATTAGTATATTTACTTTCTATTAAGTGTCGGTGCATTGAGCAGAAATCCCTTGTAAATAATTATGTGAGGCTAACACACCATCCATATGATTACTTGCTAATCCCCAAATGAAATCTCCTATTGGTATTAACCTCAACCTTTGTAATATCAGTAACATGAATTTAAAATTTTCATAATTCAAATGACAATAGGCGTGAACATTATGTTTCAATAAGGAAAATACAACAAGAAACTTGTCTTTAGTATGAGTTTACAATCTTCTATCACAAGGGTGGAGTAGATCCTTTGTGCACTTCCCATCATTAGATAGGGTTGAGCTTAGTTCAGTTTGATTCTAAATTAACCAGCATTTACAATCCAATCAAATTGACCATCGAAGCAAGAAAAAAATGGAATCGACCAAAAGTAAAACTAGTCAAAGTTTTGTTCTAAATTCTGTTCAATATTGGTTTAGTTTTTTGTTTCAAGTTATATATCAATGAACTATTGCTTGGACCAGTATTTTTTGGTTTATATTGATATTTTTAGTTTGTTTTTGGCTCGGTTTAACATATATTAGGAAATGGAAAGATGCTTCATATGTTAAATACTTGATGTCAGCCTTGTATTTTTTTCTTAGATCAGCTAGGATACATCACATATAGATAATTTTTTTCTCTTTGTTTGATTTCTCAAAATTTATAACCTAAATCAAGCCAAACCAATGGGTTTATGAAACTTAAGAAATTGATGCTAAACAAAACTAAAACCGAAAAAAAGAAACAATCAATTTTTTTAGCTTTGGTTTGCTTTAACTAGTCTTTTACCCACCCTTGGACATGGTGATGCTTCCAACCACCTATTAAAATCATATCTACTCATGGCCTTTGTGCCCCATTTGGAAATCAGACAATAACATCCAACATTCCTTGTGTACAATGCCATGCAATGCCCTCACACTCCTAGGATGACATTTCTTCAGACAATATGCATACATGCAATTCATGTATCATCATGCTCAAGCTGCAATGCTTAGAATTCATTCTATATATAGCAAGATTATAAGTGCACATAATTCATTCAATGTAATAATGCAATATATAATAATTGTTGCAAGAAAATTATTTTTAAATTATTGTAGGTTTCATAAGGAATATGATAGCACTGAATGGTCAAAATTGAAGATTTTTTACACTACGTTATTAACATTCAAAGTCACACCCAAAAAAATTGTCTAATTACAAATATGTTAAATTATTATTATTTTTTCATCTTTGCATTTCAAAATCTTAAACATGGAAGGGATTTCTCGACAATTTCTAAGGGTGTTGGTCTTGTCATTGATGACCATTATTTCCATAGTCGGGAAGATGGCATGTCTGTCTAACACCCCATTTTCTTATAGTGGCAATTAACAATAACTTATTGGTCCCATTAATATGCTCTTCTTACAGCTCGTCACTCATAAATGACTTCCAGAAATCATGTTGGCCCTAAACTCAGAAAATAATGCTTTGCATTAATTTTTCCTATTTCAATATTTTACACATTCCAAATCTATAGTGCTTCTTTTTTATGTTATATATATATATTTGTAATTGTCAATAGATCGAACTGGAATTTAACTTTTCAGCCAGATTGAATCCACCCCTAACTTTGGACTCTAATAGATGCAGATTCCAGAATGACACAATTACCTGTTACAAGCTCTTCCTAATTTTTTTCAACTTGTTACAAAAGTGAGTTCATTTAGGTTGGCGTGTTGAGATGCCCTTGCCTGTGGTGTTTTAATCTATTCCATCTTGGTTTCCTCTTGATCTTCATACATTTTTTTTTCTCTTAAATGTGAATATTTATTTATTTATTTTAATTTTGTTTGTTACTCTTTCAGGCTAAAGTTTTGGTTTCTCAAGTTTTCTCTTCATATTTGGAACACTGCCGGTTAAATTTTTTTGTCTTGTTCAAAGATTGTGTCGAGGCTTTTCATACTAAACTTTAGTTTTAGGCTATTCTAAAACTGTTTCATGGGGTTTTAAAAATCCCCTGGGAAGTATTTCATTGTCAGGATCTTATGCCTTATAAGTTGATTCCTGAACAATAGATGATAGATATGAAAATATGAACACCAGTAGAGCATCAAGAACTTAGAATGATGGAGAAAATCTAGAAGGTTTATTGAAAAATTAAAATCAACTAACTTTAGATTAAAACTAAAGCATTCTTAGTTTGTTAAAGCTAGGATTTTATTTTTATTTGCTTGCAGATAGAAAAAATAAATACAATGTTGTTTTGTGTCCTATGTTCATATTTTTCTTTAAATTAAAACTGAAATAAAGTATGGGATTGAAAAGCGAGATTTAATTCTGAGTTTTTATAGCCTGTAGCTCGTACAGAATTGTACCAAAAGCCTTTCATCACTAAAAGGTGCAGTATGCATGTTTAAAAAGTGAAAACAAGGAAGTGATTGAGCACATTCTGGCTATTTTTCAAGAATATTTATATTTCTAGGTTTCTCCTTATGTTGGATGTGATTAATCTGAAGTTGATCAAATAATGCATGGGTCATAGTGTCACGCCCTGCTACGATACCTTTTTTTTATTTTTATTTTTTATTTTTTATTTTTTATTTTTTTTTTTATTTTTATTATTATTATTTTTTTCCCCTGCTACGATACCTTACAACCAATCAAAGTAGGATGTAATAGAAGTGAGTAAAATCTAGTTGATTGAATGCTTCTTCATTCTCCATTCTTAATTTTCTTTGCCATAGAATAGAGTAGGAGGTACATTCAATTACCCAAATTCACCTAGCATTGTAGAAAAAAAATCATCCATGAAAATAATATATTGAAATCAGTCATTCATTGTAAGCGGATGCAATTTAAAATAAATCTTTTAAATTAAACTACAGAGCTTCTAAAACATAAATTTTTTTAATAGTAAACATAAATTAATTGAATTTACCTCAAAATTTTATTTACAAAAATCTTCCCACAAAATACTTTCAAAAATGGTCAAAAATCTACTCATCAGCTTATCTTTTTTATTTCCTATAAAAATAATTATATTTGTCTAATGAGTTACAAACTCAGTAAGATAAGTAAGCCTAATACATAATTCAAATAATGAAGAGTAGAAATTAATATGCATGCCAATCATAAGTGTTTAAAATCAAATTACAAACATATGATAAACATTATTGTACCAACTTGTAGTTTCAGACTTTGTTTTATAACACTTTTATAAGAAGATATACTATACTTATAAGTGTAATTTATATGTTATTAATTTAACTTTAAAATGTGTGAAGTACAGTTGTCAAGGTTATTGATTATCATAAAGTAGCTTGAAAGTTATATTGAGAACTCTTTTGCCTCTATAGGATATCTTTTTGCCCCATTTCATATAATTGGAGGACCTTTTTTCCCTATTGGGACCTTTTTGCCCCACTTACATAGGTAACATAAATATTATATAGCCAATTTGATTTTTTATCACATGATATTTCTCAGCTATGTTTATTTAAATAACTACATTAGTCATTAAGTATAAAATATTTAATTTAAACTTACAATAAGAATGAATTTCACTAGAAATAATATATAATCAATTGCTCAATTGTAGGATTGTAATAGCAGAGATTTGATATGTAAATTTTGTATGATTAAGAAGCTATAACAAGTTCATATCACAACATGAAGAGTTGCCAATGTATTACTATCAATACACCGTGTCATATCTAAATATCAATGTAGGAAATAAGATAACTTATTTATGTATTAAAATTTGCAAATCTTACTCAATTCACGATTTACACCCTCTAATTGGGCTTCTCAAAATCTTCTCCTACGGAACTTCTCATAAAAACTTATAACCTATAACCCGATAAAAATTGATCAATTGAAAGAATTTTAAAAAATCCACATTTAAATCAAAATACACATTTCTTACCTCTCCTTTTCTCCTACTCTTCCTTTTCTTCCTTCTTTCCTCCTAGACTTTCCTCTCTAGCCTCCCAATATTTCTGCCTCTAGTAGCTCCCAAAATGGAAATATAAAGGCTGTAGGCTTTAATAAGGATTATATATATATATATATACAATCTTATTAAATATTTAAATAGATATATATATATGTAATTATATTATTATAAGTTATTAATCTAATTAAATCTCTGCCACTAACCTTTCACTCAATCTCTGCAAGTCACGATAAGTGGAAATAGTGTGGTGCTACAGTAAAAAGTCTACAATGATTTCCTGAAAAAAATTAAATTATTTAGAATTTTGAATAAATAATTAATAATTTAGTTAATTTATAATTAAATATATAATTAAATATATTATATCATTTTGATTAATATAAAATGTTGAGTTTTATAAAATTAATTTGAGAAATTTTCAGGCAATGCAAAATTTTAGGTATGTTTTAAAATAATTTATAATTTACTTTTTTGTTTTTTCTTGGTATTGCACATAAGGCTACCAATCATTTAGGTTTCGTTCTACTCAATTTTGCTGCTACGTATGTTGATGTCTCTTCATGCCTGTTAGCATTGTCTCCTTTAATGTTGGCTCTTTATGTTTTACATCTATTATTTCTGGTTCGACCACATTTTTTTTTTCTACTTTTTTGCCATGTTGGTTTTGCTGATGATACAACTTCTAAGCATTACTGCCTTGTGTATTGAAATATCATTTGACACGTGGAATGTTTTTCCTGTATTATTTCAGGCTTACTTATCCCTTCCCGAGGGACATGCCACCGCAGCTGGATTAATAGCAATGATGACTGATCATTACAATATTCTGGTGAGCTCCAACATGGATTGTCATCATATTTAAATGCTTACATGATGAAATGTTATGTGCTGCACTTGGTTTTCAACAGTATTGATGATGCCCTTTTATGAATTTTTTTATTGCATATTTTTCTTGTAATTGCATATATTTGAGAAAATCGCTAATGCAGTCCCTGAACTAGATACTAAGACATGTCTCCGTGTACCTACTTTACTATGTCAAAAGTGCAAAGTCCGTAGGTAGCAGTTTACTTCTTTTGGATTTTTAGGCAGTTTCTGAAACACTAGTAACTGTTAAAAGATGTTTCTGTGTGGGTGGTTTTAAAAATGTGTGGTTAAGGTGACCGCCCATTGTAAATTGCATCAGTTGGATGGTGCAACCATGACAAACTACGTTTAGAGTTAAGTCAGATGCAGAACCATTTGTGAACTAGGTACTTAAAAAGATAGGATTGTTGGAGAGTGCTTAACAATGGTTTTATCTGAAGCCTAGTTGCCCACAAACTCATGGGTGAAATGAATCCATATTGACCCATCACTAAATTCTCAACCATGATCAAATGTATGCCCATGACTCAGTTTTTTAATATAGACCGTAGAGCTGTCATAGTATTATCATATGCTATCTTTACAATCCTTTATTATTCTTTCTCCTTTAGGTATCAAATTGCGTCATTAGGGATTTAAACTTGTGATGTACTTTTATACCATTTGATGTAGGATCGTATCCCACAACCAACAACAAAACAACAAAAAATATTTAAACGTATAAAAGACAACCAAAGTTTTATTGATATGAGAGGCTCTTATTAAGTAAATTAAACTTGATTAATTGTCCAACTTAGTTAAATAGATAGATTAGCCTTTGGATTTATCTTTGGGTTAGCATATCAAGTGCAAATTTAAGCCTCAACTCAATTCCTTGATCACTAAATTCTGATAGTATTAAGACACTCAAATAGTCAAAATATCTCATGATTGAGGGGATAATTTTGGGCCATCTTACGGAATATTTTGAATTTTGGTCATATTTATAGATTGCATTACTCTCAAAATCTATAAATAGACCCTTACTCTTCATATGGGATTAGAGATTCAGAGATTTGAAGCTTAAATAATCCTGGAGCACCACTGCAGGATCAAGTCAAAATTAGATTGAAGTAAAACCAAATATCATATCGAGGTTATGCATAGAAGATAGATTGGATCCATATGAAGCACAAGAAATAGGGATGTTATAAAATTGAGTTTGAGCCGGCCTACCTCCACTCAAAATTAAATATTTTAATTTCGAGCCAAGTTGAAAGTGATTGCTTTTGAGTGAATTTTTGAGGTGATTTATGTTGATTCCTTTGATTTTATAAAATATCTTTTAACTACTTATCAAAATTAAATTATATTTTGAAATATAGTTGATATACATACATAAATGCATATGTATATTATTTGTGTTAGTAAATTATGAATATATTTACTTGTGTTAAAGCACAAATATGCATATGTCCATAAATATTACATTGGCTAATTGCAAGTTCAATAGAACTAATTTCAAGCAAGCGACTGTCAAGTTTGAGAAATTGATTTTGCTTTTGAGTCGATTAAAATTTAATTGATCTTGGAAAAATTTTTGAGACATGGTTGTCAACCTTATAATAGATTACACCTTGACAACATGGTCAGTTACAAACTAAGTCAAGAGGGCTTCATTTCAAGTTGTAAATCTACTTTTTTAAAGAATAGGTATTGGGCAAAGCAAGATTGTAGAGGGAGTATAGTTGGATGTTAAATCAAATCCAATTGGAGAAATGTAAGGTTCAAGATTACTTTTTCACAAATTTCTCTTAAGTTCATGATTGGCCACATGATAAGAAGAGAATAATTCAAAATTTACATAGATTTATTGTGGAATTATTTAATTTTTTTGAGTTCTTGTATCATTTATAAGGATCAAGATAGAGATCTTTTCCTATCTAATAATCTAGTTATGAGGGATAAGGTAATGACCATTATCATTTAGCTCTTTTTGGATTTTTTGAATAGTAGGTTGCATCCTAGGCTATCAATAATTTATCCTTTAATTCGCTAAGTTGAATCATGACAATTCAATCTTTCATTCTTTCTCTTGCTCACTCTCCCCTTCTTGCTAAGTTTGGGTATGCCAATCCCTCGCTCTTCATAACCATCTTGTATTCTCCCTCTCTGTCTCTCTCTCTTTGCATGCCTTCTCTACTTGTGGTAATAAATAGGGTTGATATCAAGTTGAGTTTGAACATATTTTTTAAATAGAAATTGAAAATTTTTATCTTGCCTTAATGTTGAAGTAAATTTCATTTCTAGTTGACTAGACTAGTTCAACTCCATTTGAAATCATTTGATTTCATGTTATTGAAAATGAATTTTGAGTCAACTAGAAATTCAATAAGTCTTTGTGTAACTCAGTTTCTTACATGTCTTGAGCTTGACATGAATTTTGATTTTAGCCCACTTGAGTCGAAATTACTCTCTTTTGATTGCCTTAAAATTGATTGAAAGTAAATATGAAATTCAATAAAGTTTTTGAGCATAACCAATTAATAAATAGTATATATTACTGAAATAAAAATGTCGCATGACAGATTATTTATGAGGAATATATAACATAATACAACAGCTATAATCATATAATTTACTAGACTTAAAGGTCTTAAAATATAAGCATTCCCATTTAACCCAAGCTTCCAAGCTCCATTCTCTGGTAGTCCTATAATTCCTATTTTCAGTTGTAAAACTTTCAACGAAACACAAGAAGGGCTGCAAGCATATATTAAATAAAATGTATTGTTAATACTTGAAAATGATCCAGAGTTTCAAATTAAAAAAAAATAATGTACTATGATTGAATTTTATAAGTTTTCAACCCTCGAAAACAAAAGAAAATCTTCTTATTTGAAACTCTTAGAATTCACTAACCAATCTCAATTTTATTAAATTCAAACATTTATTCTTTACACTTCTAATTTCAATAAATCATATAAGCTATATTCCATTTATGTTATGTAATTGTCCTCAGAGTTGAATTCCATCTGAATTAAATAACCAACATGTTATACAATTAATAGTTACAACTTAACATCCAACCAGCATCAGAGAATAATTATCAAGCTGTCCTAAAGGAATAAACCATCAAAACGAAGAGCATTAAAGAACATATAACCAACTGCTCTATATGTTCTTAAATTGTGGTAATAAGAAAACCTGCATGCATATTGTAGAGATGATATATTGGTGTATTGTGGATCATCTGATGCATATCTTTTAGAATCCATAGATCATCAAGTAACAAACATGCACGTATACACATTTAAAAAAAATTCTTTGTATTAATTGACCCTATAACATAATGTAATGACTTGAATTCATCAAATTTTTATTATGGGAAAATAAAATAATATAATTGGCCTTCAAAATATTGTTGGTCAATATAACTCACAAGTCCATAAAATATGTAATCACTCATTAAAAAGGTCATCACGCAGGGAGAAATTGAAGTAAACAACAACTATAACTAACATTCAACATACACAACCAACAACAATTGTTGGCGACCACCACTCAGCACTCAACAACAAATTTTATAACCCTCCCCAAACTCTAAAGCTAACACAATCATGAATTGATAACTTGAAAACTAACAAAAATAGAAACTAATATTCAAATGCAACCAACAATTTAAAAACTAACACATCAAGTAACCAATAGATATGCAACCAACCGGTCTACCAACAAGTGGAAATCTTATAAACAAGATAAAGCATTGAGGAAGGATTGCTGGAAGAACATTGTAATAATCATCAAATATTAATTTATCAATGCTAATTGTAGATTCTGAAGGAATGCTAAGAATATCTTTGTTCAACCAAGAAAGCGTCACAAATTTCATAGCACTCAATTTTCACCATTCTAAAATATCAATTGAATCTTTGTTTTCAAGCTAAGGTTTCGCTGATGCCTCATTCAAATGGATTTCTAATTCAGGCTAAGTGATTTTATCGCCTCTTAAAGTTGAGAAAATTAGTTGAACCAAACAATACTAAGCCTTGTATAAGAAGGCATTTCAAGGGCCTGTCTCGGGCAATCTTTGCTCAATAATCAGTCACCAAGTAATTAAATACAAGCGCACACACACAGCTTTCTGATATATAATTTCTGCTCACTACTTGGGGACTACTAATTATTGGTTTGTGGGAGATTGCTATTTGTAGTTTTTTTGGACTCTTAATTTTAGTCTTAGTGGTCTTATTCAAAGTGCAATTTTTTTGTAAAACATGAAGTTTCAATACCTATCATTATAGAATTTCTTGGTATAAATTCAAAGTTTAAATTCCATGGATATTTAAAATTAATTTGGTTGATTTTGTGCTAATTATATCTATTAACATATGGTGAGGGGTCTGTATATAGATTATTCAAGTCTCATAATTGACAACTTTGATCGAATAAATTTCTTATTAAAATATTTTATTTGGGCATTTACATACATACTACACAATTCTTTTATATATATATATATATATATACACCTAATTCTTTAATATTACATTAAAAATATCACCATCATTAACTTTTTGGGTGAAATGCACCTTTTCATATATTAAAAAAGTGCTATATTTATAAATATCAAATTTTAAACAGTAGATATGTAAATGCATTAGAATTATATCCTTTGTATGTAAATATTTTTTATTTTATGAGTATAAGTTGGATGTGTAGTTCTTTTCCGGTGTGGTTCTATAAATAGATTATCGAAGTCACGTAATGGATAACTTTAATGCAATAGAATTCTAATTTTCAATTTGATTTATGTATGGTGGATATGTGGTTCTTTCGAGTACGATACAATTGGGGGAAGTCTTTTCCTTATATAGTCATGCGACTTGAATTTTATTCTCTTTGGTGAACTATTTTCTTAATTTAGTTTCTCTTCTAATTGATTTTTTATTAGCTTGCTAGAGTTCTTGATTTTTAAATTTGATACAATTGGAATTGGCATTCTAATTGTGGTGGAAAATTTGCAATTTACTTGTTGATTTTGCATTGCTTTAATTTTTTTGATTTTTTACTTTTTTCTATCAGTGCAATATTATTTGAGTTTTAATTCTCACATTATTTTGTAGTGGTATTTTAAAGAATTTGAAGTAAAAATTTCAATGTTTATCACTGTATTTTAGTCGAAGTTGGAATAATATTCATTACAAATTCTTTCCAAACAGGTTCTTTATAGACCCTAAGTTTACTTACATGATCTACATTCATTGCATCATCGTAATTGCATTAAAATTCTTGTAACCCAAAACTATCCTCCATGTTGTAAGAAATAAAAATATGGAACTTATATATCTGATTAAGGTCGTGAAGCAGGTAAATGGGGCTTCTGAATCTTGCTAATTCTGTGGGGAAAATGAAATTGATGAAGAAATTTGAAATAACACTATAGAAAAGCCAGAATTAGTAGACATTTTTGGATGATCGTACACAAGGAATGAAAGATGCCTGAGAAGGTTTTACATTTTCCTGATTGGTATTTAGGTTGCAAGTTGAAGACAGGTAGCCATGTGACGATTAGGCAGGGTCTTCTATTGGGTTAAGATATTTTTTTTTTTTTTTTGGACGTCTTACATGACCCGATTAGGAGAGTAGATGCATTAGATTTGCCTATGTTAAGAAATGTAGAGGTATACCTAAAAAGACTTAGTTAAGATGTATAAAAAATGATCTTAGTATATTTGATTTAAATGAGAATTTGACACAATAGGACACAATGGAGATGAAGGATTCATGTAGCCGACCCCACCTAGTGGGATTAAAGCTTCTTGTTGTTGTTGTTGTTGTTGTCTTACATAATATTGGATTCTAGTTTATACCAAAAATGTCTTTCCATTTTTTCTAAAAGTCTTAACACCAAGAACAAGTAAGCAAGCGGCCAAAGTGCTATGTCCTTCATCAACAATATTGAAGTAAAACGAAGTTTGCTTGCACCATACTCCATTCAAAGTTCTTTGTAGATGATCTAACCTAGTTTGGTACGGTGGTTGGCTACGGTTCATTCTGTTGTACTTCTGCAATAACGCTTTAGGAAACATTACCTGTTATTTGGTACTAGATGGTTATTCTTGTTGATGATATGGAGATTCCGTACTTACTAGATATTTATGCATATTCATGTTATTTGTAACTAAAGTTGTTCTAGGCAAAGCACAAAACATTTCGGTTTGTTGATTTCTGGATCAATCATGTGGGAATTTTCAATGTTGTGTGCTCAAGGCATCTCTTAAATTTGCTTTTAAAGTACTTTACTGAGCTGTCTTTAGTAACAATAAATGGAAACATGCATAGCATGATGTCACTGTTCTATATTTTATATGGGAGATACGAGTTGGTCTGAACTGTTAAGATATGAAGTGTTTGAGGCCCACGGCTGGGTATAACCTTGTAGAATTGTTCTTCATGATCTTGATTAACTGATAGACAATCACCCAATTGTTAGAATCTAGTTTCAAATATTGGGAGTGTTTATAGAGGTTTAGATCACATTACATATAAGCATGGTTTTTAACAGCCTAATTTGTTGGTATGCTAAATTTAAAACCTTAAATTTGAGTCTCAGTATTGTTTATGTTCTTCATTGGATCCTTGAAGCATGAAATCATTTGTATTTATCTCTAAATCTCGTCATTTCATGGTTTATGCAATTGTCAATTTGCCGTATTGGTGTTATGATTATATTATTTTTAGGTACCCTTCTTCTTAGCATTTACTTATAGGTCTCCACTAAGAAATCTCACTCTATGTTGTCCAATATTGAAATCCATGACTATGGAAAGCAGGCAGGGGCAACCAAGTATTTTGTTTTCAATGTTTGTGGACCTGGATGTGACGTTGTCAACATTTTGTTAATTATCATCATGATAGGAAGCAGTGCAAACTTTTGACAATTACATGTTTGTTGGCAAGATTTTCCTTGTATTTGCTATCAGGCATAGCCTTCCAAAATTATTTTAAAACTTGTATTCATTTTTGTTCTTGGTTACACTATTACACTCACTTTTGTATGTTGATTTAATGTATTTCCCACGTATGCCAATTAGATGAAGACAATATCGAATGTTGCTATATTGGATATTTTTTAATCTATTTTCCAAGCTGCAGAAATAAGGTCTGTAGAACCTCTTTTCATATATTGTGAAATATGTTGTTGACAGATGAATTATGTAATTTGGTAATCTTCTATTATACCTTTTTGCAGCATTCTGAGCTAGTGTTTAATGTTATAATGATATAGTAATCTGTTGTCAAACTTGTCTATGATCATTTGATTTTCACTTGATGGATCATTTGCTAATATCCTGTTACTTATCCTGAGTTGAGTGTTTTATTGGTTTTTTTAATGTTAGTTTGAAAACTGCTCATAATTAATGACATATCCAACAAAATGGCAGGAAGGTAGTGATAGTGAGCAAGAAAGCAATGATGCATCAAGAACTTATCGCAAGACACCAAAGCGTGGGAGAGGAAAATTTAGACTCATGTCCAAAGGTTCTGATGGGCCTAATCCTGATTTACTACAATATCAGGCAACCTCATCAAGTTATGGGTGCTTGTCCCTGTTGAAATGGAGGCGTTCTGGAGGTAGGCTTCTCAATTCATCATATCCGTCATTGCATTTTGGTATATTCATATTAAAGTTTTTACATTCTAGCAGTCAGCCACCTCCCAGCTTTGTTGCCAACCTTTTTTTTTCTCCTCATGAATAGATTTTTTGTGATCTGCTAATACTTTTGATATGTTCAAAGTCTTAAGTTTTAGTTAAGTCACATGTAAAGATATGTATACTTTAAGTTAGATTCTGTTAAATTTGATATTTTATATTTAATTTTATTAGAAAATCAAGTTATATCCAAGTCTGATAGTTATGCATATTAAATCTATCATGCAAAGGAATGAGATATGTCTTAGCGTTCATATTGGTTGATTAAAAAGAAATGCTCTTACAGTATGTGATTTGAGAATATCATGGAGATTATTGTAAATTTCATAAAATTATTATCATATCAAATTATATTATATGCATTATAGCTTTGGGCAATAAATAAGCCATTTATAATTAAGTTGAGTGTGAAAAAATAGTTAAGTTGCATAATGCCAAAACTATGGTGGATATTACTTAAATTACAAAAACATATATTAGATTTATATATGCATACATATGCATAGAGATTTATTTTATTAAGTCTAGCATAAGTCGTACATAGGTTGTAGAGAGGACAATAGCAGTTTCAGAGCTATTGATGATGATGATGTGCACATACATAATGTTCATGTCTATATGGTTTTATGTAATAAATATGGAGTTGGTCCTTGGGACTTAGGTGATTGTTTAGCTAGCCGTCTATTGGTCAAGCTTAACGTTAGTATTCATATCATTTTTTGGAAGCGTAGATGCTATAAAAGGAAGTCTATTACACCTTGACGATCATGGGGATACTTTAAAAGAAAGGGATTCAAATTTAATTATAGATATTCAATTAGATAGTTTATTATACCCATTTAGCTAGGAAATATTGATTTTAGGTCCTTGAATCAAGGGTATAAAGTTGTAGCTATTTTTTCTATTTTGGTGTATATTAGTTTTTTTATTTGGATTCAAATTTTGGTATATATATTCAATTAGGAAGTTTATTATGTTCATTTGGTTAGGAAATATTGACTTCGATTCTTGAATCTAAAGCTGGAGATATTTTTTCTATTTTGATGTACATTGGTTTTTTATTTTTCTGTTAAAATAATTTATATTCTAAGTTGAATTAATAAGATATAATCATTCATGATCTCTTTTTATCGACAAGGCATTGTAGTCTTAGGACATATTTTCTTTGATTTTATTAGATTCTTCATTGCTACATGTACTTTTTGTTCGTTGATTCCAACAACTAATTTTTTCTTATCTGGAATTCCAGCAATTATAGCCCTTCTAATTCCTCATTGACTTTTAGTAATAGCAACATTCTAATTTTCTTCTCATTTCTAATAACCACAACATTCTTTGACTCCAACAACCATTTTTGTTTCAACATTCTACTAACATTTAATCACCATGGCAATCTTATGATATCAACTCAAATTAGATAATTGGAGATTTATAAATCATTTGACCCATACACAAGTTAATTGAAATAAATTATTTTCAGTGGTGCAAAATGAGAAATGAATATATGTGGTAGATAAGGCTATAGAGAGAACTGCCTTACATAATTTGGTCACATAAAATGTCGGCTATCGGATCACCCAATTAGGAGAGTAATGTATTAGATTCAGTCTATGTTAAGAAAGATAGATGTAGATCTAAAAACACTTGATTAAGAAGTATAAAAAATTACCTTATTTTATTTGGATTGTGAGATGTGACACTTGATAGGATATATTGGAGAAAAAAGATTTATGTGGTCAACCCCACGTAGGGGGATACAGGCTTGTTATTGTTATTGTACAATTTGTCATAATATATTTGGAGGGAAAAGTGAGTCTTTGTCATCGTCTCCGGATAGTAACAAAAGAGAGGAGATTCAATATTTGATGCATAGGATGAAGTTAACTTGTTGATCATATTATTGCTACAGAACTAAATGGATCCATCAATTAATGATATTACTTATATGTTTTTGACTACTGTTAAGGAAATTTGTGACTCCATTTACCTCACCTATTCAAAAGCTTATGATGTAGCCCAAGTGTATGAAATTAACGCGAAGTCAAGTAGAATTAAATAGGGAAGGAAAATAATGACAGAGTATGCCAATTTACTGAAAAATTTATTGTTAGAGTTGAACTACTAGCAGATATTTGTGATTAGTGCCCAGAATGTGTTGCAATATTGAAGAAGTTTAGTGAGAAGGATGGTGTATGACTTCTTATTTGGACTCGATTTTGAATTTGAGCAATCTAAAGTTCTAATTTTGCATTAGGAGGAGGACACCTTTGTTGGATGAGCCAATCTCTCTAATTCAACCAGAAGAAAGTTGAAGGGATATAGTGATTGAACCTCTTTAGATGGTTCAGCCTGTGATTAAAGATGAACTCATATTCAAGGAAGAGGGAGAGTAGATTTGTCCAAATTCTCGAAAAGTGACAAGAAAATCAATGAAGGGATAATAAGGATACCTTATAATGCACTTGCTACAAGTAACTAAGGAGGTTTTCTAGAAGCTGAGTTGTAAATCATTAAGCAGAGAATGGTTAAGCCAATTAGGTAAATGAAGATTCACTTCTAAACCATAATGTTGGGCAAGAGAAAGGTGGCTGGACTTAGCTGTGAAGATATTGAAAAACTCAGAGGATTTGGAGGGTCACTTAATATGAAACGTTCTAGTCCATGTTCATTGGTCTTCTTAGGAAGGTCTTCATTTTCTTCTAGATTATATGCTCAGAAATTGACCAACTCTTGGCTAATTGACTCAATGCCATAGATCATATGATTCATACCTTGTAGACTCTCTTGCTACAATATTAAGACTAAGAGCGATCCATACAACACTTTCTCTCACCCTTAAAAATGTTTTTTATGCACCAAAATTTTAAGTAAATCTTGTTTCAATTCAAAGCACACATAAGAGCTAAAATATAATGCACTGTTCATTTTTTTTGTCATGATTTTCAGGACAATGAGTTGGGGTGATTGATCTATCATCTTGAAATATTGAGTACTTCAATTAGCATTATGAGTAGTTTACTCTTATCATTCTTTTGTTCTACAAATAAAGATGTCAATTGGTTTCATTGCTTTCATTTTGGTTATCCATCATTCAAACATCTAAATAGGATATTTTTTGTCTTCAAAGGTTTGAATATCACAAATTTTCATTGTTGGCATTTATGAACATGCATTGCACAGTCATCTATCCTTTAGTATTAGTAGTAAAAGAAGTTCTCATCATTTGGACTTGATGCATAGTAATATTTGGGGATTGTCCACAACCCAAATGTCTCCAAAGCTCAATGGTTTGTCTCCTTTATTGATTATGGTGTTATAGTCACATGGATTTTTGTGATCAAATGAAAATTAATTGTTAGTGACATTGTCCTTAATTTTCATTTCTTAATTTGAAATTATTGTTGCATAAAAATAAAAAAATAAAAATTTTTACTCTGACAATACAAGATATTGCATCAATAAAATTTCAGCGCCCTACTTCATTAAGGTATTATTTATGAATCATTATGTATAAATGCACAACAATAAAATGAGATCTTTGAAGTATCAATCAGACATTTTTATTTCAAGGGAATATCTCTAAATCTTATTTGAGAGTTGTCTTTTTTGCCACATGTGATAAATAGACTACCATCACAAGCATTAGAATATAAAAATCACATAGAATACATTGTCAAATTTTATGTAGAACCTCTAATGGACATGTACATAGAATATTTTCTATACCTCTTTATCCATGTTCATAGTCAAAATAAAAGAAAATTAGACCCTAGAGCTATTAAGTTGCATTTCTTAGCTTTTTTATTAAAAATGGTGTGTATTATCATCTTCTTAATAAATTTATATATCTACTAATGTTTGTCCTCTTTATTGAAATTAAATCATATTTCAAACATTGTTGTCTGAACGAACAATTTATGATCTTTCTTCTCTTAGTCATTGTTTAGGGCAGTGGTGTGGCAATGGTGTGGTGTGAAAACACACAACACAACCATTTGGAAAATATGTTTTAGCCGCATTTTATAGAATTTGCAGTGGGAACATTATGTTTTCCATCCTGACCTGGTTGAGTGCGGTGACTGCTAGAAAGCTACGTTTGATTTTTTTAAAATAAAAGAAATTGTAATACCCACCACAGTTTTTTAGACAATCATTTCTTTTCAGTCCATTCTTTTCAAATAGCTTCTGATTACTTGACCCTTAGCCCTTTTGAACTATCTTTGGTTCCATCTTTGTCTATGTAAGAATAGAATGTTTCAACTTAAAAGTGTATCTATGCCAAAAATTGTTCCTAAAATTATGCACATTCATGTTATTCTATAATCAATCCCAATTTAGGACTCAATGATATTTTCTCATGCTTATACAAGAAATGGAATTGTATCATACTTGACAAAAGTTCAAAATGCTATCTCGAGACTTGTTAATGAGGACAATAAGCTTTGGTTTTTTTCCTTGTTTAAAATTGCGCAATAAAAAACCCACCTCAATATCTACCTTAGCGCTTTTTATGAAAAAAAGCAATGAGACTTACGCCTCATTAGTGTTAACATGAGGCTTATGTCTCACATGATGTGAGGCCCTCCTCGCCTCATTTTTTGTGAGGCTTATGCTTTAAAATTCAGGTTTAAAAAATCAAATATAAATTTAAATTACCTAAATAATATACATGCGGCCGATCTTGAGATAAATATTACTCAAGTGTTTCTCCTCCTCCACCCTCTTCGCTCTTTATGCACCGTGCTGACCACCATTGCCACTGTTGTTACTTGTGATACACTTATTTTTAGATTGAATAATTAGAGTGGGAGAGAAAAACTTATTATTTTAAACTTATTTTGAGTAGTTATATCAATAGTTATTAATTTGATATCTTATGTTATTTTGATATTAGCATAACACTTTTGATTTTTTGATTTGATGTCAAGATATTAATATGTTATTTTATATTTTGCATAATTTATTACTTCCTTTTAAAGTAGGATATTAATGTATAATATTTTACTATGTTAATAGGTTAGAATAATAATATATTACTTCTTACTTTGAACTATGATGTGTATATTTTGTTCAATTTATTGATTCTGAGGCTTACGCCTCGCCTTATGGACGAAAAATGCCTCAATACCTAATTGCGTAATTTTAAACTTCGGTTTTTGTTTGGTGTGTGTGTATACAATCCATTGAAGTACCATTAAAGAAGTGACTTTGATTATACTATTATTATTCAAAAATGTACAAAAAAATTGGATAATCTTTATGTGCATTGTCACACTATGTGTACTTAGATTTTTTTTACTCTTTTATTACGAGTCATAATACTATTTATATTTCCAAACACCTTATTTAAGGTATTTTCAAGACTACTGATTGAAGAAATACAATGAGAGAAAATGCATGCATTAGAAAAAATAACGCATGTGAGATTATCAATATATCTTATAGGAGGAATCTAGTAGGATACAAATGTGTATAAGGCTGATGGCTTTATTGTAAGATATATAAAATGACTAGTTACTAAGGTTTATGCTTTAGACATATGGAATAGATTATTATGAGATGTTTGTCACTATGACAATAGTGATCATCTCTTTGAAAGCTCAATTCAATTGACAACAACATAATGTAAAAAAATATTACATAGAGATTTAAAAGAAGAAATTTACTTGCACTTTCCTCAGTGATTTAAATGGAATAATTAAGATTGGTGTGTTGATTAAAGAAGGCCCTACATGGATTAAAATAATCACCTAGAGCTTGGTTTTTGAGGTTTGCTAGAGTAATTAAAGGAACATGATATAAACATTGTCAAGGAGATCCTATTTGTTGGCACATAGATGATATCATTGTTACATAAATGATTTGGAAGATAAACAAAATTTGAAGTAGTACTTTGGAAGATTAAAGTATTTTCTTGGGATTGAAATCACATATTCAATGAGGGTATTTTATCTTCAAAAATATGTAGTAAGCCTCTTGAAGGAAACTGTAGCTAAACCTATTGAGCCAAATTAGATATTTGGGTAAGCAAAAAAACCAATAGTTAATATGGAGATGTAGTAGAGATCAGTAGGAAACTCATTTGTCTTGCTTATACTTGGCCAATGATTGCACTCTCACTAAGTATGATTTGTCTATACATGCATGATTCAAGAGAAACATATCCGCAAGCTATCTATTATGCTCTATGTTACTTGAAAAATAATCATATAATAAGAGTATTATTCTTAAGAAATAAATAAATCACATTGGAAGCTCACACATATTATACCGGTTCAATAGAGGATAGGAAATTAACATTTATCTATTGCATGTTTCTTGGTGGAAATTTGGGAACATGGGTGAGTAAAACTAAGGATGGTTAAGTCTAGTGTTGAATCAAAATTTCGGGCTATTAACCTGTAGAATTTATGAACTATTGCAATTAAGGATCATCCTAAATAAGACAAGAATTAAGTGGGAAAGTCCTATGCAATTGTATTGTGACTATAAATTAACAATACTAGTATAATGCAATAAGACGACGCACTTCAAGATTGACAAAAATTTCATCAAGGAAAGCTTGAAAAAGGTCTAATTTTGATGTTATGTGCCTTTTGAGGATCAATTGGTAGATATTTGTATCAAGAGACTCAATGATGAAATCTTTCTTGAAATTATTTCAAAACTATGAATGGAGATAAAATATTACGTGCGAAATCCTGATGTAGAGCTACTTCTAGACTTCACTCTTTTGTACATATTTTATGATGTTGTATGTGAATCTGATTGATAATTAAACTTATTTTAAATAATATTTATTGCATAGTTTGGAGTACTCATAGTGTGTACAATACTATATTTTTTGGAGTACACACTGTGTACTTTATTTATGATTTTTTAAGTGAAGGTCATTTGTGTTTAGAGTTATGAGGGTGATGTTTAGTGCATGTTTGATCTATAATTAGTTATTTAATTACTATTTTTATCATTACATAGGATGTGTATAGTATATATTGGAAAGTACACGTATCATGTACTTATTTTATATCACGATCCGGCCTGGGAGCTTAGAATACCAAGATGGGAACAGACGGTTGGACGGATAAAAGAAAAACTTACTTAATATTTAAACAAAATCTCCCATCATATAAGAGCCATTATATTCCACAAATTATTTAACAATTTTTTCACACATATATATACTAACAAAATTCATGAAATCTGATTTAAACATAAATCAATATAACTCGACATAATTACCCATCTCCAAGTCTACTGATAAATATAACCCTTATCTATCGGTAGTTTAGTTAAGATAGTTACGCGAAAAAAAATAACGATTAAATAAAATTCATTGAATTGATTATCTTTACATTTATAGTATGAGAAAGGTATAACTAGTATGCATGTTAGTTTATTTTTTATAATATATACATAAAAGAATTTGCTCAAATAATCAAACATATGGGAGGAATGTATAAATGAACATTTCATTTTTTTACTTTTATATCATCCATTTTAGAAGTCATTCTAAACCTTTACTAAAGAAAATCTTTACCGTCTCATCCAAATAATGATGTCATTAATTTCTTAATTTCGTTGACATTTTTTAAATTACGGATCATTCGTCCGTGGGTCTGTAAGGTGAACTCCACTTTCAGCGTTCGTTCATTGCTGATTATCTGATTATCGTATTAATTTATAATATGATGCGGTTAATTTTATAAAATGATGAAGTAATATAGAGCGTTCGGTTATTATCCCATGAAACGTAAACTCATAATTTATAAAGAAATAAGAAAATAAATCATGGCTGCGACAGGAAAAAGTCATAATCGTATAAAATGTATTTCATCACGAAATTAAAGGCGTTTTTTATTATAAATATAAAACGTAATTACGTTAGTTTTTTTAATCTCCTTCCATTTAATGTTTCTTTCTTAATGAAATTTCATAGAATAAAATATTGATTGGATCGATATTAGAAAATAATTTATTTTATTTTATTCATTTCTGCGATATTTTGCGTATATCTTTTATTATTTAACGTTTACGTTAAATTGATATTTTATTATGTATTTTCTAAATCAAGCTAAATTTATAATTAATAATTATAACAATAATCATAATTAGTTATTTTATTTATTAAATTATGTACATACACAATATCTTTCTTTTTCTCTATTCAAGGATTTATTTTCTTAATTTATTTTGATTTAAAAATTTCAATTTTTTTCTCTAATGATTTCAATTTAAAAATCATAATATATATATTTTCTTACTTTCCTGTATTAATTATTTAAATGACTTAAATATTCTTTTATTTGATTCATAAGAAAGACTAATTTGGTTTATTATAAATTATAATAAATCTTATATTTATGTATATTTATTAAGCTAACTATCAAGTTAATATTTAAGTTATATTTTGCATGTAACATTTAAGTTTAAATAATTAAGTTTAATTTGAATTATATTTAAGGAAAGGTAAAATTAAGCTTTCAATCTATTAATACAATTAATCAATATTTTTACTATATCCATTTCAATTATAAGTTTCAAATGTTTGCATTTCATTTATAGGTTCTCATAAATTTAACATTTTCATTTATTATTTTTCAATTGAATTGTTCTTATAAATTTTCAACAATGTTTATGGTTTATTTAGATAACATTTAATAAAATTAAAAGAGATATTGTGAAATGAAATATAATTATATAAAAGTTTGTAAAGTAAAAAGGACTTAGGGTTTTCAATTCTTCTTGAAATTGCAACTTTTATGATATATATGCATTTTCTTAATAAATAAAAAAAATATATAAAACTAACTATATCTCTCGGTTTGCCAAGGTCGTGCTCATTTGCCTTTTAAGGTCCATGCACGCCGCGATCCCTCTCTCCCTTGCGCCGCGCAAACTCGATCCGATGTGGTGAGAGCCTCTGGCACGGGGCCGCGACTTGTCGCTTCTCTCTTCTCCCTTCGCCGAGCGTCGGCCAGAGCATCTCCTTCTTCTCCCTGTCGTGGCCGCGGAAGGTTCCGAACTTTCCTTCTTCTCTTTCTCCCTCTCTGTTTCTCTCTCTCGTTGGGAGTTGTTTTTGGCAAAGCCAGAGCTCCCCATGATGATTATATTGAAGCCAATTGTCATGATGATTGGATTTTCTCTTTTTTTTTTTCTTTGTTATTATCTCTCCTCTTTTAAAATTTTTGTCGAAATTTAATGATAATAGAAATAAATATACCATTGATCAAGAGATGAGGTAAAGTCGCATTCGATTTTTTTTTCTTTCGTAACTGTTCGATCCATGTTTCCAGAGTACACGGACAAATGGAATTTTTTTATTCCTAAGATGCTTAATATCATAATTTATAATTTTTTCTGGCTCTTTCACGAATGTGAGATTTGGTTGAATATCAATAGGGTCAACAATAATTTTGTTAAAACTTGTGGTAATATATTTTTAGTAGAAGAGAAATATGATAACTGTGCATTCCTTGCATGTGAAGGTATAAATTTAGTCATAAAATTTCTTTCTTTCTAATTTCATATGGATCGATATAAGCGTGGGTTCGACTTTTTATTTTCGAATCGTTTATATATCTTTCGTAGGTGACTTTAAAATACAAATTTTCTCTTTAAACTTGGTAGATATTTAGCGTCATAATATTTACTGCTATCTTGAGCGACTTTTAATTTATCGCGGATCAATCGGATCTTTTGATGCTTCATCTACTACGTCTGATGATTCTTCTTTCACGCTCCACAACAAGCGGTGTTACGCATTTCCTTATATAATCTTGTAGAAATTATGCTTGAAAGTTATTATTATAGGCAAATTCAATCAAAGCAAATTAATTTTCAATTTTCCAAAATCGAGGGTCTGAAGTCTAGCAAATCTTGAGTGTTTGGGTATTCTTTCGGAGTTTGAGGATGAAATCGATTGAAAGAAAACGTAAAAGTTTCTTGAATTTTTTATCAGTCTAGATGTAAATCGTCGTCCGTCAGGCATTATAGATTTTGATATCTAGTAGCTTACGTAATTTTATCGGCATCTTTATTCTTGAAACTTTGTCAGTTGTTTGATAGGTATAAAGTGTGCGTATTTAGTCAGCCTATCGATAATAATTTAAATAACATTTCGTCGGATACAGCGTAGCAAAATCCGTAGCGTATTATCGATTTTTACTGGCATTGTCGAAAGGATATAAAAGTCAAACTTGGTTTCGATGTTGAACTTCATCGGCGTGATTGGCGTTTATAGACAAATTGACTTCGTTCGTAATTGAAATATTTTCTTAAGATCTTGATATATTTTCTTCTTCACAGATGAATTGTATAATTAGAATGATGTCTTCGTCATGTCTTTTCTCGAATCTACATTTGGAATCTGGCTTCTCGATACTTAAGTAATCCCTCTCCATCAATTTCAAAATCTTCTGTATGGCCTACTTTTATCAAATTTAAAATTTTTTGAAAGTCATTATCTTGAGGTAAAGCATCTCGTATTCTGTTTTTCAAATTTGATTGTATAACCATTTGATTTAACAATAAAGCATGATTATCTGTAGATTTAATAATTGAAAATTTTAATTTTTCTAAATTTTTAATCAACTCCTCCGCTGAGATCAACCAACAGACTACCAAATATTTTTCTACTTAAAGCATCAGCAACTACATTTACCTTTCCCGGATGATATTGAATATCGAAATCCTAATCCTTAATGAATTCCAATCATCTCTTTTGCCTTAAATTTAGCTCCTTTTGAGTAAAGATGTATTTGAAACTTTAATGATTAGTGAAAACTTCACACCATACTCCATATAAATAATGTCTCCAAATTTTCAATGCAAATATCACTACCATACTTCTGATCAGGATAATTTTTTTTATGATTTTACAATTGCCAAAGATAAGAATCACTCTTCCATTCTACATACACATCCCAAGCCTCTTAATGTTGCATACTATAAATTTGAAATTCTTCTCCCTCAATAGTAATAACTGCTATTAAACCTTTTTTTAATTTTTGAAGAGCCTCTTCACACTGATCTGACCATTCAAACTTGACTGCTTTTTGAGTTAACCTCGATAGTGGCATTATTATCTGTGAAAACCCTTCAACAAATCTCCTGTAATATCTTGTCAACCCTAAGAAACTTCGACTTGCGATTGTATTTGGCTCGCATTTATATTGTTTCGACTTTACTATCCATCAAAACCCCTTCACTACTAATCATATGCCCCAAGAATATGATGCAATTTAACCAAAATTCACACTTTGAAATTTTTTGCATATAATTCATTTTCTTTCAGAGTTTGCAAAATAATATGAAGATAGTTTTCATGAGTTGCTTCATCTCTGGAATAAATTAGAATATCATCTATGAATACAATCATAAATGAATCTAAAAAGGGTTTAAAGATTCTATTCATGAGAACTATAAATGTAGGAGTATATATCACCACAAACTCATAATGCCATATCTTAGATCAATACGCCTTTTGGTATATCTTCTTCGATCCTCGATGATAACCCAATCTTAAATCAATTCAAAATATCAAGCTCCTTCTATGATCAAAAGATCATCAATCCTCGTAAGGATATTTATTTTTCAATGTGAGTTTGTTAAGTTTCTTTATAATCGATGGATGCCTTTATTCCCATCTTTCTTCTTCACAAATAATAGCCTCCGGAGATGTGTTCGATAAATCTCTCTAACAATTCTTGTATGATCTTGTAATTCTTTAATCCATTCTATATAAGATTTTTGCACCTCAATTAAATCAATAAAAAATCTATCTCTCGATGAGGTAAACCTGATAAATTATCCAGAAAAATTTCTGAGTATTGTTTTACTACTGGTATATCCTCTAACTTTCTTTACCTCTTTAGTAACATTAGTAACTTGAGCAAGAAAGTCTTCATAGCCTTTTGCTAGCATCTTTTGAACTTTCAACCAAGATACCATCATAGCTAATACTCCCTTATGCCCCACAAATTTGAATTCTTCTTCTCCCGGAATATTGATTTTGACCATCTTTTTACAACAATCTATACTAGCATAATGTTTAGATAGCCAATTCATCCCTAAAATCACATCAAATTCATATATTGATAGTGCTATTAAATCTGCATCCAAGCTTCTTTCGCAAATATTCATGTTTACACTGCAAATATTTCTAGCATTCATTTGAGTCCCATTTGACATTACCACTGAAAGTACTAAAGGCATTTTCATAACTTGCAATCCCAAAATTCTTACACATTCCTCAGATATAAATGAATGTGATGCTCCAGTATAAAATAAAACGCTAACTGATTTACTTTCAATAAAGATGATACCTATAAATGAGTAGACATATAAAACAAATATATCTAGCACAATATAAAATTTTGTTAACAATGTTAATTTAAATAAAGACATATCTGTAATGACATCAGACAAGTCTTTTGCTTCTTGCTGCGTGAGTACATAAACTCGAGATTATGTATTCTATCGGTTCTGAATTTGAGATGGAATTGATACCGATTCGCCACCCTTGTCATCAACCCCTTCCGAGGAGGTTGAACACTTGTCCTAAGATTCATCAAGATTTTGATCCCAAGATAGACAAGATTTTACCATATGTCCTACTGATGACAATAATAAAGTGTTTGGTTGAGAGACACTCTCCTTTATGTGCTCTTCCACATTTTGGGCATCATAAACACTGCTATCGGCATTATTAATATTTGACTTGCGCTTTCCAGCTTGATTTTTCTTGAATATTCTACCTAGATTTTGGCCTATCATCATTCCTCCTCTTCTGAATATCTCTCCTCCTCTGAGTAGCTTGCAAATCCAATTTTATTCTTCTAGCTCTCCACCAAGATAACATGATACCATCAATCCCCGTGAGGAATCGAGGTCGTCTGACTACATCCTTCACCCGATAAATCTATAGATTTTTCTTGCAGATTTGGTATCAATTGATGTATATTCAAAAGATTGTAAACTCAAAGATCATATCAGATGTAACGATCTCTACCACTCATTTGAACTTGTCTCATTTGTCTCCTGCGAGAGGTACAAACCAAAGTCCTCCCATGAAACAAGATTGCAAGGCTTTCTTTCAAACTTTTCTTGCAATTATCCTCGCTACCATCATTCAGCTTCGTCCTCAAAAGCAAAAGAAGCCAAAATAATTTTTCTTTCTGGAGGGCATGACATACTTTCTAAAATTTTCTCTATCCACATCAACCAGTTTTTTGATTCTATAGGTCCTGTTCCTGAGAAAAGAGGTAACCTCATATTTTGAAATAATTTCAAGTATTTGTCCATAGGAACCCCGCCACTTCCACTAGCTTGTGTATGCCGATTTTTTATCATTTGAGTCATTTATTTCATCATTTGTGTTAATGCATCTATCGCTAGTGAAGGCGGTTGCACCAAATTCTAGTGCTCAGCGATTTGTGCCTCTCTATTTTCATCCATAACATCTTCCTGAATTGATTCCATAGGCCTGAGAAACACAAATTAATTATAACCGTTACACATCAATCAATATAATCATATTTCAGTTTCTTTATAAAATTTATCATCTTCCTAATGGCTCTTTGATTATGATCATACTTATATCTCTAAATATATATTTTCGTCACGCACTTACCCGAGCTTGGAGAGTAAAGCACGGAATATAAAAGAAAAACTTACCTAACATTTTCAATCTTAAACAAAATCTTCAATCATATAAGAGCCACTATAATCTATAAATTATTTAATAATTTGTCCACACATATATATACTAACAAAATTCATATGAAATATAATTTAAACATAAATCAACATAACTGCCATTATTACCTATCCCCTGAAGTCTCTCTACGCCGAGAAACATAACCCTCCCTTCTATCAAGTTAGGATGGTTACCTGAAAAAAATAAACAACTAATAATTGAATAAAATTCGATTAGATTATGTTATATCTATAAGTAGGTAGAACTCGTAGTTTTTTTTTGTTATAATATATACATAAAAGAATTTGTTCAAACAATCAAACACATGAGGTATGTATAAATGAATATTTCGTGTGAACTTTTACTTTTATATTTATCATTCATTTTAGGAGTCATCGTCTAAACATTTATCAAAACCTTTCAATACTCATCCGTCAAAGAATTACCATTTGTCAATTTATCGATTTCGTTTATCTTGATCATTACATCCCGGTCTGTAATGAATTTCACTTTCAACATACATTTATATCATATCATATAATTATTTAAATTTATCGTATTAATTCATAACTAACAAATCAATTAATTTTATAAAATGACGAGTAATGATATGAGCTAGAATTCGGTTATTATCCAACGTAAAGAAACGTAAACAATATCACAATTTATGAAGAAAGCGAAAATAAATAACAACTTGCGATGCGAAAAGTTATAATCATATAAAATCGTTTCATTACGAGAAATTAAAATATTTTTATCATAAATGTAAGAACATAATTACCACATTAATTTGTAGTTTAAATCTTGAATCTCCTTCTTTAATCTTCTTTCTTAATCGAAATTTATGTAATAAAATATATTGATTGGATTAATATTAAAAGTAATTTATTTTATTTTATTCATTTTTACGATATTTGTATATCTTTATTATTATTCATTCATCAATATTTTATTATGTATTTTCTAAATTAAGCTAAATTTATAATTAATAATAATAATAATAATCATATTTAGTTAATTTATTTGTTAAATTATGTACATATACAATATCTTCTTTTTAAATTTATCTTTTTCTCTAATGATTTCAATTTAAGAATCATAATATATATTTTTCTTAGTTTTCTGTATTAATTATTTAAATGACTTAAACATTCTTTTATTTGATTCATAAGAAAGACTAATTTTGTTTCTTATAAACTATAATAAATGTTATATTTATGTATATTTATTAAGCTAAATATCAAGTTAATACTTAAGTTATATTTTGCATGTAGTATGTAAAGTTTAAATAATTAAGTTTAATTTGTATTATACTTAAGGAAAGGTAATCTAAAGCTCTCAATCTATTAATACAATTAATCATACTTTTACTACATCCATTTTAATCATAAGTTTCAAATGTTTGCATTTCATTTATAGGTTATCATAAATTTAACATTTTCATTTATTATTTTTCAATTGAATTGTTCTTATGATTTTTCAACAATACTTATGGTTTATTTACATAATTTTTAATAAAATTAAAAGACATACTGTGTAATGAAATATAATTATGTAAAAGTTTGTAAAGTAAGAAGGACTCAGGGTTTTCAATTCTTTTTGAAATTGAAACTTATATGATATATATGCATTTTCTTAATAATTTAAAAAACATATATAAAACTAAATTATAATACCTCTCTAGGTTTGCCCTAAGGCCGGTTGTTGTTTCTAAGGTCACGACGATGGTCACTCCCCTCTCTCGGCCTCTCAGCGGGCTCCGTGCTCAATGTCGGCGGGCCACCCACTCGGTTAGCAGGACGCCGAGTTGTTGCTTCTCCTTCTTCTCCTCGATCGTCGCGTGTCGTCGGCCTTGAGCCTTAATCTCCTTCTTCTCTCTCGGCCTTGGAAGGTTCACTTACTTTCCTTTCTCTTTCTCCCTCTCCCGTTCCTCTCTCTCTCTCTCGTTGGGAGTTCTATTTCGGCAAAATGAAACCGAGCTCCCCCCTTCGATGATTCTATTCGAAGCCAATCATCGCAACGATTGGATTTTCCCCTTTTTTTTTTCCTCTGACTTCCGGTTATTACATTTTATTAGTTTGAATTTTATTTATTTAAGTGATTTCACTAACAATTTTTAATTTATTTATAGAAAAATATATTTTAGAAAGATATATAGAAGACGTGTCACGTTTGGATTGGAGTTTAGAAGTAGCTCTACATAAGAGTCTACATGTAATATTTTCTCGGGAATGGAACGGATTTATGCACTAAGAGGGTGTATTGGAAGTCGCAAGTCTTATAATAAAAGTCCAAAACACCTTGGCTTGCATGGGGATGCTACAATAGGAAGCTCTAGATTGAAATATGCTTGTGGTATTTTCCATGAAGAAGGTTCTGCTCATTTAGTTAATAAGGATATATTATTAATCCTTCAATCAAGGATTGTAAAGTTTTCGATATATTTTTTTTTTTGTAGCTTGTTTCCTATTTTCTTCATAGAATAATCTATATACTGTCAATTATCAATCAGCTTTTATTAATATGAAAGAATCAATTCATGATTTTTTTTTCTCGACAGCTATTCAATTTTTCGATTAACCGGACTTGCCTTATTTTTTTGTAAAGACAATATTCTAAAAGTTTGCCTGACACGACTTAGAAATTATAAATTATTTTATCAGTTTAGAATATACCTGATCAACTGATGTAACTTGATCAATGTTGAGCTAGGTAAAATGACCCAATTAATCAGGCTAGTGTTAGACTTTGGACCAAAGCATACAATAACTAGATCTGTCTGAACCTAGAGGATTCCTATGCCTAAGTAAATATATGTCATGCATATTTGACAGGTTGTGCTTACTGACATACACATGTCCTTTTGTTCATATCAACGCTTGGCAATTTGCATTTACCATCTTATTTAAAAGAATGCAAAACATATAGCAACACCTTTTACCTTTTCTGTTTGTTAATTGAAACATTGGCTTCAATGTCACATTGTATATTTTTGCTAACCTCAGTTTTGATGCTGGTTGTAAGATGTTGCATCCAGTTGCATCCATTCTGTTGCCTTGAGATGAAAGGAATTTAAGTCATGAATCCATTCCAGATTTATCTGCAGATAACAGGCCTCGAGCTGTTGGAAAGAGGACCCCCCGCATCCCTGTTCCAATTTTTCTTAAAGAAGATAGGAATAGAGTAATTTCACCTTCTAAACAAGGCTTGAATGCTGAGTGTCATGCTGTGGATGATGAGGGTGTCCATGTGGCTGCACTTGCACTGGCTGAGGCTTCACAGCGAGGGGGCTCCCCACAGATTTCACGAACTCCATTCAGAAGACTTCACCTAAGGTTCTCTCCCGCACCAAGTGGTGAAAAAAAGGTAAATATCAATGATTTTGCACTTGTAAGACTTTTCTGGGAAATATATTGTTAAGCTGATCTATTATTTCTGGATAAAAATAAATTGCTGGATCACAGATTGGGGATTCCAAATTAATTAATGGTCAAGCAGATGATGACCATCTTGAAGGCAGCTTAGGAAGCAGGGAGGCTGAGAATGGAGAGTTCTTTAAAGAAGTTAGTACATCTGAAACCCGCCAAAATTTAAAGAAAGTGCAAGTGAAGAGATCAAAGGCAGTTGAAGATGAACCATTTGATGATGACCGCGAAGCTTGTAGTGGTACTGAGGAAGGAGTTAATACAAGAAAAATGAAAGATGACTCTGAAATAGATTATACCAGTGCTAGAGTTTTACGACCTTCTAGGGGATCTAAGAAGCGAAGTCGCCAACTATTTTGTGGTGGTATGCTTCAATAATTTCTTCCAGCTTTTAGTTCGTTTCATGGTTTGCATGTATGCAATTTTTTTGACGACTGATCACTGGTTATTTTGCTCTATTTACATTATTATTCTATGAGTATTGTTGTATATCATACACATTCATGTCTACACTAATACAATATGATACTTGTAAACATCTGTTAAGACATGTACTTCATTTTCATTCATTGATCACTTGTTTCTTTTAGTTTGTTTAGGATTGGTCCGTGGTTGCATTTATTTAGTTATGGAAAAAAATCGTGTAATCATAATCATTTATCAAAATTATTTGCTGCCAGCATTCTTAATCCCCCTTTTCCATTCATTCCTTGAGTGATACCCAAGTTCTTAACTTTTTCTTTTATTAAGCTTAACTTTTTGATGCCGAATCTTTGAATCCTTATCTTAATTCATCTGTTGAGTGATACTCATGGCGCTGAGCTATTTCTTTGTGTAACTCCTAATAGTGTTATCTATCATTTATCTATTTTGTTTTTATTACACTTCTCATTGGTACAATTTTTGACCTCCACTTTATTTGCATATACTATTTAAATCTATTTTTTTATTTTTTATTCAATAGGTGGTATGCCCACTTTCTTTCAAATAATCAATTCCAAGACAATTATTCACAAACTTCATTTTTTAATAGTCTCATTTATGCCACATTTATTTTGATTGAAGATGATTTATTGTTTCTTAACCCTTAGATGCATATAACATAGCTGATCTAATTTAAGTCTTATAAACTTGAAATTGGAAATTTTCAAATAATGTTTGAAGTCAGATATCTTATTCATTTTTTTAGAAGCAGACAATTTTTATCTATGAGACCTATTGAAATAAGGGTAAATTAGAATATGGAAAAAATATTTAGAAGATAAAATACATGATTTATAGATCCAAAATCAAGCTTATTATATGTAATTTTAGTTATCTTGATATTTACTGATGATAAGCCTATACTTGTAAGGATAGTTATACGTGAGTATGAGAAGTTTGGATCTTAGATCTTTAATATGGAAAAAAACAGAAATATTGATGAGAAAATAATTTCTAGATTAAAGGATTGGTATTTAACAAAAATGAAGTGCCTTGATATTATTATGTCGTTAAGAAAATATCACGGGGACTTATGTTATTTTCTTATAAAATCATAATTAGGTCAACTATTTTATGTTGATTTGGTGTGCATAGTAAATAAGTTAGGTGTGGTATAAATGATAATATCAAGATGGATACATTAGGAATCATAGATTAAGAAATATTTATATTTGAGGGATGATGTGATAGGTGATGAAAAATGGACTTAGGTGGGTAGAGGAAACATGAATTTGATTGTCTGTTAAAATTAAGGTTGAAGAATTTGCAAGAAAAACTGATAGATTAAAGGTAGCTTCAGCATAAGTAGTGCATAAATATTTGTAGCAAACAGATTTAATATCCCATGCATTACTAAGTTCTAACTATTGGAGAGTGTGGACTCCTTAGTGCTAATGTCAAATTGTTTGGATAATTCTAATGAAGAAGAAGATGATGAAGTGGAATTATTCATGATATATTATTATCATTTATTATGGTGTTTTGTTGTAATTTACTTGAATGCTTCTATGGTTTTCTTGCGGCAAAGGGAATTTGGAGGGAGGGAGAGAGAGGGAGAGATGTTGCCTGTTTTAAAATTTTTTTTGTTGATGTCTCTTAAAATTAAATGATTTGTTTCTTTTTGTCTATGTTTTCATGCTCTAAACAGTTGTTGCACGTTTTAAATTTTCAAGTATTAATGTTAATTATTATTTATTGCTAGGAGTTTGCATGATTTGATTCCCTTTAGTGGCTTTATATCCTTACTTGCCTTTTTCTCCTCTTTATGTAGATGAAAGCTCTGCACTTGATGCTTTGCAGACACTGGCAGATCTGTCTCTGAATATCTTATTACCGACTTGTACTGTTGAATCCGGTTCGTAAATTTTGCTTGTACTAAATTAGTACTCAGCTCGTTGGCTGCATATGTTGATTGCTATTGAACTTTTGATGATATAATTGTTCCCTCATATCATCCCAATCTACTGTTCTTCTAAAGAATATTTAGTTCTCTTGGTTCACTGTATACATTAAATAATCTTAAATTTTGAATCACATGGATACTGCACATCCTTTCAGAGTCTTCTTTGATATGAAGTTTATCAGTATCCAAGACTTCTATAAGACTGATTTGTAATGCTTATAATCTTCTTTTTGATTGTATTGGTTAAATGGATATTCATTCCAAGTGCAAACCATGCAAAACTTAATGCTTCATTTATGCTAGTTGTTTATAGTTTAGGGATTCTTCAATATTCTTTTTTTTTCATGAACTATATATGCCCTAATATTACACTGTTATTGTTTTATATCATACGGTTTTTGGCACAATTATTATTCATCCATAATGAGTGCTCTTGCCTGCATATTATATCCATCCACCCTAGCGACAAGTAAATAGAAAGCTTAACTAATATTTATTTTTCAAAAAAAAAAAAGAGAGAGAGAGTTTAAATTGGTCTCCAACTATCTATGAAGAATCAAAATGGCTTGAGTACCTAATAGGATCAATTCTATCCCCCAACTATTTAAATAATGATCAAATCAGTTTCACCATGCTAATTATGGAAAATTTATTATTTAGGGTGTTAAAATTAGGGATATATATATATATATATATATATATATATATATATATATATATATATAATTTTTAAATAACTCTAATTTTCATATGCTCTTTTTGCTCTTTAACTGTGCATCCAATGCACTCTTCTACTTGTTTGACTTTGTTTAATATATTGACAAAAATAATTAAACTAATGAAAATAATTTTTTATTCTTTCAACACAAAAAAATATTTCTAATAAAAATCAATATAATAGTTTTACAAATTTAACACTCGGAAACAAGAAAACAAAATTCAATGTGTTTCATTATAGTGCAATTAAAATAATAAACATGAATAAATAGAACTATGTATTATAAAATGTTATGTCATGTTTGCTTAATGTGATTGTACTTGTTATACATGAGGAAATAAAATTAGTAGAAAGTTAGTGTTGCTTAAATCTTAAATTTCTGCTTGTTTAGATGATGGGATTTATTTGATCTCTTTTTAAATATTTGAGGAGTAAATTGATTCTTTTTAGTAGTCTAGGACACTATGCTCCAATCCTCATGATTTCTTCTTTGGTTGGCCCCTTTGTACTTTATAAAATAAAAGATGCCCTTCAACTTGTTGTTTCTTCAACGTAGTAATCCTTGATTACTAGTGATCTTGTCTCTTTGATTTGCTTTACACATAGATATTTGTAATAATATATTTCTAACAGTTAATTATACAAGCCTAGTCTTATATGAGTTGTTCTGGTGAAGTTTGAGTAGCATTATATCTTCTAGTTTAATGACATTATGTCTCTATCATTCTAGGATCCATATGTTGACCCTTATAGGTATTTTTTTTTCTTCTAATATTTGATGCCATGATCTGTCCTGGGAGCTTAGAATTATTGAGGTAGGAATAGATGGCCGGACAGTAAAATTAAGCTTGTATTAATATCATCCTCTAGCAATTAATCTATATATTAAAAGAGCCACTAAAAGTAAAAAAAACAATTATAAAAATACCTTTCTCTATTTTCTATATCAAGATTTCAACTTACAAGTGTTAAATTTACTATCACCATAAGCTATCTACAACCAATGAATATTCATCCCTCAAAATAACACTAACACAATAAAAAGAAACATATGCAAGCTAGTTAAACATAATATATCAGTAAATTATGAAGTGATCATTTTTATCCAATTATGAAATTAGAATTAGGTTAGGAACTTGTAATATAGACACTCTTATAGGAAAATTAATGGAATTAATAGATATTATGGTTCATAGGAAGATAAATATTTTGTGTTCAAGAAACTAAATGGAGATTGATAGTTTAGGTTTTAAAATTTGGTATTCAGGTAGAAGTCGAATTAGAAATGGTGTAGGTGTGATTATAGATAAAAGTTTGAAGAAAAATAAATATTAATAGATTAGGAGATAATTATAAAATTATTGTTGATCTTAAGATTATCAATGTTATAAGTGTTTATACTCTCAAGTAAGTTTGGATGTAGAAGAAAATTTTTGGAATTTAGAGATTAATAAAAGATATCTTGAAAAAGTATTTATTGGAGGAGATTTAAATGGACGTCTTTGGTAGAGTGGGAGAAGATTTTAAAAGTATTTATGGTGGTTAGGGATTTGGGTGTAATGAAGAATGTAAAAGTATTAGATTTCTTTTCACATGATTTTGTAATTCTTAATACTTATTTAAGAAAGAGATGGCATATATTACTTATAAAATGGATCTAGTAAAACACATTGATTATTTTTGATAAGAAAAATAGATTGTTTAAATTAGAAAGATTATAAGGTTCTAGTGAAAGTTTAAATACCATCGATTATTACCTTGTTTTAAGTTGAAAGATTGGAAGATGAAAAATAAATCAAACTGTCATATATATGATTAGATTAGGGCATTTAAAGAACACAACTAAAAATATTTTAAGAATTCTGAGCTTAGAATTTGGGATCATGAAGTTAATGTTATGTGAGAAAAGACTAAGTGAAATTAAGCAGTTGTTAAAATGTCAAGAATCAAAAGGAAAAGCTTCTTTAATAAAAAAAAAATAGTTGTAGTCAGAATGTCGAAAAGATAACAAATAAGAAGTATTGTTATAAAATTTGGTTTAGATATAAAAACTCGGAGAATTAAAAAAAATATAAAGTGATATGTAGAGATTCTAGAAAAGCAATATATGATACAAAAAATTTAGCTTTTAGTGATTTATATAATAGATTAGATACCAATGAAGGGGAAAGATGTATGTATAAGTTAGCTAACAAAGAGATGAGAAAAGTAAAGATCTAGCTCAAGTGAGGTGTATTAAGGATGAAAATCATAAAGTGTTTTTCTTAGAGAAAGACATTCAAAATAGGTGGATGAGGCATTTTGATAAACTTTTCTATGAAGAATCTGAAAATATAATTGATTTTAGCAACTTTAATACCTAAACAAAAATAGAGAATTTTATCTTTATCGTCGTATTAGTAAATCTGAAGTTAGAGAAGTTTTAAAGAAAATAAAATGTGAAAAAACAGTAGGACCTGATGATATTCCAATAGAAGTGTGGAAATATTTAGGAGATCAAGGAATTTCTTGGCTTACAAATTTTTTTAATGTTATTTTAAAGACTAAAATGATGCTAGATGGGTGGAGAAAGAGTTTGTTGGTTCATTTATTTAAGAATAAAGGTGATGCACAAGAGTGTGCAAATTATAGATGAATTAAGTTAATGTGTCATACATTAAAATTATGTGAGAGTAATTGAGTTACGATGTGATACAAAAGTTTCTCATCAATTTGGTTTCATGCTAGGTAGATCTATTATGAATGCTATACATTTGTTAAGAGGTTTGATGGAGAAGTATAGAGAAAGCAAGGAGGATCTACATATGATATTTATTGATTCTGAGAAAGCTTATGATAAAGTTTCAAGAGATGTTCTTTGGAGTGTTCCAGAAAAGAAAGGAGTTAATATTGATTATATTCAAGTAATTAAGGATATGTATACTGAGACATACTTGTGTCTAAACATAAGGAGGATTGACAAAATATTTTTCTATTTCGCTTGGATTACATCAAGGATCATCTTTAAGCCCTTATCTTTTTTGCTTTAGTTATGGATGTTCTTACTTAGCATTTACAGAAGATGTATCTTGGTATATGCTTTTCTTGATGACATTCTTCATGTTGATAAGACTAGAGAGAGAGTCCAAGAGAAACTTGAATTATGGAGGTCAACCTTAGAGTCTAAAGGTTTTTCATTTAAGTAGATCTAAAACTGAATATATGGAGTGCAATTTTAGTTGTAGAAGTTATAGTGATAGTGTTGTGACATTAGGTGAACAAGTCATTAAAAAGAGTGAGCGATTCAGATATTTAGGCTCTATTGTTCAAAATGATGGTGAAATAGATGGGGATGTTATTAGTAGAATTCAAGTTGGATGGTTGAAGTGGAGGAATGCATCTGGTCTGTTGTGTGAGAGAAAAGTACCGTTTAAATTTAAGGGGAAATTTTATAAGATGGTGGTAAGACTTGCAATGATTTATGGTGCAGAATTTTGGCCAATAAAAGAGAAATATGAAACTAAGTTAAGTGTTACAGAGATGAGGATGCTCAGGTGGATGAGTTGTTTTACTCTTAGAGATAAAATGCGAAATGAGTATGTTTGGAAAAAAAGTTGAGTAGCATAAGATAAGATTAGAGAGAGTCGAAATGGTTTGACTAAAAGCGTCAACGTCAATGGCTAAGAGAGTAGATGCATTAGATTTTTCCTTATGTTAAAAAAGGTAGAGGTAGACTTAAAAAGACATGGTTAAGATGTATAAAACATGATCTTGGTATACTTGAATTAAATGAGAATTTGACACATAATAAGACACAATGGAGATGAAGGATTCATGTTGCCGACCCCACTTAGTAGGATAAAGGCTTCTTACTGTTGTTGTTGTTGTATGAGTCTTTCAAGAAGATTTAATCACATTTATACTATAGTGCAATATCCTATCTTATTTATATTATTTACATTCATCATAGGTGTCACATTCTAAAATTGTACTATTTTGGACACTCAATATCAATAACTTTTATCATAACCTTAACGCTCCAAGCTAATATCATATAGGGGTGAAATTCCATCAATCAACATGTATATATAACCAATCTGTATAAATTATGACATTCACATTGTTCATTTGCATTCAATGTTTTTCTATAACATGTAAAGTTTGAATAAACTTTAAACATTAGAAAGTTTCGATACATACATTTTAATATGACCAATATTCGAAGAATAGATAAATCAGTGGAAATATTATAATCTTAACCAATTTAAATTTGTCTATGACATTGGAAACAAGCAATTTAGATGAAAACAATAAAATTACTATAAATTAGAAACATGAGTACTCTTTTCAGGAATACTTCATGAGTTTAATTTAAAGGCATTTTATTTGATTTTCCTTAAGCTTAATCACACTCTGATATTGATTCAATCTATAAATCCAAACATTAAGTAAGATTAACGATTCTAATCATTTAATTTCAAAATGCAAAGTTGGGTGGCATTTCCTCTACCACCACATTCTCATCTTCTACCTCCTGAATATCCATGGCTCTTTCACTGAAATTTAAATTAATTAATTAAACTTTGGGCTGTGATACCACTTTTGTCAAGAAAAAGCCTGGGGGATTGAAATTATCAAAGACAGGAACAGATAGTCGAACAGGGAGAATAAGTTTGCATTAATATGATCATTTAGCAATTAATCTATACATTGAAAGAGCCACTACAAGTAATAAAAAAATAAGATAATTGTAAATGTACATTTCTCTATTATGAACTCATTTTCTATAAAAATGTTTTTCTTTATTATCATTTATATATCAAGATTTCAACTTACAAGTGTTAGATTTAAAGTTTTTCTATAACATGTAAAGTTTGAATAAACTTTAAACATTAGAAAGTTTCGATACATACATTTTAATATGACCAATATTCGAAGAATAGATAAATAAGTGGAAATATTATAATCTTAACCAATTTAAATTTGTCTATGACATTGGAAACAAGCAATTTAGATGAAAACAATAAAATTACTATAAATTAGAAACATGAGTACTCTTTTCAGGAATACTTAACGAGTTTAATTTAAAGGTATTTTATTTGATTTTCCTTAATCAATCACACTTTGATATTGATTCAATTCTAACATTAAGTAATTCTCATTCTAATCATTTTCTTCAAAATGGTTTTCTCATTCTCATTTATATATCCAATTTCAATTTAAATTTAATTAAACTTTAAATATCATTAAAGACAAAGCCCTGGGATTGAAATTACAAAGATACAATAATAAGATAATTTAATACATTTAGCAATTAATCTATACATTGAAAAGCTGTAATATATAATTTTTATCAATTATAATCTTTCTATTAAAAATTTCTCTATAAAATATCAATCTATTATCATTTACATCAGTCATTTAAAATTTTTTATCATTTAATCAATATTAATACCTTTTATATATTACCTATACATGTTTAATTTATCATAAATGAAATCAATGATCTTTCATTATAAATCTATGTAAATATATCATTCTAAATTTCATTGCTCAATTTTTTAAAATTGTAAATCTTGAATAAACTTTAAATATTGGAAAGTTTTGGCACATATTTCAATATGATTAATATTTGATGAACAAATAGATCAGTGGAAACATTATAATCATAATCAATGCAAATTTGTCCATGATATTAGAAATAAGTAGTTTAGATGAAAGCAACAAAATTATTTATAAATTAGAAACATGAGTACTTACCTTAGGATCACCTCACAAGCTCAACTTGAAGGAATTTTATTTGATTTTTCTTAAGCTTAATCACATTTTGATATTGATTCAATCTACAAACCCAAACATTAAATAAGCCTAACGATTAGAGTCATTTAATTTCAAAATGCAAAGTTTTAAAATTTGTTCTTATTCAAATTGTTTAACTATACTCTTAACGAATAATATTATATTATAACTTATACACTCATATTAGAAAATTTTTATATTTTCATATCTTATTTTATGGCATAGCAATGGTTGAAAGTTATTTCATTAAAATAATACCTTCTATAATTCTTAACTTATATTATTCACTTATTCATGTATATAATATATGTATCCTTACATATCTTATTCAATTGAGTAATTAATTATTTAATCTAATTAGACAATATTTATTACAAGAATAAATATTAGAAATGTCATTTTTTAATTATTATTAGCTTCTTATTTAATCTAGTTAGATATTATGATTACTTAACTAATATTATTTCATTTAATATAATATCTCCTTAAATATCTTTTTACTTTTTTTACTTAATAAATTTATTTCTTTTATTATTAAAAAAATAATATCAATCATTCTATATAAATTTTAATTTGCAAGTTTCATAAATGAAATTCTTAAACTTCTATTATATATAACTTTATTATTTTTTAAATTAATTTTTAACATTTAATTATTTAACAACTTTTTAATAGAATTTCGTATTGATTGATCTTATAACCTATATGTATGTGTGTGTATATCAACTATATAATTAAAATTAATATTTAGAATCCTCTAATATAAAATTTAACAAATTATTTTAACTAGAAGTCACCAACTTGCTTGTCTTTCTCTGCTTCTCACACCCATCCACTCCCTCTCAATTGTGGATCCTAAAGTTGTCCTTGCCGGCCTTGCTTGCACTCTTGCTTGACGTTGCCGCCAAAGCCACCGTCGCCTTTCCCTATCGCTCTCCCTCTTACTTGCTCTCGGTTTGAAATCCTCATTTCCCCCTCTGTCTCGTTCAGCTTCCCCTTCACTCGCTCTGTCTCGCCCTTAATAGAGAATGACGAACTGACTAGCATTGGTTTAGTTGAACTAGCACTGGTTGGTTCAATATTCTTTTTTTTTTTTTTTGGATTTTACATTTGATGTCAATAGCTATAAAGTGATGAATTTTTACAACTAAATAATAGTAGTCTAGTGTAACATTATTTTTATTCTTGACATTATCATTAAATCAGCAAGAGAGCTGTCCATGTGGGCATCCACTAGAACAATTTTGATGTTGTAGGGAAGATCTTGTTAATCTAATATTTTTATGTAATCACTATGTGTACATGTGAACCCACAGCATATCCAAACCTCCCTTGGTTTTTGGCCCCATTCATCAATCTGTTTGTCAATGGGCTTATTTGGGAATTGGGCGAATTGTCATTGGTAATTGAGGAAATGGAACTCTGCCAATGTTGAAAGACTATTCCTATAGTATTGTCTTCTAATATTGTTTTTTTAACGTGGTGGATGGTTTAGAAGATTTACTCTTCTCGCTGTGTTTTGTGGATTCAACTGCTCTTGTGCATTGGGACATCCTTTTTTCCAGCTACAATTGATAGCCTCTCTCTCTCTCTCTCTCTCTCTCTGTGTATTTATCTGTTGCTCTGTTTTACAAATTGGGTGGAGTTCCAACATCCTTGTCCGTAATAATGATTTTGTGATTTGATTGGTTCTTGGTCCGTGATACTCTTAGATAAGATTGTTCTCTCTATGATTTTCTAATAAAGATTTCTGCGTTTGTAGAATCTTCCATCCAGGTTAAAGAGGACATACAAGTAGCAGATATTGATGAGAAACCTAACATACCAGAGTCATTGTCAACAAATATTCCTAGAGAGAGATCTAGAACTGTTGAAAGAAAAGACAAAGGACATTCTACAGCTGTTGATGGTGTTTCACGCAAAGGTACAAAACTATCAAAAGGATTAGCTCCTGATTCTAAGACATCTTCTGATATGAAACAGCAAAATAGTTCATCCAGTACTAAGATTCAAAAGAGAAAGGCAAAATCCATGATTGAGAAGGTGAATCTATTCAGTTATTTTGTTTTTTCATTCTTCAACTGTCACTTGATTTGCAAGGAATTATTGGGTTCATTTATTACTTTGATTTTCATTCTTTGCAGACTTCAAACACTCAATTTGAAAGTGATTCTCAGAGAAGTGAATTTTATAAGCCAGAGGTATTTTGGCGTATTCTATTTTTATAGAAGTTTAATAGTTTGAATCTAACCATAAATATCCTATGCAATTTTTTTTTTTTTTTGGAATCATGACAATTAACAATTGAAGATGCATAATGAAAAAGTTATTCGTATTACTTTCTTAATGGCAAAAAAATAATCCATGAAATTAGAATTGAGATACAAACTTAGAATATTGGAACTTTTAAAGGTAAATTAATGGAATTAATATATATTATGATTCATAGGGATATAAATATCTGATGTATTCAAGAAACTATATGAGTTGTAGAAAAGGACAAAGAAATTGATAGTTTTAGTTTTATATTTTGGTATTCAGATATGAGTCGTATTAGAAATGGTATAGGTGTAATTATAAATAAGAGTTTGAAGGATAATCTAGAATTGAAAATAAAATTATAATTTTAAAGATTATTATTGATGCTAAGATGATTAATGTTATTAGTGTTTATGTTTCTTAAGTAGGTTTGGATGTATCTTTAAAATAAAAAATTTAGAATGACTTAGAAGAATTAATACAAAGGAAATCTTTTGAAAAATGAGTTTTTGTTAGAGAAAATTTAAATTGATATGTTGATAGAGTAATAGAAGATTTTGAAAATATTCATGGTGGCTATGGATTTTGAGGGATTAACGAAGAAGGTAGGATCATATTGAACTTTTTTTTAGTTTATGATTTTATAATTACTAATATTTTATTTAAGAAAAAAGAGGAATATGGTATCACTTATAAGAATGAATCTATTAAATTATAGATTGCTTATTTTCTTATGAGAAAAATTGATTAGATTGTAAAAATTATAAAGTCATTCTGAGTGAAAATTTAAGTATTTAGCATTAATTATTGGTTTTGGATTTTAAAATGAATGATTGAAAGTTGAAAAGTAAAATAAAATATTATTGTAGATTAGATGGTGGTATGTAAAAAATGATAATAATAATATTTGTAAGAGTAAGCTATAAGATATTAAGATTTAAAATGTGCATGAGAAAGCTAATGTTATGAGGGAAAAAATAGCAAGTGATATTAAACAAGTTTTAAAAAATAGGTTTGTAGAATTAGAAGGAAAATCTCTTATTAGTTAAACAATTGGTGGTTTGAGTCAAAATGTGTAAGAAAAGATAAAAAATAAAAAATTTTGTTATAAAAATTAGTTTAAATGTAAAATCTTGAAGAGTTGGGAAAAATATAGAGTAACTTGTAGAGTTTTTAAGAAAGCAATTTGTGATGGAAAGAATTCAACGTTTAGTGATATTTGTAATAGATTGGATACTAAAGAGGGCAAAAGATGTATGTATAAATTAGCCAAGTAAAGAGATATGAGAGGTAAAGATTTAGTTCAAGTGAAGTGTATTCAGAATGAAGATTAAAAAGTGATTTTCTTAGAAGAGGATATCCAACATCAGTTGATGAGATATTTTGATAAACTTTTCAATAAATGTTGTGAGAATATGATTTATTTTAGCGGCCTTAATATTCTAAATAAAAATAAAGATTTTTGTTTCTATTGTCGTATTAGTAAAATGAAGTTGGAGAGATAAAAAAATGAAATTGTGAAAAAGCAGTAGTACCTGATGATATTTTACTAGCAGTGTGAAAATGATTAGAAGATCAAAGAGTTTCTTGGCTTACTAAATTTTTTAATGTTATTTTAAAGATTAAAAGAATGCTAAATGAGTGGAGAAAGGGTTATTGGTTCATATTTTTAAGAATAACGGGGATACTTAAGAGTGCGCAAATTATATGTGTAATCACTTAAGTATAATGAAGCTAAACTCTTAAACATTGAGGTGACTTTTGGTGAAACTGTTGGAATTTCTTTAGGAACTCTAAGGTTAAGCGTGCTCACATGGTAATACTCCTAGGATGGATGACCTCCTCGGAAGTTACACCACGGGACAAAACCATAAGTTCGTTAGACCAAAGAGGACAATATCTCGATTGTTAAGAGTTTAGGTGGTTATTGATGATATCTAAGGTTTACACTAGTCGGAAGATGGCAACTAAGTGTCATATAGGATAAAGTGCTATGCCATGGGAGCCACCTCTTGAACCATGGATGGGACAAAGTGTTACATGGTGGGAATCACCTCTTGAATCTATTTCTTGAGTCATTTTTGTCTCATAGATGATTCTAAGATAAGAAAACTGATGAGGAAGTAAGTTACTTAAGTGAGTGAGATTGTGCAACCCTTTAAGTCTAATGAAGCTAAACTCTTAAACATCAAGGCGCTTTTTGGCATAACGGTTGGAATTTCATTAGGAACTTCAAAGTTAGTGTGCTCACATAGGAATACTCCTAAGATGAGTGACCTCTTGGAAAGTTACACCAACGGGACAAAACTATGAGGCCATTAGCCCAAAGCGGATAATATTTCGATGTTTAAGAGTTTGAGCTATTACATTATAGAGGAATTTAGTTAATGCATCATACACTAAAATTATGGGAGAGAGTAATTGTGCATAGGTTAGGATGTGATACAAAAGTTTTTGAAAACCAGTTTGGATTCATGTTGAGTAAGTCTACTATGAATATTATACATTTGTTAAGAGTTTTGATGGAGAAGTGTAGAGAGAGTAATGAGGATCTACGTATGGTATTTGTTGATTTAGAGAAGTTTCAAGAGAACTGCTTTACAGAGTTCTAGAAAAGAAAAAGTTAATATTGCTTCTATTCAAGTCATTAAGGATAAGGATACTGGAGCTATTACTTGTGTTTAAACATAAGGATGATTGATCAAGTATTTTTCTATTTTAGTTGGATTACTTCACGTATCGGCTTTAAGCCCATATCCTTTTGCTTTAGTTATTGATGTTTTTACTAGACATTTACAGGAGGATGTATCTTGATGTATGTTTTTGTTGATAATATTTTTCTTGTTGATAAGGCTAAAGAGAGAGTTCAAGAAAAATTTGACTTATGAGGTCAACCTTAGTTTCTAAAGGCTTTCATTTGAATAGATCTAAAATCAAATACATGGAGTGTAATTTATATCTTGTGATGAGGTTGTGGAATGGGCGATCAAGTCATTCAAAAGCGTTAAACATTTTCGATAACTCGGGTCTATTGTTCAAAGCGATGGTGAAATAGATGGGGACATTATTAGTAGAATTCAAGTTGGATTGTTGAAGTGGAGGAATGCATCAAGTTGTGTGATAGAGAATTATCGTTTCGATTTAAGAAAAAATTTTAAAAGATGGTGGTGAGACCTACAATGCTTTATGGTACAAATGTTAGCTGGTAAAAGAGAAGCATGAAATTAAGTGTTTCAAGGATGAAGATGCTCGGTGGATGAGTGGCTTGACCCTTAGAGACAAAATGTGAAACAAATATATTTGTGAAAAATGTCGGAGTAGCTCCAGTGGCAGATAAGATTAGATAGGGTCGCCTTAGGTAGTTTGGTCACATAAAATGCTCACCGTTTGATGACCTAATTAAGAGAGTAGATGTATTAGATTCAACCTATATTAAGAAAGGTAGAGACAGACCTAAAAACTTATAAAGTATAAAAAATGTTCTTAATTTATTAGAATTAAATGAGAATACAACACTTTATAATAATACACAATGGAGAAAATGATTCATCCACTAGACCCCATGTAGTGGGATAAAGGCTTGTTGTCAGTGTTGTTTGGGAGTATGTGTATTGACTTCGATTCCAATTCACAGTATGCATACCATGTTTATGAAGGCCCTATATGCATTACATTCATAGTAAATTATACATATTCTACATGATCATGTGCATCCAATATCTATTGTGAACTAAGAACTATAAAAGGTTATTAAAATTCGATTATTACAATTTCACACATGAAATTTAATACTTTGGTTGTGGAGGTGGAAGGCCATCTTGTTCATACATTCATTTAGTGGAGGGATTGAATAATTGGTGTTATAATTTTTGTAAATGAGTAACATAATATGGTAAAAGAAATTACATCATGAAAAAACATGGATAACTTTAGTTTAAAATCTAAATTTTCATTGGTTTCTTGGATGATTGAATAGCTCGTAGAATGCCAAGAAAGTTAAGGTGATTCCCATTTTTGAATTGGAAAGTTGTGAGCTATCATGTACTCATTATTGAAGCATATTTTCTCATCATTTTATGAATGCCAATTAATGGAGGGAGGAAGGTGGGTCCAATTAGAGAGATGGTTTGTTGTGACTTCTTAGATGAGATGTATTTAGTCAATTGGTTATCGAAATTGACCAAGTCTATAATCCAATTTTACCATAGGCTTATTTGTAATTTGCCTTATTTCAACTCTGTGGTATTATTTTCAAAAACTCTTAATCTCTAGTCATTCTTATTTAATTCTACACAAGTTTTTATAGTAAACATGTTTTTGTGGAATTTCTAGTTTTTTGTTCTAGTTTTTTGTCTTATCCTTTTCATAGGTAGTTTTTTTGCTGCTATTTATGATGCAATACATCCCAATAATCATGCTAAATCAACATGTAAATGCTCAATTGTCCATAAGTCAATTAGATAGAGTATAATTAGGCCATCATATAGATGAATAGAACTTATTTTCCTATCTTTTAAGGCTTTTTTAGGCTTGTTTTATTATTGAACTAATTTTATATTTTTCATATGATTTATTTAATTAGTTTGCATTATCTTCATTTTGTATAATATTTATAGTAGGACTATATTTGAATTTAAATTATTTTGTGTTATTATTCTCATAACCCTATTTTTATAAATAGGGATTGAATTTAAATTATTTTGGGAAAAAATGTGTCACATGTCTTGATATATTTTTCATTAGGGTCCTTCAAAATTGTGGCATGTGACATTTTAAATCTCAAATCATGTGTTTGATTGATTGATCTTTAATTTAGAATTTAAAAGATAAAAATAAAGACATTTATAGTTATTTTGAATCAAGAATATTAAATTTTGAAGATATTTGCATAAAAAATTTAAGATATTTAGTCCTATATGTTTTTGATTTTGATTTAAAATACTAAAGTGAGAAATGATGACATTCATGTAGTTTTGAGATAGAACAATTGTCACAATGACCCCACTTGGGGTTAGTGCAGTGTAGAGAATAGGATATTTCGATTAAATATTCCGCGTTGGCTTGTCTTTCGCGAGCAGCGAGTGAAATTTCATCTCATCATCATCATACAAATATTTACAATTCATATCTCTTAACTTAATTCATATCACAATTTAAGGAAATAAATACAGGAAAAGGCGTTTAATTTTATGCGTCACAAAAGCCTTTAACTTCCCAAAATTATACTGATTACAAAAGCAACTACCTTCCAAATGTCTTTTCACGAAATCATCAACGGGTAGTATCATATTTAAAGCTTTGAGACAAAATCTTAAAGTAAGCTGAAGAATAGTAGAAACTCGTGTATGTACGTGAAAATTCTAACGGTAAAGCTCTTTTAATGTAACAATGTAAGCGAACAATATCTTTGTAGGTCTTTGTAGAAATATATATAAGCGAACAATATCTTTGTAGGTAATAAGGCTGTAGAGTAATTTTCATTAAATCATTTCGTTCTGATTCGTCTCAAATCGTTTTCTAAATGTCGTTTATAATTGCATAGGTTTTGACTTTATAAAAAAGTCGTCATTCCCGTCGGCAAAAAAATGAAGGTAAAGCGGGGCAGAAGCGTCTTACTACTGTAGACCGATTAGACGTAACTCCGAAAATGCGAGTCGGGGATAAGATCCTGTCATTTCATCTCGTCGAGCTTTTCTTTATCTGGCAATAACAGCGCATCTGAATTTCGCGACATTTTACATTTTCACATTCTTGCATTTAACGTGTTTTCAAACGTTTATATCGATAAATCAATCTTGAGCCAGAATTTATGTCGTTGTAAATCGTTAATCATCTGAGGTCAGTAATAAACATTTATATTTGCGTTGATATGGCCGAAATATCTATTAAATTCATCTGATTTATCTGTCGTAAAAGCGTGGCATACATAAGAATATGGCGAATTTAAATTAGCGATTATATACCAATGTCTAAGTCGGTGTCGTGATGTGCTCCGCCGATTATCGCCAGTACACAACCATAATGAAATAACTCTAAATACTTGTAATACGACTCGTAAATGAAACTTCATGATTAACACCTCCGAAATTGATATCTCCTCAAAACTGCGGATGCATTTCAGTAATCTATGCGTTATTAATTATCTGCTTGATCAAATCAAACAATGTCAATCTAAATCCCCATTTTAATCACAATAATTCTGACTCACTGTAGCGAGGCCGTTGAACTTCACGATTTCAGCGTTTTCACCGAGGAAGGCTGGTTTGAAAAAAAGGGATAAATTAGCTTACAAATTACCCTAAGTTTCCCGTCGGCCGGAGCGAAATCCGACGGCGACTACGGGATTTCCCAATCCGTCGGTTCGATTTCAACCCGGCGGGGACTTACAGTCGCGGCGCTTCTGGCGCCGTCGTCGATGGGTCCAAAACGGCAGCTTTCGCCTTCGAGATACGCGACCGCCGGGGCGGCACTCGCCGAAGCGGTCGATCTATACGCCAGAGCTGCAATTCATTGTTGAAACCGGCGAAGCGATGAAAGCGGCGGTTCTAATGAAGCCCGAGCGACTTCGTCGTTATGGGAGAGGCAATCCGTCGAAGCCGTCGAGGAAGGAAATGAGGAAAGCGAACTTCGACGACGCAGCGAGGCGGGCGAGTGATGAAAGGGAATGAAATAAATGAGCGGGTATTACCTTTCGATCGATCCTACCATGCAGCGTCGAGCTTTATTTGCATGCTTGCTAGGTCTTCTGTAAACATGTTAATTAAGCTTAAACAAAATTAATTAGGATTGGATATTACAATTCCCCTAAAAAAAAATTTCGTCACCGAAATGTCTTACGAATCATTCAAGCGGAAGGAAAATTTACGCCTCATCTCTTGTTCAATCTCCTGAAACTTCTTTTGATTGGTGCGTCTTTTAATTTTAACGTATGAAATTTGTCTATTTAATCTTCACATCAAATTTCAAAATCTTTTGGCTCATGCATAAGTCAAATCTAGTTGTATTTGGCTTTGTATATGGAATCTTAACGCTGCGCATCGTGATCCATTTTCTCGACATTGAAATGTGAAAGCGTTGTGAATGTCGCGATTCAACGGGTAAGGCAAGTCAGCCGTATTGGATCCTTTCAATGATTTCAAAGGTCAATGTCAGGGGCTCGATTTACCTCCGTGACCAAATCTACTTAATTTCTTTCATAGGTTTGACTTTCAAAAAAATACAAATTCTCAACTTGAAATTCCTGGCCGGTCTTTAAGTAGTAATACCTTGCGGCGATGTGACAATCAATCTATCTCGATTAATCGATTTTCTGCAACTTGATCGGCCGACTGGACTAACAGTATCTTTCTCCCACTTGATGACTTAATGGAGTTCTACACTTTCACCATATAATGCTTTCATAATGAGCTATCTCAATACTGGGATTGTAGCTTTATTATTGTAAAGAAACTCAACTCGATCATGAATATGATCTTCCTACCTCCAAAATCTAAAACACATAGCCTCAACAAATCTTCTAGACTTGAATTGTTTCTTTCTCGATTGTCCATCGCCTCATAATGAAAAAGTCAAGTTGTAATCAGGTCCTAAGCCTCCAATTCTTTTCCATAATCTAAGTAATACCACCATCTCGTAGACGATCACTTTTGGTACACCATGAAGCCTACAATTTCTTTAACATATAATCTGACAATTTATCAACTGCCTGTTTCAAAGAAATGATCAATCTATCCACAACAACCCATATACTATCAATGACTTGCAGATCTAGAAATCCCATAACAAAATCCATTGTACTTTTTCCCACTTCCACTCCCAGATAATGATCAATAACTAAGCCTTTGATGCCGCTTTAACAATCGACAAGCTCAGAGATATATTCGCCTTTTTTCATCCCCACCACCAAAATGTCGCTTTTAAATCTTTATACATTTTGAACTACCTGGATGAATAATATATATCCTGATGAGCCTCCCGTAAAATTTCTCTCAATCCGCATCATCCATATAATCAGGAATTCAATAACACCTCGCATCTATAAGAAAATTCGCTCAACTAATCTGATTTGTTCAATGAATTTCGATATCCACGCATCCGCCAGGCAGTTGATTCTATCAAATAAAGTGATCAGACCGCCAATCGAGATAAATGCCCAAGATCACCGAATTTTCTAACTTAAATAGTAGCTCTAATTCTCGATCAACTCGACTTTGAGAATAATAACCCAAGATTTCCCATGACTTAATGATCGCCCACCACATTACTTTCACAATAACAATATTTAAATCATAATCTTTAATAAACTCAAGCCATCTTCTTTGTCTGATTTAATTCTTTTTGTGAAAGATATTTAAGACTCAATGATTAGTAAAAAAATTTCGATTTCACCCATATAAGTAATGTCTTCAAATTTTAAGAGCAAAACCACAAATGCTAACTCAGATCATGACTAGATAATTTCATGATTTTTTAATTGTCTCAAGATAAGAATTACTCTCGCATTAAAAACACAACCCAAAGCCTTTAAAGATGATCACTAAATATTTAATCCCTCACTGAATAGCTAAAACTAAATGGTCAACGCTTTTTCAATCAAAACTCGCCACATTCCATTCATCGAATTTGATATCCTTTCAATAAATTGGGATAGATTGCAATATGAGAAAATCTCGACAAACTTCCCGTAATAACCGCTCGTAAAACTCGGAACTTCAGAACATTCTTTCGGACCATTCTAAAATTGCTTTTACTTTTGAGGATCAACAAACTCCTTCGCCACTTATAATGACCTAAACGCATGCATCCAAAATTCACATTTTTCAAGATATAATCGATTTTGTTTAACAATTCAAAACAATCCTCGACGATTGACGTTCTTCATCGCTTTAATAAATCGTAATATCATCAATAAAGATGATAACAAATCGGCCCACCGCCAAAACACATTCATTAAGTCCATAAAGACCGCAGGAGATATTATTAAACCAAATGATAACAAGAATTCATAAGCCCATACCTGCCAAAAGTCGCTTTTAAAAATATCAAGATCTTTAACTCTAACCGATATATCCATCTCAAATTTTAAAATACAGTGGCTCCCTCCAACTGATCAAATAAATCATCAATCCTCTGGATACTGTTCTTGACACATTTTATTTAATTCTCGTAATCAACACACAATCGCATGTAATCTATCCTTTTCTTAACAAATAATACTGCACTCCACTGAGTTGCGTCAATAAATCTTTCTCCACAATTCGCAATTGCACTTCAATTCCTCGCAATTTTGTGAGCCATCCTGTAGCGAGATTTATGTATGTAAGTACTGTGTACATCAATCCCAAACTCTACTTCTCGTGGTGCGTAACCTGTAATTCCTCAAACACATCGTGAAATTCAAACAACGAATATTTTTTTCAAACACCTCCTTATTCAACACATCTAATTTGAAATACAATTTCACCGCTTCTAAATATTTACTCAACTTCACCGCACTAATCAAAGAAGACAACATTCTTATCACAAGAAAAAATAAAATGATTTTTCACCGCATGCATTTCTCCTCTTCCAAAGATTCAATTGTTGCAAAATATTGATCAACCAATCCATACCTAAGATAACGCCAAAATGTCTGACGGTAAGATAATTAGTTCTAGGAGTTTATCTTGAATGTTAATGCCAACAACACATTTCCTATTTCAGATTCAAACTATCACCGTAAGGCATTACCACATTCAAGTGTATGAAATAAATAAGATCAACCGGTAAACCGGTGGAAAAAGCGAATCGTAATGAACGAAAGCGGTTTCTAATCAAACAAATTTAAGCATACGATACCACTTCATTTGATTCCTTTGCTTCTTGTGGAGTGATAGCAAAACTCGCTTTACAGGAGGGTTGGTTTTAGTTCAAGTTTCTCCTTTTCTTGAATTGAAGGTTTCCCAAAATTGTGTGTTACGGCTTCCAAAATTTTCTTTGTTGTCGCGATAATTGTATGATTTTATATCCTTCTTCTTCTCAATGGCATTGCGATGTCCAACGACCATCTGTAACATCTGATCCAAAATACATTGACAAAATGTCTTTTCACTTGTCACAAATAGGTTTCTCCAATTGAATTTATTTGTCATCATCGCTTAAATTTCTTGTAGCAAATCGGCCTTCTTTCAAAGCTTTTCGTTTCCTTAAATCCCATTTGTTGCTTGGAAAAATTCAACTCATTTTTAATTCTTCCCTTTTATCGAATTCATATCGAGGGTAATCCAACTTTAATTGATCTACGGTATAGAAATCGCATTCTCTTCGTATGCTTGATATAATGTGGAGCATATCTAGAAAGAGAAGTGAATTGCCTATTGCATTATAGTTTTGAGCGCGTTAGATTGCAAAATTTGTCTTTAAAGCAAGTCGGTGATGGAGGAATAAACCAATTTTGAATACTTTGACAAACTCATCCCATTTGATCAGTAATGGGTATCGGTCAAATCTTTCCTGTGTTGATTTCTTCTGCACTCCGAGAAAGTAGCCGTCTTACTCTTCGTTTTCGGGCAAATCATCCATCCGAATTTTTCCAATTTTAAGCGCCAATCTTATATGGGATCATTGGCTCTTTGAATCTTTGGTGGTTTGAGCGTTGAAAGATCCCAAATGTTGATCCACTTCAACCATACTCGGATCGTGCTTGTGCAAATTTTTTCATGATCTTGCTTATCAACAAGCAGAAATCGACTACCCTGCAATTCATCGATCTACCTTCACCACTACAGGTTGTATTTCACTCTATTAAATTATCTTGTGAGTTCGAGTGCGCATTTAGTCAGAGGTGACCACCGCTCGGCATTTCTTGCAGTTAATCTAATTATAAAAGTATTTATATGATACATATTTATTAAATATCATACATGCATGAAATTAAGAACATGATTCTAACCCAAAATTAACGTCTATAGCCGTATTGATCAATTCAACACTTATCACTCATCCTTCATATTCTTATTGCTCGCAATCTTTTGCTCGTTATCGGCCTTATTCTTTCGTCTGCTTACGTCGCCCGGATGACCTTTTCTTGGTCGGTCAGTAATAACGAATAGGATATTCGATTAAGCGATTTACACGTTCCGCACGTCTTCTGCGAGCGGCAGTGAAATTTCGTCATCAAATCATCACAAATATTTGCAATTCATATACTACTCAACTTAATTCATATCACAATTCTGCGTAAATAAATCTGAGCTTAAAACATTTAATTTATGCGTCTCAAAAGCTTTAACTTCCTAAAACTATGATTCAACAAAGCAGTAAACTACCGTTCGTCTTTTCGAAAATCAGGATCATAAGCTAAAGTTTAGTGAGACAAGAATGTTAAAAGTAAGCTCGATCTGACGTAGAAACGCGCGTATTGAAAATTTACAAAGCGGTAAAGCGTCTGCGGAATGTAACAATGGCGAACATATCTTTGTAGATTTGTAGAAATATATATATGAACAATATCTTTGTAGGTAATAAGTGAGGTTCATCGTATGTCATCGAGGGCGTAATTTTCATTAAATCATTTCTTCTCGGTTATATCAAATCATTTTGAAATGTCATTTATAATTCGTAGGTTTTGACTTCATATAAAAGTGCGTCACCCTACGTCGGCTAAAAGTGAAGGTAGGCGGGCGTAAATCACTGCAACGACCCACGACACCAATTGACGACTAACGGCTCCAAAATCAGAGTCGGGATATCTAAGATCCTAATCACGCTCATCTCGTCGACTTTTCTTTATCTGGATTCGTAACATGCTCTATAATTTTCGATATTTCGCTTTATCACATTCTTGCATTTAACGTGTTTTCAAACATTTATATCGATGAAATCAATCAAATCCGAACATGTCATTGTATCATTAATCATCACGTCAGTAATAAACATTTATATTTCGATTGATATGTAAATATCTAATACGTTCATACAATTTATCTGGTCGTAAACGCGATGGCATCGTAAGAATAGCGAATTTAAATTAGCGATTATGTACCTCCGATTTCAGAAGTCGATTATGTGATGTCTTCTCCTCTCAGTACACAACCTATAATGAATAACTCTTCTAAATACTTCTAATACATGTCATAAATGAAACTCATGATTAACAATCTTACGCGAAATTGATATCTCATAATCAGACTGCCAAAGTAATTCGCCAATATTATCTCAATCAACAAACTAAAATTAACAAACGCCAATCCTCATTTTAATACACAATAATTCTACAACTCGCAAGGCGATTTGAACTTCCCAATCAGATTTCACGTTTTACAAAGGAAGGCGGTTGAAAGAAAAGGGATGGGGAAAGAAAATTAAGCTACAAAATTACTAAGTTTCCGTCGGCAGAAGCGAAATCGACCGATCAACATTTCCCAATCCGCGTCAGTTCACGGATTTCCCAACGGGGACTTACAGGTCGCGGCGCTTGCGGCAGCGGATCGACGGCAGTTAGCGAGGCCGACGTTGGAAGCACGCTTCGCGCGCCTGAGGGCGCACTCCTCGGCGACGGCAGCGGTCGATCACGCCATGAGCGGCAATTATTTGTCAAACCGACGGCGATGAAGAGAGCGGCGGTTCACGGTGAAGCCGGAACGACTTCGTCGTTATGTCGAGGCAATCCGTCGAAGCGATGCGAGGGAAGGAAAGGAGCGAACTTCGGCGCAGGCGGTGTGGCAATGAAAGGGAATGAAATAAATGAACGTATTACCTTCGATCGATCCCTAAATACGCCGTCGAGAACTTTAATCATGCGCTTGCTAGGTCTTCTGGTAAACAGTTAATTAGCTTAAACAAAATTAATTAGGATTGGATATTACAACAATAATATATATATATATATATAATGCGGAGACTCACGATGGTTGTATGATAGTTGTGAAGATAATTGATTGTTTGACAGTTCATTAATAATGCCATGTGTTATGTAAAAGGGTTTAGATGGGAAACATGTTTGGACATCTTGAAATAATTTTTTTTTATTATTTATGTGGCTAGTTGAGGTCTCTTTAAATCCAAATTATATGCATGAATCATTCCATGTAGTGTACATGGAGATTTTTCTTCCTATGTGATCAATTTTGGTATCAGGACGGGGTTCCATCAATCTTTCATTTCTCTTTGATTCCATAGTTTATCTAGTCATTGAACCTATTATTCCATCTATTTCTAGTCTCCCTTACACACCACAATGTTAAAATCCTTTAAACACATCATTGCATTATCATTCGTGTTCAGTGCAAATCCAATATCATGTGCATGTGTTAACTTTAAATACCCTGCATTGGATAAACCACATGTTCATAACTTTTTCTTACATTTTGTGTTTATAGCTACATGAGAAAACTACCCACGCCCTACTTCTATAGTCAATATTTGATAACAAATTTTGGCACATTGTTTTTATCGTTTTACAAAGCATTCCTTATAGTAGGACTTGATCTATCATCATTTATAGTTGTGTTTTCAAATTGTAGAGTGCAATGCGATGCGCAAGAGTCTAATTTCACTTCAAAGCACAAAACGTGGTGAGAAGTGATGCTTTCGTAACACGCTCATTGTTTGTATAAAACCCGGAATATAAAACAAATTGTCTTTAAAAAGTAAAAGCACAAATCCTAATTGACTAATTGTCTTGAAAAATAAAGCATAAATAAGTTAAGAGTATAAACTAAGTAGATTGTAAAACTTGTACTTTATGATATATTGTAAAACTTGGTAAAGTATAACAAGAGTAAAGCACATACCTAATTTGAAGATAAACTTTCGAGGGAGAACGCGTAAATTGAATTTAATGACAATTTTTAAAATAGAAGTAAAACTTGATAGAGTATAAAACTTGTGCTATATGATATATTATAAAACCTACTAGAGTATAAAAATAAGTAAAACACATCTAATTTGAAGATAAGCATTGAGGTTGAACCTGCAATTTAAAATTAATGATAATTCTCAAAATAAACTTAGAAGTATAAACAAATTAACATAATTCACTCTTCCTAAATAAATCCATAATAAACAGATAAATGCTAAAGCATAAAGTAGTAACAAACTGTAAAGTTTTATGAAGCAAAATAAAAAAATTCACTCATCATCCTCTCTTTCATCAGAATAATTTTTTTTTCTTTTAAGTAAAATTTCTTCATCATTGAGTTCTTCTATTGCTTCTTATGAATTAGTGTCACATTCTATTTCTTATGGGATATGAGTGGGCATAGGTTGGGATGAAGCAGATGCTGTAACTGTTGAAACCCCTTTTTGTTTTAGCTTAACCTTATTGACCATCTTCGATCAATTTTTTCAATTGTTTTTTCTATTTGTCTCCAAGTGAGTTCTTTATCTCTAAACTGGTGCTCATCAGTATCTTCAGGTTCTCTAATCAACCACTCGTAGCTTTTGTCAATCGAATTCAAACTAAGATTAATAATATATCTTAAATTCAATCTTTTCTTTAAAGTATGATTATATTTGATGAAATTTAAATCGTTTAAGAGCTTTTTGTATAATCAATTTCTTTTCTTTGTGTTGATCTAAAAAAAAAAACTTAATGAATGTATTACACCAATGAATAATAAATCATTTGAAGTGCAAACTATGGACTTTATAACTTATATACTTGTTTGAATATATTCTAGTGCCTCTGACAACCAAACACACTGCAAGCTACCATAAAATCTTGATTGCTATTCTTTGCAAAGTTGGTGTAGATGCACTATACATCTCTCATTATTCTGCTATATCAAAATTTATGCAGCACATTTTAGAACTAATGAACTAATTAATAAATCAAAATTATGATTCATACATGAGATTTTTTTATCTCTATTATGAATAGCATTTTAGGTAGAAAATAAGCTACCAGTGATTATAATTACATAGCTCTTGATTTATGACCATTCTTTCAATGAGATCTGCCACTAATCTACTCCCTCCATTAACTGTGCATCTGATCATATTTTTGATTTCTTTTTATAAAAGAATTCTTGATTAAAATAATATCTAGTTTGATATAATGGATGTCGAAGCTGACATCTCCATCTATCATCACAGAAGATTTACTTGTACTTCTTCTCATCTTCTCCAAATGTGGCTATAATTGTCTCTTTCAATTTGTCCATAGCATCATAAATATAGTTCATTTCTAGGCGCTTATCTCTATTTACTAACCTTAACATCACATTTGGGCTTGTCACCTTCAACATGTAAGAGATACCATTTTAAAACCTATTCTTGAAGACAATCTCTTTAGTTTTTTTCCTCTTATAATCAACAAGGAATCTGGATTTGTTCCAGTTATCAGAAACAAACATGTCTTAATTTCTCCTTTTGCTTATGTATGCTTGTTGGAGTTAGGAATAAAGTTGCAAAATAAGTAACATTTGATCTTATCAATTCTGCACTGCTTATATATTTTCTCAACATGTTTAAAACAAGCCCATGATTGTATATGCACTTAGCTAGCTGCAAAGTACTTTTGATGACATTTTTTACTTAAGCTATTTGACAATATCCTCTAACATCAAGTTAATACAATGAGTTGCACATACCGTCCAGTATATATGGGTCCTTTTTTCCATAAGCATTGGACCTAAATAAAGAAATGTAAAATTATAAATATTGCTTATCACTTAATCTTAATAAAAGTATGATCTAAAATACAAAATAACATGAATAACAAACATGCAAAGAACGAGCTTGAGCGATTATTTGTAACCACTTGAAGGATATTTTGTTGTTCAATCTTCTCAATTTGTATGTCTAGTAGTTCAAAGAGCTTAATTGTAGTCTTTGAATATTCAGATGCGTCAACCGATTCCAAGAATATCATCCTTGATGGTGAGTTAATCAAAAAATCAATTATTGATTGGTATCGATAATCAATCAAACTATTAGACATTAAAGTGCAGTTCTTCTCCTATCAAACTTTTTGGTGTTCTTCCACATCTTTTATAGTTTCTTACAGTTCCATTTCAAGCAAATAAACTCTCAACTCATGATATGATGGTGGTCGAAGACTAGGTCCATATTATGCAATTGCCTCCGCCATATAGTCAAAACTTTCTTATTAAACTACATCGAAAGGTATACTTGCTTCATAGTATCATTTTGTAATATATTGTATAGTTTTTTTCTCTAATTCTTTTATCTATATTCTCTTTGATAGCTATTTGTTTCAGCTGTTTTCTTTTTGCTATCTCTTTTTCAAGTTTTTTAAATAGGAATTGATCTATTGCACCTTTCATCTTAGAAGTACTAACACTTATTGATCCAGAACATGTTTCAATTGGTAATTCTTAGGAGATTGATTTAATGATTTCTCGGTAATTTCAATCACGTTCTCCTCATGTTCCATAATTAAATTATATTTTAGCTTCTTTACTCCTTGATAAGGCAACGGTTCCTCCCTTACTTTTGTAGGGATTTTTTTTTAAATATTTGATAATATTACTTATTCTAGAAGTATTACAAGGACCGATATGGTGTTCCTTTTCTCTAGATATCCTTATATTTGTCTCTTCACCATTATAAATACATATGTGGCCAAGAGTGCTTATTTCAGATTTTAATTTTGTATATTTTCAAGTTGGATCTTTTTTTTTGTATTTGATTCAGTCATATCTAAATAACGTATATAAATGAAGCATATTGGGTATGGAAAGTCAGTTAAACAAAAAATTGACAAAAATATTGTTGTTGCAAGGACTTAAAAATGAAAATGTAGATAATTAAATATTTAACATCCAAAATTCAACTTTTTATGAAACAAATGAACTAGAGTAAAAAAAGACATTGCAAAGAAGCCACTAGCAATTGAAAAAAAAAAAACCTCTTCTTAGGTTGTGAGGATCTTCCAATTAGAGGATGCAAAATGATAATTTGGAGAGATAACAAGTCCGGGCCGAACTATTTGTAAAAGTCCAACAAAATAATATAGAGCAATTAGTTAAGCAATAATCCCCATGGTTGCCCATGGCCACAGGAAGGTTAAAAATATTTTTGCAATAAGCCATCAACAATGAGCATAAAGTTGCTCTTCTGATATAAATACTCATCATAGTCTAGAATAAGACAAACAAAAAGAAATCAGCTTTCAAAGAAAACTTCATTAGATCGATATTTTAAAGTACAAACACATCAAAGTTCAAATGCATTAACAAAGCAAGCAGTATCAAATTACCAATTCAATCAGCTCTTAAATAGATACAAAACCCTTAATTCAAAGTTTAAACTTGTCAACAAGAAAAAAAGCATACCAACTCAATCAGTTCAATAACTTCAACTCCAAAAAAACCCGCAGACTGTAGTGTTGAGGGAGAGCAATAGCTTCAGCTCAAAGCTCCACTATGACTAGCAATGACATCACAAATGTCAAAAGGTTTAGCTCGAAGAAGCAATGGTAGCATGAATTTGTGGAGCTTAGGCTTGAAATAGCAATGGGGACACAAATGGGTGAAACTTCAGCTCGAGGCAACAACGACATCACAAATGGATAGAGTCTTCGTTCTAACTAGCAATGGCAACATGAATGGGTGGAGCTTCGGTTCCCAAATCCTTAGAGAGTGCGATTGTTGGCTTCAACTTGCTCAAACTCGTGCATGAGTATTGGAAGAGACGAGAGGCAGTGTGAATAAAGACGTGTGAGATGAAAGGCAAAGCGATTACAAACAAAAAAAATCTTAATTATTTATTTGCAAACTTACTCTCCGCCCCACCTTGTGCTACGACAGCACTCGAAAGCGTGTTTTTCTTGTGATGCACGTGCCTCACAAACAGTCGTTGCGTGACAGTGCAACAAACTTTGGTCTTCGTGCTTCACTTTGCTTCGCTTATAAAGCGCCCTTTTAAATATATTGATTTATGGTTATATGCCTTGCGTCTAGTGCGACAAGTGTCTTGCTTGTCACGCTCATGGTATTGCACAAACTTTAAATATGAGCTTTATTATCGTTCTATTTTCCTTGATTTTTAGCACATTCCATGGTGCTGTCGGTGATGCTCTTTTATGTTCTCATAGATCCAATTGATCTAAAGTTACTTTTTTTGTTTTCATTATTAATCTAGGAATAGTTGATTGTTGTTTTGATCTCATTGTTAATTCATCTGCAAGTACAATTAAGTTTATTATTGGTCACTTATCATTGACCTACATAATTACAAACAATGACATGAAATTCTTCTACCTATAAAAGACTAGAGGTTTAAGATATTTGGCACTTCAATGTGATGAGGTATAGTCTTTGTTGATGTATTATTGACAAGTTTTATAACTATGCACCAGCAATTGATTAGTTATATCCACTAAAAAAAATAATCTACCCTAGTCTTATAAGATGAGCTTTACATGCTAATGAATTGAGCATTCCACCCAAAAAAATTATTATTGTATGATTCTGATCAAGTTATTTTTTAAAGCACTAAACTTTATTTCATAGTTGTAGAAAAAATAAATATTTTGAAAAGTTGTAATAATATTTGTTTATAATCGATTCTAGGTAAAGTTTATTTGCATATATGCTAGATATCCTACTTGGTCCCACTTGAATGCTGTATTAATGCAAATTGCAATCATGTGCACACTTTAGAATCGGCTCAAAATAATTTTGATGAATATCATACCCAAAATAAGTAGTTTAAAGAATAGAACATCAATAGTTGGATTATAAATGACAAAAGAGCCACATATAAAAGAATTAGATGAAACACTTATACGCTTGAAACTCACATGGCCAACATGAAACAATAATAAAAAATTTTGTTCACACAAATAGGTGCCAATGGGGTGTTGCTAGTTTTCTAATTGCTATATCATAATTAGCCAATCAATCATATGAAATTTGAATTAATCTTAGAGTTATTATTAAATTATTTGAGTATTTATACTATCATACAAAACACACCTATCTCATTAAGCTAGATGGCCTACTCAAACTTATGACTATCATGTTTGTCACAACATACCTGATCATACTCATTCTCACCATATATAACTAGTATAGCACATTCTCTCTAGTGATTTTCATGATCTAATGTGATGGTCCTAGGTCAATGTTCTTACATTTGTTAGTCTCCATATCCGTTATATTTAGTTAGATTTAGAGCTTGAGATGTGTCGCACCTCAAACAACCCCTCTCTATTCCAGGCATAACAGAATGAGATGACTTGAGTAGATGCAGATTCCACTGACTTGTCTCAACATGTGTTAGTTCGGAGCAAGCAAATGAAATTTGAATCTCACCAAACCATCATGAGTAGACTCTTATATTTCGAACATTTCTAACTTCTAATTCATATAGAAATCACATATTTGGGAAACGAGTAAATTTACTTTCTAACATAAACACAGAGCTACTAAAAGAATCAAAATAAAATTCTTATACATATTCAAAAAGTTTTTATAGTCTTCCAAAACTATATAATTCAAAAAGTTTAGCTAGCTCTCACCCTCATCTTTCTTGCTTGAAATGTAAACATATAACATCATAAGTTAAAGCTTAGTGAGATAAGTAAAGTTAAATAATTTCAAGATGACTTTAAAAGCAATGTGCATGTGCAATTGAAACTTATTGAAACACAACTGTAAGTAAAATGTACTATAAGTGAATATGCTGTCAAGTATGCGAGTTGAACATTAATTTGTAAGGTTGTGGTATATAAACAATGTACAAGAGAAGTGATTATATATATACATCATGTGTTCAATGAATTTGAGTGTTGTCTTATGTCAAATCATTCTTTTCGGAATGTCATTTATAAATGCATAGATTTTGACTTTCATAACATAAGAATCGTCACTCAATCCGTTGGCCTAAAATTATATATAAGGTATTGCCAATATTATATTATTTATCAAACAACCCCCCTTGACACCAATTGTTTTGCCCAACCTCATTGTTAAGAGTCGGAAATTTTAAAATCCCCTGTCAAATGCTCATCTTGTCAAATTTTTTGTCTATTTGCGTAGGTTATTGTCAAACAGTCCACCTATAATATTTTAATGACATTTCTAGCTTATCATATGCATGTCATTTTATTTAGCAAGTAGGAGAACTTGCATGGAAACATTTTTAATATGCCTAGTTGTGCAATATGACATGAAAATATTTGACTGGCTTATGATCACAGTAAATCAATAAAACATAATTATAGGTCGTGCAATAAGCATTTGTACTTGTATTAAATATGACATGAGTATTTATGTGTCATGTATATAATATTTATTTAAGTGGTAATAAATAGTAGGAACAGTGGCATACATCAGTCCTATATAAATTGTATTTAAATTAGCAATTACTTATCTCACCTCAATAGTAGGACTAATATCACAACGTGCTCGACGACGCGAGTATACAACCTAACACATAATTCTCCAATCAAAATTATACAGGATATATACTTTGCATAAATTGATGAAATTACAGGTGTTGTACCTGAATTGCACTTTTTTTTATAATTCTTACTCACAGAATTGACCAGCTTAGTTAATCCACCGATCCTATTAAGCAAAATGGTTGGGAATATGTTATAATGAATTATATTTTAAGTTATGCTTTAATTATAAAATATACATGCATTATTTACTTAAACTATATTCAATTGTCATTTAATAAGCTTTGTTAATTGTATTTGAATTCTTTCCCTTCGTCCTTCCTCTGCCACAAATTTTAGGATGACTGTAGCTTAAGACTTAGACATAGAAGTTTTTGTAGGACGAGAATTGAATAGTATTAAATAAAGTGATTACAGTATGCTAGCAATACTACCTTACACGTCCTCCCTAACTCTTTATCTCTCACCCTCTAACTACAACACACCCAGAATACTTCATTTAAATCTCAAACACAGTAGCCATTATTAACTGTTAAAACAACCAACTAAAAGCAATAAATGCAAGCAATTAAGGGCAATAAACAGCGGTAAACAAAAGACTCCAATGCAGCCAACTAAAGTATTGAACAACCCCCCTTAGGACACTAAATAGCATAAAGCTGAGAAATAGTAATTAAGTAAATGTATTAAACAACAATTAATAAAGTTATCAAAGGAGGCAATTGGCAGTTGAGGGTTGCAGAATTTATGGAGGAAGAAAAGAGAATTTGTGGTCCCAAGAATCACCATTACAGCAACCAAGAAATGGCACAAACGATAGGTAACAAAGGTCCAAACAACAGCCAAGAAATGACACAAATGACAGCCAACAAGGGTCCAAATAAAATCCCTGAACAAGGGTCCAAACAACCACCACAAGGTCCAATCAAAGGCTTCGATAGCAGCCAACACTCCCAACTCCAAAATTTATGGTTCATACACCATCATTACAGCTCATATCACCCTATACAAACCCAAACAGTAGCTCATCTGCTGTCTACACACCTAGCCAAAAAAGAAGAGGGTCCTCAACAATACAAAATTTGTCCTAATAAAGCTCTCAACTAACACAACAGAAAGGAATTAAACAGAAAGAGAGAGAAGTAAAATCAGCAGCCAACAGAGATAAATTTTTTATCTCACGATCTGCTCAAGGAATCAAACACAATAGCAATTCAAGCAGTGCTACTCCCCTCCAGCCTTTGATTCACGCACTGTGATGCCCTTTTGGTTCCAAACGTAAATGAGAACAACGGTACAACAACAAAAAAAAGAAGGAACGGGTAACCTGAAGTGGAAATAGGGTAGAATTAAGAGTGGCTTTTTAAAATATTACTAGTTCTCTTAGTTCCTAATTTCCTATGGATCCCCACCATTGATTAACCCACTAAATCAATCCAACGTTGCATGTAAGGATAAGTGGAAATGTTTCGGTGCTATAGTGAATGCTATAGTAACACACTACATTGCCACTAATTAAGAACAACAATTCTAAATGAAAATTTAGGGAATTTAGTTAATGTATAAATTTAGTCCATGACTATTAATATAATGATATTTTATATAGACTTTTATAATCCAAAATGATCAAAATTAAGAGTAGGATTTTATAAAAATGCATATGCAAATTTTCTGGGTGTATGAAAATTAAGGTATACTTTAAAATATGTAAAATGTGAGAATTAAATTATCTCTTTTGAATTTTTGTGTATGTCAAGATGTACGAGTTCTATGATTAATACTAGAAGAATGTCTTACATGTCAAATTTGCCATGATGAAGTTGTTCTAGCTAGTTAAATGGTTTTTGATTGTTGTTATTTTTTATGTTGATTTGTAAGGACCTATTCCCATCTTTACGTAGGGGAGAAATTGGAGGAATTTTAGGGCAAAATCAATCATAAGTGATGTAATAAGGCTCTTTTAATTTAATACAAGATTATCATTTTGTCATTGATTATCCTAAACAATTCAAGGAGTTTCAAGGTATGAGATTTCTAAGAATGATCAATGATTTACTACCAAATTCATCAATGACCATCATTACATAAGGCTAGAAATGAGCACCTATACAATCTTATTAGTGTTAACGAAGCCTGCCACAAGACTTTTGAGTTAGAAAAACATCATTGGTTTCCATCACACAGTCCTTCATCTCATACTAGTTTAAATAAGTCTCAAGCAACTAACAATCAATCCTTATTACGACATAGCTGAATGGCTAAGGCTTGGTCTTCAAGCCTTATTCTACACTACAATGAGAGCTTGTCAGGTAGACCGATCACCACTTCGATGACCACTGCTTCAAGTAGCACTAGATGCCCTTAGATTAAGGTTTTGATGAATTGTGGGAATTTTGATTTCATTGATACAGAAGTTGTGATTAAGGATATGATAGATGATAAGCCTCCAATTAACAAGTATGTATCGGTTTCTGGACAAGTCTACTTAGTTATAGATTATGAGATGTATTTTCACATCCCAATCATTTTTGGAGATTGAAAACACTCTAATATATTCTTGATATATGCAATTGACAAGGGCAAGAGTAGTCATTGGTGATGGGAGTTCTGTGAATGTTATGTCTGAAGTAACCTTGCTTAAAGTGGATCTGATACCTAAGTCACATTCCTACTCCTTTCCATATGGCCTAGGTGAATTAGATATCCCTACAAGTTATTTGGAATTATTTTTTGGTTCCTATCCACTTGGGAAGTTATAAAGTTTTAGTGTGATGCTCCTTTTATGAATGTTGCGAATATCCTCTTAGGTTATCATTGGTTCTATTACATGAATGTTACCAGCTATAGATAGTGAATTTGATGGTGCTCTTAGTCATTTATTTCTTTCTAAAATTATAGTTTTTGCCTAAATAGCCACTTAATCTTGTTATCTCATATAAAGAGTACTTTTAGTCATGCTCTTTAAGGCTTGGCGGCAGCTTTTGTTTAACCAACTGAGAATCAACTTGTGCTATTAAGCTCGATCATATATTTTATGTTTTTTTTTCTTTCAATTATGACTTTTTAAGTCCACAAAATCATATCATATTCTGTCATAAGCCTCTCAAGCTTTTTAACATATCACATTCCACTTTTAATTTGATATTTTGTGGTTAAAAGGTACTTTAAAAGAATATACTTATGTTATTTTTTTTTTGTCAAATGTAAGATTTTCCCTCAAATTTGTGAGGATCATATACTTATGGTTATAAATTTTCAGATATGAATGGAAGATATCATTTGTCATACTTAATGGGATACACAAATGGCTGTTATATTTTATTGATGGATTTATGCATCTATTATCTTTATGAGATTGATAAATCTAGTCTAAGTTCTTGGTGTATTAATTGGTACCATATTCATTTATAATTTGACGGAAGATTGAGCCACTTAATCATTCATGTTAAATATTGCTTAGGAAATGACTAGAATTTTATATATAAGGGAAGTTAATGGATAGTAAGTGGGATTGATTTGATAAGGTTTTGTCATCTATAAAGAAGCTAATCAATTAAGTTGGCGGTGGGATATTATGAGAAAGTTATGATTGATATCAACTGATGAAACTAAGAAGAGAAGAATGCCTTTAGAACATCTTAAACTATCAATTTATCATTGGAATAAAATAAGAAGAAAAATCATTGATGTATGGTTATTGTTATGCTCTTGTATCATATTCAATATAGGATAGTATCATAAAGAGTTTTAAGATTACTTATTGCAGAGAAAAATATGCATACGAAAATGTTGAGGTAAATAGGAGAAGGGAAATAATTAAATAGAGGAAGTACAACATAAAGATATAATTGAATAATGAGACTTGAATTTGTGACACCTCGCTACAATCTCTTATAACCAATCAAAGTAAGTCATAACATAGATGGGTAAATCTAGCTGATTGAATATTTTTCAAATATCTATTATGAAATTTCTTTGCTACAAAATAAAGTAGGAAACACATTCAATGGTCTAAATTCACTCAAACAATCCAAAAAAATATTTTTATAAGAATAATCTACCAAAATCAATCATCATTCCTCACAAATGGAAGCAATTTAAACAAACGACAGAGCATATATAACATCAATTATGTAGCAATAAACTTAAATTCATTAAGACTTAACTCAAAGCTTTTTTACAATGACCTTCATTGCAAACACTTCCAATAAGTGGCAAAAGTCTACTCCTTAACCTTTCATTCTTTTTCCCTAGTAAAGCAATTATATTCATCTAATAAGTCATAATACTTAACAAGATAAATAAGTCTAATATAAAATTCAAATAACAAAGAACATAAATTAATATACACATAATCAGAAAATTAGTAGAAAAGAACGGTATATATATGATTAACATGATTGTACAACTTGTAGTTTTAAACTTTATTTTGTAACAATTTAGAAGAAAACATAGTTTGTACACTTGTAAAACTTATATATCATAGATTTAGCTTTGAAACGTATCACGTATAGTTGTCAAGATAATTGACTAACATAAACTAGTTCAAAAGCTATTTAAGGACATTTTCATCTCTATAGGGGACCTTTTTGTCGCATTTCATATCATTTGAAGATTCTTTTGTTTCACTAAGGTCCCTTTTGCCTCAAACCTGCACAGGTAACACCATATAATATTGCAAACCTGATTCTTATCACATAATATTTTTCAGCTATGCATATTTTGATACCTGTAATAATCATTAAGTATTAAATGCGTAATACACATTTGGAAAGCTAACATATATGAAATAAAAAATAATGTTATAAACATGCTTGAATAAGTGAATATCCCAAGAAATAGTACATAATCTAATGTATAAATTGAAATGTTGTAATAACATTAGTTGTGTTTGTACTTTGCATATAACTTAAAGTCTACAATACTCACAATTAACAATATGAAGAGTTAACAATGTTTTACATTTTATGTTGTATATAAATAATAGTGCATGAAATAAAAACTTGTTTTCTGTATTAGAATTATAAATCTTACCTAACTGAAAATTTTTCTTCGTGAAATGGGCTATCCGAAACTTTTTTCTTATATAAACTATATCGTTGTGACTTTTCCTAAAAATCAATTCTTCTGGCTTTTGCTTCCTAATGCAATGAAATCAAGAGCGACTAAATAAAATTTTAAATTTAATATTCACCCATTAGTTTAATTACTTACTAATTTGTTATCAATTTACTAGGATAACTTGAATTAGTACATTTTAATAATCATTTGAAAGTTACCTGACAAATTAGCAGTCATCACACGTCCTTCCCTCACCTCGCCCAACAAAACTTTATTTCAACGCCTGGTTCCTGCTTAGACATGAAATTAATTCAATGATAATATTATTATTACATTTGAATTTAATTGAAATTCAATTTTTTTAAAATTTATGCTATTAATATTAATCATTAATTAATTCACATTAATTTACTTAACCAAATTAAATTAGCTAATTGAAAAATCATTTTCGATCATAATTTAATTATAAAAGTATATATATTTTGATTTTAATTATTAACAAGGTGAAAATTTTATTAAAACACTTGATTAATTATCTTAAACATATTTAATTCATTATTTTATATTTTAACTATATAATTATCACTTTATATATAATATATTATTTTGCGGGTTAAGAAAAATCCTAATTTCAAGTCATAATGTTAATTATGGGTTTAAGATCAAATTGGTCTCTCAACTATTTATGAAGAACCAATTTAGTCCCAGACTAAACAGGAGGACTAATTTGATTCTTTTACTATTTGATTAGGGACCAAGTTGGTCATTTTGTTTGGAATTTAATAGAAAGTTGTAGAGAAATAATAAATACTACTGAGCATTTTCGGAATAACAAAAAAATAAAAATAAAATAGATAACTAATAAACTCTACCCTCTTCTCATTTTTATTCACATCATCATGGAATTACCAATTTCCCCTAATCAATAAATCGACCAAATTCCTGTTATTGAGACTAAATTGGTCCTTCATAAATAGTTGAGGGACCAATTTGGTCTTATTAATTATTTTAAATTATACAACCTCATAAATCTAATTTATCCATACTTTATATATAATATTAATATATAATTGTATAAAAATTACCATTAACAAAATATAAATCTGAAAATAATTAAGCTAAGTACTTCTAATTAATAAATTTATTAAATTAAAATTTATATATATCAATTAATAATATCTATTGTAGTACCATCCTTGTTTACTTGTTCTCACCCTCTCCACCGATTCAGACTCGTAGTCATGAAGCCTCGAGCCAACCTCTCTAGACATCGATTCTTGAAGTCGAAGTCTCCTATGCTCACATCCGAGCACTTTCAACCCTTGGTGACGAGCAAAGCAACCCTAGCTCATCATCGACCCTCTTCGGCCTCAATGCCGACATGCACAAGACCTCGTCTCTCATATCTCTCTCGTGCAACAGATGAACATAGATGATGAATGAGAGAATGCAAAGGAATTAAGGGGAAAGTTGGATTAAATATTTAATAATGCGATTTAATCTCCCTTAGCCTTTGCATGCCGACCTAAGTGCACTTTTATAGGATTGCTACATTGTTGAGCCAAACCAAGGTTTAAGGGGAAAATTAATTTATTTCTTTTAGCTTAATTAAATTAGAATTACAATTTAATTTTTACTAAGTTTAATGGTAGGTTAAATTTTATCTAAAAATTTTGTGGTATACAAAATTGTTTGTTTTATTTCGAGCTTTACACTTTTCATGCTAGGTAGATCTACTATGGATGTCGTACATTTGTTAAGAGGTTTGATGGAGAGGTATAGAGAAACTAAGGAGGATCTACATATGATATTTATTGATTTAGAGAAAACTTATGATAAAGTTTCAAGAGATGTTCTTTAGAGAGTTCTAGAAAAGAAAGGAGTTAATTTTGGTTATATTCAAGTCATTAAGGATATGTATATTAGACTTGTTACTTGTGTGCAAACATAAGGAGGATTGACAAAATATTTTCCTGTTTTAGTTGGATTACATCAAGGATCAGCTTTAAGCCCTTATCTTTTTGGTTTAGTTATGGATGTTCTTACTAGGCATTTACAGGAAGATGTACTTTGGTGTATGCTTTTTGCTGATGACATTCTTCTTGTTGATAAGACTAGAGAGGGAGTCTAAGAGGAACTTGAATTATGGAGGTCAACCTTAGAGTCTAAAAGTTTTCGTTTAAGTAGATCTAATATTGAATATATGGACTGTAATTTTAGTTGTAGAAGTTTTAATAGTAGTGTTGTGAGATTGGGTGAACAAGTCTTTAAAAAAAGTGAGCGATTTAGATATCTAGGCTCTATTGCTCAAAATGATGGTAAAATAGATGGAGATGTTATTAGTAAATTCAAGTTGGATGGTTGAAGTGGAGGAATGCATCTGTCCTGTTGTGTGATATAAAAGTACCGCTTAAATTTAAGGAAAAATTTTATAAGATGGTGGTAAGATCACAATGATTTAAAAGTAATGTTGGCCAAAAAAAGAGAAGCATAAGACTAAGTTAAGTGTTGCAGAGATGAGGATGCTCAGGTGGATGAGTGGCTTTACTCTTAGAGATAAAATACAAAATGAGTATGTTCGGGAAAAAGTTGGAGTAGTTCCACTCGCAGATAAGATTAGAGAGAGTCGCCTTAGATGGTTTGGCCACATAAAGTGTCGGTCGTCTGATGACCTGGATAGGAGAGTAGATGCATTAGATTTTTCTTATGTTAAGAAAGGAAGAGGTAGATCTAAAAAGATTTGGTTAAGATGTATAAAAATTGACCTTATTATACTTGAATTAAATGAGTATTTGACACATAGTAGGACATAATGGAGACGAAGGATTCATGTAGCCGACCCCATTTAGTGGGATGAAGGCTTGTTGTTGTTGTTGTTGTTATACTTCGAGCTTTACACTTAGAATCAAAGGCCTTACATCCTTGGTGATAGAATTATTTTTTATCATAAATCACCTAGTTACATTATGACCTTAAAGAACTCATTATTTAGAACAAATCCTCAAGATAAAAAGGCTTAATAGAAAATATTTTAAGCGATCATGATAACAAAATCATGAACAAATTTAATTGAACTAAGCTGATGAGGTACAATGCTGCACACATATTTTGTTAAGGCACTTGAGTTTTTGTAAACCCTAATTACCTTAAGTTGTAATATTTCTTTTTTCGTAAATATTTACCACCATGATTTTGAATGATATTAGAATGTGGACTCTATTGAAATTTTCACATATAAAAAATTATTTTATTTTATCTTGCTAATGAGTTTTCTTGTTTCCTAGTTTCAAATAAAGCATCATTGTATTTGATTCTTTTTTATATTACTTGCGCTTTGCAGGTGGTAACTGAAGATGAAAAGAGATCATTGACCAAAGTTAAAAGATCTTCTCAAATTTTGATGCAACAAAAACTAGGAAAGTCTGCTAAATTGCAGGACCGTCATTTTACTGCTAGTGATTTGGGAAGAGTGATGGTAGATCCAAATGAGGCAGTTGTGGCCAATTCATTACGAAATGAAGTAATTTTCCCCACAAAGAGTAGGAACCGACGTAAGATGGTTTTGCAGAAAGCATTAGTAGGGAAGGAGCCAAAATACAGTGAGAGTGTTGTAGAAGAACATCCTGATAGATACCCATTCAACAACAGAACATATACACTAAAGGTCATTTGTGTTACTTCTCTCTCTGATGAAGTTTCATTATAAGCTCTTCTTATATCGAGTCTGTTTATAAATGCAGGAAACACTTTCTCACTGCTTATCATCTCAACTATTGCGTAGATGGTGTAAGTTTGAATGGTTCTACAGTGCTATTGATTATCCATGGTTTGTCAAAAGTGAGTTTGTTGAGTACTTAAATCATGTCGGACTTGGTCACATACCCAGGCTTACACGTGTTGAGTGGGGGGTTATAAGAAGGCATGCTTCTTAATCATTTTTTTGCTTGCATTTTTGTAATGTTTTATTGCAACCATTAATTATGTATATTTGTTGCAGTTCTCTTGGCAAGCCACGCCGATTGTCCGGCCGGTTTTTGCAACAGGAACGGGCGAAGTTAGAACACTATCGGGAATCAGTTAGGTCTCATTATGCTGAGCTTCGTACTGGTGTCAAGGAAGGATTACCAACAGATTTGGCTCGCCCTCTTTCAGTTGGACAGCGAGTTATTGCTTGCCACCCAAGAATGAGAGAAGTTCATGATGGGAGCATCTTAACTGTGGATCGTAACCGTTGCAGGGTTCAATTTGATAGGCCTGAATTGGGAGTTGAATTTGTAATGGTGAGAAATGTATTTTCCTTGTAATAAATGCTATTTTCTTTTGAATCTCCATTTTTATTAAATTTTCTTTTAAAAATACTTTTATTTTTATAAGGTTTACACGTGGAATATTTAGATTATTGGTTCCTTTTCAAATGACACTTTTAATTCAGCATACTAATAATTTGATATGTTAAGTTACTCCAATGGAAGCATGACAAATCAAAACCAAATTTTATTTTTATTGGTTTTAATGCATATAAAGTCAGATAAATGCATTGTTTATCTTTTGAAATTCTAATTCATTTGCATGCAAGCTTAAGCGGGCTGCCCTACCTATAGGATAAAGTAGTAAGTTCAACTTTCGATGTCGATCCTCCATGAAATAAGGCTAGAGTTGACGGAGCTTGCATTTCAAAACTCTCTAAAAGTTTAAAAGTTTCAACAAGAAATTTCACATGCTACCCTGTTTATTGGGTAGGGTTGTTAGCCCCACTTTTCTAATTTCAATCCTCTCTCCAATGACTAAAGTTGACAAGACTTGTGCCTTTTGACAAATATCTACCAACAAGTTCAAACGAATTGCGATTTAATAATGATTCTAATTTCTATTATTAATCAAATCCATCAAGCTAAGCATCATTGTGCATTGAGAATCAAATTTTCAAAAAATAAAATAAAAAAAAATAAATAAAATAAAATAAATTACTGTGTTACATTTGTATATGACCTTCAAGTCTTTTAACAATGGAAATTCATTTAAAATGCAAACTCTTAAGGCCAATATAGCAGATTGCAAGTTCTAATTTTCACATGTAATCGTCTATAGTGGAGTAGATAAAGACATCAAGGTTTAAAGCAATAGGGTTCATTCAAGCACTACACCCTTATGATAATCATAGTTATTACACATTATAATTGAAACAATTCATTGTTAAAATCAAGCTCTCAACCAATAAGACAAATATTATAAGCAATCTTTTTTTTTTTATGATAGCCATATTGATAGAATCTTAAATGGAGGGGATTATACTATCAAAAATGTACTTAAATTTCTAAGAAAGTTATTTTGAGTTCAAATCCTAAAAAATAAAAAAAAAAGCTACAACATTAAAAAATGTTGAAGCAATAACTGATCACACCAAGCATAAGATAAATCAACCTTTCAACTCATTCATCCTCCTATTAGCTTGTTCAGGATTGATGAACTTAATTTTAATTAAAGATCACAAAAATTCAATATCATGTTAAGTGTATCCATATGATCACTCTAAAAAATCTCACACCATTATGGACATGCCACATGCCTTTAACTAAGTGATTTCTTGTTAAATAGCACCACTATAATGTGATTAAGGCCAAAGCTAAAATGTTCCTCATTGGCTTAGTCTATGTTGTGAACTATAAGGTGCTTTTGATAGGGCATGAATTTCTTTGTTAGTCACGATCGTCATTGTTGTTAACTAGGAATCTTTGATCAAGTTAGATCAACGACCTGTACTATCATTTCCTCACCATTCACTCTAAGTTAATGACATAATTCTTTTTTTAAATCGAAAGTTCTCTTGTGATTGAGAGGAGTAATTTATTGGGGCTTGTGCTTATAAGAAATCTTTAATTAGTTCATAAAGTATTTGTAAAATGAGCATGAAATCTTTCTGTAGTATCTTATCTATTATTCAATTTATTTTTTTGAAAATTTTCCCCTATTTTAAAGTTCACATGAGTAAAAGTAGGTTTGGTGAGTTTTATGCTAGCACTAAGTTATTTGTGGTATTGTTTTTTGTGGAGATCTTGCAAAATATTATATAACAATCATAAATTTCTATTGCAGTTGACAAGCTACCAATATGAAGAAATTAAATGCAAAAAAAAAGTGCATCTCACCCACAAGTAGAGATTTAATCATCCCTAGTTGATGCCTATTGATGGAGAAGATGATCCCTTGGTTGTTTTTGTCATTGTCCTCTTTTTATTTGTGCCTTATGCATTCTTTGTTTTTTTGATAGAGAGCACTCATGGAGCCTTTTCTTTGATATCAATGTAATATGGATAATGGTTGGGAGGATCTTGGATGTAGGAAGGCACTCTCTTACTTGTGGTGACATATGAAGGTAAGGTGAAAGACTTTGAAGTTATTGGAGGCAGTTAGGATTTGGTTTCATGTAGTTTATGGGGTGGCTATGAGCTATGGCATGGGAGGGATTATTTTTGTGAGGTTGTATGGAGGTGTGGGATTGTGTAAGGCTTTATGTGGAGATGGTTGAGAGGAAATCAGCAAGTTTTGTGGTTTAGTTTGATGTGAAGAGAGTATTGAGATCTAAAGTGGAGTTTAGGGTGCCTAGAGGTTTGATGATTGAGGCAAACTAGATTAGTAGAATTAGCGTTGAGGAATTTAGGCACCTTAGCCATTGAACAAAATGACTGCAAACTACATGGTAAACGGTATAATGCAATGTTTTGATAAAGTGGAAACACATGTTATGATTTTATTTAGCTCATGCTGGTTATGTTTTTCTGTAAGTTTCAGATTGGAGGTTTTCATTGTCATTTGTTTTTTTTAATGCTCTAACATGCCAATTGGCATTTCTGATTCATATCAGTCTCATACACCTGGTAAATGTCTCCTAACTGGTAGTTCTCCTGGTCTTTGGATACGAGATGAACAGTTCTGTGAACTCTTCAAGTAGTCAACTATTGTTACTACAAATGCTACACACTTCACTGAATTTGCTATTTTATATATATATATTGTCCTTAGCCTGATTTAGATTTTGGTCTTAGGAAAATTGAAACTACAAGATATATCTGCATTGTAAATATCCTATTACACAGTGAATAATTTGCTTTTCCTTTTTAGGATGTTGACTGCATGCCATTGAATCCAGTGGAAAACATTCCTGAAGCCCTGCGGAGACAGAATCTTGTAATCAACAAATTCTGTAGTGGCTTTTCAGATTTAAGGTTGGATGAACAAAAGGATTTTAAGACAAGAGACAGCATTACATTTGCTTCTACAGAGAGCTTGGAGGGTGCAGATGGAGCTTCTCATGTTGCCTCTTATAGTTATCCCATGAATACATTAATGAATCAGGCGAAGGTTATATTTAATATTTGCAGCCGCATGGATGATTTACTTCTCTGAATATTAGTTTTAACAGAAATTACTTCTGACAGGGGGACACACTTGATGCTATTGTACAGGCTAAAGCTGCTGTAAATGAAGTTGCTGTTGCTGCACAGCAGGCTATGTATGGTCAACCTTTTACCTTGGCTCAGATACAAGCTAGGGAAGCTGATATTAGAGCGCTTGCAGATTTGTCACGCACTCTTGATAAGAAGGTAATTATAATCTTCACTACGTTAAATGTTTATATGTGTAGATATGAAACCTCAGTTGCTTGAATGATCAATTATTTATTTCTTCAAATTCCAGGTCTTTCTCCTAAAAAAGTTATTCAGCGAGTAAACATACTACTGCTCTCTCATTTTTTTTATTGTGTTAAGATGGTGTCTTTTTTAAACCACACAAATTAATGCCTGCCACTCAAACTTATAGTGTTCTTAGGAACATGGACTTTAAGGGCCTATCCTTGAAATATTGCATTTGCATTAAAAAAAATAAGGGTGTACAATGAGTAAAGACTTATCTTTAAGGGCATACAATGTTGGCTAAATCCTTCTTGAGGATCTGAACAAATGAAAGCCTATGGTCCCTGTCAAATTATCACCCTCAAAACAAACAAAAGAAGGAGAACTGATGTTTACATGTACATTTTTCCACAGAAAAGTATGATATAAGCCTGTGCACATAACTTAAGGGCCTAACAGGTAAATGAAATGTTACCTATGTGGGGTCTTGCCTGAGGGCTTGAGCAAAAGCTGCAAAATGGACATAAATATATTTATAATGAAGATTAGTAGCTTAAATGTTTTGACATGACATTGCTATTTTTTGTTTTAACGAATCCACAATTTCTCCATATTCATTTGCAATGTCCCAATAACTTGAATTTTATGAATGCATCTGGTTGCTTGTCTTGACTGTTGCAAGGACGCACATTATTGCATATTTTATATCTTGGTGCATCCTCGATTGTAGGTTGAGGTAGAGGATACGTGAACTAGGAACTATATGAAGCACCTATGAACTATTTATTATTGACTTTGTCTTGCAGATATTTGATTTCCTTATGGTCTTCTTGCCTTCATGCCTCTTCTCCACCATTAAGATTTTTTTTGATTTTATAGGAGGCGTTACTGAAAGAACTGAGGCAAATGAATGAAGAAGTCTCTTCAAAGCAAAAGAATGGTGATCATATCAAAGATTTGGAAAACTTTAGAAAGCAATATGCTATGGTTCTTTTACAACTTAGGGATGTCAACGATCAGGTATGCTATTCTGCGTAGTTGATCATTTCTTTTTCTTGGGGTCTTTCTATCTGATTTGTTTTTCTGTGGGCCCACTCTAAAATTGGTTTTCAAGATGCACTCATGATATTGTCCTTTCAGGTCGCCTCTGCTTTGCTCTTTCTAAGGCAGCGTAACACCTATGAAAGAAATTATACTCTTTCATGGAACAAGTCAAATGAAACCTCTGCACAGCAGGGCTCCTTTAATCCCTCTTCTGTCATTACAAATGATTCAGGATCTAATGTTATCGAAGTCATTCAGAGTTCAAGGCAAAAGGCAAAGACAATAGTTGATGTTGCTGTCCAGGTATAGAAGATGCTGATGCTCACTGAGCTTAATATGAATATTTAACTAATTTTTTTTGTTTTTTTTAAAATGTACTACAGGTAATGCATACCCTTAAAGATGGAGAAGATGCTTTTGTTAGAATTGGGGAGGCTTTAGAGCTTGATAGTAGTAGAAATCTTGGCTCCACTTCTGCTATAGCAGCATTTAGAAATACTTTTACTGATGCAGCACCTGACAATGCGCCATATGAGGATCAAGTTTCATCCAAGTTAGAGGCAGCCACCGTTCAAGCTCCCAGCCCAAAGCTCCAATCTTTAACTAATGGAATTGAAGTCCACTGTCCATCAGAGCTAATTTCATCCTGTGTGGCTACGTTGTTCATGATACAGGTGAGTTGATGATTCTATGATTAAATGCTTGAATATCCATGCTATTTTCCATTAAAGGTATGACCATCATTCTTATTGGTAGGTTTGACAAAAAGAGCATTTCAGTAATGCATAAATTACAGAAATAACTAAGTTTATGAAGTTTGTGGTTAGATTGTAATTAAAGAAGGGTTAGTCATTAAAAATAATGTGCCTAAAATGACAATGCAATTAAATTGGTATGATTATTGAAGCATTGAAAACTTATGATTTGTGGTATTTTTGGTTTAATTTTAGGCTACACTGCATGAACCCCAGAATGGGTAAATTAACTATTCATGCTAAAATGGACCTTAGATCAGATTCCAATTTCAAAAATTCAGTAATCGAGCAGAAGTAGAAACACATGTTCTAAAATGTTAAATAGATAGAGGGAATCTATTAAGCAAGCGGACATTCAAATTTGAGATGTTAAGCAGGATGAATCAACGAAAGATTTAATGTTAAACCAAGTGTTGTCCTATTATATCTTGTTTGCATTATTTTCGTATCAAAATTGTCATCCACAACCAATAACCTGCACAAAACTAGACACCACTTGGATCAACAGAAACAATCTACCTAGACAACAGATAAAATAGGAGCAGCTGAACCATCAACAGCATCAATAGGAGAAGAACATTCCAATGAACAATATAACCACAACCAGTGGTAAAACCTAGAATTACCCTAAATCTGAACCAATTCACCATGTTTTCTCTTGGCTCCTTTTTATTTATTTATTTTTTAGATTGCTTAAAGTAGTTGCGGTTATTGCTAAGCTAATTAGGCCATTAGTGGCTAGGCTCGTAATCAAAATGAACATTGCTATCTTCTTGGCAAAAGAAATTTAAATTGCTTCTATTACTCGTAGTGGGTGGTAGAAGATAGAATTTGAAGGCATTCTTCAATATTAGTTTTTTTGCAAAAAATTTTTCCACTACTTATTAGGATCCTCAAAGACATACTCAAAATTATGAAAATTTTCTAGCAATTAATAGTGAGGAGCATTCAATTGATAAAATTAACATTCTAACATAATGGTTATAGTTCCAACTAATTCTAGTCTGATTTGTATATAAAATTTTTAATTAGCATTAGATCTAGTCTTGAATTTTGTGTCTTTCATGGATGTTAGCCTAATGGCGGTCATTAAAATCTCACATGCACATAACACCATTGATCAAGATTCGTTAGAGGTATTTGTCCTTGAATCATCCAGTTGTTGAGAATTTTAGAAATTCAGATTCTATGTTTGTTGGCTTATGTTAATATTTCGCTTAAAACATAACTATTAAACACAATGTTTGAAGTCCTTTATTACAAGAGTGATAGAAATGAAATTAAATATATTGTCACTCTTTAAAATTCACTATGTTTAAAAGTAATATGCTTCAAATGAGGCCCATAGTGTTCCTATTTCTAGGCAGATGACCATAGCTTCATTGCTCACTAGTTTGGATATACTTTGGTTTTTAACTTTTTCATCTAGCAAATTTTATTGGTTGCTTGGTGGTTTTATTTTTTCATTTATTGTTAATAAGTTTTTTGGCTTTACACAAAAAAGTCACAAGGGAATATGCCTAGCTAACAATATGAACTGAAATCTGGGAGAATGCATCATCAAATAAATGAAGACAGATAATGGGAAAATCACACTACAATGGTATATATCATACCTCGCGACAATATTCTATAACCCATTGAAGCAGAACGTAATAGAGAGGATAGATTTAGCTAACTGAATTTTTCTCAAAATCTATTATGAAAATTTTATTTATCTCAGAATAGCGGATGAGATCTATTCAGTCGTCTAAATTCCCCCAAATAGTATACAAGAATATTTCTAAAAAAAATCTACTAATATTTATAGCAAGCGTAAGTAATTCAATTGAAATTTTAATATTAAACTACCGAGCATCTAAAACATCTAATAGTGAAACAATACTTTAAAATTTATTGTACTCACCTCAAAACTTATTTACACAGTTTTTCCTGCAAAGCTTCCAAAAATAGGCAAAACTTACTCCTCCATCATATCCTTCACCTTCCCTGAAAAATAGTTATTTTTAACTAATAAATTTAATACAAAATTGAAATATTGAAGAATAAAATATTAATATGCATGCTAATCTAAACAAGTGAAATAGAGATTGTATACATTATCAATTTAATTTATACAGTGATAGTTTAACTTACTTTATAACATTCTTTGTAGAAAACATAATTTGTACAATTTCAGGTATAGTTTTAAAATGTGTCATGTATAGTTATCAAGGTTATTGGCTAATATAACTTCGCTTAAAAGCTACGTTGAGAACATTTTGTTTCGTTAGGAGACTATTTTGTTTCATTTCATATCATTTGAGGACCTTTTTGCTTGTGGTGGAGATTTTTTTGGTTCATTGGGAACCTTTTGCCCTAAAACTTGTGTAGGTAAAATCATAATATTTTACTAATCCTGATTTCTATCACATGACATTTTTCAGCTAAACCTGTTTACATGTCTAAAATGTTCTTTAATAGTTACATAATATAGTATGCGAAATGACCAAAATTGAATCAGGACAGTATACTAAATGTTAAAATATAACAAGGAGTAAGATGTAATTAATTGTTTACTTGAATTACATATAAGGATAAAAATTATGCATATAATTTATTTAAAAAAATCATAACAGACACTATTTACAAATTGAAGAATTTGCAGTGTTAATAGTCAATAATGTACACAAACAATCATGTATGGAGAAAAAAATTTATTTTTTCTATTAAAATTGTAAATCTTACCTAAGTGGAGAATGCCCCTTGTCCAACAGGTTGCTCGAAATTTCTTTCATACATAAACAGTATCAATTGGAATTCTCCTCATGAATGCACTTACTATAAGCTCAACAATAATCCCGACCCTCCTAATACTACAAAATTAGACGGCCAAGTTAAACACTTAATAAATTACCATAAATTTGTTAAAGAAATTCAAATTATCATATTTTATTGATTATCAAAAATTACCTAATAAATTGGCAGTTGTCACACACTGCTTTTTCCCAAAACTTTATTTCCTATGCTTTATTCTAGCTAAATTATAAAATAACAAGATTAGAATTAAATAAAATTCTAAATTTTAATTATCAATTTAATTATTTTTTATCAACTTATTAAATCCTTCCTAATTCATATGAAATATTATAATAATACTATATGAATTTATTGTCCAAATTATTTATTCCACTATTTTCAATATATTTACTTTTACATTTATTGATTTATTACTTTAATTTCACGTATATAAACCCATATCTTACTTACTCTTTTGGCCAAAACCCCTTCCACTGCTATGCGAGTTGCAGCCTAGCCATGAGCCTGACTCCCAGCCCTCGGGTCAAAGCTGTCGTGCGAGAACCGCCTCCCTATGGCCTTGACACCTAACAACGCGGCCTCCTACACTTGTGTTTGAGCCCTCTCCAACGCTTGACAGTTGACAGCGAACGACGCCGCCCGTGCAACCAGAGTAAGCCACAAGCCCAAACTTTTCCTCCCAACCTTATCTCACTCGGCACTCCCTTCCCAAATTCGGGAATGTCTCGATAGAGTGTGGAAAATACGAGACGTAGGCAGAGAAGGAGTTTTAATACCTTAAAAATTAGTTTATTAATTCCCTAGCCAATGCATGCCGACATTAGTGCGGCCATTAACGCATTGCTACAAGAAAATGATGGGGATTAATCAGTTAATTAAGGCTTTTTTAAAATTCAATATTACTATTTAATTTAAATATATATGTATAAATATAAATATATGTTTATATTTATACTTATAATTTAATTAAATTATTTAACTTAATCACTTCTTAATTATAATTTAAAATTATAAGCATGATTAAATATTGAGGATATACTATTTTACCTTTTTTTGTGGTATTACAGCATAGACCACTGACGATAAGGTCTTGCATATTATGGTTGATGCTAATTCTAGCCCTTACTAGTAATGCATAAAGAAAGCTCTGATTAGATAGCAGCGGTATTCATAAGCTTATGAAGGAAGAACTGATTAGAGCATAAAGGTGTAGTCTCAATATGATTCACAGTAGATTGAACGAAATTCCCATTAAAATTAATTCTATGTTTGAAAAGGCAACGAGGCATCCCATCTGAAAAAATTATAAATCTAAAGAAAAGGTTAGTAAGATCTTGTAGGCTTGAAAGTTGCATGGGGCATAGATAATGGTGAGGGACTCTTTGGCATAATATATCGATAATATTAAGTTTATTGGAGAAGGCCATCCAAGCATAGATACTCAAGTGGACTTTAGCACCTTCAAATTAGGTGAAGTGTTGGTAACTAGAGCTAGTATTTACACGAGAACAAGGTCGTGAAACTACCCCCATACCAACTTGTCAGGACCACCTAGGTAGGTGGAAAGGTTTGACAATCTCTTGGCCAAATTAAGGTGCAAGAAAGAGAGAGCTCTACAAGTAGACTAAGTTTCATTATAAATCGAAGTGGAACCGTTGGATTTGATATGAAAAACAAATCTTATGTACAATAGGGCCATAGAGATCTCAAAGGCTGTAACCATCAACCCAAATGTGAAAGGATTGATTCTTACTTACAAGAAGAGGCCAAACTTTATATTAGATTTTCATGAATCTAAAAGCTGTTGAGATTTAGTGTTGTAAGGCATATTGAATGAGATATTTGACCTTCCAATCAACAAACAATCTTTAGCAATGATGTGCCAGTGAAGTTTTGTTACTGTGTTTTGATAAGAAGAGGTTAGGTATACTCAAGTACTAAGTTCTAGGGTAAATAAACTATACTAACATCATAAAAATTTAAGTTCATTTTTCTCTTAATAGAGTTTTTGATAATAATCCAAAAATATCAAAATAAGATGATAAAAAGTCATAGGTACTAAATCATAAGCATAATGTTTGAGATATATTAGTAATCCTAAATAAGGAGTATAAAATAAATAAGTTTCTCCATATCTCAATTAGAAAGTATATTCAACATTCATCATTTAGATGGTTTTCATTAGAATTATCATTATAGTTGATTGTTTTACTACCTCCCTTATGCACATTTACATCAACAACCTCCTAATCTTTCTCATTCTCTTCATTCTTAATTATCTACCTCTTCCCCATTAAATAAAATTCCATAAGATTAATATTTAAAAAAATGATTATGTTGATGGTTCTAAATTCTAATAAATAAAAATTTATACTAACTTCTCCTATTGCTTTTTTGATGACTTGTGTTATTCTTATTCTTTCCTCCATCAAAGAAGTCAAGATTCATTGGTTATGTTTTTTAATGATATAGGTATAGTTATATATTATAATGCAAATTAAGCATTAGGCTTTTAAATTAGAAATGCCGAACACATCCTTGCATTTGGAATTGAGGTGCGGGCCTTATTAAAGGCACCTCAAATAATTACAAGACTTTAAAGCAATTTTGTGTATCGTCACACCGGATGACCTCCCTACCCTTTATGCTTGAATCGAGAATAGCAGTGGACGACTTCGACGGACACGATTCTACCAACACGCTCCAACCCGCTATCGCTTGAACGAAAGTGAAATTTGCATCTAATCAAATCATTACAAATATTTGCAATTCATATACTACTTAACTTAATTCATATCACAATTACCTAAGAAAATGTTTAAGTTTAAATAAATACAAAAGAACTAAAGACATCGCGATTAAAATTTTATGCGTCAAAAAAAAAAAACCTTTAAGCTTCCCAAAACTATACAATTCAACAAAAGACTACTTCTACCCAAAGCCTTTTTTTAAATTATCAATCCAGAAGATCATGCGTCATGTGACAAGAACGCTAAAGCAGTTCTCAAGATAAAGACAAGAGGAACAAAATGTACATGTAAATTTACAAAACTGATAAACTGGCTACAAGAATGAACAATGAATCGAACAATACGTTATAGGCCGCAAATGAACAATATAACCGAACAATATCAGTAGGTTCATAATCAGATCAGGAACAGCGATTTTCATTAAAATCATTTCGTTATATCAAATCATTTTTCTAGAATGCCATTTATAATCGTGATGTTTGACTTCATAACAAAGGTCGCCACTTCCTTTAAAAGCAAGGGTAAAGGCGCAGGAACCATACTATTTACCTAATGTACCGACAATTAATGGACCCTAACGGCTCCAACCTCAAAATCGTGAGGGATACTAAAATCCCCTAATCATGGCTCATCTCGTCAGAACTTTCCTATCTGCGTAGATTTTATAACATACTTCTTATCACAATTTTTTCGACATTTCGCTTTATCACATTATCGTGATTTAACAACATGTTTTAAAACATTTCTATACGTCCAATGAAATCATATAACTAAATTTTACTTATAATCATCAGAATCGAATCTACGCAGGTCAAGTAATAAGATTAGATTGTGATTCAATACGACGTAAATATCTATATGTCATTCATACAATTTATCAAGTGGTAAATGACATACATGTGAATAAACCGAATTTAAATTAAGAATTACGTCTCACCTCAAATGTCAGGTCGTTGTGATGTTCGACGATTCCTCCTCGAGTACACAACCTATCATTAAATAACTCTTCTAAATACTTCTAATACATGCAACTCATAAATGAAACTCATAATTAACACCAATCTTACCTGAAATTGATATCTCATATGCTAACTGGAATACGACTCCAAAGTAATCTACTAACGCCAATATTAATTATCTGCTTCAATCAACAAAACTAAAATTAACAAACAATGTCAATCCTAAATCCATTCAATAGAACTCACCTAGCCCAAAATAGTTGAACTCCTCAATCACGATTTCAACACCGAAGGCCAAAAAGAAAAGAGAGAAAATTAAGAACTTACAAAATTTCCTAAGTTTCCGACGGCGAAGGAAATCAACCGGCGTTACGAGATTTCCCAACCCGTCTCACTGATTTACGATGTGGCGGTTTCAAGCGACGTGGGCGAGCGGCGGTCCAGCGGCGCCACGGATGCGGCGGTTCAGAAAGCCGACGCTGAATCCTTGCGACGCTGCTCGTCCTCGAGCGGGGTTCCGTCGGCCGACGCCGACGCCTGGGAAGGGAGCGGTGGTTCCGCTCGTCACGGGGAGCGGCAATCCGTCGCCGACGTCGAGGGAAGGGAAAGGAGGAGACGAACTCGATCAGCGTGAAGGAAATGAAATAAGGCCGCGACTATGGAAGGAATGAAATAGGAAGCTGCGGGAGAGATCCAACAAGCTGCGGGAGAGATCCAACCATACACGCGTCGAATGGCTTAATCCGGCCGATGCATGCTTAGCTGCTACAGTCCTAATGCTACAGTAATGACAAAAGTAATTAGGCAATTAGGAAATAAACTAATTGGATTAAATGGGATATTACAATCAGCTTAAGGTATACCTCAAATTACACAAATTTTATACTGTAAGAAAATATCATAGATATATTTTTTGATCTAATTTGGCATAGAATCATTTGAGTGAATTCTACCTTTGAAACTATCTAACTAATTTTTTGGCAAGATAAACCAAAGCATGATAAGTTTTTAGAACAATAGATTGAGCTTCCATAGTAAAGGAGGTAGCTTTCCCAAAATCAGGACATCATCAATGAGACAAGATTAGAGATGGGAGGGTTGGTGAGTACAAGCAAAATGATTGTTAGGATAAGAATATCATCAAGGATAGATGAAAGATTATATATATTATAGCAATAAAAAAAGCTAAAATAAAAGTGGGCAACTTTATTGAAGATCCCTGACAAAAGTGAAGTGACCTTCCAATGAATTGTTTACATGGATAGAAAAGAAAATACCATAGATATATGTTTTGATCCGCTTAATGAAATTCTTATGAAACCCTTTTTCAAGAAGAGTGATCTTATTAATGATGAAAGGTCATGAAATTGAAAGAGTCACTTTTAAGATATTTTAAATTAAGATAATTATAAATATACTTATCTCTATGTTGATGAGGTCTTCTATAAATATTTTCTCTTTTATTATTCTTTTATTATTTTTTTATTTCAACATGTAAATAGTAGATCAAAATTTTAGTGAGCTATTAACGGCTAATGAATACTCGTACTTCTAAACTATAGTAATATAACGAAGAAGGAAATAATATGCATAATACCCAAATATAATAAATTAGTATAAGAATAAATGTCAGTTTGCATTCAATTATGATCTTTTAAGATGGTTTAATGTGTTTTACGTATAGTACTATATTTTATTTATATCATTTACATTGGTCACATCAGACACTGTCAAAATGTCATTTAATGCACTTAAATATCAATATCGTTTTTCATGACTTTTTTCATAAATATATATATATGGATATCTTTGCATCTCCTGTTAGTACTATGTTAGTACTATAAGGAGGTGAAACTTTATCATTTAATATGTACATACAAACATTTCCTATATAGTTTCTAATATTCACATTTTTTTTGCCTCATTCAATATTTGTCTATAACATGTAAAATTTAAACAAATATTAAATATTAAAAAAAATTTGGGACATTTATTTCAATATAATCAATATTTAAAGAATATATAAATCAGGGTGAGTCATTGCAATATCTATAAAAAAAATAACAATATTACCATAAATTAGAAGTATGAGTACTTATCTTAAAATTAAGAAGACTTGATTTTTCAACCTCTCTACTTAGATTCCACCTCCCTAAACTTGACACATATAATAATAAATAAAGGCATATAAAACAAATTCGCTTTTTTTATCTATATTAATTAACCTTTCTCTTATTTAGTTGTATTAACCATCGTCATATCTTGAGTCTTTTAATTATCTAACAATCTTTATTAATAATATTTATATTAAATTATCTTAATTAACTTTATTATTAAATAACATTCCTTCTTTCATTTGACTATAAAATTAAAGTTAATATTTTCAATCCATTAAAATAGATTTTATAGATTATTTCAATATATAAATTTTTGTATATGAATAATATAATTAATACTTTTAAATAACATCCATAATAATTCCTCATAAATTTAAGTTCAATAAATCTATTCTAACTAACAAAACATTAAATTTTATATTTTTATATATAAATGCGAATCCTTCACATACATATATCACAATTCCTTTTCTCATTCTAAGTAAAAAATTATAATAATTCATTTTGTGAATAAAATATGGATTTAGGATATCAAACATGCAATAGCCTAAGATAACATAATATTAGTTCACACTGAGAGAATAAAAGTAAAGCAGAAATGCATTTTCAATTTTTGAAGCCTCAAGCTTTGATTTGGCATTTGAACTTAGCTTGACACCCTTACCCGAGCCTACTTGTGCGTTCAACCCCACTTCTAGATGTGTGCTTCACATCTGCTTATGCCACACACTTTTCATCAACCATTCACATCATCTAAATTTCTTGTTCGGTCCCTCTTTCGAAAGCTTGTAGGCCGAAACCCCATCCTCCTCACCTCATCTCCTTGTTTTATGTTTGCAAGAGGGTTTTCTCTCATTCGGCTTCCCTCTCCATCTTGCTCTCGATAACTCACACAGGTTTTTCATCGTCATTCCTTATAATAGCAGAATTTCTGACTCTAGCCGGTTTTAATACCCTCTCCTTTTTTTTAAAATGTGGCATTACGGAGCAACTTTAAACACTTAATTTTTTTTTGAAAAGGCTACTTATATGTGTGAGAGGGAGTTTTCTACATGAGAAGGGAACTGCGTGTGTGAGTGGTGAAGAGGGAAAATGTTTCTGTATATTATTATTTATAATAAAAATCCTAAACTTTGAGATGAATGCCTCAATAGAATTGAAGGAGGTGGGCCTCACCAAATGTCAGGCGTACACCTCACTTAAACCACTTGAGGTGTGCGACTCAATGCAGTTATCAAGAGATTTGCGCTGAGTGTGCCTCAGATTATGCAAGTTTAGACAAATGTTTAAGATACACTTTTATTTTATTTGTACCTCTTTGGATCATAGATTTTCTTCATTTCAAGATCCACTTGATCATGTATATGGAAGCAAAGCACTAGAGTCTTATCAAAGGTTGACTTGGTTCAATCAAGTGATCGCCGGATTAATCACTTAGAATGTTTTTGGTAATGTTGGATCACAATTTATTTAGGTAAGAGTATCTAAATAGCTATGCTATATCATTGCTTACCTGTGTAACAACAAAATTTGTCCTACTAAGCATTAGAGAACAAAGTTGGGTTTTCAGAATTGCGGGCACTCCTAGGCTTGGAAAGAGCTCCATTCATCTTTGATAAGAGAGTTAGATCAAGCTAGTTGCATTTAGAGTAAGCAATGGGACAAAATAAGTAAATGTTGATCATATCATTGTTTGATTATTATTTAAGCTTTCACTAATGTGTATCATACGGTTACAAGGATTTTATCCATATTATGTTGCAATGATGCCCTTTAAAAAATTCAGGATGTTCCCAAAGTCAACTTTTTATAAGGAGTCTCAATTTTATATAGTAGAAATATGGGTTGTTATATCCTTTGCAATGGAGAAACCCAACATAGTTTGTAAAAAATTCTATTTTTTTATATTTTGTTTTGGAAACATAAAATTCCTAATTTAAATGATAGCATTCTTCATTTAATGACCAAATATATCAAAGGATATAAGACTTTTAATCCACATTTTTCTCTACAAAAATCTCCTCTCTTTAAGGTTTATTATCCATTGATCTTCATTCATACTTTGATCATCCATTCATGACATTATCATTTTTAGCTGACATTAGAGAAAGTGATATAAGATTTCTTTTTTGATCACTTAGGAAAAGACCTCGAAATCTCTGTCATCTTTAAGGTGCTAGGGTGTTCATTTTTTGTGAGGTAGATTAATTTATATTTAGTCAGATTTTTTCTAAATTTATGTTAAGGTTTATTTAGATCTAGTTTCTACTTCTTATGGATGCAAGTATCCATAATTAATTACCCTGCTTAGCGTAGTAGTAGAACACTCTTGTTAATGTTCAAAAATAAACGTGAATATCTAATATAAATTAGGGGTTTAAGATCAATTGGTCCCGCAACTATTTATAAAGGACCAATTTAGTCCCGTAAAAGGAGGCTAATTTGGTCCCTCGAATTTTATTGAGGATCAAGATTCTGCGGCGTGAATGAAAATGAGAAGAGAGTAAGGTTTATTAGTTATCTACTTCTTTTTATTTTTTTGTTATTTCAAAATACTAGTATTCATTATTTCTACAACTTTCATTAAATTCCAAGGACCAACTTAGTCCCCGATCAAATGGAAGGACCAATTTGTCCTCTGCTTGGAGACTAATTAGTCTTTCATGAATATAGTTGACCAATTATTCTTAAACCCTATAAATTAGTGTCTAGTGGTGTGGTGTGACTATCTAAAAAGAAAAATGAGGGTAGTCCCGATCAAGATCCCATGGTTTCATCGTCTCGGGACTGCCATTATTCTAATCTACCAATATCAGAGAGTTATTAGCTGTAATGTCCAGGGAGTTTGATTAACAATCATTAGTTACCACGCTAGTCTGCCAGGGCAGACTAGAGTTGTTGTGTAGGTTTTGTTGTTCAAGTGTTTATTAAATTATTTAAGCTAAACTTATAAGTTTATTCAATAATTCAAATTTATGAAGTTTGTCTTATAGACGTACATTGGGCTTACATCCATTGGAATGCCATGATTTGATTGATTGAAGTTTGCATAAGACATACATCAATTGGAATGCCATAATTTTAGATACGAAGTTTGTATAACGAATAAATGACTAGGCTTATATCCATTGAAATGCCAGGTTTACAGTGACGTTTACATTGCAAACATGGGTTGGGCTTACATCCATTTGGAATGCCAATTTGAGAGTAATGTTTGCATTGCAAACATGGGTTGGTCATACATTCATTGAAATGCCAGTTTAGATTATGTGATATTTGCATGACAAATATAGGTTGGACTTACAAGTATTAGAATGTCGTTAGATTGGACTTACATTTCTTTAGAATGCCATGTTAATGTAATTCATTTTATGAACCTGTGCTGGACTTATATCTCTTTAGAATGCTATAATTTTTGGGAAGTTCACATAGTGAACAAGTGGCTGGATTTACATTCATTAGAATGTCAGTTTGGATGATGTAGTGCTTGCATTGCAAACATGGGTTGGCTTACATCCATTTGGAATGCCAATTTGAGAGTAATGTTTGCATTGTAATCATGGGTTGGCCTTATATCTATTGGAATGATAGTTTGGATGATGCGATGTTTGCATGGCAAACATAGTTTGAACTTACATCTATTATAATATTGTTAAATTGGACTTACATCTCTTTAGAATGTCATGTTAATTTGATTAATTTTATGAACCTGTGTTGGACTTATATTCCTTTGGAATGCCATAATTGGATTGATGCTTACGTTGCAAACATAAGTTGGGCTTACATCTATTAGAACGTCGATTTGGGTTGGACTTGCATCCCTTTTGAATGCTATTGATTTAGATTAGATTCAATTTATGAATCTATGCTAGACTTACATCCCTTTAGAATGTCATTATTAAATGTTGATAAATGTGTGTTTTATAGATAAACACTAGGCTTACATCCATTGGAAAGTCAATGTATAATTGATTCATTTTATGAGCATATGTTAGACTTACATCCATTTGGAATGCCATGATTTGGATTGTTGCAAACATAGGTTGGGCTTACATCCATTTGAATGCCAATTTGGGTTAGACTTACATCCCTTTAAAATGCCATATTTATATGATGTTATTCTATATTTGATATAAATTATAATTTCAAATTCATTTTATGTTTAGGTTGAATCTTTGATTTAATCTCATTTATATGTTTTGAGATAAATCTTTGATCCCATGTTGAGATGAACCTTCAATTCAATGTATAGATGAGTCTTTGACTGAAGCTCCCTTATGTATGAGATGAATTTTTGATTCAATGTTTGAGATGCATCGTTGATTTGATGTTAAGGATGAATCTTTGATTTAATTTTGAGATAAATACTTGATTTAGATCTCCTTTGAATGATTTTAATGAGATTGATTGAAATACACCCAAATTGATCGAACAATCTTGTTTTATGTTGGAGATAAATCAATAGTTCAACTTCTCTTTGAGATGAATATTTAACTTGATCTCTTTCTTTTTTTTCTAATGCTTGAGATGAATGCTTAATTCAACCTCATTTTTGTTTAAAATAGATATTTAATTTTAATCTCATTCATGTTTATAATGTCTTTAATCTTTAGTGGGATTGATTGCAATGCACTTATACTTGTGCCCATTTACTCGAATGATTGATAATTATTCATTACTGCATGTATGCAAATATTTTTATTCCAAAGATTTTGGATTTTACAAAAATCCAAATTATACGAATGAAATAATTCTTATTTCATCTATTTATTCCAAATTCATCTTGGGATTAAATAATTTAGATCTAATTTTGATTAGATTGCAGTGTTTTAATATGAGCATGACTAGATTAAGTGATTTTGAGTAACTTAACTCAAACTTCTATCTCCTTTAATTTTGACCAAAATTTAAGTTCGAAAATTTTGATGAAATTTCAGTAGCATAATGGCTTAGCAGTGCTATATTTCGTGACATTTTATTGCGATGTGCACTTTTCTCTCTTGCTCTCGATCCAAAATCGATGGAGGAATATGATTTCATCTCACACTGGACCCAAGGTGAACGATAAATGCCTTCAAAAGTTTTCAGCTAGATCCAAGATCAACGAACATTGGTCTTTGAGTTTTAAGACCTGATTTATTTAATTTCAAATAATTTAAATTTGAGTTAATTATTTTTAATTTTAATAGAATGGTGGCTTATTATTATTGTGTTTTGCAAAATAGCAATCATGCCTTCTTCCTTATGTTGAATTAGGATCAACAAAGGGAGGTAATTTTATCTCACTCACCTAAGATCAATGGTGGAGGCCTTCAGTTTAACCTATGGGGGCAAGAAATTAATTATAAAAATTTCATATCCAAAACTTACTTGAAATCTACACTTTTAAATGGGGTTTTCCTTCAATTTGGATAGAATTTCCTTTGTTTGGTCTTTCCCAAAGACTTATGGAGGAGCGGGAAAATGGGAATTATGGCTTTTTTTTAGTCTTGAAATAGCCAAGAGTGGGGGGCTTGAGCTTGTTCAATTGGCCAAAAGAGTTTGGTCGAAGGGGAGTTCGGCTCAGCTACTTTAATCAACGAGAGGGATGAGTGGTGGCAGAGCTTCATGGATCTGCCACCGAATGGCCAGCACAGCAGAAAGGTGGATGGCTTCGCCCTGCACCGACAAGGTGAGGCTCTAAGGCATGTGACGACTCAGTGGCTCGTCTCACTCTCTGCCAATATCTCACTATTTCTCTTGGCTCATGTGCTTATGTAGTGAGTTAGCCCCAAGTGTTCTTGCTCGTTGTTCGAGTGGTGTTGACCTACAACTATGTGTCATTTAAAATTAAGTAAATGACATAGAGGTTAAATGCCCTAATCACGATCGAAATTATATAAATTCGATTTGATTTGAAAATTTGACTTCGTAATGCGTCGAAAATATTAAAATTAATTAAATAGAAAATATCGAATCAATTAATGATCGTTCAAATAATTAAAATCAAATTTTTAATGAAATTACGCGCATATCGAAGTCGAGAAGCCTCGACGATGTCTAAACAACCTCCGTTTGCGAAATTGATCGCGCCGTCGTCGCCGAAACGTCAAAACCTATCAAACGACGTCTTCCGCGATCAATTCGGCAAAGTGTGCGCGAACGTCGATCAATTTGAGCGCGACGTCGCACAATTTAAGCCTAATTTCTACGCACTTGCTCAAACGACCTCCGAAAATCGATCAGCGCATTGCAAATGTAAACAACTAAAATTAACACCCATATTGTTAGGGTTTATTGCATAAAGTAAATCCATAAAATTTAATGTGAAATGATATTAATTTGCAATTGGATTAATAGCTGCTTAATCTCTTAATCCCTATTAAGCCCTACCTAACCCCCTTTTCATTAATCAAGAGGTCGGCCCTAAGATCAAACGAGGGTTATCCCCTCGTTGACTCTCATTTTCGACCATTCCGCTCTACAAGCTCAGACATTTCTCCTCTCATGATCCTCTGGTTTTTCTTTTCTCTCTTTTCTCTCTCGGCGATTCCTCTTGCTCGGTTCGATTGAAGCTCTAGCACCTGCTTCTCCCTCTCGGTTCCTGCTCTCTGATCCCTCTCGGTTCCTGCTCACCAAGCTCTAGTGTCGATTTTCTCTCTGTTCCCAGCCTTCTGAAGACTCGAGACTCCCCATCCTTCAGGAGCTAGCCGATGGTGGATCGACCAAGCTTCAACCGAACTCTTCCTCTTCCTTTCCCTGCAATCGGAAGTTCCGTGTTGTTTCTATTCAACCTCTTCCTTTTCTTGCTATGGGTTATCTAGGTTTTACCTAAAGGAAGTGATGAGTATATAACGATTTCATGTTGATTTTGAATTGCTTTTGGATTCTTGAAATCAATTGCTTTGGTTGTATGCTTTGAAGATCTCTTTGTTGCCCATCTGTAAGTGGTCTTTTGAGAAGGAATGTGATTATACTTTGTACGCCATAGCTATTTTCTTCCTAACTTCGGTTTGTGTCGACATCGGATGACGGAGATGTGAAAATGGCTCTACTTGTTGATGACATAAACACAAATCCCTTTCTGCTTTCCATTTGTATTCTATGAATGTATGTGAGGGGTTTCCTTCCGTTTCATCGGATTTCTTTTCTCGATTTGCAAAAAGTATGAAATTAAGGTGTTTGATTTATCCTACAAGCTTCTTCGCTTTTCTCCTCCCAAGGCCGAGTGAGGAGCTCATCCTCTTTGTTTTTGCCCTCTACTCTCGTCCATTCCTAGACCTAACCGAGGATGAGCTGCATGCTTGTCGCTTTGCTTGCTATCTGTTTCTCCTTCATTTTGCCTTTCTGAGGAGAGGTTCTATTAGCGATCTTTCCTAGTAAAGCTAGGAGCTGAAAATCTCAAAGGAGCTATCACACTTACAAATCTCATGTTTTGCAAAATCTGAAACTCTTTTTATATGATATCACAATTATATGTTTATTGTCCATGAGTATTTGGAGGTTGGAATCTTGCAAGATACATTGTTTTATGCCTTTTTCTTGCTCTTGAATTATGGGAGTAAGTTGTGATAATGAAATCCTAGTTCATTAAATTTTACATGACTTCATCTTTGAAAGCTCACTTTGGTCATTAATATGTGATGTATGTTTCTTTCTCTTGATTTGAGGAAGAATGAAAAGAAAACAAGTTTATTTTGGGACGAAGTATGATTTATATTGATTGCCTTTTTATTTCATCTTTTATCTTGCATACATATGAAAATGTTGAGAATTGAAGATATAGGATATACAAAGTTTTCTTTATGATTATCTATCAGCAAAAGATGAAATATATGCATATCTCTTAACCTTTAATGGCTATGTTACTTGTGGGCTTTAAGAAAGATATGTCCTCTTTATATTCAAAATGAGAAGAATGGAAGTGCTTACATGTGATTAAAAGCTTTACTGTTTATTTGAATGTTTCAAATGCAAAATTCAGTGAAATAGTTATGAAAATGCAATAAGAATCTTTGTCTTGTTTAAGTATATATGCAAATATGTTCATATGCAAATGCTGAAATTTGTGATATAAGTCTACCATGTTCTCCAACATGGTAAAAAATCTTATCTTATCAAAATTTCTCGTATTTCTCACATCCACCCATGCACGCCTTTCTTGGCATGGTGGGGACAATCTCTGGAACACATGTGAGAGCCAAGAGTCATTGTAAATTTTGATTATTATCTTAATTAAATATACATAGTAATTTCTTCTTTATTATGCAAATGCAAGCTTTAAATTCATTCTATAAATACATACTCATGTTCCTCCAACATGGTAGGAAACTTGTAATATCTTATCAAAATTGGTGGTTCACATCCACCCACGTACATGCTTCTTTCGATGGTGGCGCTCTAACAACCCTTACGGGGAGCGGAGGTCTGGAAATTTTGATAAGACGAGATAAGGATTGTAAAATTCATCGTTATACTCTGCAATATTAACGGAAAATATGCTATAAGTGCGCTCACATTGAATGCTAGAAACTTGTGATAAGACTGCTCACGCTTGTTCCAACGCGGAAACTTATGATAAGTACTGTCACGCGTTGTTTTAACGCTGAGGAACGCAATCTTGTTATGCAACCCATGCACGCCTTTTCTTGGCGTGGGCAAATAAAGGCCGAGGTGTCTCACGACATCATGCACGCTCTTTCTTGGCGGGGGTCACTCTGTGGGGATGACGGAGGTTCGAAATTTTCAAAAAAAAGAGATGAAATATGTCATATAAATGCTTATACTTTAATTTCATATACATGTGAATGCAAATTTATCGCTTATAAGTATCTGCTCACATCGTTCCAACGCGGGAAAATCATGATAAGACGTTCGCGTTGTTCCAACGGGCGGAAATCTGATAAGATCTTCGCTTATCTTGAGGAATGTCACAGAACCCATACACGCCTTTCTTGGCGTGGGGCAAAATTTACCGGTGTCTCACGACATTCACCATGCACTTTCTTGGCGTGGTGGGAAGACGGCCTCCCGGCCTCCTATCGGGGATGACGGAGGTAAAAAAATTTTGATAAAATGTGAAATGTCTAAATTTGAAAAAGACATGAATATGATTATTCATGCTCATTCATCATAATTATACGACAATTACGATGCTTACCTATGTTTTTATTCTTACGAATCTTCACAAAGATATTATTATCATTTAAAGTTCAAATTCATTTTACCTAAGTGGTGATTATGCCATATGAATGGGTGAGAAATGAAAATGTGACACTTAATGCATGGAAAGATACGCATATATAATTTAGAAACAAATGAGCTTCATGCTAAAATGCTTAAGTGAAATGAGAAGATATTTAAAGTGTTATCTCATTCTATTCATGAATGCCTTTAATACGCAAGTTAAATGAAATCTATGACCTTACAAGAATGTTCTTTTTTAATCATTTGATTCATGCAAATACTTGAAAGAATCAAATACTCTATAAAATGACGCTTGATTTGTTAAGAAACGCCGATACGATAAGTGGTTTAACCAATCATATATCATTTAACATACAATCACTTAGTGCAGAATGCATTCATATTTTATAAGAACAAACTCTCACTGATACATGCAAGTACACGAAAGATAATATCGTAGATAAATCTATACTCACTCAAATAAGAAAGAGTCAACTCATGTTTATACCAGAATAGACCTTTACTTGATCATGATAAACATTTGAAATGGTCAAGTTCATATTCGTGAACATATGCTACATCTTCTTTGGTCTTGGGACCAGCTAACAAAACCTAAAAATCTGATGTTATCAGAATCTTAAATTTATATCATGAATAAAAAGATAAATTATCATTGTTAACGATCTTTCAAGTTCATAGAATAAGAAGAAAGTTTCACCGATCCTCAAGTATAATCTAGAGTTGACAAGGTTTGGAGAACGATAGATCTTGAATCTAGATCCTCTGCAGAAGGAGTCGATCGGATCTATCTTCGGTTTGGTCTTGACCGAGTCAAGTTAACAAAACCCAAAATGTCATATCTAAACTGCAAATTGAACCTACATTTCAGACATTTAATGTCCATACAACATTTTAAAAGAAGATATCAGATGTACGTTGAAGTGTCCAAACAATAGGGACATACGTTAGGTATAAATAAAAGAAGATGTTATACTTCCGGTTTTTCTGAGTCCCAAGTTAACAAAACCTAAAAATCAAAATTTGACATCGAAACTTCAATATTAGACATCTTAATGTCCATACAATTCCCAAAAAACAGATTCAGATGTATGGAGTAATTACTAAGTCAAATAAAAAAAGAATGATACATCTTCCTTTGGGCTTCTGACCGGCTAACAAAATCTAAAATCCCAGATTAAAACTCATGCTTGCATTACAATCAAGTCAAATACAAAATGACAGATGTTATACTTCCCAGTTTGGTCTTCGGACCGGGTCCGGGTTCACAAAACTCAAAAAATCAAAATTCAACATATAAACTCCAACTTAGACATTCTAATGTCCATATAATTCCCAAAGACAGATATCCGTAAGTAATTACTAAGTCAAATACAAAAGAAACATCTTCCTGCTGTCTTCTGACCGTCGTTAAAAAAAAAATAAAAATTTGATAAATTAATAATATCCGAAGTTAATTATATAATACAAGATATAAATCAAGAGATATTTAAAATTCAAATTCTCGGAAGAAAAGTCCCAAACCCGATCCTCTATGAAACTAGAGTGGACAAGATTTTGAAGGATTATACTTGAGACAAAATTAATTACACCATCCTCAGAAAACGGACAGTAGAGGTTTATCGATTGATTTATAATCGAGAAGGGTAATTATAATTAAAATTTCAATGATAAATGATCACATATTCAAATATAAATCAATCAAAAATCAAAATAACAAAATATAAATAAAGGAAATAAAAAAATGAAATTAATTATTTAAATTAAAACTTAAAATCAATCCACCCTCCACAATTTGTCTTAGCAAATTAAGAAAACTTTTCCACAAAAAACAATGTCAAATCAAATGATAACTATCTTCACACTCAAATATTTCTAAAGCAGAAAGATGTGTCCTCGTCGTGGTTTTGCAGATATGGCATACATAAATGTTCTGACTCCCTCCGGGTTCACGCATGGCACTAAATTACGCCACTGGCCAGATGTTCCCAACGCTTTGCTCTTTGAAAATGTAGAATGATTCACAAAAAAAGTCCCATGTTAGCTAGGTTGACTTATATTTGTCCCCTGACAAACTCCACCCTGTCTACAAGGACACCTTGACGACGTAACCACTGGAGCGATCCTTCTGAGGAATACCTCTTCGACTTGTACTAAGCAGACACCGGACGACGGAACCACGAGATCTGGGACGCACGCCATCGTTCCCCACAAAATATTTTAAGTTAAAATAATAAATTTCATAAGTTCTAAACTCCACTCAATTATTATATTCGTTCTTTAACGATTCATCATTTAATAGCTTTCGATTTTGATGAATTAACTATAGTGTTTTGCCATAGAAATCAGAACCGATATATAAACAGCTTCTCACCAAATGAAGCGAAATCTGGTAGTATCTTATCTACTATTCATCTACCTTCTGCAATTATCACCGACACTCTAAACAACTCTTTTCTTTTCCGAAAGAGGTCGGTGGCGAATTTTCGGATCCCACAAGTGGTTTTGCCAATTTGGATGTCGGTGGTTATGGTGCGATTAGGGTTTCAAACTTCCCTTTTTTCTAATTTTCAATTGCAAATAGCTTTTTCAAATCATTCAAATGAAGTGGTCAATCATTTAGTTAATAATGATCATTTGCATCTATCGGGCAATGCAGAAGGTGATAGAGATGGCATTCAAGAGTTATTGTGCCATTACCATATAGGTAGCATGCTGATTTTTTACTTCTATAATGAAAGAGTTGGAGTACTTTTAATGTAATTGGTGAAGATGTATAGCTCCTATGTGGAGTTGAGGAGCTTGAATGATAAAGCTTTTTTGGATTTCATGAGCTTCTTAAAAAAATATTTAGATTTTCTACCAAGCAACTCAACAACAGTTCATTAATCATGGAGCAAGTTGTGAAATGCATAACACAATGATGCTTACTTCAATCATTCCCATCTTCTCACTTATCCAACTCAACAATATAGGAATGATGAAAAAAAGCTGTGGAGAATACAAAAGAGTGAATAGCCATAAAAGTAGGAAAGTAAATGGTTACTTCTTTTCACTTAAATAGACTCAACCCCATGTGAGTTGTATATGTCAAAGTAACCCTGAAATTTGATGTTTATCAATAGATATATGTAACTAACACGACACAATAGCAAATATACATACAGTACACCTAGTTAGGCAGGTGTGCATGAGTTACTACAGTCAAACACACCAAACTATAGGAAGAGTTGCCTTAGGGCCCATTCGGCCCAATCCTTGCAAAAGGAACCCATTATGTAGTAACTCACTAAAAGGACAATCCAGCTTAGGAGGCACTCACTGCTCTATCAGAGTCCACTCAATACACTATGTGCCACGGGAGATAACAGGAAGCTTATATGAGCTCTACAAGGGGAACTTGCTGCAAGCATTCATCTTAGACTCTTAATACATATTAACTTTAGAAACCACCCATCTCTCATTCCCATCTTGGAAGCCTTGCTTAGGACACTCGCTTTAGAATCCTCGCCTAAGGCATTCATCTTGGAGGAGTCGCCTATAGCTCATGACCCCAATTACTCATCATCATGCTTAAACATATATCCATCCGCAACAACCAAACAAGGACTTTGCTATTCACAACCATCTTAGGGGGAGTGTACAAATCTGAATAAAGAGTGGTCCATGTGTCTGTAATCGTTATACGTTTATTATTTTATTCTTTTTGTAGTCTTTCTTGTAGCATTTATTACTCCATACATAATACTGAAAGGACTTTGTGGGGATTTTTGATCCATTGGTCTTGTTCTAAGGCTGTAGTTGATTTCTTATGCCCTATTACTCCTATACTTGTATTTCCTTCTCATTCCTGCTCTGTTTGTATAGCTGGTCTCATAGAATAAAGTTAGGTGTTATCAATGGATAGATTAGGATTCAACAGCAAGCACATCTCACAAGGCAAGTTTTGTTGAATCCCATGATTACTATTCTTTGATTTTTGAATTTTCAAATCAGGTTGCACATAGGATTCTATTGGAGCTAAAAGATATGCTAAATGGATGAGTTTGATTTAGCATCTTTTCACTAATTGGTTTGTAGTAACCGACATATCTCTCCCTTGATTCTAATGCCTTGTAGAAATTTAAACTAGTTGTCAAACTGAGACTAATAATGGAAATAGTTCTTGTAATGAATGATTGGGTTAAAATAAACAATATAATTGAAAATAATTTTCTGTAAGGATAAGAGGCATTTCATTCCCATAACACAATTATTGAACATGTGATAATTACAATAAGAAGTAAAAACTAACAATAGGCTATGCCTCTTTAAATTATTAAATTCTAATCATACGCACCTTCCCATGAAAGCTGCGTGAATGATCGCAATATCTGCTTTCAGAGTTAGCGCACAGATAGTTGATATGGTTGATTAACCTATAGTAGGCAGAACTCTAGCAACAATGATCAAAGGCATGTTTGACTCTTGCACCGAATTTGCTCTTTCCTTATTATATTGGACGAGTGAAATCGTTCAGCCAACTCAATAACGCTCCACATGTTTTAAGTTATGGGAATACAGAGCTTTAATCTTATTATATGTGAAGTACTTTAGGCTAGCGTAGTTCAGCTTAATGAGAAAAATCATTCTCTCTTTTATTCCATGACAGTGGAAGCACGCCTCAATCTTCTTATTATGACTAAGAATGCTTTACCTTTTGGAAGGAGCATAAAGGCTAAAAAAATAGTTGGTTGAACTTTGCCTAAATATTCTTAAAACATCTTATCTTTTTTATTTATTCTTAAAACTGAGATGGAATTCCTCAGGTCATGCATAGGTGGCTTGATTAAAGGTGTTATCAAATCTAAAGCTTTGACGAATTGTAGAGTTATCTCTCAGATTGTCCAACCTTCACTTTAAGCTTCTAGCATTAGATGCAAATGAGCTAACAAGGGCCTTTAACCATTTTTAAGTTCTACATTCTTTTTGCTAGTCAAACATGTGCAGAAAATATTACTGTTGTCACCCAAACAAACCTTTTTTTCTTAGGGTCAATGTAGGATATAATAAAATAAGATGACTCAGTTAGATCTTGCTTCCACTATCTCACTCTGATATGTACGAATTTAGAATAAATAAGTGAAAAGGAATCTCACCAGATCATCATAAATAAATTCTTATATTTTGAATTTTGCTAATAATCATTTTATTTTTAAGTCACATATCTGGAAGCGTGTAACATTGAATATTAATGTAAATATAGTACAACTAAAATACTAATCATAAAGTATATGTACCCAAAAATCTTTACACTCTTAAAATTGTATACCAATACTCTATAAGTCAAAAGTTGTCTAGCCACTGCCATTTTTTTATTATTGCTTGGAAGTCAATATATAATATCATAAGCTAATGGCTCCGTGAGATAAATAGTATTAATGTAAACTCAAAATACAATACAAGAAACAACTTTTATGAATAATCGAGATTTGTAAAAATGTAATAGTAAGTAAAGCATGTTGTCAAGTGTAAGGATTGAATGATAGTTTATAAGGATACAAATCATAAATAATTAGTAGAAATTGTTAGGCATGTGGGTAATTCATTTTATAAAATCATGTTCATAAAATCATCTTATTAGAAATGTCATTTATATTTATATAAATTTGACTTTTGTAATAATATGAGGGTGGCTCATCACCAAAGTTGTTGATAAGACAGATTGTATCCACACTTCATACCAATAGCCCTTTTGACACCAGTTGCTCCAATTCAATTTGCATGTCAAGACTCAAGAACTTTAAGCTTTTTTATTAAAGGCTCCTCTAATTAAAACTTTTATCTACCTATTCAGGTTATTATAAAATAATCCACTTATAGTAATTTAATGATATTTTTTGCTTATCATAATCATTATTTTTCATTTGACAATTAGCATTACTGGCATTGAAATATTTTCAATATGCATAGTAATATATTATGACATCAATAAATATGACTTGATCAAAATCATAGTAAATCAATTAAACATAATTCATAGGCTATGTAGGTAATCAATTTGATCTTAATTAAATATAAAAGAAGCATCTAAATGCAATGAACAAAATAGTCATAGGAGGTAATAGTAGTATTGACAAATATAAGTCTTATAGAAATCTAAATTTAAATTAACAGTTGTAAGTCTTAGCTCAGTGTTTGGTTAGATACCTAACATGCTTGATGCTTCAGTCAATATACAAACTATCACTGGATTTCCTTTGATTTAATGGATTATTTAACATGAATATAAATTTTCGCATAATAAACATATCAATCTCTCTCCTGAATCTGATTTCTCCTCATGCAATCCTTCTTAATTATTGTCTTCTTCTAGGATTAATATTATTGCTACAACTTGAAATTATTATATAATAATAGCACTTAATATTAAATCATATGTAATTAATTCATTAAATCAATTATTGGCTGGCTATTATGATTGAAATTGGAAATGTTTTAACTTAATTTACCTTAATAATCAAGCATATATGTGTGCACATGTGTGTGTGTAAATACACACACACACACACACACACACAGCTCAAATACCTTACATTACCTTCTTAATTTCTTAGTTTCAGCTTTTTAATCATTAACATGAAGTTAAACTTAAAGATTAATAGCTCTAGATTGAAGTAATTAAGGTATTATATTATTTATGTCTATTTATTTCTTGCTTAACTTCCCTCCACCTTTGAATGACATAATATTCCCTACTGTTGTAGCAGTTTTAGATTGGTTGCTGTAATAAGGTAATCATAATATAACATAGTAGAATTAACTCAAATTAACTGCCCTAATACATATATCTATGTAAATATATAACCTGCTTAATTCCATTGCTTATCTACTTTTCTCCCATCCTTCATCAAAATTGCAGCAACTCATGGTGTTTCCTCATAGTTGTAGAAATTTCAGTTGGAACACTGAATAATGTGTACAAAATCCCCTCAAGCACCTTTGAACTTTCCCCAATTTACTCATCAGACGGCTACCACCATTCTCGGTTAGCCCAGGAACTGTTCCAATGCCATAGTTTCCCAAGTTGCCGAACACAACAACCGTTCGACTGCTAATCCCACCTCTCAATGAAGGAGTGTGACGGTGCAACCAAAGACGGGACCATGGGCGTCTACATGTTTTGAAAATGGGGAAATGGAGATCAATTTCTTGACAATCTATTGAGTCTTTGATTCTCAGCTTTAACAGTCAGACTAGCCTGACATTTAGAAATATACTCAGTTATGTCTCTTTTTATACCTTTCTATCAAAATGCAGTACTCAAATTTTTGTACATCTTTGAACTACCTAGATGAATGGTAAGCCCCATGTAATATCTCATCTCAATTCTATGCAATTTTGATTCGGTCAATTAAAGTTGACTGCACTGTCAGCTAGTATAAATACCTAGTATCCTCAAATCTGCTAACCTCTAATTGCAAAGCATCCATGTCTTTTATCAACTCTAACTCTTGAGTGATCATCCAGTTAGCGTTGTTTATAGATTTATGGCTTAAAGCATTTGCCACCATATTTTCTTTGTTTGAATAATATTGAATATTTAAGTCATAGTCTTAATGAATTCCATCCATTTTTTCTGCGTTAAATTTATTCTTTCTATATAAAAAAATATTTAAGGCTCTGATGATCAGTAAAAATTTTGCATTTAACTTCATACAAGTAATACCTCTAGATCTTGAGAGCAAACACAATAAGTGTCAGCTCTAAATTATGAGTTGGATCATTTCTTTCATGAGGTTTTAGCTATTTAGAAGCATAAGCAATCACTTTTCTTTTTAGCATCAATATATAGCCCAAGCCTTTTAACGAAACATCAGTGAATATCTGAAATATCTCAATCCCTAATGGAATAGCTAAAACAGGTATAGTTGTCTGATTTTTTTTTTCAATTTTTAAAACTCTGCTCACATTCAACTGCCCACTGAAATCTGGCATCCTTCCTCATTAAATTGGTTAAAGGCATTGCAATTTGAGAAGCTCTTAACAAATCTTGTAATAACCTACTAGACTTAGAAAACTACGAATCTCTGTAACATTTTTAGGTGTAGGTTATTCCAATATTACTTTTATTTTTTGTGGATTAATAGAAACACATTCACAATTGATGATACAACTTAGAAATGAAACACTACACATCTAAAATTCACATTTAGAATACTTAGCATACAATTATTTTTTTCTTAGTAATTCCATAACTATCCCCAAATGATTAGTATGCTATTCATCAGTTTCGGAGTAGGTCAAAATATCATCGATAAAGATAATAACAAATTGATCTACATGAGATGTTAAAATGCAATTCGTTAGATCCATAGAAATTGCAAGAGCATTGGTTAGACTAAATGGCATTATAAGGAATTCATAATACTATACTTGATTCTAAAAATAGTTTTAGTAATATTTGCATTCTTGTTTCTAACTTAATGATATTTAGATCTCAAATCAATTCTGAAAAGTATTTGTATTTAATTGTAATGCATAGTCTCATTGATCCATCATTCTTAACAAATAACACTAGCACACTCGAGCGTGAATTGCTTGACTAATAAATCTCTTTATCATCAATTCTTGCAATTGACACTTTAATTCTTATAATTCCTTAGGTGTCATTCTATAGGAAGACTTGTATATAGCAGTTGTAATTGGCTACACATCAATACCAAACTCCACTTCTCCTTATGATGGCAATCCTTGCAATTCCTCAGAAAATACATTAGAAAATCACAAACAACTGGAATATTTTTCAATTATAACACATTTTTATTCAGCACTTTTAATTTTGTCAGAAATACTAACTCACCATTTCTCAAATATTTTTTCATCTTCGCTACATTGATTAAAGAAGATACATCATTCCTATCACACGAGAAATAAAATAGCTTCTCACCAAGCATAAAAAAATTCACTCTCTTCCTATATTTCGGTTGTTGCAAAATATTTAACCAATCAGCCCATATCCAAAATGATGTCAAAGTTTCTAATTGGTATAATAATTAGTTCGGCTAGCAAGTTTTTATCCTGAATACTAATGTCCATAAAACATTCATACTATCACCATAAGACATAATAACATTCAAAGCAACTCTAAAACAAATAATGTCAATAGGTAAACTGACAAAAAATTTATTTAAAATGAAAGAATGAGATGCACTAGAATCAAATATATTGACCCCAATTGTTCTGAAATCATAAGTGTACTTGTCACCACTTTTTTTGATAATTTTTCTTTTGTTGGGGTGATGACAAAAACTCTGGCCTTTATTAAGTGATTTGTCCTGTGCTCTGATATTTCTCCTTTCTCTTGAGTTTTAGGTTTTTTCTGAAAATTGAGCGCTACCTTGATTTTGGCTTATTGTCTTTTAAAAAATTTCTTTGCTGACCTTGTAACTAAATGACTTGTTATCCTTTTTCTGCTCTAGTAGACAGTCTATCTAATTGCCCTACCTAATAACATCTATAACATTTCTCTAAACCAACCAAACAATGTCTAAAGTGTCTTTTCATACATTTGTCATAGATAGGCTTTCTATCTAAACCTATTTATATTTATTATCAAACTTAAATTTCTTGCTAGAAAAATCTATTTTCTTTTCAAAGGCTCATCTACCAGCCTATAGATCCCAATGTTGTTGGAAAATTTTCAGGTCATTTTTAAATCTCCTGGCTCTTTCTACTAATATTGAGAATTCACTAATTTCAAATGGTGTCAATGCTAGCCTTAATTGATTTCTGAGACTTCACAAAAATCTGTGATGTTTTTTCTTTTTGAGCACTGACATTGTGTGAGCATACTAGGAAAGAGAAGTTAATTTTGTCTCATACTACATCATAGTTTTTGATCCTTGAGTCAGATTGAAGATTTTGTCTTACAATGCTAGTCTAGCTAACGGTGGAATAAATCAATTTTTAAATAATGAATTATTTATCTCACTTTATCTGAGTGATAGACAACAATCTAATTTTTTTTTATACTTGGCTACCCACCATCTCTTTGTTTTACCTTCTAGTGCAAATATAGCTAGCATGACCCTTATGTTCTTAGGATAAATCATACCATCTAGAATTTTTCTATTTTTAAGCAACCAATCTTCAGCAACTATAGAATTATTGACTCTTATCAATGTTGGTGGTTTGAATGTCTGGAATATCCTCAAATACTAATCCACCTCTGAGTCATATTTAGATGTGGACCCACTAGTTGCAAGATTTTCAATGAATGCTAGCTTGTCAACTACCTGTGACATTAGCTAAACCACACCCTGCAATTCATTTGATCGGCTTTTTTCACTTGCTTTTGGTTGTATTTCACCTATGTTAGAATTACCTCATGCCTGTAATTCAGGATCTATAGCTGGTCTAAAAGACTGACCATTTAATTTTTCTGACATTTCTTCATACATATTTATTTATAATTATATGAATTATTTATTTGACGCACATTTATCATATAATATAAATATCATGTATGTATGATTTTTCAAAATATATGAATTACTAAACCAAGTTCAATTGTCCTATAGCTTTGTATTGACTAATTCAATTTTAATCACATTCCAATTTTTTCTAGCACTTCAATCACTGATTATACTACAATCTTTGTTTTGATACCACTTTTTATCAAACCTCAGATGACCCTCTCTTTCCTAAGGTCAATCCGGGATATAACAAAATAGGGCGACTCTATTAGACACACCATCCACCAACTCATTTTGACATGTATGGATTCAAGATCAATTGGTGAAATTTGAATCTCATCAAATCGTCACAAACAAATTCTTATATTTTAAATTCTTCTAATAATCATTCTATTTTTAAATCACATACTTGGAAGCATGAAATATTAAATATTAATATAAATGCAGAATAACTAAAGTACCAATCTTAAATTATACGTATCCAAAAGTCTTTCACTCTCTCAAAATTGTACACTAAAATTGTACAAGTCAAAAGTTTTGTTTAGCCACTACCCTCTTCCTCGTTCTTGCTTGAAAGTCAATATATAATATTATAAGCTAATAATCTAGTGAGACAAGTTGTGTTTACGTAAACTCAAAACACGATCAAAGAAGCAACATGCATGAATAATTGAGTCTTGCAAGTATGTAACTGTAAGTAAAGCATGTTGTTAAGTGTTAGGATTGAATGATAGTTTGTAAGGTTATGAATTATAGATAATAAATAATGGAAATGGTTAAGCATGTGAGTAATTTATTTTACAAAATCATGTTCATCAAATCATTTAATTTAAAATGTCATTTATATTTATATAGGTTTTACTTTTGTAATAACATGAGAGTCATCACTTGACTCATCGGCCAAAGTTGCTAATAAGATAGGTTGTATCCATACTTCATACCAACAACCTTACTGACAATAATTAGTCCATTCTAACTAGCATGCCAAGAGTCAGGAACTCTTAGATTTCTTGTCTGACTCACCTCATCATAATTTTTACCTATCTGCACAAGTTATCATAAAATATTCTACTTATAGCAATTTAATGACATTTCATATTGTTTGACTCACCTCATCATAATTTTTACCTATCTGCACAAGTTATCATAAAATATTCTACTTATAGCAATTTAATGACATTTCATATTTATCATAATCATTATTTTTCATTTGGCAATTAGCACTAACTGCATTGAAATATTTTCAAGATGCATATCAATATATTATGAAATCAAGGAAGATGACTTGATTAAAATCATAGTAAATCAATTAAGTATGATTCATAGGTTGTGTAGATAATCAATTTGATCTTAACCAAATATGAAAGAAGCATCTAAATACAATGAACAAAATAGTCAGAAGTAATAGTAGTGAGAAATATCAGTTCTATAGAAATTTGAATTTAAATTAACAATTACAACTCTCATCTCGGTGTTTGGCCAGATACGTGATATGCTCGATACTTCCTTGAATATATAGCCCATCATTGTTTTTTTTATTTTTTATTTAATGAATTATTTAATATAAACATAAGTTTGCACAAAATAAACATACTAATCTCTCACCTATATTTGATTTTTCCTCATGCAATCCTTCTTAATTATTGTCTTCTTTTAGGATTAATATTATTGCTACAACTTGAAATTATTACATAATAATAGCACTTAATATTGATACATATGTATTTAATTCATTAAATTTAACTATTGGCCGACTATTTTGAATGAATTTGGAATTAAATGTTTTGACTTAATTACCTTAATAAGCAATCATATATGTGTACATATATATACATATAGCTCAAGTACCTTGCTTTACTTACCTTCCTTTTTAATTTCTTAATTACAGCTTTTTAATCATTAACATGAAGTTAAACTTAGAAATTAATAGCTCTAGGTTGAAGTAATTAAGGTATTATATTATCTATGTTTATTTATTTCTTACTTATCTTTCCTCCACCATTGAATGCCATAATATTCCCTAAAACCAATGTTTAAAAAGGCGAAATCGGGAATTTAGGCATTTTGTCATACTGAGGTATGGTGTAAGCCTCAAGACGGATTGAGGCTTAAGTGTCAAAACAAAAAACTAAAAATAAAAAATGTATAAAATAATAAATAAATGACAAACTATTTATATATTCACTTAGTTTATTGTCAAAAAGACACAAATCATAATATCAAATATTAATATATAACTTAAATTAAAATAAGATTTCATGTAAGCACTCATTTAAAATTTAAATGCATCATGAGAATCAAGATATATAAAAATTAATTATAATTATCATTTATAAAAAAAATAAAGTGAGGCACTATCTCAAAGTGCCTCGAGGCATACGCCTCACTTGAAAAAGGGGTATAACCAGTGCTACTGATAAGGCAAGTTGTATCCACATTAGACTAAATGAGGCTTAAGCCTCGAGGCAAACGCCTTGAATGCCTTTTTAAACAAAGCCTTTAGCTATAGCAGTTTTAGATTGATTGCTGTAATAAAGTAATCATAATATAACATAGTAGAATTAACTCAAATTAACAGCCCTAATACATATATTCATGTAAATATAATATGCTTAATTTCACTACATACCTACTATTTAATTTTCTTCCATTGTTCCTTAAAATTACAGCAATTCATGGTGTTTCCCATATTTGCAGAAATTTCAGTTTGAACACAGTGAATAATGTGTATATTAAACATAACTTAGTTGGAATACTTTGATTAAACAGCCTTAATTCAATTATACTTATCTCCAACATATATATTCTCTTACCGTTCTCTTCAGTCCAGCCTCCAAATTCTTCGCAAGCTCATTCGGATTTTCCATAAGTTCATGCCAATCGGCTGCCACCATTCTCGGTTAGCCCAGGAACTACTCCAAGCCCGTAGTTTCCCAGGTTGCCGAACACAGCAAGCATGAAGAGATTAGTGGAATAACCTAACTGGTGCATGAAGAGATTAGTGGAATAACCTAATTGCTACAGTGACACTGATTAAGAATAATAAACAATAAATGAAAACATAGGCAATATAATTAATGTATAAATTTATTTACAACTATTAACATAATGATATTTTATATACACTTTTATATATCAAATGAATAAAACCGAGAGTACGATTTAATAAAAATGCTTATGATAGTATCTGAAATGCATGAAAAATGAATGTGTTTTAAAATTCATTTAATTTACCTGGTTAATGTATTTTTGAGTATTACAAATGTATCATTAGAGGTTGACAGTTTACTTGGGTGGGGTGGAGGTGTGTGATTAATTACTTGGAACCCACCACTAACATCGATGACAAGCCACTCAGCAGTATCTAGACCGCTCAATCACAATTTCTCACCTCAATGACTATTGAACTCGGTCTTATTAGTTTCCTAAGATTACACAACTTAGTCAATTTGATAGTTGTAGGAATCTCTTCACTTGGCGTTGCCATAGCTCTATTCACATTTGATGCGAGAGCCAAATCAAGTAGTTCAACTCAAAGTGCTATACACAAAATAGGCAAAAATGAATCAAATTCCAAGCAAATGATGCTGTTCATGCATTCAAGGGCATGTCCCACTCATCTACGCAGATTTCACTTTCTCACACAACCAAGACTTCCACAAATCAATTTGAACTGATCCTGAAGTCAAATTTGTATTAATAATCCATCCTTTAGAAGAAATCAAATTGATCATCTTCGTTTATGGTGGAGAGACACCTGACACATTTATAAATGTCCTGTTTTAGTAAACAAAGGATTTTCATTTTGAAATCATGAAAACCCTGATGATAAGCTTGTTCTCTTTGCCAAACTGAATAGTGGTATATTAAGATGCTGGAAGATTTCCAATTCATGCTTTTCTCTCCAGAATCTCCTCTCTTTAAGTATGTCATATTTATTCTTGTTAAAGCGTTGAGCTTCCCTCTGCAACATTCACAACCACTATTAATTTACCTTATTTTAATAGCATAAGATGATAACAAGCTTATTATGTACAATGAAATTAGATATTAATAATCTGCACAACATGAGTTAGAAACGCATACTTAGTGATCCCTTGTCAAGTGGACATACATTAAGCTAAATTTGCTTTGTGGCATGCAAATTTAACTTATTGTCTTTAGTATTTTTATAATTTTTTAAAATTTGAAATTAGCAATTGTTATCAATAACTTATTTCTCTTTAATTTTTATAAATTTTTTATTTGTTTTCATAAACATATAAAAGTTGTGTTTTCTCATAAAGCAACAAATATGCTTTATTATCAAGGAGCAACATGTTTTTTTTAATTATCAAAGGAAAATAAAAGGAAGAATGAAACATGAAAAAATTAAGGGGTACTTACATATATAGCACACAGTTTTTATATAATTGCATATGCAACACCTAAATTTTCATATTTATATTAATAGCATTAATATTACATCAAAAATAACATCATCATTAATTTTTAAAGTGAAATTTATTTATTTGAGTATTTGTGTATGTAAATAAAACTTGTGTTATTAGATATGTAAAAAATTAAAAGAAAAATGGTCAAATGAACATATACACATCACAAACAATCCTATTTTCAAGTTATTCACCAAACATACTAACCTTGCACTCCTTAGTAAATAATGAGTGAATAAGAGAGGAATTATGTTTATGTTATTGAAATAGTTATTTATAGTCTTTTTTGTATGCCTCCTTGGACTTGCCAATATATAATAATATAAATTGATGTGTATTTGGAGAGAGAGAGAGAGAGAGAAAGGGAGGGAGAGGTAAGGTTAGAGAGAGAGAGAGAGGTAAGGGTTGACATTGTGTGGAATTCATTTGAGTTTGACTTGACTTGAATTGAGATTTGAATCAAGTCGAGTCAATGATTTGATTTTGAGTCAACTTAAAATCAATTTGAGTTTATTTGAATTGCTTTTTGTCTCTCTCTCTCTCTCTCTTATATATATATATATATATATATATATATATATATATATATATATATATTATATTTGCACAATATTATTTATAATATATCATTTGAGTTATATATTGGGTTGTCTTGAACTATATGAGGTGAATTTGGTAAAATTTAAAATTGGCTTCTTGAGTCTCGAGTTGGAACTTAAATTGGAACCAAGCAAATAAAATTTTGAGCCATTTAAATGTCTTATTTATTTATTTTTTAGTAAACCTACTTGCAAATATGAAGAGTTCTGAAATAGATACTAGAGATAAGATATTTCAAATGGAATTAGTATAAATTTATCAACATTAATTGCTACTTTGCCATAATTATGAAATTGAACTTAACTTTTAAATGAAAATAAAGAACTTTTGAAGCACTACAGTAAAGAAACTTATAATTGAACCAACAATACTTTTTGCACTAACAGACAAGAAATAGATAATATCACACATCAGCTATTATGATAATTAGCATAGATGCAATAAAATAATAGAAGATGTATAGAATGATACATTGTAAATCTTAATATAACATGCAGAAATTCGATAACCTTGTTACGAAGTTAAAGCACTTTCAATGCTTTATTTTGAAGACCAAATTTTTTTCATAATTGCAAATATATCCTCATTGGTTGAAAAAATAATAGATTTCTTTTGTCTGTCTCAAAATTTTAGGGTTTAGGTTTTTGAACTAATCAGCTCGTCATTTGAGCTCTTCTTGAATGGTGGTTTGGTTCTCATCTAATTTCTTCCCTTGTTAAACTCTCGGTGTGTCTACATCCTCTTCTGCTCATTCTCAAATGGAATGTTGAATGCCTGAAACAATGTTTGCTAGTGAAGGGATCCCTTACCGGATTGGAGTCTCCATTGACCTGTGTTCATCCCCAGCTCATGTTATAGTGAACTGGTGATTGACGTGGGTTTATCTTTTGCCACCTCTTTCTTCCGTCCTGCAGCATCATCATTGAGGACTCTAGTTTGTTTTTTCATTTGATTTAGAAAATTGCAGACTTTCCTCAAGCTTAGATAATCTTCAATCTGATTATAAATGATTCAATACCCATCAGTTTAGTGCCTTATAACATTTTATTACTTTTTAATTTTCTTACGCATTTTTCTGATGTACAGCGGTGCACGGAAAGACAGTATCCGCCAGCTGAGGTTGCTCAAATCCTTGACTCTGCTGTGGCAAGCCTGCAACCATGCTGCCCTCAGAACCTTCCTATTTTCAGAGAGATAGAGACATGTATGGGAATCATCAAGAACCAAATGCTTGCTCTTGTGCCCACTCCAACCACCATTGTGGCTTCCGATGCACCTATTTTGTAGGAAAATGTTGCTCGATGCCATGCTGTAACCACTTTATTGTTGGTTTTTTTTTTTGTTCATATTATTGTCAATCACATCAAGCTTTTCTTAATCAGGTTAGCAGTGGAATATGTAAAATTCTATGTTTGTTCAGCCAACTATGATATAGTTCTCTACATTCATTCCCAACATTTATTCCATCTTAATTGCTGTAATATCCAATTAATTCAATAGCTTATTTCTTAATTGCCTAATTACTTTTGTCGTTACTGTAGCATTAGGACCGTAGCAGCTAAGCATGCATCGGCCGGATTAAGCCATTCGACGCGTGTATGGTTGGATCTCTCCCGCAGCTTTCTATTTCATTCCTTCCCTACACGACCTCGCCCTTCACGATTTCCTTCGCCGGAGTTCGCCTCCTCCTTTCCCTTCCCTTGGCTTTGACGGATTTCCGCCCCTGCCTCGGCCGCTGACGACGCTCCGCGAGACAGAACCGGCTTCCTTCCCTCGGCGTCGCTCGACAGAACCGCTCCCCCGGAGGGGTGACTGCGGCGGTCGGAGGATTCGTCGCTTCTTCCTCCCCGCCGTCAGGTGAGGTCTCATATCGGCTCGACGAACCGCAGCCGTCCGGTGAGGTAAGATGCACGTTAGGGAGTTCGTGAATCGGCTCGGATTGGAATTTGGTCCCGACCCAGAAGAGGAAGTTTAGGGAATTTTGTGTAAGCTTTCTTTCCCTATCCCTTTCTTTCACCACCCTTCCTGGTGTTGAAATGTGTGATTGGGAAGTTCAGGACGCATGTAGAATTATTGTATTAAAATGGGGATTTATTGGCATTTTACTAATTTTAGTTTGTTAATTTAATAGTAATATTGGCGTTAGTAGATTATTTTGAGTCGAATTCAAGTTCATGAGGAGATATCAATGCGTAAGATTGGTGTTAATTGAGTTTATGTATTAGAAGTATTTAAGAGTTATTTAATGATAGGTTGTGTACTCGAGGAATCGAGGAGCACATCACTATTGATGATTAAGAGAGAGACATAATTGCTAATTTAAATATAGTTTATTCGCGCCAATCGTTTACCACTAGAAATGCAAACGACATATGATATTTACATATCATACAAATATAAATGTTTATTACTTGATCTAAGATAAACACCGACTTATAATGATTATAAGACGGTTAGTTCATGATATGATTTCATCGCGATATAGAAATGGTTGACAATATGTTAAATGCAGAATGTGAAAAGGAAATGTCGAAAATTGTGATAGGAAGGCTACGGAGTACAGATATAAAAGTTCGACGACGAGCCGTGATTAGGGGATCTTAGTATTCCGACTACATTTTGAGGTTGAGCCGTCTAATCGGTGTCGTATGTAAAGTAGTATGGTTCCCTACCTACCTTACCTTCAAAGTCGACGCGGGTGACGACCCTTTGTTATCAAAACCTACGATTATAAATAACATTTCAGAAAATGATTTGATATAATCGAAATAATTTTAATGAAAATCAGCCTCGACATTGATACGATGAACCTACAGATATTACCTACGATGTTTGTTATATTGTTACATTTCTTCAAAGACCTACAAAGATATCGTTCGCCAGATTGTTACATCGCAAAGGCTTTACTATTTTGAAATTTAAATATACGCACGATTCTCTCTTGACCGAGTTTATTTTAAGATTCTCCAAAACTTTACATGATGCTACCGCTGATAATTTGGAAAGACGAAATGGGTAGTTTACTGCTTTTGTTGAATTATGCTTTTGGTGTATAGTTTGGAAAGATTAGACGCATAAATTAAATGTCTTTATACTCAGTATTTATTTACAAACTTAAAGATTTACGGAATAATTGTGATATGATTAAGTTAAGATAGTATATAAAATATTTGTGATGATTTGATACACATTTCACTGCCGTTCGCGAGACAAGGTTGGAATGTGTTGGTAATCTCTAATCGTATCCTATTCTGTTACACTGACATAATAAGGGTAGGGTCATCGTGACAATTGCCACATCGCTATTTTATTGAAATGATCAAATCTATCCCCTAAATTTCACTCCATCGCCATAATTTGTAATACTTCTGATCGAATTATTTGCTGTAGCATATCAATTATTTTTAGTTTTTATCTTCATTTCTGAATGGCTTTACATTTATAATATATCATTTTACAACATAAAAGGATTGTTTGATGACAATCACTATACCATCTGAATTAATGGCATTCCACATGGTTACCTTAAAGCCAATAGAGGAGTCTAACAAGGGGATCCCTTATCACCTACTATTTATTTTAGCTCTAGACTCTCTCCAAACAGTTCAAACAAGCTTTCCTAAACAACCATGACATCTGCTTCTCCATCAAAGCACAAATGATTGACTCCGACCTTATAATGGTGGCAAGAAATCTATTGAAAAGGTTATGCACATCATCAAGGAATTTGAAATCCATTCAGGCATATAATTTAACTAGAGTAAATGCCAGTTCTTCCCAAACAAATCCTTCTAAAATGAAGAGCTAAATGGATAAGGATTACACCTTCAGGTAGGTTGACCTACCCTTTGCATTCCTTCGAGCAAACATGGACGAAAGAAAGATTACAGCCTACCTTAGTATACAAAATACAATGAAAAATCTCACTTGGGAGAATACATTACTGTCCTTCAGAGGTAGAATCTCTTCATCAAAAGCATTGTTAACTCCCATCTCCTTATATGTTGCACAAATCCAAAAAAATATCAATCATGGTCCAATATAAGAATGAATGTATGTTTAATAAATTTGTTTGTAGTCCTAATAGAAAATCAGTCTATTAGATAAGTTCGAAAAAAATCTACAAATCAACATAAAAAAGAAGTCTTGGGGTTCAAATCATTAGCGGAAAACATCAAATGTAATATTATCAAGCTATGGATTAGATTTAGAGAGAACCAGTCTTTATGGCCCAACTTTTTGCATCAAAGTACTAAAGTGTAAGTGCACTCTGTCGATTCCAATATATGGAAGTTAATGATCCATCATTGATCAGAAGCCGAAGATCTTATCTTTTGGGATATTGGAGAGGGAAACCTTTTCTTTTAGAATGGATATTAGCTTGGAGACAACGTTCTGTTTGAATTGGCTCTGGAACTTAACCCACAGGATCAACTTCTTTTAAAATTTTTAGCATAATGGTTCCTGGGATCATCAAAAACTCATAATTGTCCTACTTAAAGCAATTTGTAAACAAATCAAAGTAATTCTTATAAGTGAGAGCACCAAGGATAAATTTATTATTAAGGGTGAAAAGAAACTCTATTCCATTTTAAAAGTCATGTATTAAAGAATGAACACTTCAGATCAGTCCCTTTCACAGGGTAAATTTATTTGGAATAGCTTCTTAAAACCATCTGTCTTTCTTCACTTGGACATTGATGCACAACCTCCTCCTACCTAATGACATATTAAAGATAGAAAGCTTAATACTACCTTCAATTTGTCCTCTATGCCTAAATGCAAAAGAAAGTATTCAACACCTCTTCATTACTTGCAATTTTAGCAGGGCTGTCTAGGATGACATACAGGATCATTTCAGTATACCAACAAGTAGACCAACAATCCACTCAATCATAGACATGTTTGAATTCTAGAAACCATATAAACATGTTGAATTTGAAAACACACATAAGGATCATAACTCCTTTACAAGGAACAACCACAAATAAGATAATAACAAACACAATCTAGAGGATGTATTCAGAATGGTGAAGAGATACATATACAAAGCAATCAAAAATGGGTGTTTCAATAATGCACACTCCATAGAAATATCAAAAGCTGCTCACAAATCTGCTCCAAGCAACAAGAAAAATCACGTGGAGCATTGCACAAAGGAAGAAGCTACACAACTACTTCATCAAGAAAAACATAGATGGCTGCTACATTTCAAACTTAAATTAGTCTTCACAAACCATGATGGTTGGTTCATTCTACATTTCTCAATGCCTTGCTCTGCCTAGTCAGCCCTCAATACTGAAGCCCACAAATAATTGCAAATTCCCTCAACATATCTCATATTTGGTTAGGAAATAGATTCTTTGGTGATTTTGAACTATTTATTGGATCAAGATGATACCACTATGCCTTGGAACTTGATTGCAATATTGAAGAAGATTAAACACCATAAAGACAAATTCACAATCACCTTTAGCCACATATATAGAGAAGGCAACAAACTGATGGATTATCTTATGGAGGATTTCATAATCTCATCTATACCCGATAGATAACTTCTCACATTGCTTAAAGGTGATAAAATATGAACATGCCTCATATCATATATAAATACTTGTAACTTCATTATGCTCTTGCATTTTCTCTCGCCTTTTTGGATTACTTTTAAATCAGAGTAATAAATAGTGTTTTTACTTTTTTGCTACAAAAAAAAGCATTTAAACTTTATGGCTAACTTTCATAATTCAAGCTTTTCTTGAACTCCATCTCTAGTCTTATCAACAAGAGGAATATCATCAGCTAAAAGCATACACTATGGTACATCCTCTTATAAATGTTTAGCAAGAACACCCATAACTAAAGCAAAAAAAGATACTCGATCTTTGATGTATTCCAGCTGAAAAAAAAAAAAAAAAACTTGATCAATCCTCCTTGTGTTTGAACACAAGTAACAACACATGTATACATATCTTTAATGACTTGGATATAATTATGTTAACTCCTTTCTTTTCTAGAACTCTCCAAAGCACTTTTCTTAAAATTTTATCATATACTTTTTCTAAATCAATAAAGATCATATGTAGATCATCATTACTCTCTTTATACTTTTTCATCAAACATTTAAACAAATGTATAGCATATATAGTATAACTACCCATCATGAATCCAAATAAGTTTTAAAATATTTTTGTATCATGGCGTAACTTATGCTCAATTACTCTCTCCCATAATTTTAATTTATGGCACATTAATTTAATTTGACTATAATTAGCACACTCTTATGCATCCCCCTTATTTTTAAATATAGGAACCAAAACTTTTTCGCCACTAATCTAGTATTTTTTTTAGTTATGAAAATAATATTAAATGACTTGTAAACTAAGAAATTCCTTGATCTCTGAAGTATTTTCACACTTTTATTGGCATGTCATCTGGTTTTACTATTTTTACACACTAAATTTTATTTAAAGTATCTTCAACTTTGGTTTTACTAATATGACGATTAAATCAAAAATCATTATTTTCATTTTAGGTATGATGGTTTCTAAAGTCAATCATATTCTCATAATTTTCATTGAAAAGTTTATGCTAACTTATATATACATCTTTTGCCCTTGTTAGTATCAAATATATTAAATAAATCATTAAATATTAAATTCTTTGCATTATATATATATATATATATATATATATATATATAATATTCATATGAATCATTTTATATCTTTCTTAATTCTCCAATCTTATACATTTAAACTAATTTTTATACAATATTTTTTATTTTTGATATTTTCTTGTACATTTTAACTTGATCATCAACTATTTTTATTAATAAGAGTTTTTTCTTTTGAGTCCCAAAGCAAAATTTTTGGAGCTTGTTTATGTTCTCACATGTTTAAACCTTTTTGATGATATCAAAAGAGGGAGAAGTATGCATGTTGGTCTTTTAAAATTTTTGTTATATATGCATATATTTATGGGGAGCTACTTGTCCTGAGCTTGCTAAATGTTTGTTCTTACCTTATAGCATGTTTTATTTCATTTTATTTCCTTAATGCATAGTTTGCATTGCTACATTATTTAAAATGTAAATCTTTTGTTAAAGAAATTGATGCAAAGTCACTTGCACCTTACCCCTATAAATTACTAACATAGATTTGTCATTATTAAAAAAAGAGAGATTGTTGACTCCATGAGCCTCATTACATAATTAATTAATTTTGATGATAAGAAATATATGTCTGAATAAGCCTAATAATTTATTTTAAGTTTTTAGGAAGTTTAACATACTCAATGTGCTCAATCAATTTTGGAAATTCTGATCAACCTAAACTAGTGTAGTTTGGGAATCTTTTTAGTTTTTACAATATAAGACATATAAGTGCTCAATAATTTGAAAATAATGGCTAAAATATTTTCATATTATTTACTTTTATTTTTACATATTTTTTCATATTTTATTTGCAATAATTTTTTTAATATTCTTAAAACTATCCTTTTTGGATAATTTGAGTACTTGCATGAGTTTAAGTCTTATCCATTGCTTAAAGTGAACTAAATTTATTTTACACTTCATTAAGTAATTTTTATGCTTGGATTAATTTTTATTCATTTCTTTTAGCAAGTGAATTAAATTATTCTCTCATTATCCAAATTATCCTTTTTTCTATCTCCTATCTTTCATAATCCTTTCTTATTTTCATTTAAGCCAAATTTTATTGTTTTTATCATGATAAATTTTTGTGGAAATTATTCAAATTATTGTCATATTATATTTTCTCTTATCTAATGAATTTTTATATTCATATTTTCTTAAAATTTGAAATTAAGTACTTTTGAATTTAAAATTGTATTTTGTCTATGATTTATTTCCAAATGTGTTTTATCTTCTTTTGCAATGAATTGGCTGACCCTAGTGCATTTTTACTAATCATATTTGAATTTATTTGAATCAATTTAGGTTTATTCAAATTTAAATTTAATGAATTAATTATATTTTCCAATTTTGGATTTCCTTTTACTTATTTATGTTGGCCAGCCCCTTTAATTCAATTGAAATTTATGATCATTATTCGAAAAGCTTCTTAATTGATCTCAGTTGATTTATATTGATTGATTGCATTGATTGGAGATTGATTCCATTATGGAAACTCTCTTGACCAAAATATTCATGGAATTACCATGATTTATGTCATTTGGATTTATTCTATTAGCTTGCCTTCTTTAATTCCATTAAATTTGTTAATTGATATCTCAAATATTGCATTAATCATGATTGAATCACCATAAGGAAGTTCATGGCCATCCTTAGCATTTATGTCCATTGGATTTATTTTATTTGATTCAAAATTCAAATTATTTTGAATCACTTCCTAAATTGATCTTTTAATTAATTAAGGAGAGTTTATTTATGTTAATTGCATTCAAAATCTGTCCTCCAATCTTGCTTGGTCGGCCACACCAATTAGATTTGAATTTATTTAAATTTTATTGGCATGTGATTAATTCTTCAAAATTCAAAGCCTTGTCTACATGGATGAATTTGTCATGTGATTGCTTATTTAACTTAAGTAATCTTTCCATCTCTTTCTATCTTTCTCGGCCAACCAATTTTTTAAATTTGAATTTAATCAAAATTATGTGCATGTGCTCAATTATTTAAAATAAAATATTTTCCTTTTATTCCTCTCTCTCTCTCTCTCTCTCTCTCTCTCTCTCTCTCTCTCTCTCTCTCTATTTTCCTCATTTTCTTGCTTTGGATGAAAATCACTTTACTTAGAGTTTGTTTAAAGAGGTGTTCTCCTAGCTTAATTTCTTCTTGACTCTCTCCACATAGACCGAACCCTTGCTACTAAAATGCTTGGAGTGACTCTTGGATTCAATGTGTTAAAGTTCTCTTCTCATGATTGCTTCTACCTGGGATGAAACCTTTCTTGAGGTTTTCTTATAGTTCTCTCCTCTCTTCTTCAACAACTTTCAAGTGGAGATCTTCTTCAACATATTTCAAGCTTCTTTTAGCCTTGAAAAGTTTACTTCAAGTCATTGCTTTCATAGCTTACACATACAAGGACTTAAGTAAGAGTATTCATTTCACTTTGTTCTTTTGAATCATTAGTTTTCATTGGTTTGATTTGAATGAAAAGATTTATGTGCTTCATTGTTTAAGTTTTTCATTAAGCTCTTTTCATTCTCCTTATAAGTGATTTGAAAGACCTCTTTATTTGATTAAATTAAAATCATTTTCATAAGATTTTTGCAGAGATTGTTTCTTGTTTTCATATTTTTTAAATCATTATTTTTTCATTTTATGCAATCTTTTTTAAAGTCATTTTAAATCCTGCTTTTTGTTAAAGTTGGTTTATTTATTGCATACTTTCAAATTTATAAAATATATAATATAAGTTTGCGCTCTTTTGTTATTTCTCTTAATATTGATTAGTGAACTTGAGTGCAAAATTATTTCTAAACTTGAGAGTTAGATTTTTGAATTATATATTTTCTTTTCCTATTCTCTTAAACATTTTTTGGTATTCAACTTATCCAGTGTAGGAAAGTCAGAGTTGGTGTTGTACTTTCCTGCTATAAGAATGTATAAGAGATTGGTTGTAATCATATTTTTGTTTAGTGAATTTCTAGTATGGATGACTAGGCGTGCACGTAGGATAGTTTTTGAGTTTGGCCAAATCACATAAAAATCTCTGTGGCTCCTATCTTTACTTTCTGTATTTTATTTTTCTTGCTTGGTTACTTTGATCTTTCACTAGAAAATATTTTTCTCTTTGTAACTAAGTCTTTTATATTGTTTAAAATTAATTTTTAACATGTAACATCTTTTTAAAATACCTAATTCACCTCCCCCTTTGGGTGCTATTATCTCTCAACAAATAATGTTTTATAGTAATACTACATTTTAGCAATGTGAATGCTCATTCCAATTTTTTATTAAGATATCAAAAGGACATATTTTGAAAGAAATATCTAAAATCACCTTAAGATATCAATAAAAATGTATCTTATCATCAAATCAAATTTAATGATATCAAATAATTTTTGGTTAATTTAAAAATAGAATTTTATAGATGGTGGAAATCATAAACTTACATGAACTATTGGATCAATATTATAAGTGAATTTCTAGTCATATAAGATAGTTAATAAAGCCTTATATATATATATATATACCAATTTAATGCATACATGTTAGTTTATAAGTCTATATTCATTTCTTTAATATAGGAAAAAGCATATTAATAACTATAGGCTATACAAGGCATGGATTAGTTTTAAATTAAGCATATTGAGCAATTAATCACATAACATGTTCTTCATAAATTTAATTATAATCTATAAACTAATAATACTCATAATTTATTAAAGGGGGGGCATGGGATCAAATCAAGTATAAAATTGTATTTATATCAATTATGTAAATCATTTGATCTCCAAAATTATGAAGAATATAAATATACAACCTATGCTAGCTAAATAAACTTATTATAAATTATGAAGAATTAAAAAAATTGAATCTATCATGATACAAAAGAAAATTTATTTTAGCATGAAATTATAAAACCAGTAAATTATATGAAAATTTAATTTTAAGATTGATATATTTCCTAAAATATAAAATTTCATATGATTTATAAAATTATTTTTAAAATAACTCAATACAAACTTAATTCCTAAATTTTGGTATTCATTTAAGCTTGTATCCACTAACATTAGTAGCATTAAATTTTTTTTTTTTTTAAATGTGCAAGTGATAGATAATATAAACTAGTTCCCTTAGGAATCTAAATATGTGTAGATGAATCTTGTAATTGTATGGATCTTCTATATGAGCAAACATATAAAACATGACCTTGCACACAACAATATATACAAGTGACATTTAGCAAAGCATGCATAAATGAATTAAAACTCTAGTTTTATTTTTGGAGAATGAATTAACATGCTTATGAGATCTATACAAGACATAAAAATTTAAATGTAAAGTATGTGAGCATTTAAAGCTAGTGAAAGACAAGGACATATCTTTTAATTTACTTCTAATAATTGTATTATCTCCTTTTAAACTTTCAATCTCAATGAATAAGTCTTGTTCGATTTTATCTTGAATAAATAACTCATTTTGTAATATTTTATTTTCACCTTACAAATTTTTAATCCTAGAGTCATGATTTCACGATGTCAAAGTACTAAGATAAATCAATAAGTTAATCATTCAGTTCTAATATTTTATAAAGATAATTCATTTTCAACTAAACAAATTCTATCTTGTGACTTATGGGTATCTAATAAAGTGACATATTTTTCTTCATCAAAATATCAAGATTTTCTTTAAAACTTTTAGTCTCCTTTTCAATAAAAAATATTTCTTTTCAATTTCCTATATAGATCAACTAATTCGTTAAATATACTAGATAACTTTTCATAAGTTAAATCATTTACATCAAGGTCACCCTCATAGTTAGATTGAGGTTAAGCATTTTGAGTGGATAGTATGAGGGATGTGGTTGGAGTCTCCTTTTCTTCTCTATCTGTGAGCACTACAAAGCTCTTTTGAAAATTTTCTTTACTCTTCTTTTTTTTTCCTTTCTTACTTCTCTTCTTGTTTTAAGACCAAAGTCATGCACATGAGGCTCTTCATTTAATTTTGTAGTATTCTTAATAAGATTATTTTTCTCTTGTAAGGACTACTTTTCCTCTGTCTTATAATCACAACTATGTAAACGAGTGAGAGCATCAAGTGTATCTTTTTAAGATTTGTAGGATAATACATAAGAGTGCTCATCAAGAATAGATATCTTATGAAAACATGATATAATCTTCTCATTTAATATCTTCACCTTATTTTCACTAATAGAAGATAAACCTTCATTTAAGCATTCATATCACATTCCAAAATCATTACTCCGTAAGAATAATAAAAATCTTGATTTTAATACTTCAAAATTAATTTGATCAAAATTTGGTGCATAGTAAATGTTATTATCAAAAAGAATAAAAACCAATTGGTGTGTCATAGTGTAAGAATGATCTACTTTTAATTGTTAAGCTAAAATTAGAACCCATGATCTGATACCAATTATGAAGTGACTATGACACCAAGTATTATAACACAAATGCTAATATCAAGTTGATTTCTATTACTTTGAACAATTTTATTTTTCAATACTTATTTTATTTTATTTTAATTATTTTTATCTACATTATTTTATAGGTTGATCATTGTATTTACACCGATCTACTGGTAAATCTTCACTACTTGAAGATTTAGAATTTAAATGAACTCTACTAAGGAGACTCAAAGGGAGAATCCCAAATGATCAAACTAAAGTAGAAATAATAACCAACTATGCATGGGGGCAAAGGCATTACGAATGCATAGCATCTCCTAAGCTATCATTGTGGGCTCCGAAAATTCACCACTGGCCTCTTGATTAAGAGAGTAATGATTTGATGTGTCAGTGTAATTTCCATAAGGCAGATGAGATAGTAGATAGGACACTACCCAGAGATTTCGTCCTTATTTGGTGAGGACTACAGATCTGCTTCCAGGTTTTCTATAGGCACAAGCACCTATAGTTAATTATCCCTCCCAATGCTGAGAGAAAACTTTCAATTAAGGCTAGTTGTTGCATCGCTAAATGCGTAGCATATAGTAGCAGTATGTGGAGTTTAAAATTTTGAATTTATGAAATTCACCATTTTGGCTTAAAGCGAATGGTTGGGAGAATGATGACGTGCCCGATCTAGATCTCATGGTTCCGTCATCCCAGGCTATCCTGACCCCTAGTCTACTTAGTCAGAGGAGGTAGTTGACCCAACCTGACCGAAGGATCCTTGACAGCAACACATGGGTTACGTCATCCAAGGTGTCTTTGTGGACATGGGGTGTTGTTTATCTAAGGAGATAATCTTAAGTCTACCTTAGTTGACAAAAGGGCTTTGTGCCTATCAAATATACCCTATGATTCACAACTCAAAGGGTTGAGCCATTGGGGAACTTACGGGCTACAGTCGTGACCATAATATAATGGTGTCATTTGGCGGCAACCACCCGATCAGATGACTCTGGTCGTAATCGCATCATATGTGGAGCCTACTGACCAAACCACATAGACAGAGGACACGGGCCACGTCCTTACTGGCATGAGATTATTTGAGTTTGAATATAGTGATTTATTTGACTTGACATTAGCTCTTTTGTGAGCTAGAGTTTTCTTAATCTGTCATCCCCAACAAATGATGATGGATGGATGGATGAATTATTTGCTTTAAGTATTTAAATAATGAATTTCATTTAGTTCAGATATTTTCTTAGTTGAAATTTAGTTTTATGATGAATTAGTTTAGAGCTCAAGTATCTTTTGATGATAATATCCCCTCCGGTTGAGATTTTTAACCAACTCGACCATCATCAGGGTAGACCTTATCAACTCTACTTATTTGCTAGTAGAGGATCGGGTCTATGACAATGTGTAATTCAAATTCTTTAGAAAATTAATATTATAACAGACCTTGTCAACTCTATTGCGAATATAGAGGATTGGGTCTTATAATCTATTATAATTAAAGTTACTTTAGAAGTTGATCATTTAGTAGACTTGGTCAACTCTATTTCAAGCATAGAGGATTAGCTTGTGATCACATTCTATGGAGTTGAATATTTATCTCTTTCATTGATTTAAATTAGCATATGAATACATTCATTAACTTGCATGCATATAGTTGTAAATGGTTGAATTGATTTCATCATTCTTCTTCTTTTTTTAAACTCATGCAGCATCCTCAGACTCCAAGTTTATGTGCTTGGTATAAGTGTCGGGGCTCATGCGGGTTATTAATTGGTTTTAAATAATTGCATATACTTGCTCATCTATCTCATAAAAAGTTGTACATGTTTCAAGGCATTGACATTGAGTTAAAGAAATTCCTTAAAACACGTGGATATCTTACTATAGATCACTTACATGAGTTTCAAAACATCACTTTTAGATGTTGTGTTTCCTTATGATGAATGGAGTATTTTAACATTCAAGTTGTTTACACACATCTTGAAGTAATAGGATTAAACATAGAGCCACCTCGTAACATATAAAAATATCCAATTTATTCATTTAAAGGCTCGCATAGGCTTTAAAACACTTGAATATAATATAAGCTTGCTTCAAAATGTATATAAAAAAAATTCACTTTCATTCTAATATTTGCATGTATCTCGAGACACCATTTCACTATTCAAATTATTCATACGCTTCCCGATGCAGTAGGTTTGAATTGAGTCGTCTCATAATGTGTGGGAAGCTTTTTCATTTATCATCATTTTTTTAAAAATCTTACATAAGTTTCAGGTTGACTAAATGAGATGTGAGATGGTTTTGAGATATGTATGATGAAGTTATCTCATTAAGGTGTTCATACGTACACCAAACATTTGAATCAAGTAAAAAAAATTGCTTTATAATGCATACAAAGGTCTACTTTATTTAAATACTTAACATATTTCCCAAAACATTTGAGTTGAATGAGAAGTTGTGTTGTGATACATATAACAATCTAACTAATTGCACAAATCAGGTGAAATATTATTCCATGAAGTATGCATGAAATTCATCTCTTTTGAATCTTTGCATGCATATCAGAGATGCTTAGATTGATTGAGGAATGGTTGCTTTAAATTAGGTCCAAAGATTCATTTAATTTCAAAGCATTTAGGTTGAATGAGGATGATCTCTTGTAATGAATATCGAATTTATCAAGAAATCTTATCATTCCCTTAACTCATCATCCAATAAATTTCCTTAGTCTCATGGTTTATCATTCAATTAATCTCAATGTTTTCATATATGAATATTTAATATACTTCTTTACCTCCATAATACACCAATTGATGAATATCCTTCATTTTCATGCAATATCACTTATTGCATTTTTGTATTCATGACACGTTGATTAATGAATTCTCATTGCTTCCCAAGTTTTGTTATAAAAAAAGATTCTTATATTTTCAAACTGTATCATTCAATATTGACCTCATTTCACGATTTTATATTGATGAGCTTCATGACTTTGTGGTGAAATTTTTCTTTTGAATTCTTCATCTAATCTTTCTAAAGAGAGAAAAGAAATAAATAAAGAAATAAAAAATATTCTCAAACACTTCTTGTGTTGGACACCATGTAGAACCACAGATATTCTTATTAGGGTGATCGGGTAAGGCATTGAGGAATGATGTACTATCTCGAGAGACAGAAGTCATCATCCTACAAATGGACCTAATCACCTTAATAAGAACTCCTAAGGACTATGGGTCTTCAGAATGTACCAGATATTCTTTTCCTACTTTACATGGAAAAGTAAAGCAGAGTTTATTTTAAATCGAGTTCGTTAAGTTCCCTATGGAGGTAAGCCCCCATAGTTAATTAGATCTTAAGGAATGAGATTCCTTAAGAATACTTTCGATTAAGATAAATGATTGTTGTCTCCAAAGATTTGAAAGATAGGGCTACCAATCAATTGGTATATTTTTAGAAGATCAAGTGGGATTGATCAAGAGGAGGGAGTTATTATCAAAACCAAAGGAAGATAAGTAGGGGATACTTATGATATTAGGAAGCCTAGTAAGCATCCCAAACTAGCCTATGATTTATTTGTTAGCATTGAATTTTTATTAGAAATCTAAGGCTTACAATTCCATAACACAAGATCATGGAAATGCCTAAGAGGTAAGGATTTATGCTTGTAGCCCACAAAAGGACCTAAATCTAGGGAGCTTTGGTGAGGGCCAAAAGCACGACCTAAATCTAAGCCAAAAAATGGGTATTTGGTTTACCTCCACAAGAGAGGATAAACCACCTGACTGTTGGACTTACAACCGCCTGGGGGTGGCCGCCAACTAACTCCTCCTACGATTTTAAATACATATAGGCAAGTCATATTTTTTTTGCAAGATAGCTAAGATGTTATTTATTTAGAAAGAGACTAAGTCCTTAAACACACTTCCAAAGAGACTAGATCATGTAGAGCATGATTAATGACTTAAATCTAATGTAGATTTTTGTTATGTTTTATTTTCATTTTGGACAATTCATTTGACACTGACTTTAGGATTCATATGCCTAATGTATGAGAAATTTGATTATGTTCCAAAATCAGTAAGAAAGGAGGTGTGTTTCTACCATGGCTTTCAAAGGTCAAGCCAAGTTCTCTAGCAAAGGTGGAAGTTGTCCATAACAAGAGTGAGACAAGATGTTTTATATGCATGATGTGGAAACATACAGCATCCAGTTAAGGGGTTGCTAAATCTTTTATATTGTTTTATAACCTAGGCTTTAGGTGAGGTTATGAGTTATTTATTTTTAATTTAAATTGATTAGTTGGATGGAAAATTTATTCTCCTAAGAGCCTAATCATCATCTAGGCCATACATCAAAGCAAGGAAGAAACTAAAAAAATATGTCATCTTAATGCACAAGCTAAATAAACATCAAATAATTTATAAAGCTAGCGCAAAAGAATAAAATGCCTTTTGTGGTCGGACTCCACCACACAAACTCAAAAATAAATTGGGTAGCCGAGCTCTACCCTTATATAACTCGGATTACAAATAAATTATTTACAATCAAGAAGAAATTAATGTTATGGGGGGGTCATCATTCTTCATTTCTTTTCTCTTCTTTTCTTCTTTCTTCTTTCTTCTTTCTTCTTTCTTCTTTGGTTGGTTGGAAGGTGGTTGCTCTAAAGGCTTCATATGGTACATAAGACATAGTCTTATAACCAATACTTATCCTAATCCACCATAACAATCATTCCAAATCCTAATTATAAAATTACATGAAAATGGAAAAAAAAAAGAAATCTAACTAAAACCTGCAAAAAAGAGATTAGCCAAACAAACTATACAATCCTAAGCATGTATATGAATAAATTAGACTTAGCACCCCACACATGGATAATCAAGTCCACTTGGCCAATTTTGGATTATGCTTAGGGGTATAAGCAACCTGCACAAAAAAAATATTTATATTTTTATTACAGCGCCCCATAAGCACAATCCCTTGTAGAAGACAATGGTTAGACTAAGATCGTCCTACCATTCAGTCTATGCACATACACCCTAATATCCAGACTAAAATATCACATCACAAAATAAAAGCAAACATCAAATCATGCACCGCCCTAACATAGGAATAGAAATGGTGACTTAGCTTAATGTGTGTGTCATTTAAGGTTTGTGTGGTATGTCTTAGCTAGTCTTTAAGGTTAGAATTTTCTAAATATAAAAGATTCAACTTAGAGGGTGGTTTTATTTAAGTGATTTAGTTAATTTGGTTGATTTTATTTTATGGTTTGATTTGGTTTGAATGAACCTACAATTAATTACTAAGTGTTGTAAAGAGAGGAAAAGAGAAGAGGACTTCTCTTACCTCCCTACCTTGAGTAACTTCTAAAGTAGATTCATTATTATTTTTTGTTTAGTTAATATTTTATTGTGTTTTCATTAGTCCTAAATTTAGATTTTTCTTAAACAAACTTATTCAAAGAGAAAGCATTTTAAGTTTAAGTAAAGTGAATTACTATCACAAAACGCACAATACTTTATTTCTTTCCAACATGTGTAACATGCATATGGATGAATCATAAGCATATCTATACATGCAAGTAGAAATGTTAGCACTCCTTAATGATGAATGCTAAGAGAGTTTGTTTAAGAAAAGTTTGGAATGTTTCATGTATGCATGTTTTTGTTAAGTAGAAAAAAGGGATTATTTTATCCATTATATATATGCACATTTGCATGTATGAAAGAAATAAGTGAGTATGACATCATTATTTTCTACCCCACGGGTATAAGGTACAAGACCGACTTGAGACTACTTAAAGCCTCGCAACCTTGGGATGTTCAGACTAATATACCACTTTTCTTAAATACATATGCATGTATAAGAAGAAATGAATGGAAATAGAATCATGCAAAAAGTTTATGTTTGTTTGTTTTGATTTGTTTATGCAATTTATATGTGTAAATGTGAAGGTTCCTCTTAAAGGATAACATAGAAATGAATAGGAATGAATTTAAGTAAGTGTTGTGTTCTTTTCAAATGACCTATACACTTTGCAAATCTTATTCAAAACTATGTTAAAAGAGAAGAGAATGAAAGTCACATAATGCACATCTTGTATTATACTCACATGCAAGCTCATAATTAATTATAAGTAGCATACCTTTCATTTATAATGTTTGATTTATAAGTTTTTGAAAATAATTTTGGATTTAGTAGTGATAATAGTCATTCATGTTCTTACTTTTAGCCAAAACATGCAATTTGACATAAATGAAACATTTCATTTTTAATTTATTTTTCAAAAGACTTGAATGCATGATTTTCATATGACATACATATTTAGCATGCTAGGAAAGAAATAAAGTGATGAAAGTATGTAAATTCATTCACCCTAATTAATTCCTAAAGATAATCCTATAGAATAAAATTATTTAAAATGAATCAAAACTATTTAGAGAAATTTTTAGTTTTGTTTTGAGTTTGATTTAATTTAGAAAATGTGAAAAGGTTTGTTGGTCCTAACCCATCTCCCTCATGTGTATGTTATTTTAGTTTAATTTTTAGAACTATTAGATTGATTTTATATTTTATTTAGGTTAAGATGTACATTAAGTCCATTAATTATCCCTTACCTACACCACTTTAACATATTTAACTAAATAATTATGAGCCAATGTATGACATAAAATCACAAGGAATTCAAATTAGTAATGCACCTAAGAAAGAAAAGAGTAATACATTTGGCTCACAATTAATGATTAATTAAGCTAAAAGGTTTAATTTAAATACTTTTATATTTTGTTTAATTTTAGTTTAATTTTTAGAACCATCAGATTGATTTTATATTTTGTTTAGGTTAAGATGTACATTGAGTCCATTAATTACCCCTTACCTACACCACTTTAACATATTTAACTAAATAATTATGAGTCATTGTATGACATAAAACCAGAAGGAATTCAAAATAGTAATGCACCTAAGAAAGAAAGGGCCCTAATGCATTTGGCTCACAATTAATGATTAATTAAGCTAAAAAGTTTAATTTAAATACTTTCATAACCCTTCCCACACATATAGGTTAGATATGATTTCCTTAAGCTACTTAGGTTATTGAACACCTAGGTATCTACCCAAGAAGGAATTGATTTGATTTTACATTTTTTATTAATTAAGCCATTTAATAAAGTGATTAAAATATTTAATTAATTTGCACCTTAATTAGATTTTTATCCAAATGAAATAAACTTAGGGGAAAAGATTTGGGAAAGAACTCCTAATCTCATTCCTTAAGTCCATTCACTATTCTAAGAAAATTAGCAAACTTAAATTAAGAAATTTATCACTATTTAATAGGTTAATTAATCATTTAATTGATTAACAGAGTAATTAGGAGTGAATCAAGTAATTACCCAAATTAAACTATGAATAAATCCCAAAAAATTAGGGAAGGTAGAAGTCATCTCACTAAACATACCTTATAATTTGGAATTAATCAATGGAATAATTAGAGAGTAATTAACATAATTACATTCCCAATAAAACCCATATTGCATGAAATTTACTATTCAAAATCAATTAAACTTAATTTTATATTATTCCCCTTTGAAATATCTTCAAAATGCATTTAAGTTTGTATTTTTTTTTATTTTTCTATATTTAGTTATATAACTTTGAAGTTTCTGTGATTTTTAGAAAATTAAATCACTAATTATATAACTAATCCCATCGGTGGCACGTGGACCGCTAACGCGACATGCGCTTTCCATGTGGCACGATGTGATTGGTTAATGTATCACATCACCAATATTACGCTATCTTTTGGACCCCGATCAAAGATCATACGGCCAAGATGTCTCAAGGATATTAAAAGGGATTAAACAGGATCTCATGTTTTAATCTGACCCATCCAAAACATGGGATGGACGGTCCGATTCATCCCTGCCCCTCCACGAGATGATGATCCCATCCCTGGCTGATCTGAGCTCACTTGAGCTCGGATTGAGTGGGGATTGATCACACACCATCAAGAAACAATAAGGAAAAGATCCAATGGTTAATTTGCAATGGGATGATACTTTCCTTCACAAAGGACCAAAGAAAATCTAGCCTAAGCTCGATTTTGATCCATACCTCACCGGAGACTATCACCGGCGCTCCGCTCCCAACCATCGAGGTAGCTTCATCTAGGAGACAAAGCCCTGTTGAAAGTTTGAAGGCTTGAGATTGAGTAGATCTTCATATTGACCAAAGTGGGCTTCAAGCGCTTGTGGCTTTGATCAAACTCTCCCTTCCTGTGGCTTGATTACTTGGAATTTGATTTAGGTGAGCTCGATTGAGCCCGTTGATGGTGCTTGTTGAAGGAATTTGGATTTGGTTGTGAATTGGCTAAGTTGAAATTTCTTCCTACCTCCTCTATTTTCGGCTTGAAGAAACTGAGAATTGAGAAATGGGAAATGCTTGAGGAATCTTGGAGGAACTGGGAGAAGCTTGCTCTGAGTTCTCTAAGCTCAATCGAGTGTGAGTGATGTGAATCCAAGTGAAATTAGGGGGAGTATATCTCCCCCCATAAGGATCGGATGGCCGAGAGGTGTTTTGTCATTTTGATCACATTGATCCCATGGAGTGAGTTGGTTAGGCCGTTTTTAGCTTCACATGATTGGCCAAGGAGGAGGTGAAGCTTCCATGTGCTTGAAATGAGAGTGGGAGTGGTTCCATGTAGAGAATTTCCCATTGGGTGGTAAGTTTTGGCCTTGGGTTGGGTTTGACTGACCCAAACCCATTGGGTTATGTGCACCACACTCATTAGTGTCCACTTAGTCCACTAAGAGGGTGCCAAGTGGCTATGAAAAGGATATGACCAAATTCTAAGCGGAATTGGCCATAGGTTACCCATTGACCTAGAGGTAAAATGGTCATTTGGCTTTGATTTCACTTTAGTCAGATTTAGAATAGTTGGACCATATTTCAAGGAATTTGGAGTTGATTTGATGTCATTTAGCTCATGTTGACCCATTTAGGTCAAAATGGGTCAACAAGATGACCAATTGGTCAAATTGGGTCTCAACAAGTTCATATGACCATTTGAAATGTGTTGGCATCATTGGTTTGGTTCAATTTGGATTATATTTGATTTTGGTTCATTTGATTTCATTTAGGTCAAATGGGTCAAGTTGACCAATTTGACCCATTTTACCCAATTGGGTTAGGTCATGGGCTGGTTTAGGTTTGGTTGGTCATTTGAAATATTTTGATAGCTTTGATTTCAATCAATTTTGATTTTATTTTATTTTGGCTTGATTTGACCTTTTAGATCAAGTTGGGTTCATGGTCAATTGAGCTAGGTTAGCCCAATTGATTTGGTCAACCAAGTGGTTTAGAATGAATTTGACCCATTGGTTGCAATCAATTTGGGTTAGATCAAGATTTAACACATTTTGACTTTTTAGGTCAAGTTGGGTCAACTTGGGTCAAGTGGCCAGTTGGGCTAGGTTAGGCTCAAATGATGACTTGGTTAAGTTCAAACATTGATTTAGAATGGGTCTAGATCAATGGTTTCAATCAATTTGGCCAATGATGGATTTTGGCTAGTTTAGGTTTCACTTTGGCTAAGTGTTGACTTGGTCAACCCTTAAGTTTGACTTAGTTTGACCCAATTTGAGTGATTGATCGATCATCTTATGATGATTGTTGCTCACAATGTGAGGCTTAGGTGGGCTTAGCTCAATCTAATTTGAGTAGGATTAGAATTTGGCTCAAAAATATACTTTAGGTCACTTTGGGTCAAGTAAGCCTAAGTGGGTCAATTGACTTGATCAAGGCTTGAATCAAGTTTGATTAAACTCACATATGGACTTATGATTGAAATATAAATCCATTTGCAAGTGATTTGGAGTCAAATGGGTTATGATTCATTTAGCAATTTCAAGTTCAAAGGGTGAACATGAGTTTGATTTGGGTTTGAGTTTTGAGTTTATTTTTGGTTTGATGATTGAAGTTTATGTTTATATTTGGATTCATGATTGAAGGATTGATTGAATCATGAAGAAAAATCAAGGGTTTGGCTTGATTTGAGTTTGATTTGGCTAAGTTCAAGAATTTGACTTGAAAGATTTTAGGTTAAATTTTGATTGAATTTGGATTTTAGTTTTAAATTTAATTTTGGTTATTTGAATTTATATTTTATTTATATTTATGAATATAAATGAAAATATAAATGGGTCATGAGAAAATCTCTTGAGTTTGAATTGATTTGGATTTTATTTGAGCTAAGTCCATAAGGTGAAGTCAAAGGACTTAGGAAAGATTTTTGAACTTGGAATTCGATTTTGGATTTAGTTTTGGTTATTTGAATTTATATTTCATTTATATTTATGAATATAAATGAGAATATAAATGGGTTATGAGAAAATCTCTAGAGTTCGAATTGATTTGAATTTGATTTGAGCTAAGTCCATAAGGTGAAACAAAAGGGACTTAGGAAGGATTTTTTGAATTTGGAATTCAATCATGGGTTTCAATCATTTGGAATTGATTTTGATTTGAGAAAAATCCAATGGAATTGATTTAAGGTTTGAGAAAATCAATTAAGTTGAAATTGACTTGAGATTTAATTTAGAATTGATTTTGGAGTTTGATTTGAATTGATTTGGAGTTTGAAGTGGATTTGAGAAAAATCAATTAAGTTTAGAATTGATTTGAGTTTTGAAATTTATTTTGAATTTGAAGTTTGACTTGAAAGAAGGAAGTGAGGATTTGGTTCAAGCTATATGGTAGGAAAATTTTCCTAACACCCTAAGACATGACCTATTTCAATGCCTAACTCTTCTGAGTCTCTAGGGTTAGGTTGAGTGTTCACCTAATCACTAGAAGTGTCATAAGACTAAGGAACTCTCAGTATCTAAGAGGAGTCTTATGTCTAAGATAGAGAGGTTGAGAGCTCATTCTAAAAATGAGGTCAATAAAGAGCGTCCATTAGGTGTGGTGTGACTGACAAGGTACACTGCATGTATTGGTGTTGACCGAGACGATCAACAATAATCACAAGCACTAACAGAAATGATCTACTCCTAACCCAAGGTGTAGAAGGAATCGAGAGCTTAATGCAATGTGACTCTACTCATGTCAAGGACATAGGAGAGTGAAGGAGGAATCCACTAGGGATAGAGTATGTGAACCTTCCACTAGGAAAACAGGTTCAAGTCATCCGCAAAGGGGATGAGAGGTTTGATTGATTTGAGTCTCACTAGGAAGAAATTGATTTGATTTGTTTAATTATTTTTATTTTGACTCCACTGAGGGAGATTGATTGGATTTGTTTATTTTGATTAGTTGTTTTGTTTGTTTAGTTGACTCCACTGAGGGAGGAGTGTTGAGTTTGTTTTAGATTTTAAAATTTTGGATTTTGAGATGAACCCTGTTGGTTTGTGATGGATGGATCGCATGTAGAGCCTGGCTAAGTTTACCAATCCAAAGGGGGTAGTCTACCAAACACATAGTAGGAATAGCCTATCAAAGAGATTGCCTTTCGGTGTGCAACAACTGTACTTAGGAAGAAAGCATAGTAAACTTACATCCTCCAAAGTAGAGATCGGGCTTTGGGTGATCCATTGGCAACGATTGAACTAACCTATATTATTGAGTGAATGTTGTTGGGACTTAAATCACTCAAAGGTAGTCAATGATTAATTTCATTTTAAGTTGTTTTTATAGATCCAATCGGCCATAGACCGACCAGTAGCCTACCTGCCACTCAAATTTACCAATCCAAAGGGGTAGTCTACCAACCACACAGTAGAACTAACCAACCAAAGGGATTGTCTTTCGATTTGCAATGGTCAATTCGAGGGAAGAAAGCATGGGGACTCACATCTTCCGCTACAAAAGACCACTAGGGTGACATATTAGCAAGTTAACATGTTAACTCGACCTAGGGATGACTATTGAGTGAATGCTGCTGGGGGACTTAAATCAGTTCAAAGATCGTCAAAGTTAATTTCATTTTTTTAATTATTTTTGATGGATTCGTTGGTTTGCGATGGATCACACTGAGAAAGACCTTATATCGACCTATCTATCTAACCAAATGAAATACCTTCCTGCCAGGGAAGAACTATCCAACCAAAGAGTGGGTTAATTCAGGAAGAAATCACGGGACTCACATCTTCCACTATAAGATCACTGGGTGATCGGTTGCTTTGGCAACAAATCGAACCCGGGTGCTCGTCGGTCATGCTAGAAAAAATGCATCGTAGGCTTAAATCTTCCAAAGAGAAATGACGTGGGCAACCTGCTTGTGGAAAAATAGATTGAACCCAACCTAAAGGCAACTACGGAGAGAGTGCTGACCCGAGGACTTATCTCAATGTAGGTAGTCAAGCAATTCCTATAGGGAGTTTTGCTGACACTGCCCTAAAGATAGGATGCCTGCTCGAGAAAAGGGGCTCTTTAGGGGCTTGAATTCCTAATCCACAAGCGAATATTTTATTTGTTTATTTTATTTGTTTTATCATGGACCCTGTTAGTTTGCGAGGGATCATACTGAGAAGGAGCTTATATCAGCCTAGACCTATCTTAGATTTATTGAACCAAAGGAGAATCTGCGCATCCGTTGAACAAATTCTTCAACCATAGGGGTGGCTACTACGAAAGGAGGACTATCCAATTCAAAAGTAACTCGGGTAGTGTCTAAATGAGGTCGCAAAGGACGTGATCCAAATAGAGTGCTCGCAGGGGGAGGGCCTACTAAGGGCTTGATCCAAAATCCTGGAGAAGATAATATGCATAGGTATTCGGTGGCCAACTCAAGGAGAAAGCACAGGGACTTATATCTGCCAAGAGTGGTGTATCCATCGGGTAAGTCGCCACATGATAGCCAGATCACCAAGGTGCTTGGTTTGCAATCGCCTAGGAAGAAAGCTCTGGGACTCACATCTTCCTATGGAACTAATTGGATAGTCTATCTTCTCGGTGGTGCTATCCGACCTGAGTGACCACCGAAAGTGAATGCGGGGGACTTATATCAACTCAAATGTAGTCAAGAGGAAAGGAGCCTCTAGGGGACTTACCATAAATCTCAAATATACTCGACCTAGTTAGATCATGATGACTAGTTCAAGAAGAAAGTACGAGGACTCACATCTTCTTAAACAAAATCAACATGAGGTAGCTTACTGGTTGGGTAGTGAAGTCTACCAAACTAACAAGGTGCTCATCGGTTTGCAATTATCAAGTAAAGAAGAAAGTGCGGGGACTCACATCTTCCAAAACTAATGACCACTGGGGTGACATACTAGCAAAGTAGTATGTAAACTCGACCTAGAGCAGCTAATGAGTGAGTACCACAGGAGACTTGCTCCCACATCAAAATAGCTCGAGATAAAAGATATGTGTTTATTTTTATTTGTGCTCGTGTTAAAGGGAATAGGACGCCGCTTGGGTTCTCTCACACCTAACTCAGTTGTATTAATCGAAATAGGATGCCTCTTGGGTTCACTCACACCTATTCTAGTAGAGCCGGAAAATTGTGTCTGATTGTGTTTGGGTTGTGAGAGAGGGATAGGATGCCTCTTGGGTTCTCTTACATGTATCCTAAACACGTCGTGGTGGATTCACAAGACAAGCAGATAACACTTCTAAATAAGAGAAGAGTTTGATGAATTGGAATCAAATTTTATTCTTTTGTTGATGGTTATTTTCAAACATATTTTATGGGTAATATTTCTTGAAATAGAACCCATTAATTGGAAGCATCGGGTGTTCTCCATTACAATCAATAAGCTGATAAGATCCTCCTTGGTAGGCCTTCTCTATGACAAAGGGGCCTTTCCAAGTGGGTTCAAACTTGCCTCACATCTTTCAACGCGTAACAATTGGTCCCCAGACTAATACAAATTCTCTTTTAAAAAAGCCCTAGGACCAGTTGTGAACTTGAATCATTTTGGCCTTGTACAACTCGAGATTTTGGCATGATCGTAGGCATCTCTCCTCCAAACCTTTGAGCTCTTATAACCGTAACTTTGCATTCTGCTCTATAGTGATCTTGCTACCCAATGCTATCTTTAGAAATGGGAGTTGAACTTCTAAAGATAGAACGGCTTCAGACCCATACACTAAGGAAAATGGGGTAGATTGAGTTAAAGTTCTATATGTGGTGCGGTAGGCCCACAAGACTTCAACCAACTACTCATGTCACTATCATTTGTTATTGTTGAGCATTTTCTTTAATATATGGATGAGAGTTTTGTTGAATGCTTCTGCTAGGCCATTCGCTCTAGGGTAGTAGATGGTGGAGTATCTCCAATATATCATGTCTTCGAAATTGATCTTGGTGCTTTTGAATGTAGTACCATTATCGATATAATTCATCAAGGCACCTAAACCAATATATATGATTCTGAAAAGCGGAAGCACATCTTTGGTGACCTCTTTGAGTGGATTGCTCCACCTTGGAAAAGTAATTGTGGCAGGGAGAATGAACCGATGACCCTTGGAAGAAGGAGGATCGATAGGACCCACAATGCCGGTACCCCAACACTCAAATGGCCATGAGACCAAGGTAGGATGTAGAATGTTTGGTGATTGATGTAAGACCACATCGTGTAACTGACACTGATGGCATCTCCTAGATACATCCATGTAATCTATAATCATCGAAGGCCAGTAGTTTCATAATCTCTTAATCTTTGCTTTCATCTTCAGACCAGATTGATGCGCTCCACATAGACCTGAATGCACCTCGATCACGATCCTATGGGCTTCGTGTTTGTCTAAACAGCATAACCACATTTGATCAAAAGACCATCGGTACAAGGTGCCATCCATAAAAGCATAGGAGAGAGCTCTCTATTTTTCCTGATGAGCTTGTGATTTCTCTTGAGGTAGTTTATCAACGTTCAAGTAATCTATGAATGGTTGCCTCCAATCCAGCTCTTTATCCTTATTAGCAACGACAATCTCCCCTTCAAGAGAAAGTCTCTCGATGAGTTCAGCATCAATAAGGGATAGGACTTGTCTAATTGGAATGGACTCATCTTTCAGACATGCCAATTCTTTGGCAAGTTTTGCCAAAGCATTTACTTCTGTGTTCTCTACTCGGGGAATCTTGAAGATGGTGACTTCAGGGATTTGGGCCAACAGCTTCATGGTATACTCGTGGTAATGACGAAGCTTGGGTTTGAGAACCTTGTAGGACCCGATAATCTGGTTGATGACTAACTGAGAATCCCCATAGATGTCGATGCTCATGACACACACTATAATGGCTAACTCCAGACCGGCAATCAAAGCCTCATACTTGGCTTCATTGTTGGTGCAGGGATTGGAGAGATAGTATGAGAATCTCATCACATCAGGGTCTGGAGTTAAGAGAACTATTCCTACCCCTGCCTTTCTTGAAAGAATAGATCATGGTTTTTCTCCTTTATGAAAGGAAGCCGCACCATCAAAATACATCTCCCATCGTGGTTGTCAACCTCCCTAAGTTCATGATTTGTTCAGAGATCGCACTAAGAGAATCAGCAGAAAGTGGGTGTCTTTCTAAGAAATTAGCTTAGTCCTTTTCTCATATGAGGGTAGAATGTGATATCAAACTACGGGAGAATCATGGACTAACGTGCCAAATGTTCGGATAGTGTTGGCCGTGTCATGAGATACTGCAGTGAATTGGTTCTGGAAATCAAGTTCACTTTATGAAAAAGCATATAGTGCCATATCTTTTGGGATGCAAAGATCAAAGCTAGGCAATGTTTCTCAATAGGTGGGTAGTTTGCTTCAGCAGGAATCAGACGACGGCTGAGGTAGTAGAGATTACTCTCCTTCCCTTCATTGTTGACTTGGGCCAACAAAGCACCAAGGGAGTCATCCAATACAGTAGTGTAGAGGATGAGTGGCCTGCCCGGGATAGAGGCTGCTAGAACTGGCGGATTCACCAAATACTACTTGATATCTTCAAAGGCATGTTGACACTTGTCATCCCACTTGAACTTGGCATCCTTTTTGACAAGTGCTGAGAATGGCTTGCATCTCTCCGATAAGTTGGAGATAAAGCATCTTAGATACACCAACCGGTCTTCGAAAGATCTGAGTTGAGTTAAACTTTTAGGTGGTGGCATTTCTAAGATAGCTTTGATCATTTCTAGATCTATTTCTATTCCCTGGTTTCGGACAACAAACCCAAGGAATTTTCCTAAAGTTACACCGAATACACACTTCAGGGGATTCATTTTGAGGTTATATTATCTTAACCATTCAAAAACTACTCTCAAGTCAAAGAGGTGGTCTTCCTTTTCTCTACTCTTGATTACTAGATCATCAACACTCAACCGATGATGGATGAGTTTTTGAAGATCGATTCATGGCCCATTGGTATGTAGCACCATTTTAAGGAAAGGCATGACCTTATAATAATATATTTCGAGTTCTAAAAGAAGTGTTTCTTTCATCCTCGGGGGCCATCTTGATTTGGTTGTAGCCAGATGACCCATCCATGAAGGAGAAAACTATATGAGATGAGGTGATGTCCACCATTAATTCTGGTATAGGAAGAGAAAATTCATCCTTAGGACATGCCTTGTTTAAGTCTATGAAATTGACGCATATGTTAATTTGGACATTCTTTTTCTTAACTAGGACGACACTGGATAACCAGGTAGGGTATTTTTCTTCCCTGATGAAATATGCATCGATCAATTTATTGACTTCAGAAATGACCTGTTGTTCGATTTCTAATCACATGCATCTAGAAGCTTGCTTGATAGGGTTGTCGTTATGGTCTATTGCTAGTTTATGGACTGCTACGTTAGGAGATAATCCAAGCATTTCTTCATAACTCCATGCAAATCAGTCCTTAAACTCGGTCAATAGCCTAACTAACTCATTGGTTTCTTCTTCATTCAACATGTAATGTATGGGATGGATTTCTTCTCAGGTTGATTTCTTTAAGCTTGTCAATTGTTGAATAGATCTCCTCTTCAAATTCTAGCGGGGCATCTTTGATTTAGAGATCATATGGATCATCTAAAATTTTTAAACACACATTCTCATAAGAGTTAGTATAGTGTTAAAAGAACCTATTAGACTCCAGATGATTGGTGACAACTAAGCAGTAATCGTCATCATCAATTGGACCTTGTCAATCCTAGTCGATCTTGATTATGCATCCCCTTTATTGTTCCATAGCTTCTCGTACTCGACTGCTTAGACCATGTATAAGGAATCAAACCTTTCTTTGCAAGATTAAGAATACAAGGTGAGTACCAATCAAAAGGCAATTCCATTAATTCTTTATTTGAAATATCCTTAAGCTTTACATTAGTTTCTGGACTTGAGTATGATGATCCAATAGGAATCTTTTCGACTTGACATCCCTAGAAAACTGAGAGGCTTCCTTAACTACTAAACCTTCAACTTTTTGAGAGAAAAGTGAGGTTAGAGCTAAGGTTCCTAACTGTTGCCTGGTAGTTTCACATATAGTTGATTCGAATACATTCATTCTTTGTCTAAAGGCCTGGTCTTCATCGCTATCTTGCTTGAGTGTCACCTCTAATGAAACCGGCTGAGAGGGGTTGGTATGCTAATCACATTAGACTCATCCTCCGAGCTAGATTCCAAGTCTATGTGAATAGTAGGGGTACTCACATGAACGGAACATAACCCCTGTTGGTGGCCAACCGGGGGTCTTCCACCTCTGGGCGCCTCTGTTTCTACCTCCTCACGGTGGAGGTGAGTCATCTATGTCCATATGATGGAATGAACTGTGGGTGGAATGTGATATGCTGCTCTACTTCTTCTATAATGTTCTTTTCTCGTTCATTTGGATTTTCATTTTTCTTTTCTTTTTTCTCTCTTTTCTTTTCTTCTTTTTTTCTTTTTCTTTTGAATTTGAATTTTGACCAAGTTTATGAGAAAAGGTGTTTTGAGGAAGATAGTAGGTTAGCATCCTCATCTCAACCTCTCTGGCTTTTCATCACCTTTGACATAATATTCAATTCCATCCTTTCTGAACTTGATGCACTGATGGATGGAGGATGGAATCATCTTGTTCTGATGTTTCCAAGGCCTAGAGCAAAGTGGTGAATGAAATATTTGAATCAATGATATAGAACTTGGTTTTAGCCTTCCATTCACATATCTCCAAAGGTAACACTATGGAACTTAAAGCCCTCTCGCCTTGTTCATTGAATCCTCTCAACATCATCCGATCTCCTCGGAGTGTGGAAATGTTGATCCTCAAAGGGTCTTTAGACTCATAATGTTCATGCACACGGATCAACAAGAACCACGAGAGTCGAATGCCAATGTCCAATGTAATGTAGAGGGGACCGTTGTGCATGTCCCCCATAAGAAGGTCTTCATCTATGAAAGTAACTCTTTGGGCTTCTCTGGAATAATGTGCATGATATCCAATAGCGGTCAGCTGAGCTAAGCATATCTCTAGATCAAGTAGAGCCTTGATCAATGATTCCCTCATGTCTTTGGATAAGATATGGGCATCATATATGCTTAATTTAGATGACAACTTTCTTAGGTAAGAGAGGACATTGTAATTCACTCTGGGCTGATCCTTCACAAGCATATCCAAGGGTGGAGCATCCTGTGGAGGGGCTTCTCGATCATCTAAACCTATGACTTATTTTCCTCTTATCTTGAGGTGCTCTGGAGGTAGAACCTTGCCACTTCTGGAGGTTGACTTGGTGATCTCTTGTGGCGGGTTAGTGGAAGATTCTACACGCTGTCAAGCTCTTCTCCTATAAGACCCTCAAAATCAGATGATTCTAAGTCTATCTCAAGAGGTGAACCCGTAGTATTCAAAGAAGGAAGATCCAACTCTAAATCAAAAAGAGGAAGATCGAAGTTGTTATAATTATTGTTTAGACTTGAAGAGTTTTCTAAAGGAATAGAGTTAGACAACCCAGCATAAGTGACATAGATATAATTCAAGCTAGTTTTATTCCTCAATTTCTTAGATTTTGAAGGAGGTACATAATAGAAATCAAGTAAAGTAAGAGGGGTGAGGGATTTGATGCCCTCATCCTTGATACAAGATATCTTAGAAGAAACTATTTGAAGTAAGTAAGTAGTAGCTACATGTGGACTAAAGTGGACTCGGTGGTGGTTACTTGGCTATCCAGGCACATGGTATGTTGTTCTTCTGAGCTCCCTTTCCTAAAGTTATCCTGGACAACTTGCAAACCTTCCTTAATGTTGGAGGTTTGAGCTGCCTCAGGCACCTACAAGGAAAGTTTCTTGATTTTGGATATAATCTTCTTAGAGGTTTGGGATAAGGAGATATCCCAACCTTCTTTGGTTTTAGAAGGATCGTAGGTATCCCCAAGGATTACCCTAATGGAACTAAATGATTGTTCCACAAGGTATTCCTTTGGGATAACTATATATCTTGAAGCTATGCTCAAGTCGTCCTTGAAAAGCAATCCTCCAAAACATGATGCATGCGATGGTAGGGAAAAGTTAGGATCATTGCTTTTGCCACTTCCTCCGCCTAGGTTGGGTAGCTAAAATCAGTTTCTTTAAGAGATTCTTAAATATTTTCGATTACCTCCCTTTAAATGAATATGGTTTGTTTAGTTTATCCATAGAGTAGGTGGATATAGCTACTGGCGGTATGTGTATCCCTTTGTGGATATGGAGGAGGAGGCGTGAAGGCCATGGAGATGTTGTGGTAGTAGGACCTGATGGTGGTAGAGGAGGTGGAAGTGGCGGTTGTCAGTTTAGTCTCTCATCTTGTTCTCACGGTTTGCTTCCTCTTATTCTATCTTCTGGCTTCTTCTCATAAGCTTTGGCTTGCTTTGTTGATTGATCTGAAAAAGGCAACTGTTTGGCTTCTCCTTATAAGCTAGCTGCCTTGTTGATTAGTTTCTCAAATGTCTTGATGGTAAAATCTTTGAGCATAAAGGTGACCGGGCCATGAATATTCTTCAGTAGAATTTCAATGGCATGATGTTCATACAGCTGTGGTTTGCATTTCATACTTAGATTACACCATCTAATAATTTAATCAATGAGGGACTCACCAGAGTATTGTTGAGCCATAATGAGATCACCTACAGTCACCTTTTGCTGAGCTCCAACAAACCTCTTAATGAAGAGTTTACTCAACTCGAAAGTCTTCTTGAACTGTTGAGGGAGTTCTGTACCAATCGGCTATGCCTAACAAAGTCGAGTAAGCATCACGCCACCCATTGCAATAGCTAGCTCTGTGCAATGTGCTTGGGTTCCATTGCCATCAAAGCTCTTGAAAGAAGGTGGCACAAAACCCTTAGGATCTTGGATGACATCAAATTCCTCGGGTAGGGTCTACCCTTTGGCGATGATCCTCCTGGGCTTGAGCCAATGCTTCTCTCACTTCGACCATGGTTTTGATATTATTTCTGGAGGTACTATCCACTATTTCTCTATATGTTGCCTACTGGAGGTAAAGTCTTGGCTGGATCCAAGACATGCAACAACTCAGGCTAGTCTTATAGTAGGATGCCTTGGGCTTGGTTACGAAGTGCCAAGGCTAGCAACAAATCCTCTTCATATATATTTATTCATCCTTTTGCTTTAATTGTTGAAGGATGTGTTGGGTCAGTAGGCTGTCTTTGTGCTCGACCGCAACACCTTCCAAACTCTGCTGATCACGGAGGAAGGAAACCCTGGTGTCTACCATGTGTACCCGAATCCTCTAAGATCATCTTCATTAGGATCAAAGCGACCCTCTCATCCTCTAAATCAAACGGCATATCTAAGATCTCTTCTCCACTAGATATCTTGGCTACAATGTCATCAGGGATCGGTCCAACGAGCAGTATAAAGATCGGCTCGATGGTAGGATCATGAATAGATGACATATAACCTCTCTTGGAGAGCTAACCTATGAGAGGCTATGCTCACTAGAAGAAAAGATGCTCTATTTGTATGGATGGAGTAGTATTAGGAGGATCTATGGCCATGGGATGGTGAACTCTCCTCCCTCCCTTACACTATCTCCATAGCTGTGCGTGGTGGTGGTGATGGAGCGACTATGCTCATGGTCACCATTCCTTCTTCACCTTCTGGAGAGTCTCACCATGAGGCGGTGTAGGTAGATGCAGATCTCTGGTAGTGGATCACCATTGGGGTTCTCTTCTCCCCGGATGTGGCCTTCATGGCCTTTGCTGGAACGATAGATGATGGAACATGTACAAGAGATGGTGGGCGTGGAGTAGAGCGGTGTGGTGGAGGCACCACCGACTCTCTCTGGATAGGAGCTCCTCTCCTATGGTGGGTAGTACTTGTAAGTAAGATGTTATCGATATGATCAGCATGGGTAGCATGCTGATCTGGAAAGTCGACAGAGGCTCTTTGCTTGTACTCTGCTCTAGCTAGTAATATTCGATGTATGAGCCTCCCGGCCCTCTTGCTGATCCCATACACTAGGGAATGACAGAAATCAAGCCCGGGACTCTGATCGTCCATAGCTTACCTACATGTAAAGCGTCGAGGTGATCTCCTCCTCTCCTTGATAGGAGCTAAACTATCTTGGAGTGGAGGTGAAATCCTCTAACATCCTCTGTCATATCGAGAGAGGGTGGAACTTATTCTACTAGTGGAAACCATCCTAGGTAACTCCTCTGGAGGTTGCCTCCAACTCCTTGGCTATGAGTATGATACCTTGATCATGTTCTTTGTTTGACAGCGAGTCACGGTAGGTCGGCATGTGAGAACTAGACCCAATCTCGAAGCGGAGACAATCCTGAATGGGGGAGCCTTCCCCTTGGAGGGAGCTGAGAGTGGGTGCTTGCTTGTAGAGGAACAAGGGTGGGGCACTTGTTTTCTCTTCTTGCTATGGGAGCGCCACGACCTTCCTCTTGTGAGGGAATCTCAGATGGTAACTCAGCACGGATGACATTGCTTCACCACTCTGGTAGTCATTGGGGTGGTCCCTCACATGATCTAGCCCCTCAAAGCCTCGCATTAAGTGGATGAGGTGGGCTGAATTAGACAAATTTGGCAGATCAAAGGCCAAGTCAGGAAATGTAAAGACATACTGCATTGATTGAAAACTAAAGCTGATTGAGATTGAAAGTCTGCAATGTTGAAAACAAGTTTGAATCAGATTTTTTGGTTTGTTGATTTTTGAATTTTGAATTTTTATTTAGAATTTGAACCTACACTCAACAACTCGAAAGTGTTAAGTGAGGCTCAAATGAATTTAGAAGAGTGATTTTTGAATTTATTGGAAAGGGGATTTTTGAATGTAGAATCCACTTTCAACAAATTTGTGTATGTTAAAAATGGGTTCAAATATTTTTGGAGAGATTGATGCTCCCATAGGTTCATATTTGATTTTTTATTTTTTATTTTTTTATTTTTGAATGTGTTTAAGGACCCTTTATTTAACAATTTTGAGTATGCTAAAGTAAAGGGTCAATTGATTTTTTATTTTGATTGGTGATTTTGGAATTTACTCATTTAACAAATTTAAGTATGCTAAGTCAGGTGTTTGAAAACAATTTTCTTCTTTTGTTTGCTTGTTTGTGAATTATGTGTGAATTTGAGAATGGAATCTTTACTTAGCAAATTTGGGTATGCTAAGTGAAGAATCCAAATGTTTTGTTATTTTTGAAAAGAGAATCTCTACTTAGCAAATTTGTGTATGCTAAATAAAGGATCCAAATGTGCTTTGTTTTTTAAGTTTTTTTTTTTAAAAAAAATAGTATTCTTAGAAAATTTAGGTATGCTAAGGAAATTCAAATGTGTTTTGTTTTTGATGATTTTTGAAAAAGAGGATTCTTAGCAAATTTAGGTATACTAAGGAAATCCAAATGTGTTTAATGTTTTGATTTTTGAAAAAGAGGATTCTTAGCAAATTTAGGTATGTAAGGACATCCAAATGTGTTTTATTTTTGATGATTTTTGAAAATATGATTCTTAGCAAATTTAGGTATTCTAAGGACATCAAATGTGTTTTTGATTTTTGATTTTTGATTTTGATTTTTTTGAAAAAGATGATATTCACTTAGCAAATTTGTGCATGCTAAAATGAAGATTGAAATGTGTTTTCATTTCGATTTTGAAAAGAGAATTTTTTTTACTTAGCAAATTTAAGCATGCTAAATAAAGGATCCATGTGTTGTATAAATTTTGGAAAGATGATTGTTAATTTTGTTTTGAAAATGTGATTGTTGATTTTGTTTTGAAAAATGATTGTTGATTTTGTTTTGAAAATGATTATTGATTTTGTTTTGAAAATGATTGTTGATTTTGTTTTGAAAATGAAATCTTCATTCAATAAATTGGATGAAGATGTTCATTTGTGCTTTTGAAAAATATGATTATTGATTTTAATTTTTTAAAAAGAGATTGTTGATTTTGATTTTGAAAGATGATTGTTGATTTTATTTTTGAAAATGGTGTTCATTGATTTTATTTTGAAAATGAAATCTTCATTTAATAAATTGATTGAAGATGTTCATTTGTATTTTTTGAAAATATAATTTTGGGTTTTATTTTTTTTTAAAAATGAAATCTTCATCAAAATGAATTGAGTAAAGATGTTCATTTGTGCTTTTTGAAAATATGATTTTGGATTATATTTTTGAAAAGATCCTTATTGATTTTGTTTTGAAAATATGATTGTTGATTTTATTTTAAAAATGATCCAACATATAACAATCATGAAGATTATTAGATGAGGGTGATTTATAAAAATTTTTGTGCTAATATTTTATTATGTGCATTTTGAAAAAATGCTTTTTCGAAATTGATGTTTTTATAAAGATTTATTTTTTTTTTTATTTTTGGAATGAACCTTTCCTTACCATAAAAATGGTAAGGAGGAAGTCTAGTTATTTTTTTTATTAATTTTTTATTTTCACCTATTGGGGAACCCAACAGGGGTTTTAAGATCTTCATGGAATGAAGTCCTAAAACCTAAAAATGTTGGCTAGCTTAACTTGGACTTATATAAAGTACAAATCCACTATCGATACTTGGAGATAATGATCATTTACCAAAGATGGAGAGAGGAACCTTCCCCAGCTGAGTCGCCAATAAAATCTATGGTGAAAATTTTCTTTCGAATTCTTCATCTAATCTTTCTAAAGAGAGCAAAGAAATAAATGATGAAACTGAAAATATTCTCAAACACTTCTTATGTTGGCCACCACGTAGATCCATAGATGTTCTTATTAGGGTGATCGGGTACGACATTGAGGAATGATGTACTATCTCGAGAGATAGTCACTCATCCTACAAATTTAATAAGGACTCCTAAGGACTATGGGTCTTCGGAATGTACCAGAGATTCTTCCCCTTCTTTATATGAAAAAGTAAAGCAGGGTTTATTATAAATTGGATTCATTAAGTTTCCTATAGAGGCAAGCCCCCATAGTTAATTACATCCTAAGGAATGAGATTCCTTAAGAATACTCTAGATTAAGGTGAATGATCGTTGTCTCCAAAGATTCTAAAGATAGGACTATCAATCAATTGGTTTATTTTTAGAAGATCAAGTGGGATTGATCAAGAGGAAGGAGTTATTATCGAAACCAAAGAAAGATAAGTAGGGGATGCTTGTGATACTAGGAAGCCTAGTAAGCATCCCAAATTATGCTATGGTTGGGATTTATATTTTTGAAATTGAAGTGATTTATTTGTTTGAGTTGAATTTTTTTTAGAAATTTAGGGCTTACAATTCCATAACACAAGATCATGAAAATGCCTAAGAGGTGAGGATTTATGCTCGTAGCCACAAAGGAAGTAACCTCAACCTCTAGGAGAGCACAACCTAAATCTAAGGCAAAAAATGGGTGTTTGATTTACCTCCACAAGAGAGGATAAACCACCCAACTATTGGAATTACAACTGCTTAGGGGTGGCCGCCAACTAACTCCTCTTACGATTTTAAATACATGTAAGCAAGTCATATACTTTTGCAAGATAGCTAAGCTGTTGTTTATTTAGAAAGAGATTAAGTCCTTAAACACACTCCCTAAGAGAGTAGATCATGTAGGGCATGATTAATGACTTAAATCTAATACAAGTTTTTGTTATGTTTTATTTTCATTTTGTACAATTCATTTGACACAAGCTTTAGGATTCATATGCCTAATGCATGAGAAATTTGATTATGGGTCAAAATCAGAAAGGAAGTGTGTTTTCACCATAGCTCTCAAAGGTCAAGCTAAGTTCTCTAATAAAGGTGGAAGCCCTCCATAACAAGAGTGAGACAATATATTTTTTTATGCATGATGTGAAAACATACAACATCCAGCTAAGGGGTTGCTAAATCTTTTATCTTGTTTTATAACCTAAGCTTTAGGTGAGGTTATGAGTTGTTTATTTTTAATTTGAATTGATTAGTTGGATAGAAAATTTATTCTCCTAAGAGTCTAATCGTCATCTAGGCCATATATCAAAGCAAGGAAGAAACTAGGAAAACATGCATCTTAACAAGCTAAATAAACATCAAATAATTTATAAAGCTAGCACAAAAGAATAAAAGGTCTTTTGTGGTGGGGCTCCACTGCACAAACCCGAAAACAAATTGGGTAGCTGAGCTTTACCCTTATATAACTCGGACTACAAATGAATTAATTACAATCAAGAAGGAATTCATGTTATGGGGGGGGGGTCTTCATTCATCATTTCTTCTCTCTTCTTTTCTTCTTTCTTCTTTCTTCTTTCTTCTTTTTTTTTTCTTCTTTCTTCTTTTGGTTAGTTGGAAGGTGGTTGCTCCAAAAGCTTCATATGATACATAAGACATATTCTTATAACCAATACTCATCCTAATCTCACATAACAATCATTCTAAATCCTAATTATAAAATTACATGAAAATGGAAAATCTAGCATACAATCCAAAACATGTATATAAATAAATTTTAGCACCCACATAGTAACCAAATCCACTGCTATTTTGGATTATGCTTAGGGGTATAAGCCTATACACAAAAATATTTATATTTTTATTACGGTTCCCTTAAGCACAATCCCTGAAGATAATGGTAGACTAAGATTACTACCATTCACTACATACACCCTATCCCTAAAACATCACATCACAAAATAAAAGCAAACATCAAACCATGCATCGCCCTAATATATGACTAAAAATGGTGACTTAGACTAATGTGTGTGACATTTAAGGCTTGTGTGGTATGTCTTAGTTAGGCTTTAAAGTTAGAATTTTCTAAATATGAAGATTCAACTTATAGGGTGGTTTCATTTAAGTGATTTAGTTGATTTGATTGATTTTATTTTATGGTTTGATTTGGTTTGAATGAACCTACAATTAATTACTAAGTGTTATAAAGAGAGAAAAAGAGAAGAGGACTTCTCTTTTTTCCCTACCTTAAGTAACTTCTAAAGTAGATTCATTATTGATTTTTGTTTAGTGAATATTTTATTATGTGTTTTCATTAGTCCTAAATTTAGATTTTTCCTAAACAAACATATTCAAAGAGAAAGATATTTTAAGATTAAGTAAAGTAAATTACTATCACAAAACACACAACACATTATTTCTTTCCAACATGTGTAACATGCATATGGATGAATCCTAAGCATATCTATACATGCAAGTGAAAATGTTAGCACTCCTTAATGATGAATGCTAAGAGAGTTTGTTTAAGAAAAGTTTGGAATATTTCATGTATGCATGTTTTTGTTAAGTAGAAAAGATGGATTCGTTTATCCATTATTCATATGCACATTTACATGTATGAAAGACATAAGTAAGTACGGCGCTATTATTTTCTACACCAGCGATGTAATATCCAGACTAATATACTACTTTTCTTAAATACATGTGCATATACAAGAAGAAATGAATGGAAAAAAGAATCATACAAAAAGTTTATGTTTATTTGTTTTGATTTGGTTATGTAATTTACATGTGTAAATGTGAAGGTTCCTCTTAAAGGATAACATAAGAATGAATAGGAATAGATTTAAGTAAATTTTGTGTTCTTTTCAAATGAACTATACACTTTACAAATCCTATTCAAAACTATGTAAAAGAGAAGAGAAGGAGAGTCACATAATGCACATCTTATATTATACTCATATGCAAGCTCATAATTAATTATAAGTAGCATACATTTCATTTGTTATGTTAGATTTATAAGTTTTTGAAAATAATTTTAGATTTAGTAGTCATAATAGTCATTCATATTCTTACTTTTAGCCAAAACATACAATTTGACATAAAGAAAACATTTCATTTTTAATTTATTTTTCAAAAGACATGAATGCATGATTTTCATATGACATACATATTTAGCATGCTATGAAAGAAATAAAGTGATGAAAGCATGTAAATTCATTCACCCTAATTAATTCTTAAAGACAATCCTATGGAATAAGATTATTTAAAGTGAATCAAAATTAAGAGAAATTTTTAGTTTTGTTTTGAGTTTGATTTGATTTAGGAAATATAAAAAGGTTTGCTGGTCCTAACCCATCTCCCTTATGTGTATGCTATTTTAGTTTAATTTTTATAACCATTAGATTGATTTTATATTTTGTTTAGGTTAAGGTGTACATTAAGTCCATTAATTACCCCTTACCTACACCGCTTTAACATATTTAACTAAATAATTATGAGCCAATGTATAACATAAAACCACAAGAAATTTAAATCAATGTGCACCTAAGAAAGAAAAGGGCCTAATGCATTTGGCTCATAATTAATGATTAATTAAGCTAAAGGGTTTAATTTAAGTGCTTTCATAACTCTTCCCAAACATATGGGTTAGATATGGTTTCCTTAAGCTACTTAGGTTATTGAACACCTAAGTATCTACCCAAGAAGGAATTGAATAAATTCAGATTGATTTGATTATAAAATTTTGATTAATTAAGCCATTTAATAAAGTGATTAAACTATTTAATTAATTTGCACCTTAGTTAGATTTTTATCCAAATGAAATAAACTTAGGGGAAAAGATTTGGAAAAGAACTCCTAATCATTCCCTAAGTTCATTCACTATTCAAAGGTAATTAGCAAACTTAATTAATAAATTTATCACTGTTTAATATGTTAATTAATTATTTAATTAATTAAGAGAGTAATTAGGAGGGAATCAAGCACTTATCCTAATTAAACTATTAATAAATCCCAAGAAAATTAGGGGAGGCAGAAGTCATCCCACTAAACATACCTGAGAAGTTTGAAATTAATCAATGAAATAATTAGGAAGTAATTAACATAATTACATTCCCAATAAAACCTAAATTTCATGAAATTTACTGTTCAAAATCAATTAAACTTAATTTTATATTATTCTCCTTTGAAATATCTTCAAAATGCATTTGAGTTTGTATTTTTCTGATTTTTCTATATTTAGTTATATAATTTTGAAGTTTCTATGATTATTAGATAATTAAATCCCTAATTATATAACTAATCCCATGGCGGCATGTGGACTGCTGACGCGACGCACGCTATCCACATGGCGCGATGAGATTGGTTATTTAAGTTATCACATCAGCTACACAGTCAGCCGGTGATGTTATGCGCTTTCCCTTGGACTGTATGATCAAAGATCGGACGGTCAAGATCAAGCCTGCGGTATTAAAGGGATTAAATAGTGGATCTCACGTGTTTTAATCAGGACCATCCATCCAAAACGCATGGGATGGGCAGTCCATGATTCGTCGTTGCCCTTGCCTGTGGGAGACGGCGATCGTCCATCCCTTAGGGCTTGATCTGAGATCACTTGAGCTCGGATTGAGTGGGGATTGATCACACGCCATCTAGAAGCAATAAGGAAAAGATCCAACAGTCAATTTGCAATGGGATGATACTTTCCTTCACAAAGGACCAAAGAAAATCTAGCTTAAACTCGATTTTGATCCATACCTCGCGGAGGCTATCATCGGCGCTCCCAACCTTCGAGGTAGCTTTGTCTAATGGAGACGAAGCCCTGTTGAAAGTTTGAAGGCTTGAGATTGAGTAGATCTTCCTATTGACCAAAGTGGGCTTCAAGTGCTTGCGGCTTTAATGAAACTCTCCTTTCTCGTGGCTTGATTACTTTGAATTTGATTTAGGTGAGCTCAATTGAGCCCTCTGATGGTGCTTGTAGAAGGAATTTGGATTTGGTTGTGAATTGGCTAAGTTGGAATTTCTTCCTACCTCTATTATTTTCGGCTTGAAGAATCTGAGAATGGAGAAACGAGAAAAGCTTGAAGAACCTTGGAGAAACTTGGAGAAGCTTGGTGCAGGTTCAATCAATGAGTGTGAGGATGGGGAGGAGGTGAGGTGTTTTGCCGTTTTGATCAAATTGATCCCATGGAGTGAGTTGTTTAGGCCATTTTCACCTTCACATGATTTAGTTTTGGCAGAGGAGTGGAGTGGTGAAGCTTCCATGTGCTTGAAATGAGAGTGGGAGTGGTTCCATGTGGAGAATTTCCCATTGGGTGGTCAGCTTTAGCCTTGGGTTGGGTTTGGCTGACCCAAACCCATTGGGTCATGTGCACCACACTCATTAGTGTCCACTTAGTCCACTAAGAGGGTGCCAAGTGGCCATGAAAAGGATATGACCAAATTCCAAGTCGAATTGGCCATAGGTTACCTCTTGACCTAGGGGTAAAATGGTCATTTGGCTTGATTTCACTTTAGGCAGATTTAGAATAGTTTGAAATTAGGTTCATCCAAATTTCAAAGAATTTGGAGTTGATTTGATGTCATTTGGCTCATGTTGACCCATTTAGGTCAAAATGGATCAAGTTGACCAACTAGTTAAATTGGGTCAAACTAAGGGTTGGGTCAAGTTCATATGATCATTTGAAATGTATAGGCATCATTGGTTTGGTTCAATTTGGTTTATATTTATTTTTTAGTTCATATGATTCCATTTAAGTCAAATAGGTCAAGTTGACTAATTTGACCCATTTTACCCAATTGGGTTAGGTCATGGGTTTGTTTAGGTTTGGTTAGTCATTTGAAATATTTTGATAGCTTTGGTTTCAATCATTTTTTATTTGATTTGATTTTAGCTTGATTTGACCTTTCAGATCAAGTTGGGTTCATGGTCAATTGGGCTAGGTTGGATTTAGTTGGCCAATTGAGGCTTTGGTCAAATTCAACTAGTTTGGAGAATGAATTTGACCCATTGGTTTAATCAATTTGGCTTAGATCAAGATTTGACACATTTTGACTTTTAGGTCAAATTAGGTCAACTTGTCACCAATTGTAATTTGGTTAAAATGATGACTTGACTTGAGTTCAAACATTGATTTAGAATGGTTTAGATCAATGGTTTCAATCAATTTGGCCTATTGTGAATTTTGGCTAGTTTAGGTTTCACTTTGGCTAAGTGTTGACTTTGTTGACGTTTGACTTATTAGTTTAAGTGATTGATCATGATGATTGTTGCTCATAATGTGAGGCTTAGGTGGGGCTTAGTTCAATCTAATTTGGGTAGGATTAGAATTTGGCTCAAAAAGGTACTTTAGCTCACTTTGGGTCAAGTGAGCCTGAGTAGGTCAATTGACTTGATCAAGGCTTGAATCAAGTTTGATTAAACTCACATATGGAAGTTATGATTGAAATATAAATCCATTTGCAAGTGATTTGGAGTCAAATGGGTTTTGATTCATTTAACAATTTCAAGTTCAAAGGGTGAACATGAGTTTGATTTGGGTTTGAGTTTTGAGTTTAGTTTTGGTTTGATGATTGAAGTTTATGTTTATATTTGGATTCATGATTGAAGGATTGATTGAATCATGAAGAAAAATCAAGGGTTTAGCTTGATTTGAGTTAGATTTCCCTAAGTTCAAGAATTTGACTTGAAAGGGTTTAGGTTTAATTTTGATTGAATTTGGATTTGAGTTTTGAATTTAGTTTTGGTTATTTGAATTTATATTTCATTTATATTTGTGAATATAAATGAGAATATAAATGGGTCATGAGAAAATCTCTTGAGTTTGAATTAATTTGTATTTGATTTGAGCTGAGTCCATAAGGTGAAGTCAAAGGACTTAGGAAAGATTTTTGAACTTGAAATTGAGTTTTGGATTTAGTTTTTGTTATTTGAATTCATATTTCATTTATATTTGTCAATATAAATGAGAATATAAATGGGTTATGACAAAATCTCTTGAGTTTAAATTAATTTGGATTTGATTTGAGCTAAGTCCATAAGGTGAAATAAAAAGGACTTAGGAATGATTTTTTGAATTTGGAATTCAATCATGAGCTTCAATCATTTGGAATTGATTCATGATTTGAGAAAATTCCATTAGAATTGATTTAAGGTTTGAGAAAATCAATTAAGTTGGAATTGACTTGAGATTTGATTTAGAATTGATTTTGGAGTTTGATTTGAATTGATTTGAAGTTTGAAGTGGATTTGAGAAAAATCAATTAAGTTTAGAATTGATTTGAGTTTTGAAATTTGTTTTGAATTTGAAGTTTGACTTGAAAGAAGGAAGTGAGGATTTGGTTCAAGCTATAGAGTAAGCGAGTTTTCCTAACACCTAAAGCATGACCTATTCCTATGGCTAACTCTTCTAAGTTTCTAGGGTTAGGTTGAGTGTTCACCTAATCACTATAAGTGTCTTAAGGCTAAGGAACTCTTAGTGTCTAAGATAAAGAAGTTGAGAGCTCATTCTAAAAATGAGGCCAACATACTTATATTTCAAAATTCATATTTATGTTTATTTTATGATATTTTACAATTTAGCACATTCAAATTTCATTTTAGATTGTTTATTTTTGATGCGATTGATTTCTTTTTAAATGAATCTTGATTCTTCCATTTTTTTAAGTCAAAAATTTAGTCAAAATTTTAGCAATATTTTGGTAAAACTCTATTTTTTGGCCTACTTGTACGATGAGCAACGGTCGGTGTTTCAAATATATATACATTTTCACTCGTCATGATGAGCGTAGAGGTCTTCAAACATACATAAAACAAAATACAATACATTCCACACACATTATTTTCGTAATCAACAACAATGAATAAGAAGAAGTCATTGATTCTGGCAACAAGAAGCTACGGTTGGAAGGGATCGATTCATTGCATATATGAGGAGGAATGTTGGGCTGCAATGCTCGATATGAAGAAGATGAGGATGGGATAAAGGGACAGCCAACTCGTTCAACTAGGTGATTCGTCAGTGCACAAGAAGTCGGCTATAGGGGAGGAAGGGGCATCATAGTCGGAACTGAGAGGAACCCACCTGATGACGGAGTTACCTCTCAGTTATGACAAGAGGATGCCTGAAGTTTGGGGCTTTGCAGCTTTGCTAGTCGAAATGAAAGATCCAAATGAGGAGGATTGGAAGGAAAGCCGAGGGGAACCTATATCATGATAAGGTTGCCCCTCGTTTTTCGTCGCTTGTAAGGAAGGAAGGTTGGGCTACTGGAAAGGGCAACGAGATGGACGATAAGATATTTGGTCAAAGGGATTGGGAGGAAATTGGGATTTGAACATAATTTAGGTTGGCTTTAACTTAAATCAAACATTATTCTCCAAAGCCTATTAAGCGTGGTTAAACCTAGATCTGCACAAATAGACAAGTTCACGAGATCTAGACAAACTGAGGCAAGTGTGAAACGGGTGGGAAAGATAGTGGCAGATAGGAGATTGTCGGACTGCTCTGTGATGTGGAGATCCGGCTTAGGATGCTAAACGGGGATTGGCTGGCTGCCTGTGTTGGTCGGGTTTGGTTGATCGGCAGGAATCAGAGAAGGGTGGGATTTGATTTCATGTGATCTCCAGCGGAGAGAGTCAGGCAGATGAATAGGTTGTGCTTCTAATTTCCCATCTGATTACTATCGATGGGATTGGAGCAAGTTTCATTCGGCTTGAGGGAGAAACAGACAAAGGAGAATAGAATGAATCATGTGGGTCTTCCCCTTGGCTGTCGTTCAATTTCGAACGGATAGGCAGAGAGAAACGGCTCGATGCTTACTGTAGATGGAGACGAGCGGGAGGAAGAGACATGCAGAGATGCTAGAGATGAAACCGGATGGTTGTCTTAGTTGTAGCCGCTTGAACCGATCGAATCAGAAGGGATTCTTATGTCGAACGGAAGGTGGGAGAAGGCGACGGGAGCTCGACAGAAAGAAGGGAGCTTTGGCTTGCAGCTACGGGAGAACGAGGAAGAGAGTGTGGTATCAGAGAGCGGACCAAATGCTGAAAAATAAAAGAGCCCCCCACAGGACTAAACGAGAAAATCTCGGGATTAAGATGCTTACTTGCCTAATTAATCAATTTCCTTATGACTTTAGGCGGGATTTTGAAATTGAAGTGCAATTTTAAACATGATTAAGGAGTATTTATGGATTGAGTATAATATGATCCTATTCTCTATTCATATGAAAATCCTGATTTAATCATATTATGATTTAATTATTAAAATTAAATCAAACTTTGTTTAATTAAATTAGATATTTGATTTTACGATATCAATCGTGAATCTTTCTGAAATTAAACCCACATAATATGAGAATAATTTCTAGGTAAATTTGACATTACGGATTGGCGTAATGCTTTGTGATGAGCCCATTAAAGTCTCGAGTCAATTTTAGTTCAAAGTTGCACATCGCTTTCGACGACATTTACGCATCATCGGCGGATAGTCTCATTTGATAAGTTTCGATGTTTCGATGCTAACAGCATGATCTATTTTGCGAACGGAGATCGTTTGGGCATTTAAACCAATACCATATATATAGGCATCGTGAATTCCTTTTGATCGGTTGACCGTCGAGTTATGCAATATGTATATTTTCATCAATTTCAAAATTATGAACCTGATGGCGAAGTCTGTTTGTCGATCGGAGATCATTTCGACTAGTTTGATGACTTCAAGTGTATTCCAACTTTGATTTGTGTGTCGTTGCATCCAAGTCATCGAATTTCAATTTCTGAAATTGACTTGATGGAGCATACCATAGTCAAATCATCAAGCTAGGTGTGCAGGCTAACAACTTTAAGATCATGTCTACCACACTTTAGATGATTTAGAACTTCTAATTTGAGGAGCCTAGTCATAGATGATCCCAATGCCCATATCACATATTTCTTAGAAATTTAGGATACTTTCAAGTACAATAGAGTTTTTAGTGATACCATTAGATTAAGTTATTTCTATTTCATTAAGATAAAATCCAAAAGTAGGCAAAATGCATTGCCTAATGACTCCATCTTGCATAGAAGTTTTTATACAAATATTTCCCACTTGCTAAGATAGCATGGATGCACATAGAAATATCAATCTGTGCAAAGGAAAGGTGAGATGTGTGATGCATGGGAGAAATTCAATGGCCTCCTCCTAAGGAAATGACATATAACAGCTTTCCCTAATGGATGTAGGTTTGAACCTTCAAAAATGGGTTGGTTGGGTCGTCGATTGATATTGCATCTCATAGAACTTTCATGAGCAAAACATAAGAGACTAATTATGATTTGTTAGAAGAGTGACCATGAATTGCAACTAGCGGCCAACTAAAACAATCATGTTCAAGCTTGTGGCTACAACACAGAAGATGAATTCCATTATGGCCATCATCACACAGGTTCCTTCATTGGCAAAGCAACTCAGCTCTCTGACATAGTGCTTATGCCATATGCTCATGCCTTTTGTTATGATCACTGTGAAGGGGGCCACAACAGCACAAATTGTTAAACCAACAATCATTTCATGCAACCTTATTTGGAGTTGGTTGTAAGAAATCAACAACCTAATAACCCTTACTTTAATACATACAATCTTGGGTAGAAGAGTTATCCTTTTTTTTTTTTTTGGAATACTCAGGCAAGGTAACAACCAGGTGGTTACTAACAACTACCTATGTTCCATTACTAAGGAGAATCAAAGAAGAACAATCAAAGAAGAAGGCCTTAGCACAACTAACAGCTACTACCATGCAATTCATGGTCCATACATATGCCACACTTCAAAGGCATAATGCCTCATTTCAAAAATAAGAAACAACCATAAAGAACATTGAATTCCAAATTGAATAGCTTTCACAATAGTTATCCAGTCATCAACCAAAGGAGCCCTCAAGCAATATAAAGGTGAACTCTAGGGAGCACATCAAAGCTATCTCACTATGGAGTGGAAAGCAGTTGGAAGATCCTATAAGCTAGGAGAAGCCCAAAACAAAGAAGATAGATGAAGAAGCTATGAGCTAGGATTGGTCCAACAAAGAGGAAAAATGAGAGCAACCTTGATCAATGGTATTTCCAACAATCTACGGCCATATGTACCACCTCCTCCTTACCTTAGATTTTTTATAAGAAGAAGCTAGATCAATAATTCTCAAAATTTATAGAGGATTTAAAAGCTTCATATTAATATCCATTTTACTAATGCATTAGAATAGATGCTAGCTATGTAAAGTTTATAAAAGAGATTTTGGCTAAAGAGAAGATTAGAGGATCATGAAATAGTGGCCTTAACTAAATGATAGAGGGTCATGTTAAAGGGGAAGTTGTCCAGATAAGAAAGGAGCCAGGATGCTTCATTATTCCTTATGCCATAAAAGAGAAACTTTCGAAAATGTAATGTATGGTCATGGAGCCAGCATAAACTTGATGCTCATCTTAGTATTTAAGAAAGCTATGATTGGGGGAAGCCAAACCCACCACGGTGTCCCTACTACTCACTGGTAGCTTTGTAAACAACTTGAAGGAATCATTGAGGATGTGTTAATAAAGGTCAATAATTTTTTTCCCTTCTTATTTTGTATCTTCAATATGGATGAAGATGAGAATAAGTACTTGATTATTCTAGAAAGACCATTGTTAGCTATAAACTGACAATCAAAAAAAAGAACTATAGCTCAAGATAGAGAAAAAGATAGATTTTCAAGATGTATAAAAATTATAAGGGGGTGCCTGAAAAAAAGTGTTCCAATATCTTAGTCATAAATACAAGAAACCAAAGCCAAAAATTAAAGGAAGATAATCCAAATGATGCAAGGGAAGATGAGCATGTGAAGAAGAAGAAAAAGTGGTTACCTCCAAAAATAAGAAACAAGTGCCCTTAACTAAAGGCAGTCAAAAAAAATCATGCAAGTGTGGATAGCTTGGTCCTGAAAGAATACTTAAAAGAAGCAACAATAAATTTCTAGTGGCTGAACAATACTTACTACCACACAATTCTTGAGATGAGAAAAACAGGCATCGAGTTGAGGGCTTTAAACCGAGTGCTTGATGAGAGGCAACCCAACAATTTTGCTTTAGGAGTTACTTATATATTTGTGTTATTTTTGTTTTATTAGTTCTAATTATAATTAATTTGTGATAAGTAAGGTCATAAAAATGAAGACAAGAGCAATACTCAGAATAAGAAGAAGAGAAAAATAATGACTAGGTCCACCACATTAGAAAGATTTTATCCCCTGCATTTACTTTGTATTATATGTGTCTCTCTATTTTATTTTGATACATTGGGGACAATATATGATTCAAATATGGGGGGATAACTAATATACTATAATAAGTTTTAATCATACTACTGGTAACTTTTATTTAAGTTTGCAATTTTTTTATTTTTTATTTTTTTATTTTTTTGTACTTTATTATGCTTGCTTTGAAAATTAGTCTATTTCATGCTTAGTTTATAGTATTAAGTTCTTTCATGTTAGTTTACATTTTTCTAGTTTTTATTATTCTTTGAAGGGAGGATGAGGGTAAAGACTGTATGAAGCTTTAAGTATATATATTTATGAAAAATCTTGAAATTGATATTTCTGTTACAATGTTATTGGGTTAGTTATCTCTGTAAAAATATTTTACTTGAGCTGTATGTTACAAAATTAATAGTGCTAATTATGATATCATTTTTCATAATTGAGTATAATTATATACATTATGTATAAAACAAGCTAAGCTAAGTAGGGATTAAGTAGTTGATACACTTTAGAACTCACAATATAAATTAAATTTTGCATTGAATTATAATGAACATGAACATTCATAAATATCAAGAAATGATAGAGAAAATTGACAAAATAAATTATCTCCAACAACATCAAAAAGGGTTGTGAATCTACACCCAAAAAGTGAAAAAAAAAACATGTGAGTCATATTGACTTCATGAGCCCCACCTCATATGAGATTGATTTTGATGAAAACAAACACATGTTCAAATACTACTAATCAAGTTAAATTCAAGTGTGTAGAAAAATTCTTCGATTCAGTTCTTCAGTCAATTCAGAATGCTAAAACTATTGGACATTAACTGGTGAAATGTTTTCTAGGATTTACTATATTAAGGCAAATAAAAAGATCACTAAGATAAGATAAATGATTCATTTAGTTTTAAATTCATCATTCTAAAATAATTTATATTTTTCTATATCTTAATATTACAATTATTCATTAAATTAACCATTTTGGATATTTTGAACTAAATGCATAAAATAAGTTCCATTAAATGTGTGTTCAACCAAGATAAATTACATTTAAACTTCATTAAATCATTTCCATGCTAATCATAATTTGTATTCATATTTTTATTACATGAAAATTAAATTATCCTTTGTCTCTTATTCTCTCTCCTATTATCATTTTCATCTTAACATTATTTTGGGCAAATTTTTTAATGCATTTTGTGAAATAAAATATGTGAATTTCATTTTAAACATTTCCATATAATATTCCATTATTTTTCATATTTTAAAATCCATTAATTTGAATTTTTGTTTTGAATTATTTTTGAATTCAAACTTCTTCATTCATGACATATTCTTGCCAAATTAAATCAAATCTTTATAGAACATTTTGACCATCTCAAGAATGATTTACTCTGCTTATTTAAAGCTTAATTGAGTTATTACAAGTTACTTTAAATTTAAATTCAAATCAGCCTCTTTTTTAAATAATTTTTAATTAAAATCCATTTTAGGAAATTATTTGAGGGCAGATTATTTTAATTCATATTTAAATAAATTTAAATATTATTTAAATATTCAATAAATATATAATATAATCAACCTTGATCCTAATTGATTCATGCATTAACTTGAGGATTATTTATTTATGGAAACTCCCTTAGCCAAATTTCTTTGATTATTTTTCATGGTTTTATTCCATTCAAATTTCCCTCCTTCATGTCATAATTTTTTAATAACTCCTTGGCTGAACTCCCTATAGGACCTCTCCTCTCTCTTTAGCCATGAATCATATTGAAATCATTCCATATTGGCCTGAATTAATTTACAAAGTAGCCTCTTGCAATCTCTTGGCATGTCCATTATTTCTTGGTTTTGAAATTCAAATTGTTGTCTTTCATTTCCCTCTCATTCCCTCATAATTGGGCAGAACCTAAACTCCTCCCTATTATATTTAAGAGTCTTGTTTCAACTTGAGAAAGGTTTCAAAAAGCTAATATTCTCTCTTGCTCACCTTCTCTACCTTGGCCGATCCTTGTTAAGGCAAATTCTTGAAGATTTGTGATGATTCAAGTGCAAACATTTCTAATCATTCTTCACTTTCCCTTGAACATTTAGTTGGCTTGAAGATTGATTGAGAAAAGTGAAGGTCTGATGTGCTTCCTCTCTTGGCCGAGAGCATCATAGCTTGTTCTTAAATTTATAAAGTACTAAATTCTTATATTTCCTTTATTTCTTCTTGGCTTTGAAGTTTATAAGGTTATTTAAATTTACATGTGCTTATTCACTTCATAAACTTTAGTTCATGTTTGGCCGAGAACAAATATGAGGAGATTGATTTATTATCTTTTGCTTAATCATTCTATATTTCAATAGTTTATTGTTTAGCCGAAAGCTACTACAAAGCTTTTTTTTATTATCTAGTGCTTAATCATTTGAATATTCCTTGTTTATCACCTTGGCCTAAAGCTTCATATAGATTAGTTAAATTTGATTGTGTTTTACATTGCATCTTATTTACTTTTTTATTTGGCCGACCACTTCATCTCTTGTATAAATTATTTTATGCTTGTTGATTACTTGTCTTCAATTAGTTTATATATATATAGGTTATGTGATAGCTTTCTTGTGGTATCATTCCATTTATTATTCAAGTGATTATCAATGTTTTCTTAATTGTAAATTTATTTATCATTTAGAATTAACTCATCTTTTGTGAAAAAGTTTTCAAACTAAAAGTGTGTGATTTAATATTTGATTTAAAGTTGGTTCATATTCCAATTTAAGTTTGCATTTCAATAAAATCAAATCATTTCAAAATCTTTTAAAGTTCACCCATAGCAACATTGAATTACTTGCTTGCTTCAAATACTTGATTGAAGATCTTATTTCAATTTCATTTTAAAATTAAAGTGAGCTCTCTTTTTCATTAATATTCACTTGCCTTAATAGTGGTATAGTTTGGGTTGTGAGTGCAAACACATTTTAAAATTGAGAGTTAGATATTTGTATCTTTCTTTTTGTCTTGTCTTGATTTGTGTTGGGGTTGTACTTGCCCGTTGTAGAAAAGTATATGTTGGGTTGTACTTGCCCGTGTAAGAAAGTACGGTGTTGGGTTGTACTTACCCATGAAGGAGAGTACAGGAGATTTGTTGTAATCACATTTTGATTTAGGGGTTGTTTGGTTGGCTGAAAAAGGAATGCAGTGTAAAATGATTACTTTATAATTGTTTGGTTGACAGTTTTACAAATTCATGAATTTTTTTTTGTTTCATAAAAAAATATAATGTAAAGTATTTTGAAGGTTTTGAATGCAACATCATGGTATGCGTGGCGGCGGCATGATCTTTAATTTGTATTTGGAATTCACCCAAATTTGAGTGAATTCCAAATACACTAAAATATAACTAATGAGTGAATTTCAAATGCATTTACTTTTACTTTACTTTGTATTCCAACCAAACGTCAAAATTTTTAAAATCCTTGCATTTACTTTACTTTACTTTGTATTCTAATCAAACAACCCCTTAGTGAATTCCTAGCTTGGGTTGCTAGGCGTGGACATAGGCCGATTTTTAAGGTTTGGCCGAACCACGTAAAAGTTTTTGTATTCTTTATTTATTTTTCCTACATTTTTACTTTTCTTTATTTCTTCTTATAATTATTGTGCATAATTAAGAAAATTTTATTTGCAATTATTTTTTTATACAAAACAATCAAATTAAGTTTTGACTTAAAAATTATTTTTAAATATCCAATTCACCCCCCTCCTGGGTGTCATAACTGCATAACAAATCAACATCAGCCAAAAGTTGAAATAGGAGGGCTGCTGCTTTGAGACTTAAATATCCCTTTATAATAAAGCCTTTATATTTATTTTATCATTTGTGAAAATTCATCAAGTGTATATACCAATAATAAGTTTCTTTAAGACATGAATGTAAGTATAAAATTGGCTTTATTGAAAGGTTGTCTACTTAGTAATAAACTTGATTTTATAGAGTTTATATAAGTTTATAGCAAATATACATCAATGTGCTATAATTTAGGATAAGTTAATGTGTGGCAAATAGTTTAATATGGTGTTTTAAATTGTACTTAACTTAAGAACCTTGTGATAAGTAATTAAGGTTAATTGATAACACATTTCAAATGAATAGACAATATATTTTCACAACACAATACAATTTTGAACTAACATAAAGATCTACCTTGTCAAATGATTTTTTTACTTTTATTATTATTATTATTATTATTTTACCTTAGATTATGAATTTACTACATTTTTACTTTCTTTTAAGAATTCCATGGCACTTATTATTTGAATTTTTGTAGATCTACAAGTAAAGAGGAAAATCTCATCGTTAATGGACAACATCACATGGAGAATCACTTGGAAAAAATTTGGGAGTGAATAATATGATCCAATGCTCAATTGACACTAGTAGCTTAGCCAAATGCCTAAGCCCCTAGGTTAATGCTTAGGCGTAAGACATTAGATGACCAGACACTAAACTACAGTAACTAGATAGAGAAGTTGGCACCTAAGCAATAACCCTTAGTACCTAGGGGCCAAAATCTAATTACAAGTGCAATCCAAGATAGAGATCCTATTGCCTAAGTTCTCAATCCTAGTACTTAACCAGACCAAACAATTTTCAGCATGTGCAAATAAAAAGCCTAGCACTTAAGTGTCAGCATGGCAGCTATTATAAATTTCCATAGATCTTCATCAAATTATTATCCTTGTAGGGAGATTTAATGCATCTCTATTTAGGAAAATCATGAAGATGAATTTGGGGATTTCTCTAGCTAATCTATCAGGATTTTTTAGGCCCTTGAGGGATCTCAAGGGCAAGTACACAAGGTGATGAAGAAGGCATTCTTGAAATGCTTCACCTGAGTTTTTTTTTTTTTTTATCTTCTCTCTTTTTATATATTATATTCATGTTTATATACCAAGCTTTCATGTTTTCTTTTCATTCTCCTTAAACTAAATGTCCCTCTCAGGTTGGGAGTATTCATATTATATTTGTGTTTATTTTAATTTTAATAAATATTTATAATTTATTTCTCTTAATTATCACCCATTTTTGTTCTTAGATTTATCACTTCTTGAATTGATTGGCCATTATTTTTAATTGATTAGGAGGCCCATTTGAAACCAAGAGCTGAAAAATGGACATCATAGAAAAATACTATGGTGATGGGTTGTAAGTTAGACATATATATGATGAAGCCATGCAGTCCTTTTTAAGATCTAAAAGACTTTACCAAATTTTTCTTACATTGAATTTATCATCAAGCAGCTAACTTGAGTGAGAAAAATGAGGGCCATAGGCTTTCAAGAGCAAGGTTAGAGCCTCCTTGATTGGGCTTCAATAAAAATCAATATCTAACTTTATTAAAATCTTAACTACGTAAAACAAAATTGATGAAACCCAATCTCTTAGCTTAATTATATTATGATGCCCATGGATTCTTGCTCTTATTAATTAGCCTTTTCAGTAAACTTAAGATTTAGTTTTTACCTCAAAACTCTATTTTTATCATCCAAATAATAAATAATCAATCTAATTTCAATTCTTGACATATAATCCTCATAAGAATGATGCTTTACTCATATTTTATTACTAGACATGATCATGTACTCTTACATGTAAGATTTATCCCACATTACATGAGTTCATATAACTATTGAACACTTGAATCTTATACTTAAAAGTTGATAGTTTTGTCTACCCCTATCATAATGATATATTTGCAAGCATACAAAGTAATGTCAGTACTCTATGCTATGATGCATTTTATTAGTGTCAAGACCTAATTATGATTATGATTGATTGACTAACATTATTAGATGATAGTTCATCAAGTAATAATTATTTAATCATAATATTATCTTTAATAATCATTTAATAAGTTCAATTAGTATGAAGTTTATCACTTTGATTGAAAATAAAGTGATAAGGCTTAGGATAATCATAAATGACTTAGCTTGGTAAGTCATTTCAATGATTTGAGTTGATCCTAAGGCACACACACAGTCTTCTTCACACACTTTGCTGATGTGATAATTCATACCACTTTAGTCACTTAGCATAAGATTTGGTTAAGTCATTGTTTTGATGCTCAAATGAGGTTACTTTAATTGCAACTAAGATCTTAGATTGATTATTATACATTTTTTGTGAAGTGCCTGTATTGTTGTATTGATATGTGTTGCATTATGGTGTAGATATTCTACCACAAGTTTTAAACATATAGCCATTACTCTTTACTTTTACTTTTACAAGGGTAGTGTGTCAATATATAAATTCTATAGTATTATTTATAATGTTATGTGTGATTTTTTTTTTTTTTGGTATTTTAGTATGTTGTAATGAATCCATTTAGATCAAAGAGATTTTTTATTGCTTTTTTAGAAATTCATGATATACAATAAAATATAATTGAGGCTTCTCGATCAATTATAAGTAAATCCTAGTCCCTAATGAATAGGTATATAGTATGAAAAAGATGAAAAGACTAAAAGTAGATGGAAACCAACACTTATATTTTATTATATCAATTATTTGAGCTTATATGAGTAAAAACTATCTAATGTTTATTTTTATTCAAAGTATGTATAATAGATTCTCCAATTTCACTAGCCTATTTCTTATTCTATTATAGTCATCACAACACAATAATTGTGTATATTATGTTTGGTTACTATTTTTATTTTCTTATTGTAATGTGGTTATTTAGATTATAAGGAATTTTATGTTAAGGTCAATGTTAAAAATTTTCTATAAACTTTAATGAAATGATAAATATTCTTGAAATTAATTTAAAAATAATTAAGTTTAGATTATAAATAATTTTGTGATAATTAAAATTGAAGTTCTTTCTAACCAAATATTTTAATTTACTTTTGTCTCTCATATATCTCCTATAAGAGGTATAAAGTGATGTTAGCTTTTGATTAAAATCCCTAAGTGCTAAGACATCTTCATACCATATTAAAGTCAGCATGCATAATTAGAGGTTTTCCTCAGTTAATGACAAGAAAATTGCATTGCATGTCATATGTTTTTTAGATAGTGTCTTAATCATGCATGATTTTAATTTATGCATAATATGTCTTATTATGCTAGGAAGTGGTAGCCTAACCTAAACAATATTTATGTCTTAAATTGTGTAGCTCTGGTTGTGTATAATTTGGGTATCTTTTTTTTTTTTAATCTTTCTATTAACATTTTTTAAAATATATAAAGATTCTTGCCTTTTCATGAAATATGTCTATCTAGGAATCTTGAGGTTTCCTTTATTGGTTAACTGCCACTATAAAAAATATAATGCATTGTTTCTAATAAAGCATCTCATTAGGTCAACTAGTCAACTTTCTTCTTAAGCTAAGGACCTTAAGCTTCATAGTCTAGGGGTGATAGACCCATGAAGTTCAAACCAAGATTATTTCTATCTTTTTTGACTTGTTTTTCTTATCCATTCAGCACTTTGAACCCATCCTATTCTTTATTGATTCTTTTAAAATTTAATAATTATTATCACATAAGCTTTCAATATATTGGGTAGTCATCTCATTTTAATATAATGATTCACTCTCTATCATGTGGATCTACACCTAGTACATGGACTATTTTATTAAGATAACAATCATTGAATTATGAATATGACGTATTAAATCTTCTAGTAAGCTATTTGATTTTTTTTTATATGAAATCAGAAACCTAGGGATGAATATATTGTCATTGAACTCCAAAATATCGAGAAGAGCTGTAGAATCAAATTCAAGTCAAATGTGAGATAAACCAAGGATATTAGAAATCTTAAATGCAGTCCAACAGGCTTGCAGTTCAGCATGGAAAGCAGTCTAACCGAAACATGGTGAAGAAAAGAGTTCACCTTTCCAGCTTGTTTAGTTTGAGGACTATAGCTACCATCAATGTCTAGTTTGATATGGCCTGTAGGTGGTTTCAACCATTGTATAAATAGCCAAGCAATAAATTTTAAGGGGTTAGGCAAGCTGAGGTTTGCAAGTAATGATTGTTCCCCATAGGTATGGTTGGTTATGTGATAGCCAAAGTGAAATGCTTTACATATGTAACTTTTTGATCATACTGTCTACTTCTTCAAGTTAATGCCTTGCATTATTGTGTTTATGATTTGGAGTCTGTAATGGAAGAAGATTCATATCTTCCATATGCCATGACATCCTCATTGATTTAGAATCTTAGATCTAATTATGAATTGGATAATAATGCACACAAAATCATGTGATCTTTAACCTTACATGATCACTAAGTACTTTCACACAGAGATATTAAGAAAATTATGGCATCGATGAGTGAGAAAATAAGCATAGAGAGGTATTTATATTCATTTTTGATCTAAAGGATCATCAATATTATAAAATCATACCATATCATTAATATACCTTCTAATCATTCTAATAATTAGTAAAATAGCTAGTTTAACAAAGTCTAGTCATACATTGTGAGAGAGATTATATAGTATGATTAGATTGTTGACTCCATAAGCATAAATATTTTATTAAATTTTGATGAACAAGAATTTACACTAAATATTAACACTAATGATTTTCATTATAATGTATGCAAAAAAAATAAGTAGACCATTACAATGACTTAAGCACACAAAATTAAGCATGATAGACAAGAAAAATACTATCTTTTATGTGTAAGAGCGGCCCAAAATAAAAATATCAAAGCCATACAAAGTAAGAAGGACCAAAATTTGCCTTTTAGAACTAAATAAAGTTCTCACATAATTACACTAGTAAATGATATTTTTGCTAAGTTACAATATTATTTAAATATTATTTAAGACCTTAGATTCAATAAAAAATTATATACAAATTTCCTAATTATTGTTAAAACCTCTTAGCAAGTTTGTGAGTCTATGCAAAACCACTTAGCAAGCACCCATAATGATTATAAGCCTCCTCATATGTCATGATCTGAAAACATTTAATGATGTGCTCTAGACATTTGAGATTAAATCAATGCATAAATTATGCTAATTTGGAATGATGGCTATTGGAGGAAATGTGGGGAAAACAAATTAACATATTTAATCAGTTATTTGTAATTCTAGCTCTCAAAATATAAATTTCTTATATCCTTATTCTAATGTTAGTATTTTTATGTGTGTTCAAACACTATTGCTCAAAAAATCTTGTTATTTATTCGAACCTTGTATGAATAATGAAGATCTTATAATTGTTTAGAGTCAACGATTTTTATGAAATTAAAAGAAATTAAAATTTTTTAAGATTCCTAACTACTCATCAACCAAGTGGTTGAAATCTATAAAGTATTGAATCCAAAACACAATAATTATCATCAATATATAACAAAATTATTTGAGCAAATTCTTAATGTAAATTTGTATAGAATCCCTAATGAAAATAGATCAACAATGGATGCACTAGCAAAGCTTTCAAAACAATTGCTTGTCCTAAAGAAGTATCCATCCCACAAAAAATATGCTTGGAAAATATAAAAGAAATGCTCCTAAAAATAATTGATGATGGAGTAAAAATAAACAAGAAAAGAAAAAAATAAAAAATTTTGTTATAAAAATAGCTTTAGATGTAAAAGCTCATAAATTTAGAAAAGATATAAAGTAGCTTGTATGAATTTTAAGATAGTGATATATGATGCAAGAATTCAATATTTAATAATTTATATAATAGATTAGATACTAAAGAGAGTGAAAGATGTATGTATAAATTTGCCAAACAAAGAGATAGGAGAATTAAATATTTAGTCAAGTAAAGTGTATTAAAGTATAGAGAGAGTAAAGGGGATCTACATATGATATTTGTTTATTTATAGAAAGCATATGATAAAGTTTAAAGACAAGTGCTTTGGAAAGTTATAGAGAAGAAAGGAGTTGATATTGATTATATTTAAGTTATTAGGGATATGTATATTGGAGCTGTTAATTGTATTCAAACACAAGAAGGATTGATCAAGTATTTTCTTATTTTAGTTAGATTATATCAAGGATCGACTTTAAGTCCATATCTTTTTGCTTTAGTTATGAATGTTCTTACTAGACATTTATAGGAGGATGTACTTTGGTGTATCCTTTTTGCTAATGATAATCATTTTGTTTATAATATTAGAGAGAGTTAAAGAAAAAAAAATTGAATTATGGAGGTCTACCTTAGAGTCGAGAAGCCTTTATTTGAATAAATATGAAACCAAATGCATGGAGTGTAATTTTAACTGTAGAAGATCAAGTGGCAGTGTTGTGATAATGGGTGATCAACTCATTAAAAAAATGAGCGTTTAAGATATTTTGGGTATAGTGTTCAAAGTGATGGTAAAATAGATGTGGATGTAAACGATAGTTCAAATTGGATGGTTGAAGTGGAGGAATGTTTTGGGCCTATTGTGTGATAGAAAAATACCACTTAAACTTAAAGGAAAATTTTATAAGATGGTGGTGAAACCTACAATGCTTTATGTCACTGAATGTTGGTCAATAAAATAGAAGCATAAAAATTAAGTGTTATAGAGATGAAGATGCTCAAGTGGATAGCTGGCTTTACTCTTAGAAACAAAATGTGAGATGACTATATGCATGAAAAGGTTGGAGTAGCTCCAATGGTAAATAAGATTAGAAAAAGTCACCTTAGATGATTTGGTCATATAAAGAGCTAGTCATCTGATGACTCAATTAGAAGAATAGATGCATTAGACTTGGCTTATGTTAAGAAAGTTAGAGATAGAGCTAAAAAGACTAAGTTGAGAAAATAAATGTTCTTATTTTATTGAACTTAAATGAGAATAAGACACTAATAAGAAACAATGGAGAAAAAGAATTCATGTAACTAACCCCAATTAGTGGGATAAAGATTTACTATTGTTGTTGTTATTGTTGTTGTAGTTAATAAATTCTCAAAAATGGCCCATTTTAGTCTTGCTCTAAATAAAGGATGCTTTTTACATGGCTAGATTATTCTTAAGAAAATAATGTGACTCCACGGTCTCCCTTCCACCCTTTTCTTTTTTTTGACAAAGATGTTAAGTTTATCTTATACTTTAAAAATATTATGACAATTATTAGATATTAAATTAAAATTTTCTTCTACGTCTATCCACAAACATACAAGCAAACTAAAGTTGCCAACCATACTTTAGAAAACTTAGATATATGGTAAGCAAAAACTTAAAAGTTTGAGAATTATATTTGCTAATCTCAAACTTTGTTTTAATAATACTATTGTTAGAACTATAAAAAAATTACCATTCAACATAATTTATGATCAAAATTTAAGACATTCAATTGATATAACTAACCTACCATCTCATGTATTTTATGATACTTGTCAAGGACTTGTAAACCCTATATAAAGATGCAATAAAACAAATTATTGTAAATAATGAAAACATACTTCTAAGAAAAAGCATAATTGTTCAATAAAAGCATATAAAAAGTGATTGTTTACATTCACACTTCCCTAAACAATATCAAATTACCAAATATAAAAAATTATATTCATGAGCTTATGGTTCTCTTAAAATTCTTTAAAAAAATAGAATTAATACTTATTACTTTCATTTGCCTACAAATAAAATAATTCAATTGATTATTAATATTAAAGATATTATATCATATAAAAGACTTAGTAAATCTCGACCTATTCAATTTTAAACTTAGTAGCATACAAAGGTCCCCACAAATAGGATCACTTATCATCACCTATCATTTTAAAAATTGAATGCATTATTACTGAAGAAGTTCCCACAAACCTTTCTGATGATCACAGATTTTATGTTCATTGAATGATCATGGTGACAACTCATGACTAACTACTTAGACTTTAATTCTATGATGTAAAATTATAATGGACTTGAGTGTTGTTGTAGCACATTTGTAGATCAAGTAAATGAAACAAAAAGTTTAATTACAAGAGCTCAAATAAGAGCCCAATGAAGTGCCCAAATAAGAGTCCAATCAAGGTCAATAACAAGAGCTTAATCAAGAATAAATATTTATATTTTGAGCATCGTCATTTAAAGTTAAAGTTCTAGAAGTTTAAAATTTTAAATTCGAGTTCATATATGAGTTGATCACTAATAAAATAATAAAAGATAAAATGAATTGATAAAAGTGAATGATATCTTCCTTTATTAATGATCACTCTTCCCCTTCCTTCCAATATTTTTTCCTTTTTTTAATAATGATATTTTTAACACATCTAATAATGTTGATATGTAATGAAATTACTCTACTTTATACTAATAAAATTTTTTTGAAGAATTTCTCTATGTTAATACTTAGTAGCCTATTGACCTTTCATTAGTGGGATTGATTTTTAATCTTGTAAGTGCTATATAGACCTCTCAAAATCTCTCCTATCACCCTCATTTTGTCTCCTACATACAAGCTAACATCTAGCCAAGTATGATATTGCCCAAGCCTTTAAATCCACTCCAAAAACATCCTTAAAACTCATAGCCTAAGCTACATGAATACTACATAATCTTATTCTCCACACCATTATAACACTTCATTCATCAAACTCCACCAAATACTGCAAATCCTAAGTTCACATCTTAAAATAACTCTTCACCATTACCTCTCTCTATTTAGGCTACTTGAAGCCCTTTCTTAAAAGAAATATTTTAAATCAACCTAAATTAGTCCGACAAACTAATTTTGATATTCCTCTCACAAAATCCCTTTAATGACCTCACCATTAAATAATTTACTATTATCTACTATAGATTATAAATTAAAAATCAAAACCAACCATTCACCATAAATTCCAATCATTTACACTACTTAAAATACATTTTTTTAAAAAATGTTCATCTTTTCACATCACTTTTTAAGATATTAAACTAAAGCCTCATATCCATTTCCAATAATTAATCCCACTAAAAAAATCTCGTACCACCAATTATATTTTGATGATTAATTTTGAAGCAAAATACAAAACATGACCAAATAATGCATGTGATGAAAATTGTGTTATAAATGTAAACTTTGATGTACATTAAAAGTTCTATAATTGAATGAATAACATATTTGAACATGCTTCTAAGCATTTTGAATTGTATCAATTTATTTAATCTCTATTAGGAATTAAGTGCGTTATGATATGTTTGGATTGTTTATATGATTGAATTTATCACTCAATCTATTCCAATAAAACAAATTCTAAAATAAATATTAGTCATAAATTCAATCAATTTAATGGTGCCTACTGCCATCGCATCTTTTGCTCGACCATAAGAGGCCAAATGGTGCATAAAATCCATTCAATCTTAGTTTTTACATTGTATATTTATCGCCATAATGATAACCTAATGTATAAGATAAGAAAAAGGTGAATTTTATTAGCAATTTGTATAAGAAAAAAACATAAATTTACTTCAAGAGTGTATATACATCTCCAAGGTTCACTCTGAATATCACTATTTGTTTCCTAAACTCAAATCTTACATAGACTGCCCTTCGCATTATCGCAAGATTTGCCACTTCTATTTTCGGTTCCACAACATCACCCACCAAATATAACTCACAGCGTATCAACTCCTTGAATTGCCCCTAAGCTATTTCCTGATGGCTATTACAATTGAAGTGCAAGTTCCACCAAGCCAAATCATTGTGGCATAACTATAGCAAGGCAATATTATACCCATACTAAGTGAAGTACGTCTCTAATTTATTAATCCACGCATCAAATTTGTATATGGTGACCATCTCATTGTGTGAGAATTTTGATTATAACATCCACTTTAAAAGGCCAATTCTGTCCTTCATTCATTAAAAAAAATAATAATAAAAATAAAATAAAAATGATCATCCTCATTACCTTCTTCCACATTAGCAACATTTATGTCACAAGCATTTGTTGGTGGGGGTCTGAAGCAAAAGATCACTAAATTTGCATATAGGGTAGTGAACTACATCTTCATCCCGTCCATCTTCATCGAAATGTGTTCAATCAATTTAGCAACTTGTTAGACTGGATTAGAAAATGACACATTTTCAATCAATATTTCTTTGTTGCCCTCTTTGCTTCTTTGACTGTCAATAATAATCTAGGACCAAGAATTTTTCCCCATCTCTTAAAACCCATTATTTATTTGTACCATACAGAAAGGAATAGTGCTCAGATACAACTTTGATCCCAAACTATTCAAGACCAAAGTTCACAATTAAAAGAATAGAAGAGAAATATAAGTGTGAATTTTTCTGGAATCAATTAAAGATATTTTGAGGGTTGTTTCACCTTGTGGAAAAGTTCTTAAATTTTGATTCCTGATCATAGACATCAAGCTTCCTCTCTATTTTTTAAATATTTCCTCTCACGACAGCAAACGAATCTATTGTTGTTTCTCTATTTTGCCGAAAACAGCGAGAATACATTTTTTCCTCACCCTCAGGTCTCGGCCAGCAGTTGATGGAGATAGAAGGATAGGCAGCAGGTGATTTTTCCAGTAGCCACAAAAAGCAGCCAGTTATTTAACGGCAGTCAAAGCAACTCCTGCAGCAACAACAACAAGATGTTGGAAAGTTGGAAACGGGGGGGAAGAGAAAATGAAGATTTGGGGCAATTTAAATTGATTTCATTGCAGGAAAATAAGACTACTGATTAGCAACTACAGCTGAAAACAATTTTAAAATAGATCTTATTCACCTTAAGTTGACTGCATAATAGAAGAGAACCAAATCCTAAAAAACTCCACAATGTAAACAACCTTACCCTGAATTTAAATTTCAAATCACAAATTAATCCAATCATATGTAAAATTCATTATAAGATAAAAGTTTGTCTCATCTTGCTGTAATCTGAGTTTTCATCCAACTCTTTAGACTTTGTTGATCACCAAGTCTGCAATTACTGATCCATCTTCACCTTTGAACTCTTGACAACTTGTTCTTCAAGCATTACAATGCGATCTAAAAATCAACACCCTTGATTATCTTTATGAAAAAAATCATATTTTTAAAACTTCAACGAACACAATATCTCAATCCTTCATGATCTAATGCACAAATTATGAAAGAATTTTTTTTAAACTTGTTGAAAATGGATGACCAAGTTGACCATCCTCTACATAATCTAATCCTAGATGACTCAAATTGAGCTCTTACCAAGCATTTGATAGTGAACGAATCAACTTAAAAGTAGTGATATTGTTATATATGATGCCAGAAAAGGTGCTTCATTATGTTTTTCACCAATTAGTGGTTAAGCTTCTTGGAAAGAAAAAAGAAAAATGCGAAAGGGGGAGCCACCAAATGAACATATCCTTCATCAACAAGATCACTACAAATATATGGGTTGTTTACCGCATAGAAATGGTTATAGAAGTAAAATGACATGATGATTCAAGTAGATTTTCCATTAAGATCAACACCTAAGGCATGTATCTTAATGTTCTTAAATTGTCTTCAAATTTCACATATTGATTGAGTATTAGCATTAACAAATCTCAAAGTAATACACAATATTTAAATGATAATAATTCATAAATATAATTTTATAACCGTGAAAAATCAATTGCAACATGCTAAATCTCAATTTAAGCATCTAAAAATTTGCCAAAATTTATTTTTATGCATTAAATCATATTTGAATTTTGCATGCAGAGCTGTTGTGAAAATCAGAATCAAATTTGGGCATATTTTAAATCTATATACTTACTTATTTTTATTGTACTTTTTGTCTTAAGCAAAAGTTTATTTCCAAAATTCTCTTATGCTGCAATTCACTGTAGCAGTCAGTGTTCACTATGCTGAAAATACTGTTCATCCGAAACCTGTCAAACCTGTTTATCTCTTGCAAAAATTTATAAATCCATTTTAATTTTTTATATATAAACCTATTAACCTCTTAAACAGACAGCAGCCCTTGTAATTGTTCACTGATAACTTTACAAAACCCATTTATTTTTATAATATATTCCTTCACTGCTATAATCGAGAACATCATGTTATATGAAAGTCTTAAGAAAATCAATTTACCTGGTTTACCCATTTCTCTTTCTTCAGTTCATTGAGCATCAATAGCTACTCAAGTGTTTCTTATGATTTTGCTATCTAACAACAAATCTATTAAGTTGCAACCCATGCTTGGGAACCGAATTAATCCATTTATTTTTCGGATAGCTAACAGAACCTATTGGTCATGTAGCAGAAATTCAGCAGACCAGATGCTGAACTTTAATGAACTTCGCATCACCCCATGCCATAATTTGGTCTGATGCAATCTGATACTGAAAACAGGCGTTACCCATTTTTTTTAGTTGTGTAAATATATCAACGTTTCGATTTCGACAAACTTCTGCAGCTCGCAGCTTTTGAGCCGAAAGCAAGGATACCCCATGGTTAAAACGTATTATCAGTCTTCTTCGATGTTCTGTGGCATCAAGCCCAGCATCCAACGACTATTTTCCTTTCCAAAAATTTCTATTTGGGTCTAAGCCCATTTCCAAGGATTATCTAACAGCTAGAAAGTTTCAAAAATGTTCCTGAAGAAACTCAAAATTAAATCAATTGCATTTCTCTCTAAATTCCTGAGCCTCTCAACCATTTAATCAAAAAGATCAAAACTGGTAAATTCATTGCTTTCCAAGAGCTGCAGCTGCTCCTTCATTGTAAAACTTTATTTTCTCTTGACAAATTCATTGGGAAGCACTTTTAATTCCTAAATCCTAATTTCAACAATATTGATTTCCTCACATCAATAGCTTTCCAAATCATTGCTATGGTCAAGTAATGACTTCAACATCATCTTGGCAACAACAACAACAACAAGCCTTTATCCCACTATCAGGAGTTGGCTACATGAATTCTTCTCTTCTCCATTGTGTCATATTATGTGTCAAATTCTCATTTAATTCTAATAAAGTAAGGACATTTTTTATACATCTTAACCAAGTCTTTTAGCCTACCTCTACTTTCTTAATTTAAGACAAATCTAATACATCTCTCCTAATCAGTCATTGAGCCAACGACATGTACAAAACCATCTAAGATGACTCTCTCTAATCTTATCTGCCACTAAAGTTACTCCAACCTTTTCCCGAGCATACTCATTTCACATTTTATCTCTAAGAGTAAGGCCACTCATCCACCTAAGCATCCTCATCTCTACAACAATTAACTTAGTCTTATGCTTCTCTTTTACTGGCCAACATTCTGCATCATAAATCATTGCAGGTCTTACCACCATCTTATAAAATTTTCCCTTATGTCTAAGCAGCACTTTTCTATCAAACAATAGGCCAAATGTATTCCTCCACTTCAGCCATCCAACTTGAATTCTACTAATAGGATCTCCATCTATTTCACTATTATTTTGAACAACAGAGCCTAAATATCTAAAATGTTCACTCTTTTTAATAACTTGATCACCCAATATCACAACACCACCACAAAAACTTCTACAACTAAAGTTACACTCAAAATATTCAATTTTAGATCTACTCAAATGAAAACCTTTAGACTCTAAGGTTGAACTCCATACTTCAAGTTTCTCTTGGGCTCCCTCTCTAGTCTTATCAACAAGAAGAATGTCATCAGCAAAAAGCATACACCAAGGTACATATTCTTGTAAATGCCTAGTAAAAACACGCATAACTAAAGCAAAAAGAAAATGGCTTAAAGCCGATCCTTAACGTGATTCAACTTAAATAGAAAAATATATTATCAATGCTCCTTGTGTTTGGACACAAATAATAGCTCTAGTATACATATCCTTAATGACTTAAATATAACCAATATTAACTTCATTCTTTTCTAGGACTCTCCAAAGAAGAACTCTTGGAACTTCATCATAAGCTTTCTCTAAATCAACAAATATCATATGTATAACCTCCTTACATTCTCTGTACTTCTCTATCAAACCTCTCAACAAATGTATAGCATCTATAGTAAATCTACTTGGCATGAAATCAAACTGATTTTGAGAAACTTTTATATCACATCAGAATTATTACATGACGACCCCATCATTGAAGGAATAGACGATTCGATTGGGATTCCCACGTACATGAACAGCAAGAAAAGGTGTATCTAATCAAATCATCACAAACCTATTTACAATTCATATACTATTAACTTAATTCATATCACAAGAAATCTTTAAATAAATACAGCATAAAGACATTTAATTTGTAATGCATCTAAAGTCTAAGCTTCCCAAAACTATAACAACAACTACAAACTGCCTTTTCCCGAAATTTTCAACAAGAATATCATAAAAGTTTTTAAAAGAGCGCTGTGCTCAAGATAAGAGTAAAACGCAAATGAAATTTGTGGTAAAATCAGGTAAAACTATACTGCAGAATGTATATGCAGTATTTAATGGAAAATGTAATAAAATGTAATAATGTCAGAAGTTCATAATCAGATCAATCAACTGTGAGATTTTCATTTCGCCAGTCTATATCAAATCATTTTCATTTTCTAAAATGTCATTTATAATTCTTTTTTGACTTTCATTCATAAGGTCGCACTACCGGCTAAAAGTCGTAGTGCGAGCCAAACCATACTCTTCATACCTAATACTCGACAGGGATTAACGACACCAACCTGCTGAGTGGGATATTTAAGATCTCTAATCAAGGCTCATCTGGCTTTATCTCAGCAGATCCGTCAGGCCTCTTTCCTATCACAATTTTCCGACATTTCATTATCACATTATCGCATTTAAATGTGTAAAACATTTATACGCTTCAATGAAATCATATGCTACAAACTAACTGCTCTTTGTAATCTAAATCATAAATCTGCCAAATACTAAACATTTTATATTCGATGACAAGATTCAATACATGTAAATCATGTTCATTCATAATTTATAAAACAAATAAGTAGAGAATATACATAGCAAACCGAATTTACATTAAGCAATGTCTCACCTCAATGTCAGAATGCTCGATCCCTCCTCCTCGAGTACAACCTATAATAAAATAACTCTTCTAAATAACGTGAAAATTCGAAGTAACCCCAAATCTTGCAATCTTACCGCTCGATAAGTTTTGGAAACACCTCACCAAAAGTAATCTCCAAAGAAATCTCCTAACGCCACTATTAATTACCGTTTCAATCAATAAACTAAAAAAAACACCGTAATCCAAATCCCCTCAATAATTCTACCACTCACCTAGCAAAACGCGTTCTAACCCTTCAAATATTTCAACGAAAGAAGCTAATTGAAAGAAAAGGAGAGGAAAGAAATTAAGAACTTACAAACTTCCTAAGTTTCCGATCGGCGAACAGAATTCTAGACCGAAACATTTGGGAGTCCGAACCTTTTCACTGATTCCAAAGGTTACGGACTTTCCCAACCAGGTTTCTTAAACATACTAAGGCGGCTTCCTGCCATGGTAGGCGGAATGACGAGTCCGAGGTCGACGCATCGAAGAGAGTCACGGTGGAGGCTGACGCGCCGGAAGGGAAGACGCCGGTTCAGGAGTGGCCGTCGGAAGCCGGGGAGAACGAGGAAAGTCGTCTCAAGTCGAGGGAATGGAAAGGAATTCGCCGATGAACGGGAGGGTCTCGATCTGGAAGGAAATGAGGCCGGAGGGGAAGGAAGTGAAATAGAGTCGGAGAAATCTAACCGTCCAGCGTCGAGTGCTTTATCCCGTGCTGTAAAGTGGATTGCTACGAAATGCTACTGAAATAGTTAATTAGCTTAAACAAAACTTAATTAGGAATTAATTAAATGGGATATTACACTTATGCTCAATTACTCTTACATAATTTTAATGTATGACATATTAACTTAATTCCTCTATAATTTACACTCTTCTGCAACACCTTTATAAACCAACAAACTCGTTCTCCACTCATCTGGCATCTTTCTAGTCTTTAAAATAACATTAAAATTTTTTATAAGCCAAGAAATTCCTTGATCTCCTAAACATTTTCACACTTCTATTGGAATATCATCAGTCCTACTGTGTTTCCACACTTCATTTTCTTTAAAATTTCTCCAACTTCAAATTTATTAATATCTATAAAAAATAAAATTCTCTATTTGTTTAAGGTTGCTAAAATCAATCGTATTCTCAGATCTTTCATTGAAAAGTTTATCAAAATAATTCATCCATCTATTTTCAATATTCTTTTCTAAAAAAATACTTTATGATTTTCATCCTTAATATATCTCGCTTGAAATAGATCTTTATTCTCCTATCTCTTTGCTTGGCTAACTTATACATACATTTTTCACCTTCTTTAGTATCCAAACTATTATATAAATCACTAAAAGCTTTTTTTTTACATCATATATTACTTTCTTGGAATCTCTACGTGTCACTTTATATCTTTCCCAATTCTCCGAGTTTTTATATCTAAACCTAATTTTATAATAATGTTTCTTATTTCTTATCTTTACTTGCACATTTTGACTCCACCACCAACTATTTTATTAAAAGAAATTTTTCTTTTGAGTCTCAAAACATATTTTAACTCTTAATTTCTTCTACTTTTTCACATAATATTAACTTCATGAACATCTAAAATTCTAAGCTCTTATAACTTTCTTAAAAATATTTTATTAAGATTCTAAAATACCCCCATCTAATCTTAGAACAATAATTTGATTTATTTTTCATCTTCCAATCATTTATTTTAAAATCTAAAACTAACAATCGATACTGGATATTTAAACTTTCACTCAGAATGACTTTCAATATTTACAATCTAAACGATCTATTTTTTTTATAAAAAAATAATCAATTTGTATTTACTTAGATTCGTTCTTATAAGTAATAATATATTATATGCTTATCTCTTTTCTTAAATAAATATTAGCAACCAAAATCATAAACTAAAGCAAAATCTTATATAGTTTACATTTTTCGTTAATCACTCCAAATCCATAGTCACCATGAATACTTTTAAAATCATCTAACACTCTACCAACATGTTCATTTAAATCTCATCCAATAAATACATTTTCTTCAAGAAGCATCTTTTGTACTAATCACTCTAAGTCATTCCAAATTTTTTCTTTTAAGTCTACATCCAAACCTACTTGAGGAGCATAAACACTTATAACATTGATAATCTTAGCATCAATAATAATCTTTAAAGCTATAAATCTATCTTCAATCCTATTATTATTTATAACATTATCCTTCAAACTTTTATCTATAATCACACTTACACCATTTTTAATTCGACTCTTACTTGAATACCAAAGTTTAAAACTTAAACTATCATTCTTCTTATCTTCTCCCAACCCATTTAGTTTATTGAATACATAAAATATTTATCTTCCTATGAATCACAATATATATTAATTCAATTAATTTACCTATAAGAGTACTTATATTCTAAGTTCCTAACCTAATTATAATTTTATGAACTAAATTCTTTGCTCACATCCATCAAAAATGTGAGAACCCTTGCTTATTTAACACCGCACTCAGCATAAGCTCTACACTTTCATCAGATTCGTCATACAACGATTGCCGGACGCCTAGCATTAACACATGATATTCATGATTATTTCGACAAGTTTTACTGGTTGTCGATTGCCTATCACAACCCTCCACTTTTCATATCTGGGACTTGGGACCCAGCAAAGACACTTTCAACATTATATTGACACTAAGCAAAAAATCATCATTAGAAGTCCATTTGAAGGAATGTAAATATTACATTGCTTTTCTCAAAAGTAATTTTCTTATAAGATCTATCGAGTTTTTTGTGTTTAAAAAAGATTCTTTTAGTGTTTTACACAAAAATTTGTGAAACATTCTCTTTTGAGTTAATTTTAATTACAAATCATTTAGGGTTTTGTTTCGAAGTTTTGTTTACAAAGACTTAAAAAGTATTTATGACATTTATTTAAATTATTCAAAGTAATTTTGCTTGTTACAAATCTATTTAAAGATTTTTCAAGCAACACTTAGGTTTACATTGGTTGGGAGCAAAAAAATCATCAAAGCAAGTGGAGTATGAACAAGAACATTTTTTTTAATTTGAAGTTCTGTTTATTTACCAAAACCTGAAATCAAGATTTGCATTTTCTCCAAATCACTTAAAGAAAAGTTTGTTCATAGTTTAAAGCATTCAATGGACAATCTGAAATTCATTTTTCTAAATCATTACAAAATAAATATTTATTTTTATTTCATAAAATCATTTCAAAAAAGTATTTATATATTATTTTGATTCACCACATCCTAAAATTGTTTCTTGAATGTAAGCATTTTATTGCAAAAATTTTTAAGGTTTAATTTTGGTGGTTTTTAAGGTTCAACATTCAAAAAATTGATGACCAAATAAAATTTGTTGTTTGTCAAATTTTGTTTAAGTTTTCTATAAGGTTCTTTTTCATTTCCAAATTTTTTTAAGATGTTTTGAGTTAGAAAGATTTTGCTTGAGTTACTTTCATTAGTAAGTTAATGCAACATCAAGAAAATAACACAAGCATTCATTTCACATACTTTCATTGAGACTTGAACACATTAATAATATCATTGTCTCAATTCAATTATTAAAATACTTTTACAAGTCTTTATTTCATCATATATGAATATCCAAAGAACACTTTGATCACTCAGCCCACCACAGAGCTCAACACAGGGCAAGTCGCAACTTGCCCAGTGACCAAAAGTTAAGCCAAACCCAGTGCAGCTTTTGATAAAGAAATCATTACCTCACCAAAACTCTCCAGGTGAACTCGCCCAACCTACTCACCAAAGGTATTTGACTAAGGAATTCACCCGCTACTCAACCAAGGTACAACTCACTAGGACTCATTCAATGCACTTGCCCCCTACCCTAGACAAAGCAAGTTGTCTCATATGCAAGGCCACGTCAGCAGAAAGTCGTCATCATCATCTTACTAGACAATTGTATAAATGTCTAAAACAGATAGTCCATGTATGTACCTTTTATTTTTTATTTTTTATTTTTTATTTGTGATGTGACCATTCATGTAGATCTCCAACCCTATAAATAAAGAGTCAAGAGACAAAATAGTGTCTCTTTTAGACTCTTTTTTTTTAACCTTTATTGGAATATCTTTTAAAAAAGATACATTTCTAGTATACTCGTTGAGCGTAGATTTTGTACTCTTCTTAAGCCAATAATATAATACACACCATATCATCTTTTTCTCCATCTAGTCTAATCATTAATGTACTTTACAACACAACAGCACAATAGATGGCACTTGGCAAACTAAGCACAACTTGGGATGATCCATATGTTATCGGGAAACAAGTCAACTCAAATTCTTATCAATTACTGATGCACTCAAAAAAGGTGCCGAGAACATGAAGCGCCTATAATTAAAAAATATTATATCCATAAGGGAATGTTTTTTCCTATTGTATTTTATTATTTTACTTGTGCTGATTATTTTATTATTTATCAAAGCATTTCAACAAGAATATCCAAAAATACATAGTGAGTAATAATCAATAGGCAAAAGCAACCTATCAGGAACTTGAGTAACTCACCCCATGTACTTGGTAAACCATAAGATACTCGCCTTTCATTCAATTAATCGCCCATTCTTTTTCAAACTCAGGAAACTCCCAACCTATGGGCAAGTAATTGTAAGAAACTTGCCTAAACATTACTGCTACTCGCCATTGTCTAAACCTAGACAACTTCAAGTAATGTTGAGTTTAAAAAGCATGATAAGAAGAAAATCAACTTAATTAGAGCATTTGACTATAAGTAATAAAACAACCAACTTGAGTGGCAACAAAGATTCAAACCTCAAGGTGCTTAAAAGGGGTAAGAATATTGACTGCAAGAGAGCCAGGTCCCATGCATAAAATTTGCAGGTGAGCTAAAGCCACCAGGAAAAAGTTAGCGCCTAACAAGATTGCCTTCATTATGGGTTTACTTGCTCTAAGGTAACAAGTACATTCAAATTAGAAACTCCTTAATATGTGAGCAACTACTCAAATACTCATATTCACTTTCTCGCATATAATCATTCATTTTATTAGAGCTAATTCAAAAAAGAGAATCTTCAACTAGCTTAACAATGGTGAAACGACTCTCCTTTTTATGATAAGAGCCATAAGTAGTATTGGAGTCTCTTCTAGCTGGTGAGTCTAGATGGATCAGTGCCTCAAAAAGATAATGAGTTTAAAGTAAAATGAGGTGCATCAAATGTGACAACTACATCTACAGTGAGCAGACTCCCCCCTTTACAATAAGATATACAATAATTGATGTGTGAGTTTCTCTAAGCCGACGAGTCTAAATCAGTGCTCCCATGAACATCATGAGTTTGGTGTAAAATGAGATACATCTAAAACGACAGGTTCAGCTATAATGAGTTAACTCCACTTTTATGATGAGTTCCACATTGAGTAATGTGTGAATCCACCAAATTGGTGAGCTTAGATGGGTGCCCATGTGAAGATCAAGAGTCTGGTGTATCGTGAGGTTATCTAAGGTGACTACTAAATAACTTGCAACATCATAACTGTAAGTACTTCCAAGTACATTATAAACCTAAGTACCTCTAAGTGCATATAAAATATTCTCAAGTATAAGCATCACAATCTCAACAAGTGATGAAAACCATCACATTAAACATAAACATGTGATGAGTATAACAACTCAACAAAAACAAGAAAAAAAAAAATACAAGTACTTAAATAAATTCAATGTTCCATGAGAGAATTCAAAAAATTCTAATTATTTTCATCTTTTCAAAAGTACCAAAAAGAAACAAAAGAAATTCAAATACAAAATCTTTCTTTCATTACATTGTCAAAAATGTTACAATTTTTTCTTATACAGGTACAAAATGAAAAAAAAAAAGGTTGAGTCAACTAATAGCACTCCCCCATTGCTATCAATAGAATCCAATGCCAACTCATAGAAGTAATTTACATCCAAGAACCTTATATCAAATTGACCGCTAGAAACTAGCTTTTAAAAGCAAAACTTGATTCTTTCTTTGAACATGTGCACAAGGAGCATCTCATACTCCGATAAGTTTAGAAAATCAACCCAGAAGGCTTTCTTGTGCTGGAACTCAGCTCCTTTTTAGAGAAGCTCCTATTCATGGCAAGCAAGTTCAAGAATGACTTTATTTCTCTTCATCAGCCTCCTTCTGAGCTCTCTCAACTCCCCTGGCACTCTTGTTATGGCATTTGTCTCGCAAACAAGCAATCATAGGCCTTAAACTCACATCTTGCCAGCGGCAATCCTAGATTCATTGAGAATATATATTCTTATCATATATACACATCACTCAACTAGATGCGGGTCATAAGAACCCATTGTCTATACAAGAGAAGACAAACCCATCCTCTTCATCTTCTTCTTCTAGGCAACTCAGTAAAGACCTTCTCTTTCCCCTTATTTTTTCAGCCTCTCCACTGGTCACACTTACAACCTCAACAACGAAGTGAGCTGCTTTCTCCCTTAAAAGCAACATGTCAACCTCCTTAATCAGAGAGTAGCTTAACTAGATCATTTTCAGAAGTGGAACAACCAATATGGTCGCCTCACCAACTTGCGATGACCCAAGAGGCAACTCGCCAAAGAAGGCAAGTACTTATAGGTCCATCAAATAAATCACGAAGTCAACGCTACCTACAAAAGAAAAGATAGCACAATAGTTAAGCCAAAGACTTCAACAACAAAATATAGTTGATATTAGTGTTGTGTAACACTATAAATTCTATTATACTTTGTTGTACCTAAAGGACTCCGCCTCCTCTAAGCTTAGCTTAGGGAAGACTTTCTCCTTTCGAAGGGGATTGGCCTAATCGACACAGGCCATCCAATAGAAAATTGTATGATTAAAAATCTATTTCACAAATTTCTAATATTATGTGCCAAGCCATTTATTCTAATATGGATACCACAAAACAGTACCCTACCATCCTTGTGGGCCTTGGTAGCAAATAAGTAATGGAATAAAGTTAAACTCCAAGAAATTCTCTCAAGTCGTAGATAAAAAATAAAGACGATAATCGCCACTGAATTTGGCAATTGTTGAGTCAACACCATACCATAAAAGTTAAGGATGTCAATCAACTTTGGGGAATCTCAACCCAAGTCTAATGTGGTCAAAGGGAACACACAACCATGATACACTGTATTGAACCTCAAATAGGTCGCATAAACAAGTTTGTGTTACCATAGTAATATCCCATGAATGCCATATCAGCCAATATCATAATGGCACAAGGACTCACAGTACTCAAAGTTCAAGAGCCCGCATGTACACCTCAAAACAACCATAGCATACTAGCACAAGAAAAAATAAATAGAGAGAAAATATGAGAATAATAGAAATAATAAATTACACAACTGCTCGGATAAATATTTATAAAGAAAGTAATTTAAATTTTCGATACAATGTCAAATAAAAATTAAATGCAAGGAACTCAAAGCTGCCCACCACCATCATTACAAAATCTTACCAACTTTGACAGCTCAAATTTGACAAGACAGCTTGAACTCGTCACATTAAAAGAAGAAAGCAACTCATCATATCACTCAAAGCATTCATATAAGGAAAATAAAAGTCCCCACAGTATGAAGAAAATAGATAAGGCATGCAAAAATAAATAGAAATTTGAACTCAAAAAATAAATTTTATTACAATAGCTCATCATTATAATACACTCATCACAAAATATTTATTATATTGCATTTATCTAACAAAGTAATTCTTGAACAAAGGGCCCAATATAATATCTAGACAGATCGTTCCTCTCATTATTAGCTGTTGTAGGTCAAACTTGCCACCAACCATAAACTGAGATGAGTTTATTAACTCATCACAATGACGAGATGTCAAGATTGTAGCATGTAGCTCCTATAGATCCCCAAGTAAAAACTCGAACTCCCAGCTGAGGTCAGACTTGCACCTTGCTCCAACAAGGCCACTCTCACTAGGAACCAGACACCTCAGCTTGCAAAATGGCAATCTAAGCGCCCCAAGCCTATGAACTCTTCTTGCCCAAATCTTGGCTCGATAATAAGGTTGTAGGGGTGCTTACTATTTCTAGCGCCAGCTCACCGAACAAGATCTCTACTAACAGTGGTGAGGGAATATCCAACTTGCCCAATGTTGGAGGGCCCTTCCGCTCCTCGTGAGCAACAACTGCTTCCACTTTGGGGGACTAAACAGGTAAAACTTGGCACTTCTTTTTTCTCCACAGTTGGGGATGCACCTATGGAATACAAGGGTTGTACACCTATAGTGTATTTTCAATGCAAAAGAACAACTTGCCCAAGAGTCAAGAACTATCCACTAGAATCCTTCCAAAAGATAAGCCATAAACCCCCAGACATGGTGCTCTGGCTACCCACCGCCATACATCCAAGATTACGCTTTGCAATCTAGGAAGGAACTCATCACTCACCCATGAAGTCAATACTTGCGAAACTAAATAAATATATGGAGGACCAAAGCAACTTGCCTTGAAAAGACTTGACAGAAGTTGCTCATCACCATATTGTCGTCTCGCACTCACCCCTCACACACCCAAAGATAGAGAGTGCCTCGCATCACAATTTATCATGGAAGTTGTATTTATATTTTTGTAGCCTGATATGAAATTATCGGACCCTATAAATACAAAGTCAAATGGCATCCCTAGGATCTTTTCTAGTTTTTCTTTATTCATTCATATCTCTTTTGAGATCCATTGATCGGTATGTTGTAATCTAGATTGCGATATTAGACATTTTCATGCCGACCTTTCATTTTGATTCATTGATTTTTATTATATTTAGCTCGTGTGCATCTCCGATCCATGCCAAGTCTCCAACCCCCGTCCTACTCAGTAAGGTCTGGCATCACCCCACAGACAAATTTGAATCCAACATCCTCTTAGGTGGGGTGAGCGTGGAAGGATGACACAAACAGGAAGTAGAGCTCTGAAGTTGGACAACCCGCCTGAGATAACTCAATTGCTCAAGAGTCATCTTCACGGCATTTTGTCATGCAATAGAACGTATCGCTCACCTTGTTGAAGGCATCATGAAAAGGATGCAATGAGAAGCCCCGAGAACATGAGAAGTAAAAGGATCTCCTGACTCAATCATCTTGTGCATCAGACATCACAAGCAAGCCATAACCTCAACCCCAACATTGATGGAGAATCATACCACACGAATGATGAGAAAACTCTCAAAAGGATATAATTAAAGATAGTGTTGACCAATGCATTCTCTAAGGAAATCGCCGAAGCTCGCCATCCACCTAAATTCAAAGTATCCCACCTAGAATCCTACTGAGGAAGGACTGATCCTATTAACCACACTGCTTATTTTGAATCTACAATATCATTGCTCGACCTCAATGATGAGCTTAAATATCGACTTTACTTCACCCATTCAAGGACTCAGCTTTGATGGTTTTCACAATTACCTATGAGAGTCATTACATCTTTTGTTGAGTTCAAAAAGATGTTTACCACCTAATTTGCCAGTGCACATATACCTTTAAAGAGCTCTCAATCCTTGTTACAGATGCAGTAGAAATCAAGAGAGTCGCTAAGAAGGTTTATAATTTGTTTCCAAAGAGAAATGCTAGAGGTCAAAGACCTAAAGCACATTGTTGCCCAAGCAACGCTCACTTAAGGCCTTAGGGAAAGACCATTTAGATGCACCCTGGAACCTCAATAATCAAAGATATTAACAAAATTATTGAAACTCACAAACAGTCATGTAAACACCAAAAAATATAACAAAGTTGTCAAATCATCACAAGCAACACTTAAGGAAAATTCTACAAGAAACTCATTGCTCAGACGGTGCTCACATGAAAAACTGAGTAAGAAGGGTAAGAAAATTAGCACAATGCACTCAATCCCCAAGGACACCCTTGCACAAGCAAGCACACCAGTGTTGTACCCAACACACAAGTGACTCAATATATTGGCCCGTATCAAGCATAATGCAGACTGCATAACCCACCGATCATCACCCCCCAAGGAGTGTCGATAGTTGAACAAATTGAAGCTATACAAAATAAGAATACTTTAAGCAACTAACACCACTGAGGGCTAAAAAGCCACCATGCAACCTGACCAAGTATTACACCTATCACTGAGATCATTGCCATGATACAAAAGAATTTTAACATCTAAAAAGCCTAGCTTACCAAGATAGAAAAATTAAAGGAATTCATGAGAATACCCGAAAAAAAGACTACAATAGACTCAAATAATAAGCCCACACTGACAAGAGTAGTCCATATAGCAATTGTACCTTGCATACTTGAAGGCAATTGCAAATCCATACAATGAGCTAGCCTCAACTGACTAAGATTAGGAGAGGTGAACCTAACAACCTAACAACCATATCCTGAGCCCCCACCACTGAGATTGTGTTAGTCAACTTTGCTGAGAAAGATTGACCAATAATTGACAACCATACAATGATACAGTAATCATTACAATGCCATCAATTACCAAATTATAAGAATACTTATAGACACTAGAAGCTCGGTTAGCATTATCTTCAAATCAATTTTTGGAAAAAAAAAATGAATTGAACCAATTCTAAACTCCTTTACGAATTTTCTAACAAAAAAAGAGAAACAAAGAAAGCAATTACACTCCCCATAACTTTGGAAGAAAGGGAAAAACAATTCACAGCCATGGTAGATTTCATCATTATGGATACGTCATCCACATACAACACCATCTTTAGCAGACCGATGTTGAACACCTCCAAGGTAGTATCCACTTACCATGTAGCAATAAAGTTCCCAACAATAAGCCGTGAAGTTACTGTCCGCAACAATCTCGACCAATCAAGTACCTGTTACTTGCGATCAATTAGCGGCTCACAAAAGGGGGATGAAGTGCTACAATTGAAGGTCGCACGAATTGGACTAACAACTACATAAAATGTAGATGAGATACAAGTTGCAAATAACCAAAGGCAAGCCTTAAAGATCAGCTCTACTTACAATGCCGACCATAAAGAAGCTTTGGTGCAAGTATTATGCGAAGAACTATACATGTTTGCATTGATGGCAACAGAAATGTCAGGATTGACATCAACGTCATCTACCACCGACTCAACATTAAAGAGGATGCACAGCCCATTGATCACTCCAAAAGAACACCGTGGAGGATGCACTCCGCCATCTTTGTTTGAGAAGGGATAAGAGCATGTTCTTTTGTGAGGCGAATTGATATATATATTCAACCAAATTTCCTCTAATATTATGTTAGAATTTATTTAGATCTGAGTTCTACTTATTATGAACGCAAGCCTCCATAGTTAATTGCCTCACTTGTCGCAGCAAGAGGGAACTCTCAATTAAAATTGGAAATAAACATATCTTAGTGATATGTGATGGTGTCTCAGAGGGGGGTGTGTGTGTCATAAATGAATGTCATGTATGTTTTGTATAGCGAATAAAGAGATTGGGCTTATATCCCTTTGGAATGCCAAAGTATAATTTAAAATATTTGCACAATGAAAAATACGAGTATTTAATGCATAGTATATAGCGAATAATGAGTGAATACATTACATAACTTAATGCATATGTTGGGGGAAATGATGATACGCCCGATCAAGATCCTATGGCCATCCCAACCATTGATCCTCTCCTACTAGTCGAGAAATTATTCCAAGAACCTTACAGTCATGGGTGGCGCAGGTTCTTGTAAACCTTGATATATCTAAGGAAACAAATTGAAGTCAACTTTAGCTAACATAAGGCTTTTTGCTTAGTAAATACATTCCATGATTCATAACTCAAGAGCAAAACCATTAAGGGACATATGAGCAATTGTTGTGACCGAAATATAGTGGAGTTGTCTAGATGCTAAGCCACTTGGATAGAAGGTTCTGATCATATTCATATTTCTTGTTATGTCATTTGATACCATAACCATACAGACAGAAGACATAAGCCACGTCCTTACTGGCATGAGATTATTTAAGTATAAGCATAAATATATTTATTTGGCATAAGCTTTTTTATGAGCAAAGATTTTCACAACTTATCATCCCCAATAAATAATGATGGATAAATGGATGATTGTTTGCTTTAAATTATATTGAATGATGAACTTCATTCAATTTAAACATATATCCCTTCCGGATGAATATAGCAATCGATACGACCATCATCGATGAAAGATTAGGTTTTTTTAACTCGGACCAAGTCATAAGACCCAACCGGGGATTACCCCACTCAATATCCATAGACACTAGAGCTAAATTTTTATGCATATGTTGGGACACAGGCGAGAAATTCAAGTTTATTTTTAACCCGTGCAACATCTTCAAGCAGTAGATTTAGGCAATTGTAATTGTGATTAAATGTGTTATTCAAGCTTATCTCAAGCATGGCGCATAGCTAAATGTAGCTCATGTCATTAACCTGTGATCACTTTGATCGGCATCTCAACGCTAATAATATAGCACGCCAAAAAAGTCGGTATGATAACCGATGACGCGTGCTATTTAATGACATGAGACAAACTTTTAATTAGCACCGTGGCACTATGTCGGAGCATCGCAGGGCTACATCGATGTGACGCATCATTTGCTGTTTTAAAATTTAAGGTAATTAATGTCCCCTTTTGACCGGCATAATAACCGCCTTGACCATCTGACCAACATCACATGCGATGTGAGGGCCGCAACGCGCTATTTTAATCGAGGTTAGCCAACCGCTTATAAATAAATCCCTTAGGCAGCCAAAATTTCTAATCTACATTCTCTTTAGATCCTTTCTTAGAATTTTCTCTCTTTCTTCTAATTTATACTTTCACTTCCACCATGCCAATAAAATATTTCGGTAAGGGCAGAAGAGGGCAGATGTCAGCGACACTAATAGATTTGTTAGTTTGAGACCGATGAGAGGTACCACCATGCCCTCTACACAAGCATCTGATCCCGAAGAGGAGCTTCTATAATACGGGCGGGCGCGTGGGGAGCATCATTACCGAACGAGGCTAGGAGAAATTGGCCTTCGACAATAAAACTGGTGTCATCCCCGTGGTGAGGTAATTCTTTGCCAACACGAAGGAACACCAAAATAATCAAGTTTTCGTCGGAAAGTAAATTTTAAGAATGTCATTAACGATATTACGGTCCAAGTAGATTATGATCAATATCTTTTTTATTTTAATGATCATCCCGACTTCGATGAAATTTTTAATTTTCTCATTGTTAGAAATTCCAATACCAGTTGAAAAGGTGAGAAGAAAAAATTATCAATTTTGCTAGTAATGTCATTAACGCATATTACGGTCTACAAAAAGTAGATTATGATCAATATCTTTTTTATTTTAATGATCATCCGACTTCGATGAAATTCTTAATTTTCTCATTGTTAGAAATTCCAATACCAGTGAAAAAGGTAAGAAGAGAAAATTATCAATTTTGCTTCCACCAACCTCACTGTTGAGGCTAAAGCTTGACGTTACTTTATTTCTGTCAAGTTGATGCCCAATGGGAACATCAGTGAGTTAATTAAGGACAGAGCCATTTTGAATTTTGCAATTCAAAAAGGATTTACTATGGATGTAGAAAAATTATTTATAATTCTATCTATAATATGCTTGATGGTTATACCACAATAAGCTTTGGTCATCATTCTCTTATTTATGCTTTGTGTGTTGAGGCGAGCGCAGTATGGGATCCTCATGAAGAAGTCTTTATACAAAAGGCTCCCCTATCCAAAAAGGTCATTGAGGGGTTTGGTTCAAGGACTGAAGTGAGGAAAAGCTCACACGCCCCTTGGTCTCGGGCCAAATCCTTCAAACCCTAAATGAGCAACACCAAGAAATTGAAGGACAAGTCTCAAATTTAAAGAAAAGGTCAATGAGATTAGTCATAGAAACTGAGAGAAAATTTAACCATCATATGGATCAGCAGCAACAACAATTTTCATACATGGCCCAACTTAATACCTCGCTTGTGCACATGTTTGAAAATTGTAATTTTTATTCGGGTCCTGGTGAGACTTCTTTTCCCACCTTATTATCGCTCTATTATGTTTCCTGAGAAAAAAAGAGGAAGAGAATGACCAGACTACTAGTCTTTTTTGTATTTCTTTTTTTTATAATTAATACCCTCCACTTTTTTTATATCAATGAATACATCATTTTTTTTATGTATTTACATTTCTCTGTGTATACATTTTCTTATCATTTAGGAAACTCCAGGATTAAAATAATAAAATTTCTTCACTTAAGAAAAAAATTACATCAAAAGGGTAGCGTCGTGGTGCTATTATTACAGCACCTCAGCGCCCTCATGAAGTAGGTGTAGGCTTAGAACCCGAGGATGCAGCGCCTCAACATCCATTATGCAGCGTCGCTGTGTTCCGCAAAGATTCATTTCATTCATCTACCCAAGCGGGTAATGCCTCCTCACTCATTATGTAGCATCGCGGCGCTCTGTACAGATTCATTTCATTCCTCTACCCAAGCAGGTGGCACCTCGACACTCATTATGCAGTGTCGCGGTGCTCTATAGAGATTCATTTCATTCATTTACCCGAGCGGGTGACACCTCGGCGCTCATTATGCAGCGTCGCAATGCTCATTTTGTTCCTCTACCTGCCCAAAGCGCTCGTAGGCAACACTCGTTAAAATGACACGCCTATGTAAAGATTCATTTTGTTCCTACCTGAAATCGCTCAGTTTCATCTTAGTGCGGCTATTATAGTAAAACTCAATATATATATATATATATATATATATATATATATATATATATATATATATATATATATATTTTTTTTTTTTTTTTCTAAAATGCCCCAAAATTAATTAAAATATTACACTGGCTGATGTATGACACCACAGATGTACCAATCGATGCTGACTCTCAAAAATCGATGTAGGGGATTGATGTACTGTTTAAGCGATGGTAATTTTGATATGGGCTGAACAAAAATAAGTCAGCGTCGCAACACTCATGATATAGCACCGTGGCACTGTTCATTTAATGCCTATAATTTGAAAATTTCGACAGCATAAGATTTTCTTTACATGTTTAGTGCATGGCACTCTTCTCCCTTATTCCAGATCTAAGATCAACAAAGAGAAGGTTTTGTTACGTGAACTAAGTTCGGCGAACAGTTCTAGGCGTGCAGCTTAAGAAATGGCTAAAAAAGTGCAAATAAAGAGATTAAAGGAGTCGCGCCGTAGCTCCAACAGGTAGAGCAACAAAGCTATATTTCCCAAGAGCATGGCACGTCAATGCCAGGATCTGGCGCTGCAAATCCGGAATGCACTTTTCAAAGAGAAATTCTTACGGAATCTAGCGATTTTTATAAAATTTTTGGCAAAGTGACATCTTAGCAATGCCAAATTCTCGTATTTCAATGTTCATTGTCCCTTGTTCCGGATCTAAAATCAAAAGAGGGAGGTTTCTCTTCTTCTCGCACCGAAACTAAGTTCAATGGCGAAGGTTCTTTGATCAAAACCAATGCAGAAAAAGAAAGACCAGGTAAAAGAATTCAAGAAACATTATTACAACGAATTCTTTACTTGGAGTGAATAGAAGAAAGCTTTCGTAAAGGTGAGAGTCGATATTGCAGCAAATGCGGGTTCCCAGAAGCAAGAATCCACCAAAAAAATCTAAGAAAAATAGAAGTGGAATTGGAGACTAGGAGGAAGAAGGGGAGCAGTTTTTCGCCCTTTTTATAAAATTATTTCCACTAGTGGGGTAATTATCTTCCCCATAACCGTTCCCCTGGGCAATTTTTCGTTCATGAGGCGGAAGGCGATTTTTCTTGCTTCTTTAAATTACAATCGTGCTTCACAACGCCTCAACACTATCATGTCAACATCACGGCGCTATGCCAATGACTTGTCAACCGAATATATCAGTTAACAATTATAATGTTGTGGCGTTATAATCAAAAATTTCTTTTTTTTTTATTTTTTTATGCAAACACCCATCAAACAAAAGATGAGAAAGATAGCACCCTATTTGCCGAACAGATTAGGGAGGAAGTCAATAAATTGATCGAAGCCAATTTCATTGGAAAAGTCTAGTGCCAAGATTGGATCTCCAACATTGTAATGGCGTGGAGATTGTTGTGGATATCACTAACTTGAATTCAGTCTACACAAAGGATGGTTGGCATCTACCCCAAATCGACGCACTCGTTGACTCGACAACTGGGTATCTTGTAATAAGCTTCTTCGATGCATTTTTTAGCTACCATCAAATTAAAATGTTCTTGGTTGATGAGAAAAAAAACAACTTGATCATTGGAGAAATACTATTGCTTCAAGGTCTACCCTTCAGCCTGAAGGATGTAGGAGCAACTTATCAAAGGATGATAGATCAGGTTTTTAAAAAGCAAAAAAAAAAAAGGTGGATGTGCATGTAGATGATCTATTGGTTAAGAGTAAATTACCATAACAACACATACTCGAAATAAAGGAAACTTTCATTGTATTGAAGAAATACAGCATGCGCCTCAACCCACTGAATTGTACGTTCGATGTCGGGTCGAGTAAATTCATAAGATACCTCCTCACCTTTGATGACATCAAAGTCATCCTAAACAAGGTTAAAACCAACCTTAACATGCCATACCTTATGATAACCAATGAGGCACAACAATTCACCAAGCAAGTTTAAACAAGTTCATTTTGAAGGCAGGAAAGTGTTGCTCACCTTTCTTCAAAACCCCCAAAAGCGCTAAGAGGTTCAAGTGGACCTAGGAATGTGAAGGCCCATAATCGCCTCACCACCTCTCTTACAAAATCCAAAACCAGAAGAAATATTGTTGCTCGACCTTGGAATCAAGAAAGATGTGGCAAACTCGGTTCTAATCAAAGAGGAAGGAAAAAAAGGCAATAGCCAATCTACTATAATAGCAAATCTTTGAGAGGTAGAGTTGCAATATCCATTATAGAAGCTAGCACTCACCCTCATTTCAACTCAACGACTTCAGCCCTACTTTCAAACCCACTCCATCAGAGAATTAGCTCATTGATTTATTATCCAAGAATGATAGAATCGAAGACGAACCGCCCATTAAACTCGCTTAGTCGATTACTGAAGAAGGTAAGTTATTGCAAATCAAGGAGGACAACTCGTAGTGTTGGGTTAATCCATTTAAAAAAAATATGTGAAGACAGAAGAATTGAGATGAACGTCAAAGACTCCAAGCGATTCAAGATCAAGCCCACCCAATATATCCTAGTAAATGGGGGCTTATTTAGAAGATTAATCACTTGGCTAAATTTAAGATGCATTAGGAAGGAAGAACAAGAGAAGGTACTAAGAGAGGAACACTCTAGGTAATGTGAAAGCCATTTAGAGAGTAGGATACTCACCAACCAAATTATTAAATAATGATATTTTTAGCCAACTCTCCAAAAGGATGTAAAGGACTTCGCCAAAAAGTGTGAGCAATGTCAAATTCACACCCATGCAATTACAACCTCCTTAACAATTGAAGCTAATCACTAGCCTTTGGTCATTCGCTAGCTAAGTAATTGATCTTGTCTGTCTATTACCACTCACTAGAATGCACTCAACAAGCTTGCTTCAACTTGGGATGGATCATACTTCATTAAAAAACAAATAGAATTGAGTGCCTACTAGCTCCAAACTCACTCAGGGAAGGATATACCCAAAACATGGAATTCACTTGATTTAAAGAAATCTTATTCCTAAGAGAAGTGTCTTTTTTGTACTCGCCATATCTCTTTAAGGAAATTCAATCATTTTGTTCTTTAAGTTTTGAGCCTTTCAAAAAAAAAAGAGAGGAACTAATATATATATATATATATATATATATATATATATATATATGATAATTTTTAGTAAATGAGAAAACAAAAAAAATAAAAGGGATATTTATAAATCAACCACTTAATACATATATATTTACAATTTAACCAACCTTTCTATTTTTTTGAACTATCGCACTCATGTATTTACGTGTGCAATGATTAAATCGTTGGAAATTTTACAAAAATGAAAATTTTGGGTTGAGCTTTTATTATGAATTTCAATATTTTAAAGTCAATTTAAAAAATTAAGATTGAAGGTGATTAATTTGTAAATATAGAAGAATAGGATGATTGTGTATGTAAAAGCCCCAAAATAAAAAAGTGACTCGCCAACCCCCTCACCCTACACACTGTACTTGGGAACTTGTAACCATGTAGCAAAAATAATGACAAAAATTGGACAAATCCACGAATTGTTTCAATCATGCCGAGGCAAGTAAGTTGGAAGCATGAGATGATTAACTCAAATGCTAACCAAGTTTGGCTTGTGTGTTTTAAATTACAAGAGAACTCACTGGAAAGCGAGGCCCCAAACAAAGGGACCCATAGGAGAGCCAAAACTCTGAACAAAGAAAAGTCTGAGTCTATTATAATCGCCTCACCCTCACGACCCTACTCGCTTTGACTCGCTGAAAAAATTCTAGCAATAAATATGAATACCAAAGCAAAAAAGAGTTAAATCCTTGCAAATATACATCCAACTATGATGTGCTCAGAAAGTCCGGTCATTGTAAGCTCATGTTGCACCCAAGGTGCAAAAAAGTGCAGAGGAATAATTATAAGGACTCGACCCTCATGTGGTGAGCTCCACAGCAAGTCTTGTTAGTCGCTCTCACAAGCGAGTCCAGATTAAATGGCAAGTCCGGAAGAACAACTTCCACACCCAAGTGTTGCGTGAGATGCAGTTAACTCAACAACATCTTCCACGCACCCAAGTGTCACATGAGATGAAATTAACTTACCAATGTCATCCATGCACCTAAGTGTCGCATGAGATGCAATTAATTCACCAACTTCTTCCACATAGCCATATTAGACAATGACTGCAACTTTCTCATTATGATAAGAAAACCCTTATACCAAGTAACGAGAATGATATTACCATTCAAAACGAGTCAGGTTTAATAAAACCCTAAGTCGACTACCATAAACAAGCTCAAAAAATAAACAAGCATGTGCACACAACAAATGAAAAGATGAGCAAAGAACAAGAATTCTTCCACTGATCAAAAATTACATGTGTCGAGTATATATGAAAAAGTGCAAAATATACATTTAACCTCTCCTCACTCATAAGTACAAAAAAATACAAAAACTAGCTAATACTCATCATCACTATCCTCTGATTCAAATAGAGCAGAAATATTGTCAAAGTCAAAGAATTTATTGTCAAGTTGGCCATGCTCAACCAGCTTCTGAACAACAAACTTTGTGTCTACCAAAAACTTAAACCACAAGTCCACAACAACTCTTAATACTCCTCATCTCAAGATAATTGGCCTACAATGATTCATTTTCCTTCAACTCTGTTGTTGTAGCTATTCATCAAGGTTAACAAGATCAACTACAAGCTTCGCTTTCTCCTCATCTCGGCCGACGAGCTCAACGGATAAGTAGTAACCTTCTCCATTATTATCAACTTCTGGTCATTTGTGTGACTATACACCTTATGTATCTCACCATTTGATTTGATAATAACAAATCTTATGTAATAAGAACTAATTATCTCTTTGCATGATAAATTATTCACATTAATTATTATGAAATGTCATTCTTAATTTAGATTTATATTGATGATATATATATATATATATATATATATATATATATATATATATATATATATATATATATATATATATTACAAACCCAAATGACCCCCTATTCTACACAATGGCATTGGGACAGATAACTCGATTGTATGATTCACTCAACACGTTCCAACATACATTTCTAACAAAGAAATTGTATCTCATCAAATCATCACAAACTTCTTAACTAATTAATTCATCACGTAATCAAAGCGAGAATCTTCAAGAGACACAAATACTGAAAGAATGTAAAGTCTTAAAATTTTGTATGTATCTAAAAACTTTATAATCTTCCAAACTATACACACAAACATAAATCAACAAAATCCAAATTTTACCCACCTCGTCCTTGAAAGATTATCATCTAAGTTTTAAAGGTAGAAATAAAGATAAAGTAGTTCAAGATAAGAAATAAGCACGTACATTTGAAATGCGAAAGTAAGAGTGGTAAAATACGCCGCAAAAATATAATCGAACAATATTCTGAAAGAAGATCAGTATAAATAATTTGTCATTATAAATAAATTTATTCAGTATTTAATGAATTTCAATTCTATATCAAATCCTTTCCAGAAATGTCATAATTACATAGCTGACTTTCATAAATATGCGTAATTTTTCAAAGGTCAAAGGTAGAAAATACATCATCTACTTCTAACAACCTCGATAACTAATTACCAACGCTCAACCTCATGTCAGTGAATAAGATCTAAAGCCATCTCGTAACTTTCATACGCGCAGATTTTATAACATACCTTCCTATCACAATTTCGACATTTCTATTTATCACATTACTTCATTTAACAATTAATAATGACGTGTTAAAACATTTCAATACGCAACAAGATCATATGATATTAAAGAATCGACTAACCATTTATAATCATCAGAATCAGCGTTTGTATTTGCATAAAAATATATGCCATTCATACGATAAAAAATTAGTAAGAATCGGTAAAAACAATGGCATACATTAAAATATAAACGAATTTAAATTAATTATCCTCTCAATTGTCATGATCCGACGCTTCGAAGACACGCCTATATAATTGAATAACCTTCAATACATGAAATTCATAAATAAATTTAACGTAAGTAGCCTGCTTAAACTTCATTATTATAAAGTTGATGTCTCCTCATATAATCTTTCTACAAAAGACAAAAGTCTCTTAACTAATGCTACTAATTACGATTAAATTAGCAAAAAAAAAATAAAATTAACAAAATGTAATAACATACTATAACTAAAGAAGCCATTACAATTTCCTCATTTTAATTCACAATCCAATATCGGTCCTAGTAGGAAATGAAAACAGGAAAATTCTACATACTCACCTAACAGCCAGAAATATGTCATCTAGCATATTTCGGAACTCACTACACGCATTTCTGCACCAAGGAAGGTTGTCGGCTAGAGGAAAAAGGAATAGGAAAGAAACCCAACAAGTCACGGAACTCCCCAAGCTACCCTCCTATCGGCGAGAAGAAGGAAGGGATTAGTCGCGGCTTGGAGGAGACGGACCCGCAAATATGCGGAGGAACGGACCCGCAAATAAAATATGCTGAGGAAACAAATAAAAAAGGTGCGTTTTCGATAGATCCTACCCAAACACACACCAAATTCCTTAATCCAGCCACATGCGGAGGGTTTCATGCTACAAAGAATATTGCTACAAGAATAAAAATTAGATTATTATTTTTTAAAAAATTATTAACTAGAAATTAGCTTTGGATATTACATATGCTACTAATAAAGTTAAATTTAAGTGTGTAGGAAAATTCTTTAACTCTACATTCTTTAGTCAATTCAGAATGCTAAAGCTATTGGACATGAACCGAGTGAAAATTTTTCTAGGATTAACTATATTAAAGCAAATGAAAAGCTCACTAAAATAAAATAAATCATTCAATCATTTCAAAATAATTTATTTGAGAATTATTCATAAATTCTACATTTCATATTTATAATTATTCTTCAAATTATTCATTTTGGATAATTTGAACTACTACATAAACTTTGTTCTATTTATTGTACTTCCATGCAACTTAAATTAAGTTCACATTTCATTAAATTATTCTCATGCTTTGGCATATTCATTATCTATTCATTCAATGCATGAATCTAAATTAACCAAACATTATTCATAGTATTATTTTTCTCTCTCCTATTGTCTTAGTCTTCTCTCTCCTATCCTATCTTTCATCCTAAACCTTTTTGGCCGAATTTTTTTCATGATTATTTGCTAAATAAATTGTGAGAGTTATTCAAATAAATTTCATAATTATCTCGTATTTTTTCTAAATTAAAAAATTCATTTATTTGAATCTTTAATTTGAATTATTTTTGAATTCAAATTGAATTTTACTTACATATGCAAATTTGAACTCTTCTCTTTATGAAATGTTATGTGGTTGATCTTATGCTACTCTAATTGAACTAATTTGTTTAAGTTAATTCAAATTCAATTAAAATAAGCCATTGAATTATCTTCTTTCCATTTATATAAATTCTATTTTTGAAATCCTCCTTTGGCCAACTATATCTTTATTCAAATTCAAATTAATCTCTTAATGAAAATTGAATTAAACTCTCCTAAGATCGATCCATCATCATTTAATTCAAATTAAGTACATTAAAATAAATCTAATTTATTTTAGGTAAATAACTCGACCTATTAAATAAAGCTTGTATGTTATCTCTTTCCTTCATTCAATTAAGATGAATTGATTGAATATTATATGATATTGCATTAAATACTAATAGAATCCCATCTTGGAAACTTCCTTTTTGGCCGACCATATATCATGTTTAATTTAAATTAATCAAAATTTGAATTATTCCCTTTTTTACTTGGATAATTAATTATGTCATGACTTGTTTGGTAATAATTCAAACTCTCCTCTCTCTCTCTCTCGGCCGACCCACAAAAGCATTAACTTCTTAATTACATTAGAAATCAGGTCATATGATGAATTGATTTAATTTAAATCTCTTTCCAAATTAATTTTCCTCCATATCCTCTTTTTTGTTAATTTTCTTCATCATGCTAAATTAATTTAATTTAATTGATTCAAATTGAATCACTTACTAATTAAACTTTCCCTCTTCCTTGCCTTGGACAAAATCCCTCTTATACAATTTAAATTTCAAATTGATTTTTAATTAAACCAACCTTCCATATTAAATTCCCTCCTATTTCTCTTTGGCAGATTTTTTATCTCATGATTTTTATTTTGATCGGTTTAAGTTTAAATTAATTCCAAATGTGTTTCCCTCCTGTTTTTCCTTCTCTTGGCCAAACCTCATGACCCCTTGTCTTATAAATAATATTCCTTAAACTAGGTTAAACTCTCTTGGAAAAACTCTCTTAGAAAAACTCTCTCTTGGCCGAATTTTTGCAAAACCTTTAGAGATCTCTTCTTGGTGAATCAAGTGCTAATTTCTTCATCCTTTTCATCCTCCAACGTGTGATTGGCTTGAGGATTGCACAAAAGAACTTGGAGGATTAGGGGATTTCCTTGTGACCGAAAGCTTAACAAGGTGCTTTCATTCTAGTTTGTGATTTTACATGCTAAGTGACCTTGTTCTCCTTCTTGGCTTGAGTTTCTTATGCTAAATTCTAATCGATTGGGTGTATTGTGTATTTGTTCAATTTATTGTGTTTAACTTATCTATTTCTATACTTTCTCAAGTTGGCCGAAAGCTTCGTGATTGATGAATTAAAGTGTATTATTACAACTTGTTTTCTCTTCATTATTCCTACATATTCTAAAGAGAGATTATTGCCTTTGTGATTATTTCATATAAAATACTTGTTAGTAACAAGTTCTATTACTTCTAAATCATCTCATCTTTTGTATAAATAATAATTTCTTTAAAAGGAGATTTCGTTTTGAGTTTATGTGATTTAAGATTTCATTTTCATTTGATCTTTTGAAAAACTCTAAGTCTCTTTCTAACAATTGATTGACTCAAGTTTCAAATCATTGTATATATTTCAAATCATAAATTAAATCACCTTGATTTCAAGTTATCATATTCACGTCAAATATTTTAAAGATTCATTTACATCATATATATATATATATATATATATATATATATATCAAGTTTAATTTTTATTCAAATTTAAATATCAATTAAAGTGAGCTATCTTTCATTCCTTTGAATTCACTTGCCTTAATATTGTTGTAGTTGAGTTGTGAGAGCAAACTTATTTTAAAATTGTGAGTTAGATCCTTCTTTCACCTTTTTCTTATTTTATTGTTGGGTTGTACTTGCCTGTTAAGGAAAGTATGTTGTTAGTGTGCATGCCCGTTAAGAAAAGTACGTTATTGGGTTGTACTTGCCCGCTTAAGAAAAGTATAATGTTGGTTGTACTTACCCGTGAAGAAAAGTACAGAAGATTTGTTGTAATCTCATTTTGACTTAGTGAATTCCTTTGGTTAGCGTGGAAGTAGATTTTAGGGTTTAATCAACCAGTAAAAAATCTTTGTGTTCTCTTTCTTTATTTTGTGCACTTTACTTTTCTATATTGTTGTTGATTGACATTTTATTTTTCTACAATTTTATCATTAAAAATTTAAGTTTTATACGAAAGTTTAAAATTAAGTTTTCTGAATTGGTCAAGTTTTCCTCCAACTCCTCATAAAGCATCTCCCAGGTGGAGTTGCGTTTTTCCCTCAAATTCACCTAATCCTTTAACATCCTGGCATATTTGTTGCAAGCTCTAAAATTGATTGCCACCACAGAGCTTGCACGGACATGGTGGCAAAATGAAGCCTCCTCTGAGGGATGCAATCAGGCACTCGTCGACACTACATGAATAAAGAGGACCACCAAGCCTTAAGGTCTCACTAGTACCATCACTGACTCGGACATTATAGGTGTCCTCCGCTTGTAGAAAGAAATTGGTCAAATGACTTTGGCCTTCCCCTTATCCTATACCTTTTGCTTCTTGAAAGAAACTTAATGAACTTTGGTCGCTACAATACCAGCCTCTTCGAGAGAGTAAGCATAGTCCTTGGAGAGGCCTGAGTCACCATACTCGCCATCACATCAATCGTACTCAGAAGAACGTCTGAGATGGGCTCTGCTTCAAGTGTCTCCTCCCCTTTAGGCGAGTTCAAGGATAATTCGCCTCAATAAGGCAAGCACCTCAAGATTGATGGGATCTACGGCATAAAGGTCATTACATGCACAAAAAACTCAACATCATTGATCTTGACAACAAAGTCAATAAATGAATATAAACATTTATAATAAATGACTTCATAAATCTGGCCTACTTAGAGGAACACCCTTTCAACTTCTTCAAAGAAGCCTCCTCTACCAAGGATACTTGGGTGGGGTGACTACGGTGATTTCCTTCTTAAACGGGATGGGCTTGATCAACATTAACCGACTGATTGAATACTTGACAAACATAAATCTAGATCATCAATTCCTTACTTTGTTCACCAAGTTCGATATCATCAATTGGACAGTCAAGAACTACACATTACCATCATAATGGTGCTCGACTGAAAAGACATGCCAAAACAAGGTTTATGCTCCACGAGAATTGCTATTGCCGCAATAGTAAAATGAAGGTCATTATACTTGCTATAGAATTCAATAGAAAGTCCAAAATCTCCATCAACTCAACACACAAAGGAAAACAAAGACCAAAGCAGAAATTGCCAAAGGGAATGTAAAACTCACACTCATAGAGGGTATTAATCCTCTCATCCTCATGAGCAACTCGAACGAAAAATTGCCATTACTATAATAGTAGGCGAGGAATACCACATTCACCATCACTAGAGATAGGATCGAGGACTACGAAAAGTTGCTCCCGAGAAAGTTAAACACATTCTTCTGCATTGCCGCCATCACCATGTCGCGTAAGAGAAAAAAAAAGGTAGTCTGCAAAAACTCGTGCCTCAATCACAACACACTCACCCAAGAAAGAAATTACAACAATCAATAATTTCACCTACCCCCACAAGGGTATTTATTAATGCAGTAACTCAATCCTCGAAGCATCGACACTTCAACAGTTAATAACAGGATTTCGAGAAAGTTAAGCACGTTCTTCTACATTGCCGCCATCACCATGTCGCGTAAGAGAAAAAAAAAGGTAGTATGCAAAAACTCGTGCCTCAATCACAACAAACTCACCCAAGAAAGAAATTACAACAATCAATAATTTCACCTACCCCCATAAGGGTATTTATTAATGCAATAACTCAATCCTCGAAGCATCGACACTTCAACAGTTAATAACAGGATTTTGAGCCATCAACACAAAATCTTGTCAAATCCATACTAAATTTGTGATAGGGCTGCAAGCAATATACTTGGCGCAAAGCTAACATCAACTAGCTTGATAGAAAAATAAAATTCCAAACTCGGTAGAATAAATAATAGTTGCACGAGTAAATGAAAGTTAATAAGAAAAACATTTCATTTACCTCTGCAACATTTACAACGCACTCTTCACCATATTTTTCAAAGGTTTAACGCCTAAGAGTGTATATACTCAGCATTATATTATTTATTACAAAGAGAGATTTTTTTGTCAATATTGTACACTCGGTTTTGTATTATTCAATACAAAGAGATTTTATTACCTGAATTGCCTAAGTACACAATTAAGCAGCCACTCAAAAGAGATGGCACCTTATTCACCAGATAATTGGAAACAAAATAATCCTCCGCCATGAATTGAGTTGACTCGATCAATTAATTGTGGTGATGAGCAACAATCAAGTCGATGCGTAGCTCCCCCTTTTACTCTCGGGAACTTAGAGACCAATGCAGCCGTGGAACTCACACCATGGTCCAGGAGATCTACTCTCTCCTTCAAGACAAGCTCGGCATGGAGCTTAGCTAGTTGGGCTTTCTCTAACGTTCGACAGTCGCCCTCATGATCGACCCCATACTCTCTCCGACTCACCATTGGAGCCGCGTGCCAGAGAATAAAAACTAGGTCAAACTCACCTAGCTCCCCCAAAGTACAAGAGATCCCCTCCAAAATGGGGGAGGAACAGAAAAATGCCTACCCAAAGAGGTCACATCTCCAACAAGAGTGGTGTTAGGCGCTCTTATAACAAGAGCCACATGGCAAGAAGAAACGGCTTGAAGATCCGACACAGGAGTAATTGCCTCCAATGAGGTCAGCCTACTGGACAAGAAGCAAGGTTAGAAAATTGAAAAGTCATGGAAAAAGGCAATACAATAAAGTGACATGCCAAAGGTATAGCCCCCTAGATAAGGATGTTGTCACAAAATTGAACGCGCTTCCCATTCATTGGGAGCTCAACGTAAGAGCTCACCCATGGTAAGATGTATGCAAGATTTACCAAGAAGCCTCGCGAATCCCCCGCTTAGTTTCAACGATCAACTCACCATTGAAGGCACTCAAAAAATGACCACTCGTCTCAAACAAATCCAAGAAACTCGTTATCCCAGTCTACGGTGAAACATTTATTATTAGTCTATCTTTCTTTTCACAAACTAACATGCAAGTAAAAACATTACTACCTCAACAAAACAAGCCTCCACCAACTCACGAGGACGGCCGGAACACAGCATCCACCTCTACACCACCACTTTCTAAAATGCCAAATAAGCGAGTTCCCCTTCCACTTCTTCCTGGGGACCACTCAAACCCACGTAGGAAGGCACTGTCAATGACTTGGTAGGAGAAGAATGAGCAAGGACAGCAGGAACCTCCAATAGAACCACTTTAGTGGCAACCATGTTTGCCTCACCAGGAACAATCTGCTACTCTTTGTTACTGCTCCGCCACCACCCTTTTCCTCTTCTTGTCTAGATAAATGTTGAGCCATAGTTTGGCACTATCAATATCATCAATGGGCCTCTTGGATGTCATTAAAACTACATAAGAGAACTTGGCAATAGTAAAAAAAGAGAGAGAATGGTGAACAAGGAACCACCATCGCCCTATTTATAAGTGCAAGGTGGTAGATTGGTCAAGCTAATGTGACGCGATTCTATTGAAGGTCTCTAACCCCCCTCCTACTCTCACCCCATAGATCCAACAAGGGTGTCTTATGCAAAATATTTTGCAGCAACATAATGACACACTCCAATAAGCTAGTCATCTACGGCACCAACACCCTTTTCAAGATCAATGAAGCCTCAGCTCTACTCGACATGAGATCTAAAAGCTCGTCTATTATTAACTGGATTTTTAGCTCATCGAGGTACGAACGAACCACCTCCCCTAAAAGAAACTCGACAATAACCAAAGACTTACCTTCATTAATGGTTAGCAATTGGCCATCGTCCACTAGTGAATCAGAGCTACTTTCCAACACTACCAGCAAGTAAGCAAATAATTATAAATATTAGCTGACAATAGTAAAAATGCAGCACAAATTAAATACTTCTATAAACAAGCAATCACCTCAATACTGTGAGTGAGCTCTACTAGCAAGCAACTACTTTATTAACTCACCTCCTCAGTAGAGGAACCTCCTCCACATCGTAACAAAGACGAAACCATCTAGGCAAGTGCACCACTCCTCACCGCTTCCAAGAGACGACTTGACCTCTACTCCTCAGCTTCAATGTTCACCACCTTGTGCTTTCCAATAGGAGTTAAATTAAGAAATTACTCAAACAAATTGTGCATAATTCGATACATGCTCTCTATATAGCTCCAACCTAAACTCTTCAGAAGAAGAAAACTTTGTAAGTCAAGTAAATTAATGCAAAACAATAAAGATTGGTTAACTATTTAACCAATTTGGCCAAAAATGGGATAAGTTTTAATATGTCGACCAAAATGAGTTAAATCAAGCTGCAATAGTTAAATCAACAAATTTTCAAATTTTCAAGCTTTTCTATATGACTTATTAATCTTGGCCAACTTCTTTTAGTATTTGCTTTCATTTTTCCTTAGGTTAAATGTAATTAAGATAAAGCTAATATCATCATTTACATAAAAGGGATATAGATAATCTCAGCCTTTTCTTGGTGCTTATTTTCTTTTATAAATAAGGTTGGTTGGATAGACTTTTAAACATTGATTAATGAAAGAATTATTTTAAAGAGACAATTGATGGTTAAATGCCTCCTCAACATTTAATCCATATTTTTTATGCAATTTTCTACAGTGGTGTACACAAAATCCTCCCTCCTATCCTCTCCAAGTAGTGCACAAAGAGTTCTTCCTTTAAAGGTATCTTAAGATTAGTTTATTTCTTTCTTTAAGAATTCCCAAGCATCTTACTCCACACAAAACAAATAATGAGTTCATTCAGAACCCCACTTGTCCAACAAGGAAGAAAAAAAGAAATCCATTAACCCCTCCATCACTCTATTCTCCATTATGCATGCATAAATCACCTAAGTCGATCTTCAACTACTTTATCTACAAGAAGTGGAAATCATATCATCTCTTGAATATTATTATTACATATCATCCTATTTTTCAAATATATCCATCTTTGATACTTACTTTTCCACATTCAACCTAGCTATCAGTGATTTCTTTATTATCCAACACTATGATCCAAACAACGTAGCCAATCAAAATGTAGTAAAAACTATTTTCAATATTGTGATATTGTTTATTGGATGATACTCCCATGTCCATTTGTTATTTTAAGTGCAAATCTTCATCATAGAAGTTCTAACCACAAGCATAAATCTACTCTCATGTATGATAAATCAATGATACATAATCTATCAAATTTACTATCATGTATCACTTGATCGTCAATGATATTGATTTATATATAGAATTTCAACACAATTAAAATTGCATATTATATAATCAATTTTTATTCTACAAATCATTAGCCTTTTGTATTCTGAAAAATTCTCTGTTATAATTTTTCACTTATTATAGCAGAGGGCTTGCTTATTGGAACTAATTATAGCATAGACTCAATGCATATCCTTTATCTTATAATTTCAACCATAAAAATAGAAGACCTCTTATTCTTCCCTTACAAGCAAAAAGGTACTAGAGATGAAAACAAAAGTGGTGTAGAGTGTGTTGGTGCAAAGAAACACACTTATTAATTATTGAATTATTCATGCATAGCTCCAAGTACATATAACACAGGTCAGATCAACAAAAGAATTTTTTTTTTCTGAAGATGATGCATACCAACAAATACAGTAAAAGGTAAACTGGGCCATCAAAGATTTAGACAAAACACAAAAATAATCAAGCCTTAACTGCAATCTGAAAGATCCCAAAAATCGGAAAGAAAATAAAAATTAAGAAAGAAAGATTGCTGCTTAGATTCTGACCAAATATCAAGCAGTGACTGCCTAAGTCTGGCGACGGAGGCGTTTCCTCAGCTTCCTGTACTTGTGTTTGTTCATCTTTCTCTTCCTCTTCTTCTTAACACTATCAGCCCACACCGTTAGGCCACCGTCTTCGCCGTAATCTGGATCAGCATCAGACTGAACGTTCCCAGATAGGGAAAACGGCTCCAGATTAAGGAAACGTGGAAACGACGGGTAGAACCGAATAAGAGCGGTATCAGCTGCATCATTTTCTGGAAAACAAGAAATGGGACCGGGACTTGGATTATGGAAGAGACATGGGTTTAATGAAAGAATTGGAGTTCGAATTAGGGATGTGCTTGGCTGTTTGCTCAAGAATGATAGGGTTTGGAGTGAAGGAGGTTGGGACTTTTGGAAGAGCTTGTGCAGAAGCGACGCCATTGATCACGCAGAAGACTGATGGCAGCAAGGAAGATAGACGACAGCCTTTCACTTGAGGTTTGAACGCTCACGGTAAAGGGCGGGCGAGTAGGATTGCTAGGTGAGGATCTCACGAAACCTCAGCTGCCCTAAATTAAAGCCCAAATAGCACTGATTCGAGACAGTGAAGCTGGTTCAAATAAAAATAATTGAAAAAAATTAATAAATACTGAATTTTTTTGAAAATATTTAAATACATATCACATAATTTTTATATATTTATATATCTAATATCTAAAATTTAATATTTATAAATATAACACTCAAATCTTTAACATTATATCAACAATATCATTAAAAATATCAATTTTTTTTGCTTTTTTCAAAAGTAAATACATTTTTCATTGCTTAAGGAAAGGTATTATAAAGTCAAATATCATATTTTAGATATCGGATTTGATGATATATAGAAATTGTGTGGTATGTGTTGAATTTGACTTTATCTATGTAGTAAAGCAGAATCATTTAGGAACTTGAGAAAAGAAACCAAGTCAAGTACAATAATAAAGAAATAGCAAAGCTAAGGAAAGAGAAGAATGAGTGTGAGAAAATCTAGTCTATTAATAGCTTTTATTACCAGAGTCTCTCCCTCTCCCTCTCAGAGAAAGTACAAAGAGTTGAAAGTCCAAAAAAAGCTAAAAGATCCCTGCCTCTTCGAAATTCTCTCCTTTTATAGGATCGAAGAATGGTTATATAAGGAATGTACATATCAGCTTAATCAATTACATATAAGAAATGAATTCACCTATGAGAGGCAAGTGTAATGTGGTGAGTAGTGAGTCCCTTGAGTATGATCAATAATGTTGAATTATGGTCTGATGTACATTCAATAATGATTGCTCAAATGTAGGTGAGTCTTCATGTAAGAGGTAGCTATATCAGATAGAGATTTGACTAACTTAGTCACTCTTCTTTTGTGCTTGTCTAATTGGAAATGAGTCTTCCCATGTGAGATGAGTTCCTAAGCTTTGTCTATCAGATAGGGGACTGATTTTTGTATTCACCCTGTCTAAGATGGGTCTATATAAACAAGTGATTCACTTATACAGGTTCTATCTCTCATTGTTAAACATTCTTGTGCCGCACTTCACCATCTCAGAGTATTTGTTAATCTTATTCTTGCATCATGGGTATATATTTAGCTCCTCAATTCTTCTACTCATGGTAGAGTTGACTCACAAAAAGGACAGAAGAATAAACAATAGAGATTAATTATACATTTTAGAATTTTTTTAAGAAAATCACAATCATCTAAATTACATCACTTGTGATTTGACCTCTTCTTTTGGCACTTTTTTAAGAAAATCACAATCATGTGGGCCAATCCAATAGGTATTGGCCTATCCCAATATTCTATGACACTCTAGATCCAGGTAAAAAGTAAGGTGCTATAATCAAAGAGAGATGCATAGACTACATATATATGCCAACTTTTTTGAAAATATAGTCATGCATCTACAAGTGACGATGTGCCTATTATATATAGCCAGTAATTACTGTCAAGGGTGTACCGAACATTGATTTTGGATCCCAGTAGTTTATTTCATGATGCAGTATGTGATAACCTAATAATCAAATTGTACCTACTGATGGGGTTGTATCTTCAGCTAGTTGAAGAATATCCTGATCTTCGAAGCTAATACGATCTACGACCCACTCCAAAAGAACGTCATGATTATGCTCAATCTCAAATTGGTCACCTAGTTAATTGGATTGTGGCTTGCCAATAGTTCTGAATTAGATGTCAAGATGCGTGATGATCGGGTAAACAAATCCTCAAAGATATCTCTGCCTAGCAACATACCCTGATGCACTTAGAGTCACTCCTGCAGTCTGACAATACCATGTGGGTCATGATCCTTAATAATTTCCCATATATGCTCTTTAATAGGCTTTGTAAGTGGCATATCACTTAGCCATCTCTAGGTAAACATTGTAGTTGATTTGTAACTAATTTGTGCTAGAGAAGCATGTAAATTTCACAAGTGTTATAAAAAATAATAATATATAAATTTATAAAAGAGTTGTGCTTGTGCTTTGATTCAATCTTCTCTGATTTCAAAGAGTTTAAATTTATATTTAAATTTAATCATTCTTGGACCACATGAATCCAATTTTATGTTAGGCATGCCCCTTTTTAGATATAATAGTATTTAAGGTTTGGATTTTAGACCCAGCATATTTTTGGCATGATGGAGAAAATATCTGGTGAGCAAGCTGGCGAGAACCTCATCCGCAAAAAAGATTGCAAAGAAATGTCTTCTTGAGATAAGACTCATAACACTTTGGGACTTTATTAATCCTTTATTTTAGTTATCATAATTTTTCTTGCTATTGCAGCTTAGCGTGCCAAGTGTTTGAAGAGTCTGAATGGAGGCAATAGGGACTCATCAGCTACCAAGGTTATTACTTTGAAATTAGTTATCTTAGATGTGATTATTTATCTTACAATATGTGAGCAATTTGGGGTGACATTTGAATGAGGAGGAAGTCAATATGATTATACCATTGCTTCCTTCACCTTTAATTTGTCATCTCATTGTGATTCATGTGTCAGTATTTATCCACTTAACTTTTGTTGTGCAGGGGCCACTGTAGGTTTACCCTTCATTGACTTGGCATCTTCATGTCAGATCTCCCCCTTCCTGAGATAGATGTTTCAACACAAACCCTCTTAGCCATCAAAGTGATTAATTCACTTTGATGAACATACAAGAAATTATGGCAACCTTTTGTCCTTCAACTCATATTGATAGTGATGAGTGAGGGGCAAGTTCTCTCATCCAATGGGAGGAGATGTTGAAGAGGATTTTGGCCTATGTCTTACTTGGTAAATATTGTCTTCTTGAAGGTGAGGGTTGCTTTTCTCAAATAAGGTGCAAAATCGATGATGCAAGGATAGCTAAGTTGAAGATGATGCTGGATGTTGAGTCTCAATGGCAATTAGTAGTTGAAGAAGAGTCGCTAAAAGTGGGCGATCATGGACCTCTTTATTACTCCATTGAGTCAAAATGATCATTTATCTTCATCATAGGAGCCAAGTTCTTGTTTGATTTTCCATGTGACAAAGGACCACTCACAAATGAGAGGCACTTAGACCCAATTATAAATAGTTCAAAAAAAGATGATTGGTGTTGACCTCATTTTTGGATAAAGTTAATATCATCTCTAAACCAATAATAGAACACCTAATCTTTGATTAGGCCTCTTAATTAAGCACTTATGAAACTATACTTAATAACCTAGTAAATTCTCATAGGATTTGACCTAAGCTAATGAGATTAGGATCGAAATCCAACCCAAATCTAAACAAATAATTAAGCCAAACACACTCCAATTGAAAACTAAATCTAATTAAACTTAGGCTAAGGTAATTGGGATGGTTAACCTCACTACCTACTTAAGCTCAAAATCACTTAACCCTCAAATAAAATCAAAATAAATCAAATAAAAAGCATAAAATTATTACATGAATGAAGTTAAATCTAAATGAAAGTCAAATGAAAGTCAATCATTGAACATGGAGTTGACTTATGTGGATCCCTGAGGAGGTAATTCAATTCCTTGTTCCCAAAGGCTCACACATCTCCCATACAGCTTTTTAAATCATCCCTACTACTAAAGATCGCCATCAAAGAGGTATGCCTTGAACCTCACCCTTTTTGCATTCAGTGTTGGTCCTTTTCGAAATGAATTTGATCTCAAGTGAGATCAAGTCGTATAAATATACTTTATTTGAGTTCTTGATGGATTTTGCAATCAAAATTGAGTGATTTCATCAGCTAGATCATTGAAAATCACTTTGATTCAATGGACGATGCTCGATTCTCATCGTCAATAGAGGAGATAGAGTTTCCATCGTCCGTTTCTTCTATAAGAACGGACAACTGAGATCTAGTCAGATATCTAATTTATATCCTATAGAAAACCTCGAGATGAATCCAAGAAGTCTGATTTTCGATCGGATGGCCCAAATCAAAATGTATCTCACCACAAAATCACACAAATCTATATGGATCCCACGTGGTTGAATCACGCGTCTTCGGGTTCAAAGCAGCTCCACATGGCGCCTACATGGATAAGTAGGAAAATCTAGATTTTATGGGTTTAAAAATTGAAGAAAAATATCATAAACTTTAAAAAAATATAAAAAATAAAATACTTAACAAAAAAATGCAACTAACTAGATAAGTAAATATCCAACTTTAAGTATTAGACATATAGATACATAAGAATTATGTGATATATATGTAAATCTTTTTTTATAATATTGCCAATTTATATTTCATCATATAATATTTTTTTCTTCTAAAGAAATTTTTATAATATATATTTTTTATTTTGTAGCTCTTATTTTGATCCCATAATTATAACAACTTTTTTTATTTAATGAAACATCTCTCTCCTAGGGTGTGCATTGTTTGGTTTTAACCAAAAAACAAAACCAAACCAAAGTTTTAGAGTAATTTGGTTTGGTTTTGAACTTAGTAATTTGGATTTTGGTTTTAATTAATGAAATCTTTGGTTTTTGGTTTTTGAATCAATTTGTTAAATAAAATTTTGGATGGAATCAAATAAACTAAAGTAAGTATATGTAATATGACATTATTAATTTATGTTTATTTATTTTTAAATACTTGGTAAGTGCTTTTTTGGAGGACCATTATCCAATTTTTCAAAATATTTTGGTCTCATAATATGGTAATATGATTCCATCAACTTCTAAGTTCAAAACATCATATTTAAGTAAGTAAAAATTAGTTTTAAATATTTTTTAGCTCATGAAGTAGTTAATTGCATTTTTTTATTATATTTATGTTAATTTTCTTATTGCTTGTTTATTATATAATAAAAAATCATGCAAATAATTTTAAATGTAAATAACGTTTATCCAAAACCAAACCAAATAACCAAATTAATTATTTTGTTTGTTTGATTTGCATTTTATTTGATCTATTTGGTTCAATTTTTTTAGGAATCCAAAACCAATCGGTTTTAAAAATTTATCATCCAAATCAACCAAATTTCACACCCCTACAACTAAGGGCTCTATGGATTTGTCTTAGAAAGGAGAATCCATTAAACCCAAAATTTCTAATTTTTATTATGTATTTTTGAGTTAAATTAGGTTTAAATGAAAATAATCAAACCCAAATTAAATATAAACCATTAATCCAATTTATTTCAAACTTTGAAAATTGAAATTAAGGTTAAAACACACCTCAAATAATTTTATCAAAATTTATTAGTAAGTAAATCCTAAAATACAAAATTTTCAAGCTACATGCCTTAATTTAATAAAAAAATTATATTAAATTAAAAAGATTATGGAATTAGCTTAGATCATCATAATAAACACCAATGAACCCAAAAATATCATTATAATTCTCAAGAACTTAATAAATCTCAAAATGATCTAATTAAGTAATTAATTAAATTAATTAATTTGAACTTCAAAAATGATAATAAATCAACCAAAACTTCAAAATTTTAAATAAACCATCTATGAATGCATCTTCAAGAGAGGAATTCAAAAAAAATTAAAACCTTAATTAATTTTATTTAATTTAGGCATAATTTAGGTTTTATTGAAATAATTAAAACCTTAATTAGTCTTAAACTACACATTTGATTATGATGAAATTTTAGAGAACTTAAATTGGCAAGGAATCTCGCTTTCCCTAAAAATTTCAAGGTCAAATGACCTATGGATTTGAAGTTGTTGAATTTTAAATCTCTAGGTTAATATGAATGAAATAATAAATAAAAAAATTACAAAAAATTATAAAAATTCATATAATCAACTTAAAACATTTTCATTAACATTAGAACACCTAAGGAAAAATTTTCAACTTTAAGAAGGTAAGAAATTTAATTAATTATATACTTAGGGTTTAATGAAATAATTATGAACATAAAATTTAATCAAACTTTATATTCATAATTTATTAAATTTATAATAAATCAATTGACCAATTAAGTTTTAACATTAATCAATCTCTAAATTTCACACTTAAAATATGGAATTCATTGATATGTAAGGTCCTTAAGCCTAAAAATAACATAATTTCAATTATGAATAAAAATGGAATGATTAATTGAAATAATGAAATTCAAATAGTCTAAGGAACTAAAATAGTCTAAAGTTAAGTTGAATGCCCAAAGTAGTTCATTTCTTAGGCTCCCTTAGGTTATGATTAGTAAACAAAATTCTATCTTAATAAATTAAACCAAGTAATCAAGCTTTAACATATAATGTTACAAAAAGCCTAATTTAAATAATAAATTAGAATGGATAAGATATTGAATTCCTTAATTGATGAAATCAAGACTTCCTACATATTAATTGAAACTAATTGAATTAACTTACTCAAATCCATAAAAAAAACATTAATGAAATGAATGAATGAAATCATAACTTGAAACTAATTAAATTAATTTATCCAAATCCATAAACATAACATTAATAAAATTAGTTTAGATAAAGAAGCCAAATGATTAAAATACACAAGTAAAGAAACCAAATGATTAAAATATATAAGTAAAATCAAATAAACACTTAATTAAATGAAAAGAAATATAAGATTAAATATGGAGAAACTAAGTCATAATAAACAATTTAAAACATTAAATAACATAAAACATAAATGAATCAAATAAATTAAACTAAACTAAAATTAAATTAATTATGTTAAACATAATCATGATATGATAACATGAACTTTTAATTAAGAATTAAATAAATATTTTAAATTTTAATTAAAGATAATAAATCAAATTAAAGAAATAATTAATCAAAATAAAAGAAATAAAATAAAAAAGATGAAGCCTTCAAATCTTAATGAAATGAAATTAAATTAAATTATACAAATCTTAAACCCTAAAAAGAAAATTAAAGCATTAATCAAACCAAACTCAACTTAAAATAAATGAATTCAAAAGATGTTAATTAAGATACTTAAGATCTTAACTTAACCCTTAGAATGAATCTTCACCTTAGGATGAAGATCTTATTCTACTATGATTGAAGATGTTGAATAGAATGGGTTCCACCCAAAGTAGAATTTATTTTATTCTTCATTCTTGAAAACTTAAATTTCATTTTAACATAAAATGAACCTAAAAAAAATTGAATAGAAATTGTAAATTAATTAAATCATTTGAATTAAAACCACCAAACTATTAATTAAACAAATCTTGAAATATAAAAACATAAACTTAAAAAGGCCTAGTAAAGTCATACCACATGAGCCCATTTTCTCACACACTAGATTATTAGGTCACTGACCCTAGACCTAGGTTAGGATAATGATTTCTAATGATATATATATATATATATATATATATATATATATATATATATATAGGTATCCTTAAGTCTTTAAGCATAGCCCTATAGGAGAAGTGGGCTTGGAAAGCAACTAATGTTTATCTATATTTGTATTATAGCCATCGATATGTTGTACGTATTTCCTAACACTTATTTTGTAGGGTTTATGAATTTTTTGAATTTTAAATGTAATTTGAGCCTAAAATTAAGTTAAGATCTATGGGGTCTAAGAATAGTAGGAGCTAATCCTACCAGTGTATGGTCTCAGTGTTCTCCTGTGAAACCCGTGGAGGTCCCTAAAGAAGGTGATGATTGAAGAAGACCCCATAAATCAAACTTTTAGTTCTAGTCCGGGTTGTATAAGAGGAGAGCTATCTATTTTTCTCTTTCTTCTAGGGTGTATAGTGGTACCCGGCTATATTGGCCTATTTTAATTAATTTGGATTGATTCATTTTTGGATCATAATAGAAATAACCTACTTTTCTTGGTTTCTTTCTATGATGTGTTTCTATGATGAAATATTGGAACATTAGGGTTCATAATAGAAATAACCCTAAAGAAGGTGATGATTGTGGAAGAAGACCCCCATAGATCAAACTTTTAGTTCTAGTCTGGGTTGTATAAGGGGAGAGCTCGTTGTCTATTTTTCTTTTTCTTCTAGGTGTACAAGGGTGTCAGCTATTTTAATTAATTTGGATTGATTCATTTTTGGTTCACAATAGAAATAACCTACTTTTTAGGTTTCTTTCTTGATGTGTTTCTATGATGAAATGCTTGAACGTTAGGCTCTTAAGAAAATTAAATTTTATACCCCATCTAAATCTAAATAGCTCAAACATAAACATAAAAAACTTATAACCTTTCATTAATTAAAGCCTTAGGATTGACTTAAAGAAACTAGAAATAATTAGCTTTTGTGAAACATGATAACATATTATTCAATCTCCTAGAATTGGGCTCTTTGACTATTGAACATAAGGGGGCATCTGGCCTTTGGGATGACCACCCTTCCTGGGGGAAGTGTGACTTCTCTTTTTGATTTGGTCCATGACCACTTCTAATGCATTTCATTGTAGGCATAAAATGCATACTCAAGGCCTTAAAATGAATTATGAGTTAGAACATAAAAGATAAAACTTGTTGCATTAGTTAGATGCATAACATGCCAAACATTATTGTAGGGTTAGGGAGTGAGTTAGGCTCATATTCTTTCTTAAATATAATATCCTAGCAATCTTGCATACATTAGAGTAGACTCATGGTTTTTAAAAATCACTTAAGGTGGTGTTAGCTGCCAACCTTTCCAAGTGAGTTATACGTCTAGAAGAGTTAGGGATATGTCATTTTTTTCTAAAATGAGGAAAGAATTGATAATTCCCATAAAATTTACATTAGGTTGAGTTTTAGACTTATGCTAAGAGCATTTATAGACATAGGTTCTAAAGCATCCTTTTAGAGTAAGTCTTCAACTCTAGGCATTTCTATAGTCTACTAGAATTTAAGTCCTCAATTTCTAATAAAATGGTAATTCAATGCCTACTAAATTCAATCTCAAAATTGTAAAGCCTAATGGTAGATTTTTTGAAATGTCTATTGGGCATCCCAATTATAGGCATTTCCTACTTAATCCCAATTGATCTTTAAAAGAACTCTTTCCCCTTTGAAAGGGTTCCCTATTGAATTTCTAACTAACCGATAAGCTTTGAAATCCATGGAAATAAAAATCTATTTCTTTAATTGAGAGTATTCTTAGGAAGAGATCATTCATTCCTAAGATGTAATTAATTATAAGGGCTTTCCCTTATAGGGAACTATGAATCCTATAATAAAATAAACCTTGTTCTACTTCTCCATGTAGTTCAGTGGAGAATCTCAAGTTCATTAAAGACCCATCAACCTTAGGAGTTCTTATTAAGTAATTAATCCATTATATGCTAATATGTTTATCTTTCAAGATAATATATCTATCCCTTAATGACACATTTAATTACCCAAATAAGTACTCCCAAGATCTACATGGTGTTCCAAATTAAATTCCCACAACTAGAAGTGAGTGCTTTTAATATTTTATGTAATAAATGTGTATTTTAATAAATGGAATATTTATTTCATACTCACTTATGAAGAGTAACTTTAATGTTTTATGATTGTGAGTGAATTTTTTATTGTGACTTGCACTATCTGAGATTTCCATGGGATTTTATAATGATCTCTTCATTAAATGCTTAATGTGATAACCGCCTTACCAAAGCATTCTTATCATATTTATAAATTACTCTCTTTGTGGTTAGGTGAGCCTTTATTACCATACTTTTTTTCATTTCAAAGCAAGTCAAATTTTGTTTGTGATAGTAGAATTTCTTCTTTTCATTTATTTTTTCTCTTATGAGTTTTTTCTTCAACAACCATGGTCATGGCTACTTTGAAGAAAGCCTCTATCACCATTAAACCAAATGTGATCAATGAGTGGCCTTTCGATCCCATGGTTGATCCAATGGTTTTTCATGGGCATTGTAAAGAAAACTCGAACTACTCTATGTGAGTGGCCCATGAGGATGAACAAGTAAATGCACTAAGCATGATTGAGTTATGAATTCCTTTAGATCATATGTGATTTGACTTGCACTTTCCTCTTCTAAATTATTGTGGGTTAGTACTCAAGTGCTAACTTGAAGCCTACCTCTTTTCCTTCATGTCTTTTCTATTAATGGTCACAAGGATGACACTGTGGTGTTTATTTTTGAATGTGGGATGGACCACATGCAGATCGTAGAGGATACTCATTAAAGTGATTGGGTATGACATTACGATATGATATACTATATCGAAAGATAGAGACATCACCTTACAATGGAACTAATCACCTAATAAGGACTCCTAAGGCATGATGTGTCTTTGAATATACTAGAGATTTTTCCTTTACTTTACATGGAAAAGTAAGGCAGGGTTTATTTTATGTCGAGTCCTTAAGTTCCCTATAGAGGCAAGCCTCCATAGTTAATTACAGCCTAGGGAATGATTCCTTAATAATACTCTCAATTAAAGTAGACAATTATTCTCTAAAGATTTTAAGGTTAGACTATCAAAGTATTGGTTATTTTGAAAAATCAAATGAGATTGTTTAATTAGAAGACTTATTTTGAAATCAAATGGAGATAAGTAGGAAGTGCTCATGATACTAGAAAGCCTAGTAAGCACTACAATCCTATCCTATGGTGAGGCTTTATATATATTTGAAAGTGAGAGGATTTATTTGTTTGAGTTGAATTTTATTAGAATGTTAGGGCTTATAATCCATCAACACAAGATTCTTGAAATGCCTAAATGGTGAGGATTTAAGATTGTAACTCAAAGGAAACTAGCTATCTCGGATCCTAAATCTATAGAGTTTTAATACAAGTTAAAGCACGACCTAAATCTAAGTGAAATGGAACATAAGGGTCTATCCCACAAGAGAAGATAGACCCATACTCTTACGGACTTATGCCTGAGTGGTAGCTAACACCTCCTATGATTCAAAATCATGTAGTCCAATTTTATGAAATTATAAGATAGCTAGGCTTGTTATTAAATTGGAAAGCAGCTAAAGTCCTACACCCACAACCTAAGAGACTAGAGCATGAGTGGTATGAGCATATGACTTAGTCTAAATGCAAAACTTTATAATTTTTTTTTATTTCATTTTGACACATTAGTTTTGGACAAAGGATTTAGGATTATATGCCTAAATGCATGATGAAATAGGGTTATTGGCTAAATCAATGAGAAAAAGGGTGTTCTCCACCATAAGGGATGCCCTCATAGTTCAAACATTCTTCTATCATGCAAGGATGAAGATCCCCCATATTCAAGGAAGAAGGAATATGACATGTGTCATGACTTGGCTTGGGAACTTGGAATATCAAGGCGAGAACAGACAGTCGGATGGATAAAAGAAAACCTTACTTAATATTTCCAATCTTAAACAAAATATCCAATCATGTAGGAGCCACTACAATTCATAAATTATTTAACAATTTCTCCACACCTATATATATTAACAAAATTCATATGATATATAATTTAAACATAAATCAACATAACTGGCATAATTACCTATCTTCCAAAGTTTCTCTACGGCGATAAACATAACCCTCTCTTCTATCATCTATCTAGTTAGGGTGGTTACCACTCTTTTCATGACCCAGCCTGGGAGTTTAGAATATTAAGGTGGGAATAGACGATCAGATAGATAAAAAAAAATCTTACTTAACATTTCCAATCTTGAACAAAATTTCACAATATGTTTCTCCAATCATATAAGAGCCACTATAATCCACAACACAATTAATAATTTATTCATGCATATATACTAAACAAATTCAAATAAAATATAATTTAAAATATAAATCAACTTAATCGACATAAATACCTATCTTCTGAAGTCTCTCTACGATGATACACATAACCTTACTTTCTATCTTCCATCTAGTTAGGATGGTTACTTGAAAAAAAAACTAGCAATTGAATGAAATTCAGTGGGTTAATTATACTTTTATACTATAGTAAATAAGAAAGTAGAACTAGTATGCATGACAATTTTTATTATAACATGTCATAAAAGAAATTACTCAAACAATCAAACATATAGGAGGTATGTGCAAATGAACATATCTTATAAACTTTACTTTTACATTTATCAAGCATTTTAGGAGTCACCGTCTAAACTTTTATCAAAAGAAAACCTTTACTAAAATTCATCCAAGGATAAGTAGCCATTACCATTTATAAATTTCATTTACCTTTTTTTATGCATTATATTGCGTCCCCAACTAGTACCATAAAGGGGAGAACTCCACTTTCAACATACACATTCATATCATATAATTTATACAGTTATGCATATTAATTCATAATAATAAATTAGTTAACTTTAAAGAATGATGAAGTAATAATATGATCTAGTATTCAGACTATTATCCAACATGAAGAAATAGAAAAATAAATCACAATTTATAGTACAGGAAAAAGTCATAATCATATAAAAATGCATTTAATCACAAGAAACTAAAGATATTTTTACCATAAATGTAAGAACATAATTATCCACTTTAATTTGCAATCCTCTTGAATCTCCTTCCCTTTAATACTTCTTTTCTTAATTGAAGTTCTTATGATTAAAAACATTAACTTGATCAATATTCTTAATTATCTAACTGTATACGATATTGAAACATAACTACCTCTCTTATGATAATATTCATAATTCTACTAGTTCATTAGAGATATTAAAATTTTCTACATAATTTTTCATTCTTATTTAAATGATCAATATTTATCTAAAATACTTTAATTTATTAAATTTTTATCAATTATCAATTTCACTTTATTCATTACTAAATTTAGATTATGATTCCACTAATATGCATGTAACATAATCATTTTCACTCTATAAATATGTTTAAATAATTAAGTTTGATTTGTATTATACTCAAGCAAAGGTAGAATTATGCTCTCCATCATTTCATACAATTAATCATATTTTCAGTACATATATCTAAATCATAAGCTTCAATTCTAGCATTTCATTTATAAGTTTTAATTTAATTATTCTCATAAATCTTTCACAACATATTTATTTAACATATTTATGATTTATTTACATAACCTTTAATATAATTAAAATATATATTGTATATTGAAATACTTATGTAAACATTTGTGTAGTAAAATGGACATTTGGGTTTTGATTTCTTTTTGAAATTGAAACCTATATAATATAAATACATTTTCTTTTATAATGTAAATGCATTTCCTTTATTAATAAAAACCAAAAGAAAATACAATTACCTCTTTGCCCCAAACCCCGCTTCTAATGTCATGCGCATGTTTTTTCCTTTCCTCTCACGCATGCAAGGGCTCCCCCTTACTTCTTCTTCTTTGGTCCCCTGCACACAAAAGGGACGATTCTAGGGCTTAGAGACTCGACAATGGCGATGGTGAAGCAGTATCGCTCGACTAAGGAACACACGTAAGGTGGAGTGCAGTTTCTCCTCCCTACCTTTTTTCTTTTTTTTCTCTCCCTTTCTTTCTCATTGCTTTGGGAGTTCTATTTCGGTAGAACGAAATGAGCCTTCCCCCTTTTTTGACTTTTCTAATCCATGGCCAACAGTCGCTACGTTTGGATTTTATATTTGATTTATTTTTGTTTTTTTTTTATTTCTGGTATTACAACATGTATGATGTGAGACATGCAACCATATAGCTATGAGATTACTAAATCTTTTAATTATCTTGTTTAGAGTTTAAACTTTAAGATGGATTATGAGTTATTTTTAAAATTTAGTTATGAGTTGTTAATTAGATAGAAATATTAATTTTATCCTAAGAGCCTACCATATCCAGACCATACATTCAAACATCAAACATGAAGAAACTATGAAAATCATGTGATCCTATTACACAATCTAAACATAACATCAAGAATTTTATAGGCTGAAAAGAATAAAAAAGCGCACCATACACCCTAAAAGAGAAAAAAGATGGGTAGCCAGATCTACCCTTATACAAAGTAAAAAAGAATAATTACAATTGGAAATGAATACATGTTATGAGGGTCTTCACTTCTTCATTCTTCTATCTTTTTTCTCCTTCCTTTAGTTTGATTCACTTCAAGGCATCACAAGGCACCCCAGGACTAAGCCTTCTAGCCCTGCTCATCTTAAACCCCATAGCATTAATCTTAATTCCTATTGCAAAATTACATTTATATAGAAAGAGTAAATATGATTATACTTGCAAAATAGAGGTTAGATGAACATACATACAATCCCAAGCAGTTATATCATAACTTGGACTTAACACCCTGCATATGGGTAACCAAGTCCACCTATCCTAACTTGGATTATGCTTAAAGGTATAAGCAACATGCAAAGAGAAAATTTATATTTATTCTTAAGCAACCCCTTAAGTACAATCCTCTGTAGAGACATGATTATACTAAGAGCGACCTAACATCCAATCTATGAAGCATACATCTTAACATCTAGTTTAAAATATTACATAATAAAATAAAATATACATCACACATAAATTGTCATAACTTAGGGCTAGAAGTGGTGGCTTAATTCTAATGTGTGTGGTAGACATTATGTGGTATGTCTTAGCTAGCATTAGAGTTATAATTTTCTAGGTTCAGATACATTCAATTTAACAAGATAGGTGGTTCTACTTTGAGTTATTTAGAGGTTTGCAAATTTTAATTGATATTTTATTTTGTTTCATTTGATTTACACTTAACATATAAGTGTTACAAAGAGAGAAAAGATGATTAGCCTTCTTCATCCCTACCTTAAGCCACTTTCTAAAGCACATTAATTTGATTTAGTTCTCTTTAATGAATGGTTTATTAAAAATTTTATTAATCATAAGTTTAGGTTAACTCTAAATAATCCTATCCAATATGAAAGGCATCTTAAGATTAATGTAATCAGATTACTATCAAATAGCACATATTAAACCATTCTTTCCCATCACTTATTACATTCATATGATTTAATCCTTAACATACCCATACATACAACATATATTTTAACACACTTAAATGACGTGAATGCATATAGTTAGAATTTATATTTTGTCTGATTGAATTATTTATACTTATAAATTTAAAGCTCTATCCAAATTCTAATATCAAAATATATATGAATTAAATCAAATAAGTACATGCCTTTGTTAACATGGAAGTGAGGTAATCAAATGATCTCTTTGGGGCTACTTAAAGCCTCGTATTCTCGGGATGTCTAGACTATATTCTTATTAACATTTAAACTTATGTAAATTTATATACGTGAATAAAGGAAGGAAGCTTTACATCCATATACTATTTAGTGACTTGGGTAATTATGAATGCATGTATTTTTTGATAGAAAGAGAGAGGGTTTTTATTCTTTAATCATACACATACATGTATAAAAGATGTAAGCAAGTACGTGCCATTATTTAAACCAGGGTAGTGAGATAATCAAATGACCTCATTGGGGCTACTTAAAGCCTCATATTCCTGGGATGTCTAGATTATATACTTGCAATCTTAAATGCATATGAATGTATAAATAATTAAAAGAATAAAAATCATGCAAAATATTGTGTTTTATTTGGTTTAATTATTTATACATATAATTTAAAGCTCTATCAAAATTTTAATATAAACATACATAGGAATAAAATTAAATAAGTATGTGCCTTTGTCAACTAAGGAAGTGAGATAATCAAACAACCTCCTTGGGGCTTCTTAAAGTCTCGTATTCTAGGATTTCTAGACTATATACTTATTATCATTCAAACTTATATAAATTTATATATGAATCATAAGAAAGAGAGCTTCATTTCACATATTTGAGCTATAAGCACATGAAAATCTTATATGTATTCATAACTATCATCACTTTACATATTATTATCAATTTATAAAGTTTAGAAAATAGATTTAAATTTATTAATGATAGTAGCCACACCTATAATTAAGTTAAGTCAACACATGCAAGGTTACATAAATAACTTTCATTTGATTTACTTAAATTTGAAAGAATGAATGCATGAGATCATATGACATACAATATATAAAGTGATTAGAAATGAATAATTAAACATGAACATATGGTTCATTCAACTAAATTAATTTCTAAGGACATCACATTAAATAGAATTTATAAAGAAAACCAAAGATTGTTATTGACTTGGTTTTGGGTTTGAGTTGAATTTAGAGAGGAGAGGTTATTATTTGATGTTTTAATCCCATTACCACAATGGTTAAACTTAATTGATTTAAAGAAATGTTATTAAAAAAATTTTATGAATTGATTAAGTTACGCCATTAAGCAACTCATTTAATTACCCTTTCCTATGCTTCTTTAGTTTGATTAATCATTTAATTATGAGCCAGAAATGACATGAGTATGTGAGAAAATAAAATTACAATGCTCCAAAAGACCTAATGTAATTGGCTCATAATTAAGTATTAATTAAATCAAAGAACCTAATCAGTACTTTTTATGATTTTCCCACACTTATGGGCTAATCATAATTTCCTTAGAGGTCTTTATGTTATTAAACAGATAAAGAAGAACCCTTAATTTCATTATCAATTATATATGTGATTTACATTTCAATTTGATTTAATTTAACCACTTGATTAATTAGTTCATCACTTAATTAATTCCTACCCTAATTAACTCTCTTAAAATGAAATGGATTTTAGGAATGAGATTAAGAAGGAGGTCATAACCCCACTCTCTCATCCATTTAATATTAAATAGTGATTAATAGACTTTAATTATTTAATTCTTACTATTTTGAATGTTAATTAACCACTTAATTGAGTGAAGAGGGTAATTAAGGTTGAATCATTGATTCCTTCTAATTACCAGGCAATAAATCCTAATAAAATGATGGGAGATAGATCATCCCACTAAATTAACACACAAAGTTTGTAATCAATTGCTCAAGTAATTAAAGCTTAATTAAGCTAATTAAGTTTATAATTAAATTTTAATTAAGCCTTAATCATAGCTCAAAATTAATTGAAAATATTTTAAATTAATTTTCCTATGAATTACCTTCAAAATAAGTGTTTATTTGTATTTTTTTATTTTTCTATAATTTATTGTAATTTTTCAATGTTTTTGTGAGTAAATCCAATAATTAAGCCCTAATTAAGCCTAATCCCCTTGGCACCACTTGGAGCACTAATGTGACACGCTTTCTATGTGGCACAGTGAGATTGGTTATTTAAAACCATCCAGTCACACTATGGTGGCGTTGGAAGTGCTTTCCCCTCCACATCAGATTAGATGGCAGAGATTAAACAAGCGGTTCCTAAGGGAATAAATCAAATTAAATTAATCACAAGATCACAACCGTCCATTCCAATCATGCAAAATGGATGGCAGATGATCTATCATCTCTCGTGCTATAGAAGATTGAGACCGTATGCTTTTCACTACCCAATTCAAGCTCATCGAAGCTCAGATTGGCTCGGGATTAAACCCACACCTTCATGATGGATATCCGAAGAGATTTAATAGTTGGATTCACACACAATTAACATTTTCTTTCAAAAATGCCTAATTTTTTTTAAAAAATCTTAGTTTAATGGAATACCTCAAGTCAAGATCGACGGTAAACCGACCAAGGTGAGCCCCCTAAAGAGACGGTGTGATGCCTCCCCATTGATTGTTCTGTGGACCAAACGCCATCGTAATGCTCACTGAGTTAGGCTAAGGAGTGCTTCCAGTGATCGGAGAGCTCATGAAAGGATTCGTTTCACCTCGCCAGAGCTTAGTGAACGTGTGGGTGAGGTTAATTTGGGATTGGTTGGGATTTGGTGGAGTTGGATGGAGTAGAGCCTTATCCTATTTTAGGTAGGCTTGGTTTCATCGTCGCTAGTGATGGGAAGGCTTTAGAGACTTGGAAATGGCTCTTGAGAGTTCATCTTTGGCTGCTAGGGCTCACCGAAGGTCGAATGGCTCGATTTGAATCGAAATGAGGGGAGGGAGGGTGGGGTATACCCGCTCCTTCCTTGGATGGCCTTAATCCTTATGGCTTCTAGCGGTCGTCACCAGTGGTGGGGCAGGGAATCATCCCGAGGTGTGGGGTTGGGTCAAGTGAGGAGAAGTGGCTTCCATGGGAGGAGGTGGTTGTCCTTGGGTTTTCAAATGCTCTAATGGGGGAGGAGAGGTGAATTCACCTCCACTTAGCTCATAGCTGAGCCAACCACCCTTAGGTCAGGTTACCAGTGTCCTACTTGCCAAGGTGGAGGTCTAGGAGGCTGCCAAGTGTATGGGAGTGGATTTACCATTCAAATGGGATATTTGTCCCATATGGTTGCCCTAACCCATTGTTTTTTGGGTCAATTCGGGTTGGGTTTGATTTGGGATGACGTAAGATGAGCCAAGGATGGGTCATGCCAAGTTTCATTTGTTTTGGACTTGGTTTGAGTGGGTTTGGCTCAATTTGACCTGTAGGTCAAATTGGGCTAGGTTGGGTCAAGTTGACCAGGTCAAATTGGGTCAAACCAAGAGTTGAGTCAAGTTTAAATGTGTATTTGGAGTGTTTTGGTACAATTGGTTTAGGTTGGTTTGGCTTAGATTTGAATTTGACTCATTTATGTTCAAATGGGTCAAGTTGACCAATTTGGCCAAATTGGTCAAATTGGCTTGGGTTAGGCATTGGTTCATGTTCAATTGATCAATTAAAGATGATTGTAGGTTTTGATTTGAATAAATTTGTATTTGGGAATGATTTAGGCCAAATTGACCCTTTGGGTCAATTTGGGCCAAGTACGTCAATCAGGTTCATTTGGTCAAATTAGGTTCAATCAAGGCTTTAATCAGGTTTACTGATCAATTTGAAATGAACTTGAGCCATTAGTTGCAATCAATTTGGGTTGGATTTTGATTTGACCTAATTTGGTCTTTTAGGTCAAATTGGGTCAACTTGGGTCAATGGGCCAATTGGGCTAGGTTTGGTTCAATTGATGGTCAAGTCATGTTTAAGGGTTGATCTTAAGTTGATGTGAATCATTGGTTTCTATTGATTTTCTTAGGATGAAATTTGGCTCATTTGGCTCATGTAGGTTAAGTGGGTTGACTTGATCAAATGACCAAATTGACTTGGTTTGACCAAATTGATTGCAATTGATCAAGGATGATCAACAATCATCATGAGGTTTGGCTCAATCCAATCTTGATTGGATTGAGATTTGTTTCAAATAGGTCAAGTTTGTCACCTTGGGTCAAATAAACCAATTGGGCTAACATGACTTGATTTTGGGTTGAATTGAATTAAGTTGAGTTTCTATATTGATTTGGGATTGGTTTATAGTTTTGGCTACAATTGATTTGAGTTTGAATGGATTTTGGCTCTTTTGGATATTCCAAGTCAAATGGGTTAGGTTAGATTTGATTGAATTGATTTTGGCTTGATTGGTTTGATTGTAGATTTTGGTATGGCTTGAAGTGATGATTGAAGGATTAAATTTATTTGAGATAAAATCAATTGAATTTGGTTTGAAGGGATTTGGCTAGGTCCATAGGTTTGAATCATGAGCTTATGTTTGGTTTGATTGATTTTGGTTTTTGGTTTGGAGATTGGTTTGCCTTGATTATAGATTTAGATATGTAATTTTGTGATCGGACTTTGGCTAAGGAAATAGTCAAGGATTTGATTAGCTATAGGACAAGTAGGCTACCCTAGTCCTTAAGGCATGATCTAATCTGATGGTTAACCTTTCTAAGTCTCAAGGCTTTGGTTAAGTGTTCACTTAGCCACTAGAAGTGTCTTATGACTAAGGAGCAATTAGTGTCTAGAAGACTCCTAAATCTATGACGAGAAGATTGAATCCTCACTCCAAAAGTGAGGTCAACATACACTTTCCAGTTCTTGGTGATCTTGTTGAAGACTAATGGCCTGCCAAGTAAAGTGAGGAAGTAGCTAACTAACTCTACTTCAATAAATGCTCGATAAGATGGTAGTACCAACTGAACTCATTCCTTTCACTAAAAGTAAGGTTGTAGTTCTTAAGGTGAGTGCTCGGAGAAGAAAATCTAGGCAAAGTTGACTAAGAAGAGGCCGAAAATTAAGCTTTATTTTTAGTTTGACAAGATCTATGAATTTCACCATAGTAAGCACTCGACGCTTGTGCATATCGATTGATTACTTTTAACTTGTTTGTAATGATGATTAATACTCATTCCTTTATAGAGGAAAACATATTTACAACCTTTTTCCCTTTGACCCAGAGGTCATCAAGTTTCTTGATGAGCTTCAAAGCGAGGATAATGGTGGTGAGTGTGTTGCTATTGAGGTTACTCCTGGGAAGTTGGCTGAAAAAATAGAGCTAAGTTCAACTTCTAAAAAAAATTTAAAAGAGGCAAATGAGTGGCATTTCTCACCCTTCTCCAAGAAATAAGAGCACGAAGGGAAAGGAGCTAGTAGATGCACCTAATTTTCTTACTGTTAAACAATTGTACCCAAGACCTGGTTGACTGATGAATGAAGCCTTTATGTTGGGACAAAAAATATTTTCCTTTGAACAAGATACGCTTCTCAACCATGTTCCCAAGTGTCGATTGCCTTCTACCACCATGATTTCTCAGGTGATGACTTGGTAATCAACTTGGGAACTTTCCAAGAGGTACATGTTTATTGTAAAAGACCTATCAACCACCAAGTTAGCACATCACCTGGAATACATTTGTTGCCAAAATGTCAAATATGTGTTGACTATGACACGAGATGATATGAAGTGACATGAGGAAGAGAATGACAAAATGGTCCTAGAGCTAACTCACATTTCTAAGGTGAATAATGAGAAAAAGAGTGAACTTTCTCATTATACTGAAGAGCTTCTAAAGAAAGTAGTTGGCTTTTTTGGATTCTATGATTTTGACAAGTATAAGAGCTTATTATAGAAAAAATCATCAAATTATTGAGACATGGCCAAATGGATGCCAAATTCTTGAACTTTGATGATGTGCTCACTTAATCAGAATTGAACTCTAAGGTGAGTGATGAGGAAGGGAGCACCAGTTAGATTTTCTCTCTTTTTACAAGTAAAGCTTTTTTTCTCTGCATAAAAGTTAGAGAAGAAATTGCATATAAAAGTTTTGTACACGCTATTCGCCCATGTATTTCATTTTTTTAATGATAAGAAGTTTTCTTTAATCTATATCATGAATGTATTCACTTGATTGAATATTTACATTGAACATAGACTCATGGAATGTTTATGTTTCTTCAAGTTATGCTCACTAAGAAATCATAAATGTGTCAATGTATTCATCAAAATAGTATATTCGTTGTATGCATACACTCCCTAAGTTTATTGAATAATCACTTTTAACTACTTCAATATTGTAGAAATATGTTGTTGGCAACTGCATAGAGTGTTGGTCTTAGTCACCATGGAGTGTTGGTCTTTAATTTCCAATCATTGAGATTTGATCTTTAGTTGCCAACCATGGAGAGTTAGTTTGTACTCTCCAAATATGAGAGTTTTTCTTAGTTGTAAACTATAGAGAGTTTGTCTTAATTGCCAACTATGGAGAGTTGTGCTTTAATCTTTAACCTTAGAGAGTTCATTAACGAGATGAGTTATGCTTTGATGATAAAAGACCCATCTCACATGTAGGCGAGCTTGCATGATACATTATACTGAGCCACTACATCTAGCTTCTATAACACCATATCATCAGCGCTAAAGTATTTTTCTTTGACATGGTGGCTGTAGTATTTCACCATTTTCCTTTTAGTTTCTTCTTGCCTTAGTGACGTCTCAATACATAACTCATTTAACAATTCAAGTGTGGTATCCATGGCCTTACCATTTGATCTCTCTCATTGGATAATTTCTCAACCTAGCTCAGCTCTTTGACTGTAGAGTTCATACTCGACTAATAGCATAGCTATTCCATGTGATAGGGAAAATGGTTTTGCTAAGTTGTAGATGTTGAAGTCATCCTGAATGCCCATAGTATAGTTGATAGGTCATATACCCACTCAGCATTTACATCTTCCACTTTTTATTCTGTAAGTTAAAGATCTTCTTATTCATTGCCTATACTTGGCCATTACTTTAAGGGATGTTGTATTGAAGAATACTTTAATTGAAATCATTATGATTCACATAATTCTCTTGATCTCTTATCAATAAATTATGGATCATTATCTATGATGGTCATTATTGATAGCCCATACCAAGAAATAATATTAGTCTAAACAAAGTTTTGAACTACTTGGGAAATTATCTTGGTAAGTGGCTTATTTCAACCCATTTACTGAACTAAGATCATGATGAGCATGAATCTTATTTTTGCTAGTGATTGGCAAGAGGCCTATCAAATCCATTCCCCATTGGGAGAAGTGCCTAGAATTTCTGATAGATTACAAAAATTGTGGTGGTTGCTATTATAAAGGAGAAAACTCTTAACACTGCTCACACCTCTTGGCAAATTATTCAACATCTTTCCTTAGTGTATGCAAGAAATACCTTTACTAAAAAACTTGATGTGTGAGTATTCTTCCTCCTAAGTGGATCCCACACTTTGTAGAATGCATTTCAACTAGTACTTTGCCTTGTTCACTTTCCCTTACATGTTTCATATTTAGTGATGTTACTAATCTTTGAAATAACTTATTAGTGATCATAAGATATTGAGTGACCTTGATCTTGAATCTTCAAGGATCTTTGATCCCTTCTTCCATCTTCTTAGTCTACAAGTATTTTTTTTATGGGGTCAACCCAACTAGGTGAGTCTTCATAATTTATTTGCATGGACTAGCCTTCTTTTATACTTAGTTAGGTGAGCTGGAGTATAGGTTGTTTCCCATTTCTGTTTACTATGGATAGTAGATCAACGAGTTAGTTCTAATCTATTGATACTTGTTCAATTTTAAATTACTCTAACTTACTTATCTCAATCTTCACTTTGACTAAATATATTTGCAATGACTAGTCCTACACTTTATAGTCCTTATTGATTGATTGACCATTAGCTATGAGTCTGAATGAGCTGTGATGCATCACAAGTCCATGAGTAAATCTTAGCATAATGAGCAAAGCCTCATATTTAGATTGATTCTTCATCATTTTGATGGTAAATTTCACTGATTGTGTTGTAGTGATTCTTGCTGGACTTTTTAGTACATTACCTGCTCTTATTCTTTGTTTGCTCAAAGAGCCATTTATATATAAATGTTATACTGGTTCTTGGTTGATTAGAACATTTTGCAAGTTATTAAAATTCATGAGAAAATTGGTGAGTGCTTGCACTTTCATCATACTTTTAGGTGAGTATGATATATCAAACTCACTCAACTCTACTAACTATTTTAATAATCTTGTAGAATGATTTAACTTAGTGAGCATAGGCCTTAATGGATTATCGGTGATGACCTATATTGAATGAGCTTGAAAGCTTTGTCTAAGTTGTTGTGATGATATAATTAATGTGAGTGTGAAATTTTCCATAATTAGATAATCTTACTTAACACCCTAGAGCGATTTGCTCACATAGTAGACTGGCCACTATTTCCCACTCTCTTCTTTAATTAGGACCAAGTTGCCAAATCTTCTCTAACTTCTAAATGTAATAATAATATTTTACCTTTCTATGGGCTTTACCATAAGGGTGATAATGCAAATAGGCTTTTTAATTCAGAAGAACATTTCTCTCATTCAGGCGTTCACTCAAACCACTTTGAAACTATCAACACTTTGAAGAATGGCAAACAAAGTTCTTTTAGCTTGGAAATAAATATATTCAAGCTGGTGACTTGCCTTATGAGTTGTTGTACTTCCTTCATCTCTATGCCTCCTAGGTAATTATGAATCCTAAGAATTTTCTTGACCTTCGTTAAATCTGTAGTTTGGAGGGTTGAGGTGCAATGTTGTACTTAAAGCAGTGAACATATCCTTTAAGTCTTATATGTTTTGACTTACTTTTCACAAGCCGTCCACATTAACTTCCATAAGTTAGCCTTTCTACTCTTTGAACACTCGATTTACCATTTTTTAATTAGCCACTTCTACATTTTTCAACTCTAAGGGCATTACCCTGTAACAATAAAGTCTCTCTCTAATGATAAACATTAATTTCTTTAAGTCAAGGATTATCTAGAATTTGTGATACCTTGAGAAAATGTTGAGGAAACTCATCACCGAATAACCCATTGTAAAGTCGATGAATGAATCTATCCTCAAAATGGGTGTCCATCCTTTGGGTATTTTGAATTTAATTTGGTTAAGTCTACACACATCCTCCATTTGTCATTCAACTTCTACACCATTATCATATTTGATAACCATTCCAAACATTGGAATTCCTTTATGAAGTCAGCTTCTATTAGCTTGGCAACATCTTATTTGATTTGCTTGGTGAACATGGCTATAGTTTTCTTATCTTCTACTTGATCAACTGAGCATCCTTCTTAATGTTAAGCTTGTGACAAACAACATTGATGTTAATACTAGACATCCTAGTTGTAGTCCAAACAAATGCATTAATATCTTTTTGTAGAGCTTGGATTCTTTATGCTCACCGCTAAAGGATGAGCTGATCATGAGGGCTCACTTAGAGTTTGTTGTAATTGGTACTTCATCAATTTCTTCATCAATTTCAACTCTAATGTGGGTGATTTCAAGTTTCAATACTTTCTCCACTTTAAGTGAGTCATCAATTGCTCTCAAGTAATACTTTTTAGATTGACTCAAGTTCCCATATATAGAAATTTCTACTCCTTCAGTTAGAAACTTAATATCTAAATGGTAAGTTGATACCAGTGCCCTGAAGCCAAAGATTATTGTAGGTGACTGGTGTTTCCATAAGAACAAAATGATCTCTTGCTATGAATTTCTCTTCCCTCTCTTGAGTTACTGGAATGATGGTTTCACTTCTTTCTCTAGAAAACCCATAAAGGAGTCCTCCTGTAAAAGTGAGTTTTAAACTTGCAAAGTTGATTTTTTTAAATATGGACTTAAAATGATGTTAATATAGCTCTTAGTATTGATAAAGATGTTTCCGTTTTATACTTCTTAATTAATGTCACAACGATGACGTCATTGTAGAGGTTGCTGGCTGTAGATTTATCTTTCTCTGAAAAAGCTAATTGACACAACTTGATTAGTCAGTGATTCTGCCATTTTTGGTGAGTTAACATCTCATATTCTGAGTCGCTTAAGGCTCACTCACTTTAACATCTCTTCATCTCCACCAAAAGTACTATCCCCAACAATATGAATCACTTGAGCTAGTACAATTTGTTGCCTATCTTAGTGAATTCCTTTCTAGACCCCTTGATAAACTCTTTAAACTTTCTTAATTTAATGAGTTCCTTTATCAAAGTCTCAAGTGATGACACTCTTTAGTGTCATGGCCATGATCATGGTAAAAATAATATCTAGCAATTGTGAACTCCATCTACCTTTAGTGGTGGTGATGGCTTGAAGTAATCATTGTTTTGGTTAGCCTCCAACTCAATTAATTAATAACATGATGAGTTTGTTGGTATCTAAAATTATGCCTTTTGTGTTGGTGCATCTTATCGCCTAACAAGTTTTTTTCTTCCTCTATCTTATCTTCTAGCTTAAATTTATCTTTCGAGAATCACTCTAAAGGTGAACTTCTTTGCTAAGTCATTTTCATACCGGTTGGTTGACTTGATTATACTCTTCAACATTCACATGATTATTTGGAAACTTGAGTAACTTTATTAGTATTTTGAGCTACTGAAGCTTTAAGAGCATATCTAAAAGGACCCTCCTTAAATGCAGCTTGTGCAACTATAGGCTCTAGATCTTTGACTTCCAACATTTTTCTTGAAAGCAAGTATTGAACTTCCTTAGGGACTCACCATGTTTTTGTCGTATTTAGAGAAGAGCTTGGGAGCTCTTTAAAGCCTTCTGCACATTGGAAAATTGAGTAAGAAATATTCTCTTAAACTCTATAGAAGAGGTGATGACTCCCACACGTAGGTGTGAGAACTATCTTAAGGTTGACTCTTCAAAAGTAGTGAAGAGTAGTTAATGCAACTCTCATAATATTCTATATGTGGAATCTTAAACTTTTAAGGAGGGAGAGCTTCCACAATCTTCTAGGAAAAGGCATTAGTGGGAGTATTATTCAACATCCACTCTTTGGTTTTCTCCTTCTCACTTGTTTGATATGGCTCATCATTAATGTTGAGTGTTGATGAGAGCTCCCTATTATGCTGAGCTTGATGATTTGCTGATCTAGATGAACCTTCATTACTTTTAATCCTTACACTTTCATTCTTTATCATCTCTATAGCTTCATCAATAAGATGAGTAATCCCACCTTCTATATTCTTTATGTTTTGCTTTGTGACAAATTGTTGAGTATTCGGCCCCATGCTTGAATACTGAGTAGTCTGCTTTAATTAGTCCTCGACTTCTGGTTCTCAGCCTCGTCTATGCTCAATGCATCTAAAAAGATGTTGAATCTACATTTGTTTGTGGAATAAATAAAAATCACTTAGACAGTTAGGAAAAGAAACCAAGTTGGGTAAAACAATGGTGAAATAGTAAAGTTAAGAAAAGAAAAGGGTGAGTGCAAGAAAGTACATTATGTTAATAGGTTTGATTACAAAGGTCCCTCCATTTCCCTCTTAGAGACAGTATAAAGATTTGAAAGTCTAAAAAGCTAAAGGATCTTCAATTCTTTCCTTGGGTTGGTTACATAAGGAATGTACACATCAACTGAATTTACATAAAAGAAAAGAATTTTCCCATGAAAGGAGAGTGTAGTGTGTCAGGTAGTGAGTCCCTTGAGTATTATTATCAATGTTAAATTGTGGTTTGATGTACATTCAGTATTGATCACTTGTATGTAGTTGAATCTTCATGTAAGAGGTAGGTGTATCAAATATGGGTTTGATTAACTTAGTCACTCCTATTTCTTGCTTGCTCAAATGGAAATGAATCTTCCATGTCGATGAGTTGCTGAGCTTTATCTATCAGATGGGTTGTATTTGTTGTGTATAAGGTGAGTCTTTATAAGCAGGTGTAAAAAAATTTTGTGACACCATTTAGATTTCAAAAAATTCTTATTTAGTTGATCAAATATGTCATTAAAGAATAACATATCATCTTAAGAGATGATAATATCACTTTATAATGTATTCAATTACTTAATAAAAGACTCCTAAAATAAATGGGTCTATAATGTTCCAAAGATTCTTCCCTTGAACTATATGGTGAGATAGAATAGGATTCTTAGTTTCTTATAAGGGCAAGCCCTTATGGTTAATTACATCTAAAGAAAGAGGAACCTTCTTAAGAAAACTCTTGATTAAAGAAATTAATTTTTTATCTCTATATCGATTTCAAAGTTAGGTATTCAAAGAAAGTTTATTTAAGAAATTTAAAAGAGAACACTCCAAGGAGGAAGAGTTCTTTTGGAAGCCAAAAGGGATTAAGTAGGAAATGCTTTTATATGCTTTGAGACCCAATAAGAATTTTAACCTATCCTATAGTTAGGCTTTACATTTTGAGATTGCATTTATTTAAAATTATAATTGGCATTTTATTAAAAATTTATGACTTATATTCTAATAGTATATAATTATAGAAATGCATAATAAGCAAAGACTTATTCTAATAAGATGTTTCAAACCTTAATTTTAAAAGTACTTTTGATAAAATTAGAAGCTTGATGTAGTTTAATATTTGGGAATTATGGGTCTTTTATTATTTGAGAATAAAAATCTATCCCTGACTCTTTTGGACTAACTTCCCGCCTAGAATGGTTGCCAACTAACACTACCTAAGCAATTTTAAATCCACAAGTCTAGTCTTATGAGTTCAAGATAGCTAGGCTATTATATTGGGGAAAAAAGAAGCTAAGAATATAAATTCACTCCTTAACCCTAAGATCATGATTGACATGTTATGCTTCTAGGTAATGCAATAATTTTTTTATTTTTTTATGTATTTTTGACTTATTATTTCAATTAAGGTTTTAGGTATGCAAATCATGCTTAAGATGAGATGTAGTTAGAAAAAGGTTATGAGCTAAATCAATAAGAGAAGACACACTTCTCTAGAAAGGATAATCATACTCATAAATCAGATGCTCCCCTATGTGCCATGGGTGCAACACTCAATTCAAGAAGTACAAGTGAATATGCAAGCATGGCTTACATGGTTTAGAATTCTAATTATTTTTAGTTGCATTTAATTATTTATGCTTATGACTTTAATTGAATGAGATTATGAGTTATATTTTTTATGTTTAAGTTAAATTAATTTAATATGGTAGAAAAATTTAATTTTTTAAGAACCTAATACATCCATGCTTCATCACAGAACACAACAATCATAGAAAGAAACTTATAAAAAGCATGAAATTCTATTGCACACTCCAAAATAAATTAAATTAAATAAGACAATGCAGTTGGGTATCATTATACACCTCAATTGAAAAGAAAAAATAGTTGAGCTTTGCCTTTATACAACCTAACATATAACTAAAATTTTAATTTATTGGGTTTTCATTTAGGATTGTCACCTTCTTCATGGACCTCCTTAGGCTCTATAGGGGACCAACAATAGGTAGGCTCAACTTATGCTAATCATATACCCCTTAGATCCTAACCTTATTCTAGGCTCAAATTAAATTTTAAAATTCTAAAATAAAATCTTAAACCCTATAAAATAAACATTAGGAAAAACACCCATCACATCAACAATTATAATGCAAACATATATCTTAACATTAATGGTTATTAAGCCCACTTGTTATATTAGGCTATGCTTAAGAACTTAAGTAGCACCTACAAATAAATAATATTTATTATATTTTATTACAACAGTCCCTTAAGCATGGCCCCTATAGAGAATAATGTTACCTTAAAAGAGCACCAGAACTTCTAGACTAGTGAGTAAATAATTCTAGCAATTTAGTCAAAAATAATTCACCATAAAATAAAAAATATCACATCATTGCACAAATTATCACAAATTATCAACTTAACCTAAGTCTATCGGTGACCTAGCAATCTTGTGTGTAAAAGGAGGGACTTGTATGGTATGACTGCACTAGTCATTTTTTTGTTCAAGTTTTAATTTGAATTTAGAGTTTGTTCAATTTTACCATTAGATGATTTCAATTTAAATGATTTAATTAATTTTAATTTTATTTCAATTTTAAGTTTATTTCATGTTAAAGTTGAAATTTAGGTTTTAAAGAATAAAAAATAAAATAAATTCTGCTTAAAGCAAAACTTATTCTATTCAACATCCTAATTCTTGTAGATTGAAATCTTCATCTTAAGATGAAAATCCATTTTTAGAGTCAAACTAAGATATTATGTATTTTAATTAACCTTTTTGAATTTATTTAAATATTTTAATTAAGTTAAATTTAATTTGATGATCATTTGATTTAGTTAAAGATTTACTTTGTGGGAGTGATTTAATTTTATGCACTTTGATAGTTAAAATTGATCTTAGATTAATTGTTAGGTTTTTGTTTGAATGAGCTTGCCATTTTTTATTATTCATTATGGTTTGATTCTTTTTCTTTATTTCATTCTATAAATTTCTTTAAATTTTATTGATTTATGTGGTATATATTGATTAAGTTTTCTTTGCTATTATTTAAATTTATAAATTTGACATTTTCATTATATTTAATTTTATTATTGTATTTTGATTAGCTTATGATTTGAATGTTTTTTTATTTAAATTTCTAATTAAAGATTTAATCATTTATTTAAACTTATTAAATTTAATTATTTATTTGAATGTTGTTTAATTTAGTTTAATGATTATTTTAGTTTAATTATATTGATATTTTGATTTAGTTTATTGATTTGTTTGCTTTATTTGAGATTTAAATTTAATTTGTAATTTTAATTTAAAGTTCAAGTGATTTATTCTCTAATTGTTGACATAGTCAATTTTATTAGGGTTTAATTCAATTAATTATCTTAATCAACATTCATTTCCTATTTATTTTTTATTAATTTTGATTTAAGATTTATTAATTTCATGAAGTTAAATGATTTATGTTGATATTATTTAAATTAACATATTTATGTTTTGTTAAGTTTAATTAATTTAATTGATAAAATATTATGCTTAAGTTGGTTTAAAGAGGATTTTTGAAATTAATTGTTTAATTAAGTTTATTATGATTAAGATTTCATTTAAATTTTATTTGAGCACTAATATGCCTATAGAGATGAAATATCTAGGGTGCTAATACCTAAACTAAGTCTTTATAAATTTTTAAATCTTTTGAATTTTTATGTTATAAATAATTTATTCAATTATTCATTTTTAATTATAATTCAACTACTCATTCAATATTAAGTAAGTTTGGAAAATTTTCAATTTTAATAAATTCTTACTTAAATATTGAATTTATAGATTGATTAATCATAGATTATTATTTATTATTTAATTTATTATGGATTTCTTAATTTGAACTTTAAGGTTTAATTAATTTCATGCCTTTAATAATTTTCCAAACATTAAGTATGTAATTTTTATGGTTTCTAAAATTGAGAGGGTTGAAAAAAATTTTAGTATTTTGATGTATTATAATTGTTTTAAATTAATTTTGTGAATTTTTATAATTTTCTATATTTATTGTTTAATTTAAATGGCCCTAAGACTTGAAAGTTTTATAACTCCAGTACATATGTTTTTATTTAAAATTTTTATAGCAAGTGGGGTTTCTCATAGATTTCACTTCCTTAAAATTTCACATTAATGAGAGATGTATTTAAGACTAATTAAGATTTTAGTGTTCCTAATAAAGCTCAAATTAAGCCTAAAATATGAAGATCTAATTAGAGCTTTTAATTTTCTTTGGTTCCTCTCTTAAAGATGAATCTATAGAGGGTTTATTTTAAATTGTTATATTTTTACTCATTTTATTTTGTTTTTTCAAGATCTGTCTAATTAATTGAATTATTTAATTCAATTAATTCTTAATTAGATTATTTTGAGGTTTAATGAGTTTTAGTGAAGTTTATATATATATATATATATATATATATATATATATATATATATATATATATATATATATATATATATATATATATATATATATATATATATATATATATATTTCTTTAAATTAAGATTTGAAGATTGAAAAATTCATATCTTTCAATTTAATCACTACTAATTCTTCAAAGTTTTTTTTATTAAAAATGTGTTTCAACCAATTTTATTTCCCAAAGTTTCAATTTGATTAGATTATTATTTTAAGTTTAATTAGTTTCAATTAAACTCAAATCAACCTAAAAATACTTAATAAAATAAGAAATTTTGAGTATAATAGATTCCTCTCACTAAGATGATTCCATATAGCCTTATTTATATTTTTTGGTAGAATATTTTATTTTTTACTAAAATTTGAAGTCCAACTTGAAGATACCTCATTAGTGTCAATTCTTGGTGGTGTTCTCATTTAAAAAATCATCAACAATTTGAAATAAAGATCTTGTGAGATTTGATGGCTTGCCTCCCTCTAGATTGGTATGGAGACCAATGTGCACCATGGCTCGTTAGAGCTCGATCAAATAGTGGGTTAGAGAGTTTGGGAGTAGGGGAAGTTACTTGTTTGAGTTTGTTTTAGGCTGGGAAAGGTGTAAAAAATGTTAAAGGTCCAAACTGAGGCTTCTTTCCTTATCTTTATAGTTGCCAAGCCTCACTTCTTTAGAGGCAGTGGGAGGTTGCCGATTTAAGGGAATTGGTGGCTAGGATTAGCAATGAAGGTAGTGGAGATCAAGAATAACAACAATAAGCATTTATCCCACTATGTAGAGTTAGCTATGAATCCTTCTTCTCCACTATGTCCTATTATGTGCCAAATTCTCAGTTAATTCTAATAAACTAAGCTTATTTTTTATACATCTTAACCAAGTCTTTTAGGTCTACCTCTATCTTTCTTAACATATGGCTAATCTAATACATTTACTTCCTTAATTGGTTCAACCAACAATTGACATTTTACGTGGACAAACCATCTAAGGTGACTCTTTGTAATCTTATCTACCATTGGAGCTACTCCAAACCTTTTCTCAAACATATTCATTTTGCATTTTATCTTTAAGAGTAAAGCTACTCATCCACTTGAGCATCTTATCTCTACAACACTTAACTTAGTCTTATGCTTCTCTTTTACTGGACAACAGTATGCACCATAAATCATTTTAGGTCTTACCGCCATCTTATAAATTTTTTCGATAAGTCCAAGTGGTACTATTCTATCACACAACATGTCAGATGCATTTCTTCACTTCAACCTTCCAACTTGAATTATACTAATAACATCCCCATCTATTTTACCATCATTTTAAAAAATAGAGCCGAGATATCTAAAATGTTCACTCTTTTTAATGAGTTGATCACCCAATGTCACAACACCATAACTAGAACTTCTACAACTAAAGATCAGAGAAGGTTTTGATGTGGCTAATTGCAATGTTGGAAGAAGCTTGTGAGAATTTGGGGTGATTGGCTTAGATGGCTTGGTTTTCCTTCTCCATAGCTCCACCTCACTGTATGGCAACACCTCACCTCCTCTTGGGTTGGCTAATGGCTTCTTAGATCAAGCCTAAAAGGATGCTAAGGTTAAACCCAAATTCCATTAACTTGGGTTTAAATTTAGTAGGTTTAGGTTAAGTTCATTTGAATTGGAATTGGGTTGGCCTAGATTGACTTGAACTAATTCAATTGCATGCAATTATTTTAGGTTAAATCATGGTGATTGTCCATTGAATGATTCATGAATGAATTGGCTGAAATTATGCGTTGGTTTAAAATAATTTAGGCTCGTTTGACCTATTAGACTCAAATGGGTCAAGTTCATTTGAATTGGAATTGGGTTGGCCTAGATTGACTTGAACTAATTCAATTGCATGCAATTATTTCTATGTTCTTGTTCACAATCATGGTGATTGTCCATTGAATGATTCATGAATGAATTGGCTCAAATTATGCATTGGTTTAAAATAATTTAGGCTCGTTTGACCTATTAGACTCAAATGGGTCAAGTTGAACTTTATAACTTATTTAGTCATTTTAAAATTTAATATATGTTTAGTTATGCTCAAATGACCATTTGTGATGATGTTGATTTCATTAAATTTGGATTAGATTTTGATTTGAACCTCAAGTTAACCCATCTTAGATTTAAATGAATTAATTTGGGTTTAATTGACTCAAAGGGCCAATTTAACATAATTAAGATGTGTTTTGATTTAAAAATGTTTGATTATGTGTTTGAAATGATTTTGAATAATTAATTTTAATTGATTTGAAGTTGGGTTTTGATTTTGACCTACTTTGACCCCAAATTTGGTTTAATGGGTTAAGATGGTTTTTGTTGGGTCAAATGACCAAATTGGTCAAATTAAATCCAATGATTGATTGAATTATATTCATTTATGATTTTCAAATAATTTTGGATTTTTAATTTAAATTAATTTAAATTTAAATTTAATTTAGATATAGGTTCAATAGGGTCCATTTGGGTCTATTTGGATCAAATGACCCAATTAACTTATTTGAGATCTTGTTGGATTTAGATTTATTTAGATTTATCTTTAAACAAATCATTTAATGATTTTAAGTCTTTAGAATGACTCAATTTGGTTAAATTTGATGGGTTAACTATTTGACTTTGTGGGGCTTACATGGTTCAATTCAAGTCAAATGACTTGGTTATATAGTTTGAACCACTTATAGGTTTATTTTTGGGTTCACTTATGTTTGTGCATTGATTTCATACTTTAAATTTAATTGATTTTTCTTGGACTCAAGTGATTTTGAGCTTAAATGGGTCAATTGGGTCAACCATCCAAACTACCTCAATATAAGCTCAATTAAATTTAGATTTCAATTCAAAAGTTTGATTTTGTTGAATTTTAATAAATTTGGACTTGATTAGGTTCACCTAACCCAATTGATTTAGATCAAGTCCTAGTGGGGTCCACTAGGTTAATCTAGGTTGCCACCTTAAGGTTTTAAGCTTGATTTTAATTTTGATTTCACATTTAGTTTTGATTTCAAATATTGGTTTATTTTAATTTATTATTTGATTTTAGTTTATATATACACTTAGACACTAAGTGTAGTGTCTTAAGTGTCTGATTAAAAAGCTCCTAATCTAAAATTAGAGGTCCTAATTACTAAGATCAGGATGATATCAACCTCATCCAAAAATGAGGTCAACAACAAGTTATTCACTTGTACATGTTCTATCTTCTTGTTGGACATTCATGTATTTTCCCTTCACCATCTTTAGGTACTTGCGTATCTTGGATATACAATATGTATGTAAATCTTACATTTATTAAAAGGATTAATTTTCATAGTAATATAAAATTATTAATTTACATATATTTATTTTACCAACTTTTACATGAAGATGCAAAAGAGAAAATTTCTTTTTCCTTAATTACATATTTAAAACCTTTATCCCCTTGGTTGATCATTTTCCAAGCTTACAAGATGGTGGTGCTAAAAGAATAATTTTTTGCTTCATTATATATTCAGATGTTACTAGCTTTTTATCCCTTAAAATAGAGATTCGTTTTATCTAGAAATTATCTACCAAATAGAGAGTCTTTTAGAATATCTATGTTAGCACCATTTTTGTTCATTAACTCTTTGGATTTCATGTCATCTCCTCATTTTTGAATTTTAGAGCTACCATTATAGATATTAGTAGAAATATGACATTCTACTTTATAACCACATGGTTTTTTATTTCAGATTTTATGAAATAGTTATTGTAAAATAAGATAAATAATATAAAGAAATATTTTTTTAAAGTGCTTATTATTAAAAGGCTATGACACTCAAGATGAGGTGAACTGGGTAATTAAAAATTTTCTCAAGTTAAAACTTAATTTTATTTTTGGTAGAAAAATTAGTTGCAAAATATTTTCTGTTTTATAAAGAGCAAAGAAAAGTGCTTCTTGTTAAGAGGCTATGACACTCAAGAGGGGGGTGAATTGATTATTTAAAATTTTCTTAAGTTAAAACTTATTTTTATTTTTGATATAAAATTTGTTCTAAAATATTTTATGTCTGATGAAAGAGCAAAGGAACAAACCAAAAATAAGTGCAAAAAAGAAAATTCAGATACATAAAAAAACAAAAAGTACAAGAAATTTTATGTAGTTCAGTTTAACCTAAAAATTGACTTACGTCCACTCATAGAACTCATACTAGAAATTCACTAAATATCTTAATGTTATAAATAATGTTCGTTCTCTCCTACACTAAGCAAGCATAATCCCAATCATGTACTCTTCTACGCCAAACAAGTACAACTTTAAACAAATCGAAATTACATAAAATAATTATTATTAAGCTAAGTTTTTATATAATTTGGATAAACCATGAGTAAATTAAATCACAAATAACATGAATAAAGCCAAATAAAAATTCAACTAAGCATGAAAAATCATTATTTCAAATGCAAGAATTGGTATGTAAGAGAAAAAATAATTAGGAGAGAAAAAAATGATAATTTGAACTGTTCAAGAGAATATTACATTTCAAATAAAATAAATGATAAATTAATATATATATATATATATATATATATATATATATATATATATATATATATTAATGTGACTTCAAATTAATTGAACTAAGTTTATGATGTAGTTGATAAGGCTTTAAATAATTCAAGCAACCATATTTATCAAAAAAATAATTTCATGAATTTTAAAAATAATACAAAATAAATTTAATAAAAATATTAAAAAAACAAAATAAATGAAATAAATTAACTTAGAAAATTTTATTATTTTTGTAAGTTTTATTTTTCATTTTATATAATCAAAAAAAAATCCTAATGAACTCAAGATTAAAATATATTATCATCAAAATGAAATAATTTAATCATGAGGCTCATGGAGTAAACAAATTCTCAATTTTATGAATATAAACTTATGTTGATAGTATATAGGGATGAAAGTGGAAAATAACCTTACATCAACCTTTTAAAATAATTTTTGCATGTAATCATGTAACAAAATAAATCATATAACTCCATCTAATTTGTAAGAAAAATTAGAGACCAACATACTTTCTTTTGCCCCTTTTGACAACATCAAAAGATGTGGACATGTGTGATAATAAAAAAAGTAAAATACATAAAATGAAATAGGTGGATCTAACGTTTCAAAGCACAAACATGATATTTTGTAAAGGTTTAGTAAAATATATTAAATTTTAAAATTAGTGCCAATAAATTCATTATTAACATCTCATTTACATACATGATCCCTAATGAAATGGTGTATAATCTCAATATGCTTTATCTATGAATGCTTAATATGATTTTTGTTAAACATATATAATTAGTTTTGTTACATTTAATTGGAATGTGTTCTAACCTATTGTTGAGTCTTCAAACTATTACATTAATCAAAGAACTTGAGCAAGACAATTTCAAGAAACTATGTACTGAACTTCAATAGTAAAAAAGTAATATAATTTTGTTTCTTAGAGGTCCAAGACACAAGTGATGATCTTAAAAATTGATATGTGCCTAAAGTACTATTTAGCAATCAAATCATATAATAAGAATTTTTATGATATCACAAGCTTAATCAGAGAGTGCATTGAAAGATACAATTGACTATTATTAGATTAGATTCTTTAGAGACAATTTTGAAAATGAACACACAAGCAAACAATAAATATAATATCAAACTTACAAACAATAAGGTAGAAAAGTAAACCTATTATACTCTTATAAAATATTTGGTCAACGAGTTTGCTAGATACATCTAATTCTAATTTTGTGGAGGGGCTCGTAGGGTTTTATTTGATTTGAATCTTTTCATGTCAAACCATTCAATCAATTCATTTGTATACTTCATTTTATAAATGGTGTCATTTTCTTTTTACTTCACTTAAAGACCTAAAAGAAAGTTGAGTTCTCTCATCATACTCAATTCAAACCTCCTTAGACATCAAAGATGAAAACTCATGGTACAAAGATTCTTTTGTATTTTCAAATAAAATATCTTATATATAAATTTATACAATAATCAAATCATCTCTTATATTTTTAGGAATATGATGTCATCTACTCTACCTTTTTTAAAATTTACGGTCAATTAAAAAAATTGTATAACCTATCATATTAGCCAGTAAAGCCTATTTCAAATCATCTAAATCTTTCCTCAATTTAAATATATGATCAAGAAAATATAGGCCCTAAAAATCATGGGGTTGCTCCTCTGCAAAGACAACTTGGTTAATAAACTAGAAGGACACTTTTGGCATTCATGTGAAATAATTAAAATCTCTATAACAAGCATAGTTAAAAAGCAACTTAATTACATCTAATCTTACTATAGTTGTAAAAGTTTCCTCAAAATCTATTCCCTCAACTTGTTTATACCTTTGTGCAAGTAACCTAATTTTTTTTAAATAATGCAACATGAGTCATCTAACTTATTCCTAAAGATCCATTTAGTTAAAATAACATTTTAATTTTGTGGTCTAAGGACTAATTCCTAAACATTAATTTTATAATTAATTTAACTTTTCTTCCATAACAATAATTCAATAATGATTTTTTAAAGCTTCATGAATAGATATTGGTTTCAATATCAGATAATAAACCTAAATGATTAATTACATTCTTAATATCCTCTAGTCATAAGACCTTGGGATGGATCTCCTATAATCAAATCCTTAGATTGATTCTTATTATATTTACATTCCTTAAGCAAGAATCATTGTCTTTTTCTTTCAAATTTATTTTCTTAAGATCATTGAATCTCATCATCAATAACATCATCTAATAAAAATCAGAAGAAGCATAGGTTTTTCTAAAATTATTATTATTTATTAAAAACTCTAAAAATTCTTTTAAAAATAAAATAATCTAAGAAAGTTTTATCATCATATTTATTATCAAACTTACCTAAAGATTTTTTTTCTATTATTCAAAATAAAATACTTACATCCAAAAACATGACAATGACCAATATTAGGTTTCTTTCCAAAAACTAATTTATAGGTCATTTTAAAAATTGATCTCATGTAGATATTACTTATCACATAACAAGCAATATTCATAATTTTAGTCTAAAAATATTTTGGCAATTTATAATTATTTAACATAGCTCTATTCAATTCAATTAAAATTTTAGTCTTTCTTTTAACAACTCCATTCCACTGGAAGTTCTAGGGTTTTAAAAATTATGTTCAATACTAAATTTATTATATAAAATTTGAAATAATTTATATTCAAATTAAGCTTCATGATCAATTTAAATTCTACTAATCAAATATTTGCGATCTCTTAAAATGTATTAAGCAATTTTTTAAAATCTTCAAGTGTGTCATTTTTATTTTATAAAAACATCACCCAAGTAAATCTATTGAAATCATACACAAGCACAAAGCCATAAAACTTATCACAATGCTAACATGACCAAACAAATCCATGTGCATTAAGGTGTTTACCATGAATGCATATTCACAAACATAATTAGAATGAAATTTTAATTTGAATAAGCCATCTACTAAATCAAGTTTAGAAATCATATTACATGAATGCATGTTAGTATGACATAATCTCCCATGCCACAACCAAATATTATTATAAGTACTTTTAAAATAAAGTTAATTTAAATTTTCACCATTTCATTTTTTTAAATCAATTAAGCAAACATTTTTATATTTATAGCCAATTAGCAAAATATTTTCTTTATCTCCAATAACATAGTATGATGTATAAATTCAACATTCAAACCTTTATTACAAAGTTGGCTAATAGAAATTAAATTGTGCTTTAAACCTTCTACAAAAAAAAAAACTTTATCTAAAGTGATATAATTCTTACCTTTGGATCCAATGCCTATGATTTTGTTTTTAACATTTTCTTTAAAAACTATGAGTCATTCTTCACTTGGCTTTAAAGTTGTAAATATGTTCTAATCACCAATCATATGCTTTGAATACCTATTATTTAAGTACCACATGCCTTCCTCAAAATTTTAAGGTATTTCTTAAAATAATATTAAACCCAAATATGTTTGGGTCCACATTCTATAGAAAATTTATACTGGTCATGCTGTGTAGTTTGTGCTTTATTTTTGATTTTAGTAGTCATATAAAATTAGATTTTGAAAATTTTTGTGATATATGAGCATGACAATCAATAGATCTTGTTATAAAAGTTACTCCAAATATTTGTGTGACATAAGGTATATATCAAGCTAATTGAGACACATGAAATGCATTAACTCTACTAGATAAAAAATGAGCATATGAGCTAAAGCATAAATTTAATTTTTCATTTAATAAGGTACTTTCCTTTTTTTTTTATGCATAATGATTGATCAATCAAAAATTTATTTTTAATTTTTAACTCATTAAATTCATATTTTAGAGAAGAAACATGCAAATTCAAATTTTGTTTCTAAAATATTGTATTTTATTTTTAGCTTTTAAATTTTAATAGCTAATTCATTAAAAGTATCATCTAATTATTCATATAAAATATCATCACATACCTTATGTCTCCATTTATAATAAGACTTAGATTTTCCTCCTCTTTAGAAGTAGCTAGACTCTTCTAAATCTAAATTTTCCCACTAGGCCTTTCTCTTTTTTTATGTTGTTTCTTGTTCTTCTAGGTTTTCTTTTTTATCAACCACCTTTTCTTTTTTGGTATTTTCATTTGAAAGCTCTAGACATTCTCCTCTCACATGTCCATACTTTTTATCTTCACATATATAAGCTTTCTTAGTTTGTAATATATGAATTTTAAAATTTTCATATATTTGTTTCTTTCTTATATTGTCTTGGAGAGCATGATAAGTTGATCACTTTCACATAAAACTTAAACTGGTGTGATCATTAACATCTTCAACTTATAAAAATAGTTTTTCTTTTCTCTTTCTTTTGGAAGCTATCATTTAGTTCTCTTTGAGCAAGTACCTATTCATGTGCTATAAGAGAACCAAAAAACTAATCAAGTAGATATGAAGTTAAATCCTTAGCTTCATTAATTTCTTTAGCAATACTAAGTATAAAAATTCTTATATAATCATCAAGAAGTAAATCACATTATAAAGTATTACAAGCATTTACATTAAATTCATCTAATTTTCTTTCATGAGTAGTCCATTTATCAAAAGATTTTTTTAACTTTCATGCCATTAATTTTTACAATGGGTGTGTTTTATCGATATGTTAACATATGCTAAATGTGGGAATCTTGGCCATGAAGAAAATTAAAGTACTAATATGATTTTTTTTCTTCAAATAATCAAAAGGAGCATTATCAAGCAATAGTAGTCTATGTGTTGATTGCCATCAAATGGTAAATCTTAAGAAAACCTTGTGCTATTGTGATCAACTCAACAATGTTAATCACAAATTAAGTGGAGGCTCTGATACTAATTATTACAAGACAAGGCTATGACACTAAAGTTTGGGGTGGGGGGGAATTGGTCATTTAAATTTTTTCTCAACTTAAAACTTAATTTTACTTTTGATAAAAAAACTAATTGTAAAATATTTTATGCCTTATAAAATAGTAAAGCAATAAATCAAAACAAGTGCAAGAAAAATGTAGAAATGTAAAGAGATAAGAGGCATAAGAAATTTTATATGGTTTTGCTTAATCAAAAATTAGCCTATGATCATGCCAAGCAACCCATGCTACAAATTCATTAAATAGATTAAGATTACAAAGAATCTTCGTACTCTCCTACACTTTAGAAAGTACAATCCCAAATCACATACCCTCATACAATGGGCAAGTACAACTAACGAAAAAAATTAAATTACAAAAGAAAAAAAATACAAGACTATAAATCTAACTCTTAAATTTTAAAAAGATTTTTCTCCCAACTCCAACTAAGCAATAAGATGACAAATATAAGAAGTCACAAAATATTTTTGTTCTTTTTGAAATTAGACATGCAAGGATATGAATTTTAGAAAGAAATCTACATAAATAACTTAAATAAAATTTAATCTTAGAAACACTAGAAAAAAAATGAAATGCAAAAGCCTTTGAAATGAAATTTTTGAAATCAAAATGACAAATCCTTTAAGATGTAACCTTTAAAATCCAAAACAATAAGTTATGCATAAAGCCATCTTGATTTATAATATTTAAGACACTTGAAAGAAGAATGATTAAGAATAAAAAATACTTAGTAAAATCAAATCACATATTTGTCATTCAAAATGCTTTGAATTTGAATTTCTTAAGCATCAAAATTATTAATGCAATAAATAAAATAAATTAAATCACAAATAAGATGATAAATCAAAGTAGAAATTTGGCCAAAGCATAAGGGAACATTAATTCAAATGCCAAAATTGATATGAGAGAGAAAAATAATTAGGAGATAGAAAATGATAATTGAATATTTAAGAGAATATGCATGTTACATGCTTAAAATAAATAGATAAATTAATAAGTAAAGCTTGGAGTTTAATTATTATAATTTTAAGTGAGCAAGGCTAAGTTTAGGATGCAATAGATAAAGCTTTAAATATTGCAAGTGATGAAATTATGCAAAAAGCTAATTTCTTGAATTTTAAAAAAATAATGCAAAATAAATTTGAAAAAATATTCAAAAAATTAAAATAAATAAAATAACATTAATTTTGAAATTTTAATTATTTTTATTTTATTTGTTATTTTATGTAATTCTTAAGAAAATTCTTAATTAACCTAAGTTTGAGCTAATTTGACCTTCCAAAGGTGATTGATCAAGTTGGATATGATAATTTTTCTAAAACACTTGAAATATAAACATTGGGTAATATTCAATTATATGTTTATTATCAAAATCAAGTAATTTAATCATGGGGCTCATGAGTTCAACACTTTAATATAGAAGAATGTGTACATGTATTTGTTTAGCAACTTTTTTTTTGAAATTGGTTCTATAAATAACTAAGTTCAACCTTTAAAATGCAAGATAACATATTATGTACACTTATTTTTTTGAGAAACATTTTAATTTGTTGTACACAACTATGTACAATTTTGTAAACTCAAATTCTTTTATGTACATAATTATGTACTTAAATTATTTTACAAATTATACTAACTTACAAAAGCTCATGCACTGCTTTTATAAATCTTATTACAAAGTAAGGAGTCACCACCCATACCAAACTAATTTATACTTGTCCCTATCTTGGCAATTCTAAATCTCAAAGATGATTTTTTTCCTTAGGGAAAGAGATAGAGAGGAGTGCTTGTGAATATATAATAACAGATCTACAAAATTTTTTAAGATTACTTTGATTTTTTTTGAGTGAGACCGCTCATTAAATCTATCCAACTTATGTATGTGACTTAGATGAGGTGCAAAGGTGATCTTACTAGATGCAAACTATCCTTATCTTTCAAGCTTGGTTTTCCTTCAACCTATACACTTAAAAGCCTTAGCTCTCCTATAATGATTAGTTGGATCACCTTTAAGCAATTTTAGACTACAATTCTTTTTTTCCTTGTTTAAGTTTGTCTACTTCATAAATATGATTAAGTATCCTTAATAGTTAGATATTTTTAAATTGTAGCTTTATCACTTGCTAGTATTTGAAATTAGTTTTTGAGTATTAGCAAGTTTTTCTTAGGCCAAGCACTACTCGAATAATTCTTGTCTTACTCAACCAAAGGATTTATAGAGAGGTATGAGTTCCCCAAGTATGACTAAAACATGGGTTCCTCATGTGTATGATAGTAAATGTGTGAGTTTCTTGAACCCCATCGAGGTCATGGATGAATTTTCCCAAGTTGTTGATAGGCTGTCTTTGTACTCTGGTTACTTGGATTTAGCAAACCATATTATTTTCTCAGCACTCATAAAATACTCACTAAAATAAAAAAAAAAATTATACTTTTTTGTATGGTAAAAAATGATACAAAGATATAACATGGTTGCATCTTCCCTTATGCATGGAAGAGCTTAAATAATTAGAATTTTATGTTCTTGGTACCACCTTCCTGAGTATATTTACAATTGGTAAGCTCTAGGCCTAACTTACCTTTTGATTATGTGATCGTTCTTCTTATGTAGAAATGAGCTTATTTGACATTAACTATCAAGATATCACATCTACTTTCATAGGATAGCGGACTTTCTCCTACATATTAACATTATAGTATTTAACCATTGAAACTTAGGCTTTAAGTTATTCTATCAAGTCTAAGGCCATCTTATGCTTTCCTTGTACATTTTATTTTAGTCAATGGATTCTTCTTGTTTGAGACTCGTTGCTCTACTACTTGTTGGCTTTTGAGTAGTACTTGACCAAGAATAGGACTTCTACTCATGAGGGAGTACAAATTAGGTTTTATTAGTTGTGAGGGATGGTATGATTCTTAAGGCCCACATTATTAAGGGGAGTTCTTACACTTACATACCTTTGGCTTCATGGACTTTCTTTCATAACAAGTTGAGTATCTACTTGTTAACAATCTTTACTCATCCATTAGTATTATGAGTGATGAATTGAGGCAAATTTAATGCAACTAGAAATTTTTTTTAATCTTCTTAGCAATTAATTGGGCCCATTATCTATTATGATTGCCAACAAGAACCCACAACTACAAATGATGTTAGTTTAGAAAGTTATAGATGACTTAGGTCATTGTCTTTAATAATCCATTTGCTTTAATCCACTTAAAGGACTAATCTACCATCTTTAGGATGTAATTTCTATATTTTCTTGAGAGTGAAAGAGATTTAGGGAAATCCATGCTCTAGATGATGAGTGGTAGATACATTGTAAACAACTGGCACTACAAATATCTTTTTAAGGAATCATCTAAATATTTTCTCATGATATCTTTTGAGTGTGATGATCTTCTTTTGTGTGTATACTACACTAAACTATATATATATATATATATATATATATATATATATATATATATATATATATATATATATATATATATATATATATATATATATATATATATTTCTATATATATATATATACTATATATATATATATATATATATATATATATATATATATATATCACTTTCTTGTGCTCATCTTTCTTTACATAATTAATTTCTTAGGAGTTAATGAGAGCCATAATAACTCATCTTCAATCAAGAGGTATTAGATGGCCTTCATCTTAAACCTATGAGCCTACCATATTGGGTGTGATTTTATTAATTTTTAGATACTCCATATAGATGGTGAGCCAAAGTATGGAGTTCTCTTTAATTATCCTCCTTTATACTAGGGTGAGTTAGTTCATTAGGTGGTTGTCCTTTGGGAATTCTCAAATTTGAGAGTAGGTTAACTAGTTGATTCTATTTTTGAAAACTTGAATTATTTTAAAATTCTCAAGCTAGCTGACCTTAAAGAGATACTTCTATAAAGTCTCTTCTAATACTTTACACTCACTATTAAGTTGATGCATCTTTAGTTATGAGTCTAAGTATATGGATAGATGCTTGGCTTAACTCCCACTATGAGCCTAAATCATAAGATCAAGCCTTATATTTAGCCTAATTATTGGTAACTTAAAATTTTATTTTTATGGATTATGTTAATATTATACATATTGGGATTCTCAAGATAACTCCTATTCCCATTCCTTATTCTTTCATTGGTTCATCCACATACAATGTCCACAGTTTATCTTCCTTACTTATTACTTTATCTTCAATATTTTGGATGAGGAAGTCAACAAAGAAGTCAATGTGATTGATCTTTAATTGTCATCCTTAGGATGTATAAAATATCAAACTAACTTTGCTTTGACCCACTTCAATCTTTCTTAGTGCTCAAGCTTTGCGAGTACAACTTTGAGGTTGGTAATGACCTAGATTGAGTGTGCTTGAAAGTAGGGGTAAACTAATTTCTCTATAACGGTACACCTTAACTTGGCATGTAAAAGTATCTTGCTTGCATAATATACTAGCCATTACCTTCTTCTTCTTCTTCTTCTTCTTCCAAGACTGGTACTAAGCTTATTGCATTCTTTCCTTCTTTTATGTATATCAAAAAGTCTTTCCTAGGTTATGGAATTTGTAAATTTGTAATAATTATGGTAAAGAAAGAATGGTCTTGATTGATTAGAAGGAGACCTCACAGTTCTTGCTCCACTAAAAGTTTTTGGAACTCTAGAGGACTTTCAAGAAGCACCATTCTTCAAACTTTAAGATTAACTTTTAAGCTAGCACCTAATCTAATAAGTCACTATAAATCCTTAAGCATCTTGAGATATGGTATTTCTAGAATTGGTTTAAATTTATTTAGATTCACTTAAATTTGTTGATATCATAAATGTCAAGAGAAACAAAATTCAAAGTCCTCTCTAAGAAACTAATAAATTGAACCTTATTACTCATTAAGTCAACCCTAGTAAGCCTTAGGAGAAGCCCATATAGGAAAATCTTGTACTAATTTTTTTGTACATCTTTGGTCTAATTTTAGTTTGGCTTAAAGTAAACTTTTTTCATTACTTAAATCTAGTCAGTCATTGTCTAGTGGATGTAAGTCTTGAATTATAAGTTATTAATACATCTCATTAATTCAGTTGCTCATGCAACTAATCATGAGATTCTAAGATTTGACTTAACCAACTTCACAACCAATTTAGAGATTTGATTGAAGGTTGAGTCGAAGGAACCATCTACCTTCATTTTATTCCCAAACCTATAAGTATCAGTTTTATGATCCATAACCTTAAATTCCAAAGTATTTTTTTTATGAATTCTTAGATCATTAAAACTCATTATCATAAACATAAGTTGAGCATGACCCATGAAGTCAAACTTTGGTCAACCTTAAGTTTAATATTAGTTGACATTTATAAATTTCTTTAATGTTCATCGAGCTATTCAACAAATTCATGTGTATTCAAAAGGACACTTTACTGTCCATTGGTGGGACAAGTTATATGAAGTTAACCTAGTTGACTCTCTTTGACTCAATTTGAAAAAATTAGGCTAATGACACCTATAAAATTAAACATTTAACTATTAAGCCTAAATTGAATTAGAAATTTTCTTTTGATATCTCATACAACTTCTATAACTTGCTTGGCTCAATTACTCATTATCCCAAGCCCACTAAACCTTGATAATTTATTTGACCCATTAATTCCTACATGCCATTTAGGGACTTCTATTATGACAAACTTAATCTTTATAATTAAGCAAACCATTAGGCTACCCTAAATAATTTTCTAGTTGAGCCAAGTTAATTTAATCACTCTAGGTGGGTTAAACAAATTCAATGGGTTAATGTGTTGAAATTAAACCTAAATTTACACACCACACTTTGGGATTAAAATGACTAACCAAATGGCCAAATCATTCAATCAAATTTGGTATGGAATTATAAGAGAGTGTTTGCTACAATTGTCTTGTTCATGTTAAACTCATGTGACCAACATTAGTTGGTCAAAGGAAAAGGGAAAATACATTGGAATTAATGGGTCAAATTGACCCATTAAGACAATATTCTCCAAATTCTTTAGGAATTCATTTTAAGCCCAACAAAGGTCAAAACTCCTTGTTGGCTTAGCCTAAAATGGTTTAAACACAATTTACTTTAATGAATCATCTAGTCTATCTAATAGGCTAGGTAATTAAGTCGCCACTCTTCTCCAATGTTAATCATTGGCTATAACTCCCCCCATCCCTTCTTATCACTTTATCATTCTCCACCACTTTCTCCAACTATGATGAGCCATAGATTGCCAACCAACATTAAAACAAGCTAAATTATGGTTGAGCTTGAATTTACTTGAGCACTATAAAAGGTGCTCCAATTGATCAAATTAAGGGGGAAAAAACATTCTCTTCTGAACTTCCAAAGGAAATATGAATCTTCTTCTCATTTCCCTGACCACACAATTACTTCCAAGACTAATTTATGGACACCACCTCATTGGACTTTGGTCTACTTACCCATCAATCCAGAGGGAGGCAACTCAATCAAACATCTAGACAAGCTCATTTCAACTTGGTCCTACCCAAATCAATTAGAGCCAATTTGACATTCTTAATGTATAATTACATATTTTCACTTGTCCCATTCTCATGTGTGGTCACTTGAGGTTCATATGATGAGCCATGGTTTGATAAGCCATGGAATTCATCCCTTTGCTCCTCTTATTGCTTTCCATTAAGACATTTTGCTTCAAATAATTAGAGTAAGAATTTGGCTTGGTTCACGTTAACTTGAGCCCAACCCAAAGCCCTTGGTCTTGGTCCCTCTCAAGAAATAAGGTGATGGTTAGACCATTGGTTCCAATATAATTAGATCTAATAATCTAGTTAAGGATGGACCATGAGACTAAATTCTAGGTTTTTTTTTCTTTTAATTTTTGCTTTGAATTATATATTTTGTATTATGCTCTTCAATTTTTAGGGTAACCAATATGAAACATAGAATCTAGGAAAATTATCAAACTTAAATTATAAACCTTAATTTACTTTTAAAAATAATTTTTTATTAATTTAAATGATTAAATCACTTAAACATGCCTAAAAATTATGAAACTTAAATATATGATGTGAAACAATCATATAGACTTCCCATAAAAAATTTAACTAAATTAAAATTAAAATAAAAAGATATTAATTTAAAATCCAATATTTTATAGTCTTAAAATCATAGAAATTTTAATATTCATTAAAATACTATAAAAATTAGGATAATGTTTAAAACACCAATCCCAACTTACTAAAAATTATTTATAATTTTATAAACTAATATGAAATAATTATGAAGTTTTTAATGGCTCTAAACACCATAAAAAATTTTAAACTAATAGATATAAAAGAAAATATAAATGTTTTAATAATATTTAAAATGATTTCCATTGTAATAGTTTTATAATTTCTCAATTAAAATTCATAAATTATAAATTTCTATGATAAATTGATTATTGTCTATAATGAGTAAATTTTAAAAAAATCAAAATTTATTGAAAAATTATAAAAAAAACTAGCAAAATGTTTAAAAACTAATCTAAGCTCCTCATAAAATTTTCATAATTTTCTAAATATAACTAAAAATATTATGAACTTTTCAAATTATTTAAGTATCATTAAAATTAAAAAAAATTAAAAATTGGAAAAGATTATAGTAAGTCTCTTGATATTTAAATTAGTAATTTAAAACTTTCGTAAAATGTCATAATATTTCATAATGATTTAAAGAGTAAAATTTATTTTCATAGTAAAATTAATAATTTAATAAACTGAATAAATTTTAAAAATTAGAAAATAATTAAAATTATAGTTTATTATTATAATAAATTGATTATAAATTCTTTAAATTAATTTGATAATTAAAAATCAATAAACTTTGCATTGGAAATAATAAGTAATTATGATTTTTGAAATAAGAAAATCTAATTAAAAATAAATAAAATCAAATAAAATATAAAATAATTTGAAGTCTTAAATAATCTAGCATAAATCAACTAAAAAACCTAATCTAAAATAACTCATGTTGGTGGGTAGTTAACAAGTGGGGCCCACTAGTCAAGTGGGACCCATAGGTTAAACATTGTGCTTGAATACTAACTTACTGAATTTCAAATCATAAATTTTTTAGATAATTTAGAGAAAAAAATAGTAGTATACTTGTACATATGTATTAGATTTGACATGTATCAAATGCACACACTTACATTATAGATCTCTAAGTATGATTAATATGATCATAATCTTATTCTCTCATGGAATTGGTTATAGTAATCAACTCCATCTATACCCCTTCTTGTGCATATTGAGGAACACATAATATAGGATCACCACCCTACATAATATCTTAAGATTTAAGGAACTTCTAAACCAACTTGATAGGTGATTGCATTATAGCATGATTCAACCTTCTATATTAGCTTTAAAACTTTATTTTACTAAGTTTTCTACCCTTAATTCCTTTGAGTTAGGTGTTATCCTTCTACACAAAACATGTATTGAATTAACATCCTTGATATTCCCTTCAGTCATTCTTGTTGATTGAAGAAAGTTCATGGGTTGGTCATGTACACTATGATCCAACTTATTCTTTCCAAAGCTTGCTTTCTTATAACCTATATTTACTAGATAAACTCGATCATCTAGTTGGATAAAGTTCATTTAAGACTCACCAACCACTATTTGTTAATTTTTACCTGACTAAGTCATACCCTCATGACTAAGTAATTCCTTAGTTCAGTTAGCCATTATGATTGAACACCATCAGAGCTTGAGAATACACTTATACTCAGTCTTATTTTCTTCACTTTGAATGAATAATTTCCATTCCCTCTACCTTTTCCCTATAAACATTGTGAGCTTTATATCACTTTTATTGTAAGCTATAGTCATGTGTAATGATAGCAATTTAACTTCTAAAGGAGAACTACTTTAGACCAAAAAAGTTAGTGTGTAAAGAGTAGTTTGTGAACATTAGAAAAAATATCAAAATTTAGGTTCGCTTGTAAGCTCAACTAAAGTTTGGAATTATACCATTCTCGTATTATGTAAACAAATGATAAAATGGTAAAACCTAGAACATTTATTATTAGAGTTTTTATTCTAATTTAAGAGATCAATTGCCAAAACTTAAGAACATGGAAACTTAGCTCGATGCCCTAAGGTATGTCTCCTCTCCATGGTTACTATTCCATTAGCTGTTGTTAGATTAGGGAGCCTTCTTGTCTCTCCCTTCCTTTCCTCTTACATCTATGGATCCCCGTCATATGTAAATGTGGTTTTTGGGAGGTTCCATGGACCCAAATGTTCTTATTTTTCCATAATGCTACCATGATCGATTTTAGAAGGAAGCATTGATGGATTCATTAGGAAGGCATCTAGAAAAGGGGAAAAACCTACAATCTTTCTTTCAGAATCTGAAACTTGGGACCTTCTGAACAATACAAGTTCACTATTGTTGAAAATTTACTTATATACACCCTCAAATGGATTCCATTAGGAGGCACTTTGAAGATCTGAAACTAGTTGGTGAATGGAACATTAGGCTATTAGATGGAAGATACATTATGATAAAATTATCTAAAGAGGAAGACCATGCCAGATTATTCTCTAGAAAGCTTTACCATATAGATAACATCCCTAACAAATTTTTGAAATGGACTAACACATTTGATTATAGCATAGAACCACCCATATCATCCATTTGGATAAAACTTTCTAGGTCTAAAATTACATTTGTTCAATAAACAAATCATATACTACTCCATTGTTGGCATCTTTCGAAGAGCCTTAAAGCTTGATTCAACAACCTTAACCTCAAGACCCTCAATTGCTAGAATACTTATAGAGATGGATATAACAACAAGCTATGTTGAAGTAATTTGGATCAAAACCCAATCAAATGGATATTGGCAAAGAATTTAGACTGAACAAAAGCCACTTTACTACAACAAATGCAAAATGTTTGGACACTCATTGGAAAACTGTTTCATTGCATAACTAAAACTTAAGAATTTAGAGTAGATAAGGAAATTAGTTACACAACTACCTCCTCATAGACCTTCAGATCAATCTACACCTCATAGACCTCCATATCAACCTACAATAGATTTCTTTGAAGATATAAAAACAACAACCTACCAAAAAAACAAATTGCTCAACTTGAAACCATTTAGGTTATGAAGGAAATACCCCCTCATGGACTAGAAAACATAGAAAATTTTTTTTAAAAGGAACTTTAGGAACACACAACAGGAAATACCAAACAACATCCCTACACAAACACATGAAACAAACCCAAATTTTATGGATAACAACACATTAGTAGCTATCACTACCCAAGTAAACACAACACAAGAAGATAGTTCAATACAACCATCAACAAAATTTACTGATGAGGAATGCTATGATAACATAATAAATGGTGCAACAAATGAATGGGAGATTTTCAAATAGAAAAAATAAAATTAGAAGAGAATCAGGGAATTAAAGAACTTACTTGCAAATAAGAGACAAAGAAAGGAAGATAATTTTGGTTAAGGGTCATCCAAAAGACCCGTAAGGAGTAAACCTCCACCCTTATGTTGAATATAATGATTTGGAATATTTTAGGCATCAATAAGGAAAATGCCTCTAATAGACTTAAGAGCCTTGTGAGACACCAAAAAATAGACTTGTTTGCAATACTTGAACCTTTGGTAGCAACTCAAAACCTCCCCAAGATTAGAAGACATTTCCCTCAATTTACCATCCACTCCAATATTAGCAATAAAATCTAGCTCTTTTGGAAAAATAGATTTGAGGTGCAAATCCTGATAGATTCAATCCAATTCATCCATATTTATATTTAGGATTCAAATATCAGCTCAACTACTACCTTCATTTATGCTCCTTGCTCTAGACAACTAAGGAAGGAACTTTGGCAAGACATCAAATACATCAACATGAATACTAATGGTCCTTGGCTTGTTGGAGGGGATCTTAATATGATTACCAACCCATTGGAGAGGAAAGGTGGAAAGAAACCCAATATATTAGTGCTTGTAGAATTTAATTGCTTTATCGAAGATGCTAATCTATTTGATGCTAGCTTTATTGAGCACCTTTCACTTGGAGAAGGGGGAGAACATATGAAAGATTGGATATAGTGCTAATCAATTCAGACTAGCTAAACCATCAATGGAAATTAGAAGTGACTCACCTTGCTAGAATTACATTTGATGATTCCCCATTATTGATTAATTTCAAAAATAGACAAAACCATCACACCACCAATTTAGATTTCTTAATATGTGGACACTCCGCCCAGATTATGATAAATGCATCAAGAGAGCATGGAGGGAAGTGGAAAGTAACAATCCACTAAAGAACATATTATCAGCACAAAAAAGGAATTGATTGCAATTGAAAATAACCAAGAAGAATACTCGAGCAAAACTTGAACATTTGCAAATCAAACTTCAAGAATATATAGATAAAGAAAATGATTTCTTAAGACAACAATCATCCACCAACAACTTCTAACAAGGAAATAAAACTCTAAATATTTCCATGCATGCATAAAGAAGAAAAGAGAAGAAGTGTGGAGCATAAAAAATATTGAAGGAAGATGGTTAACCAATCAAGAAGACATAATGCAAAACTATGTGGACTACTTCTCAAAATTTATTAATCAAAGTCCTAGTAATTCTTCAACCCCTTAATCTAGTCAACACCCACAACATGCACAACACAAAGATAAACAATGAAGAGCTAATTTCAACTCTTTTAGAAGAAGAGATCTTAAAAGCTTTTAACTCCATGGATGGTTTTAAAGCTACTTGTCCTGATGGGTTTAGTGCACCGCTCAACCAAAAATCTTGGCATATCATTGGATCTGATGTCACTAATGCACTCCAAAGCTTCTTCAAAGGTCAAAACATGCACAATTTCTTCTCCACTTCAGCCATTATACTGATACCCAAGAAAAAGAAGCAAGCACATGGGATTCATTCAAACAAATATGTTTAACATCTATTATTAACAAGATAATTAACAAGATCATTGCCAACATAATTTAAAACCTATTTCCTAGACTAATTTTCCTAATCAAGCAGCATTTATGAAGGGAAGGAATATCACCAACACCATACTACTTTCCTAGGAACTATGTAAAGATATTGACAAGAAATGTAGAGGAGTCAACATCATCATGAAAATAGATTTTAAAAGCATTTGGCATAATACATTGGCATTTCATTTTTAGATATTTTAAGGAAAAAGGTTTCTCTAATGATTTTTGCATCCTTATTGAAAGACTCTTCATCAACAATCACTACAAAATGGTGTTAAATGGCCAATCACATGGATTCTTCAAAGATAGTAGAGGAGTTAAACAAGGAGATCCCCTCTCCCCTGTTCTCTTCATTTTAGCTATGGATACCATCTCAAGAGAATTGAATAAGAAAATAAAATCTAAACAAGAAATTGGATACTCTACAACTGGGAATATGCATACAAACCATTTGATTTTTGTAGATGACCTCCTAATATTCTGCAATGGAAACAAAAAATCTATAAAAGCTCTTATGAACATCATCAAAGACCTCTCAAGGCAATCAAGTATGCAGATTAATACTAACAAGTCTTTTTTTTTGTAGGGAAAGAATTAAGAACAACAAAATCATGTGGATTAAAGAGAAGATAAAATTTCAGCAATCCTCATTTTCCTTCTCTTATCTTGGCATCCAACTATATAAAGGAAAACTTAATTCATCCATTTTCTACACACTCACTAAAAAAAATTCACAAGAGGATCCAATCTTGGGAAAACTCATTCTTATCATTTGAGGGAAAATTGCATTGGTTAAAAGCATTCTTAATTCAATTCCACTATATACCACTCAAGTCCAACAAATTCCCAAGAATATCCAAACAAAGATTGAAAGAATGTTGAACAAATTCCTATGGAGTCCCAAACACAATACCATGAATTGGACAAGCTGAAAGTATGCAAACATATTAGAAATGGGGATCTTGGAATCAAATCAGTTGAGGATAACATCATATGCAACATCATTAAACTATGGATTAGGTTTAGAAAAAGGAAAACTATGGGAAAACATCATGTTTAACAAATATTATCAACATTCACCCAATGGCCATCAATCCAAAAAAATATGATTCCTCCTTATGGAAGACTTTGCTAAAACACAGGAAAGAAGTTGAAAACCTCATATTTTGGGATATAGGAGAAGGTGAGATTGACTTATGGATTGATCATTGGATAGGTGATGAAGCACTCTCCAAATGGAGGAGTGATAATGAAACCTACATCTCACAAAAAAGTTGTTGATTTCTGGAAAGACTTTAAATGGGAGGAAGAAATGCTAAAAATCACCTCCCTACACAATTCTGTAACAAAATTATGCTCTTTACAAATTGTTGCCTCAAAGAAGACAATTTTGTTATCAAAGGTAAAACCCAATTGACATCAACCTCCAAATTGATATATAATAAATGGTGGTTGAATGCAAGAACCTTTCCATGGGGTGATGCCATCTAAAATGTTGCTATTAAAACTTCCATATATTTTTTCTATTGGAGATTATTGCACAATTTGCTCCCAATAGATGATATTTTAAAACTTAAAGTTTAAAATTACCTTCATTTTGCTTCCTCTACAAGAATGATGAAGAGAGTGTAGCCCATGTTTCATCCATTACAAATTTAATAAAGGAATTTGGGATGCATTTGCTACAACTCTCAATTGGGATATTAGCTACAACCCATGTGGTATTCTGGAACTACTTTAGAACTTCTAGATTTTAAATCCATGGCAAATTAACATTTCCTTGGTGACTTTATTGACTATAATGGTTTGTATGGATGATAAGAAATGAAGCGAAGTATGAAAATAATAAAACTTCACCAGAGTCAATCATCAAAATGCAAAATCTTATTTGTTGAAGGCCATTATTAATGGGACCTTTAAAATCTCTCAATCAATTAGATGTAGACTAAACTTGGCCCCTCTTGATGGTAATGATTAATGTACTAGAAAGAAGTGGGACCTAATATAATGGTATCAACCAGAGAAAGGGATTACCAAAATTAACATAGATGGAGGTTTTGACATCATAATAGGTTTTGCTAGAATTGGTGGAATTTTCATGGACCATAAGGGGAAGCACATCCTCCACTTCTTAGTGCCAATGGAAGGACACTCTCCACTTCAAGCTAAGTTGCTGCTTGCATATATGCAATCAAGATTGCATTCATTCATTCCATGGCTAAATACTAGTTGGAAACAAATTTTAAACATCTCATCCATATTATCAAAGATGATAACAACAAACCTTGGTTTTTAATTAATGTAGTTAAAATGCTGAAAAAGGATATAAAGAAGCTCAAAATACATATCTCTTACATATTTAGAGAATAAAATTGTTCGGCGGATTTACTAGCCAAGAGGGAATCTTCCACACATAATTTTGTAATTCTCACTCCATGGACACACATCTAAATTTTTTTGTAGATGGTGACAATATCAAATTACCACACATTAGAACTATCAACATGTAAAGATTAGATGCTCTTTTATTACTTTTGGATTACTTGTATACTTTTGTAAGTGATCATTGAAAAAAAGGAGATCAATTACCACATAAAAAAAATCAATTGAAAATTTTGAACCCATTTAGGAATGCCCATACATCATTGAAAAAGTGTATGATGCCTTCTTGTAAATAAAGATGGTTGCCATTCATTACCTTCTATAAATGGTAGTTTTTAGAGAAATATTACTCTTAAAATTATACTTTTCATTTTATTTATTGATATAAGAAAAATATGTTATCCATTAAGATTCTAATATTTAATCTATTCTCAAGAAAATGTATGAGAAAAATCCTAATTACATTCCTATCAGGTTGACTCCATACCCAAATTTTTCTAGAAATTCTTTTAGTTGTTATTCTTACTTGTGTAGCTAGTTTGAAAAGGTTGAGTATGTACCCCCATGTGGAAATCTTCTCTGAAGATCCTTAGGAAGATCTTTGGCCTCTCCACCTCAATATAAGCCAGATCTAGAAGCACTTTAGTTGTAGTTTTTCTAGAGTGTCCAACCAAAATGTTCTACCTTAATCTTTACCCTATCTAATTCAATATCACCTACTACCCAAGAAGAATCTGGTAGTTTAAACTATTATGGATTATCTTTTGTAGCTAGAAGACCTAATGATTTCTACTATTATAGATAACATTTTGGTTATACTGATTCAATGCAAAGTTGTAGGACTAGATAGTCAAACTCAGTGGATTAATGATTTATGTTCTTAAGTCAAGTGTAATATAGGTGGCATATTCTATGGTTGTCCTCTTAAGAGATTTCTCAGCATATGCTAGGCTATTTGAGATCTATACTAGAGGATTGTGTTTTTCTATTCTTTCATTATTAGATAATCCCATCCAGCTCCCATTCTACTAGACAAAGTAGATTTATCTTTCTAGCTTCTTAGGATGAGATTGCTCTACTATATCTAATGGAGTATTCCATGATGTACTCATGACTTATACATATGTGTTATATGTGATATGAAGATGAAGACACTTTTTTTTGCAAAAAAATGTGCAATGTCTTATTCTACTTAAATAATATACATAGTATTGCCTTTTGATATGTATTTTTTATGAACACCTTATGAAATAAAATAATATTGGACCCTTTTAACATATCCAGTATTGCATAAGTGGATATGTTTCAAATATAAATCTATCTATGTTGTAAAATTTTAAAATGCTTATGCAGGATAGCAATTTTCATGCTTCACTTCCCTTGGTAATTTAATAAATTTGATTATATCTTTATATTCTTCCAAATAGGAAAACTATATTGTCTAATCATAACAAATAAAATTCTTTCCTAGAAACTTTCTAATATATACTAAGAAAATTTGTTTCAAACACCTAGTAAAAATAAAATCCTACTTCAAACATTAAGACTTGGTCATACTAATAACCTTTCTTGTAAGTTCATCACAATAGCCTCGATAGTGAACAAAATGATAAACCAATTTTCTCTTAATGGAGAGTCTAGTTTATCAAATCTCACCCCTATATAAACAGAAGGTTATTATTGACCCCTCAAATGGTGTTCAACCCTTTATAAAATCATGATACATTTAATGGTGAGTTTGATTCATCAAAATTCACCCATTAACAAGATAAGGTTGATAGAAAATTCTTGATGATAATCAACCATGCTGCTCACAAGATGGTAATTATATGGCATATGTCCCACCATATCTTTCAAATGACAAAACTTTGTACACATGCTCAAAGTCGTTTGAGTTGAAATGCTCTTACCCACTTAACATTGAATACAAAAGGAGAAAAGGGGAAACTCCTGAAGAAAATTTTCTCCCAAGCTTACTTCTAACAAAGCCTATTATTTCTTATGATTTATCATCAAACATCCCTTCTTTATAGGTAAAACCATGAGTCAAATTAGGTTATTATAAAACCCATGGTGTTGTGAACCCCATTTAGATCAATTCAAATATGAAGTTATTGTGGTGTCCCATATAGTTCATAACTTTTCCCAAAACTTAGGGAGTTTCTATGATATTCCAAGTGATTTTTAGCTTTACCTTCATCAAAATATACAGTTATTATGATATCCCAAGTGATTTGTAACTTCAACTTCACTAAAATATGAAATTATTATGATATCCAAAGTGGCTTGTAAATTCATCTTCACCAAAATATATGAAGTTACTGTGATGTCCCAAGCAGTTTGTAGCTTCATCCTCATGAATAAAAATAAGAAGTTGTTGTGACATCCTAAAGCAATTTGTAATTTCACTTTCCTCAAAACTCGTAGAGTTATTTTGATGCCCCAAATTATTTGTAACTCCACCTTCCCATTTTGGTCATGAGATCGAATCTAGGTCACAAAAACTCATCTTATCATTAGCTCAAAGTATATTAAATGAATTTACATAACATCCTTAATAGTGGGTAATGAGTAGCTTTATTTATTGGTTAAGTTTTTAGGAGGATCTAGAATATCAAAAGCCCATTGTTATAATGTCTAAGGCAGTTTTCAATCTCACCTAGGATGGGTATGGTCACCAAAAATCTAAGGGAGGGTGATTGTAAAATTCTTGATAGTGTATAACCAAATATACATGGTGTTGCTTGACCTCAAGTTTTCTCTTTATGTAAATTATCAACTATTGCCATTTTGTGTTCTAGTCAAATGGACATATTCATCCACATAATTAGAATATACACAATAAGTGACTCGTAATGCTCATGAAGCATAGTCATTATATAGTCTAGCCAATATTCTTGTGTATATCTCTTGCCCTATATCCTTTATCTAGTTTGCTTTGTTGAATTAAATAACACAGTCTGGAGGGATTATTCTTGATGATTCCTTATAGGCTTGCTTTTGTAATAGGGTTAGATTATTGGTGGCTTGATAGTCAATTTCAAGTTGAGATCTAGAGCTAAATTCATTAAGCTAATGACCGAAGGGAAACACTTAATGTTATGTTTATGATCATTTATTAAGTTTTCTTCTAATCACTAAAGGATTCTTGGTTAAGAATTACCTATAGAAGTTTAGGATGAAAGAAACTCACTGAAGTTTTGCCAACAAGGATGTTCCTAGATATGAACCTATTGGTCAAGTCTAGCCATCAAAACTCAAAAAATAAAAACTCTTTTTCCAACATTTATGGCATAGCTTAATGACATACCCTTAATATTAGGGGTGCTTTATTAACAAAAAATGTCAGCAAGACCAAAATTCAAAGTCCTCTTTAAGCAACTAATAAATTGAGCTTAATCAACCTTTTAGGTTGAACTTAGTAAGCCTCAGGAGTTGCCCATGTAGGAGGGTATTTCACTAATTTTTTTTCTATAGCTTTGGTTTGACTCAAGCTAGTTCTAGGGTAGACTTCCTTTGTTGCTTAAATTTAACTATTCTTTGGTGGATGTAATGTTAAATTTTAAGCAATCAATTCATCTCATTTATTTAATTGCTCATGCAATTGATCATGAGATTTGGCTTGGCTAACCTCATATCCATTTAAGGGATTTGACACAGGGTTGAGTCAAAGTAACCCATCTACCTTCAACTCATACCTAAACTTTTTATTAATCCTATGAACCATAACCTTTAGTTTTATTTCCAACAACTTTTGTATGAATTTTTAGATCATTAAAACTCATGACCATAGACTTATGTTGATCATAACTCATGAAGTCAAACTTTGGTCAAAGTTAGGTTTACTTTAGGTCCAATATTAGTTGACATTAATAAAATTTTAAATGGTCATCAAATTGTTTAAGAAGCTCATGTGTATTCAAATTGATATTTTAGGGTCCATTAGTGGGACTAGTTTTATCTGTTATGAAGATATGACACCAAAGGGGTGAATTGAGTGTTTAAAAAATTTCAAGTTAAAAATTAAATTATAAAGCTTTATAAAAATTTAGTTGCAAATGATTAGATTTAATAGTAAATGGAAGATCAAAGCAACAATTAACAAAAGTAAAGTTAAGTAAGGTGTAGAAAAATAAAGTAGAGGACATATAAATTTTTATGCGGTTCTGCCAAATTTAAAAATTGGCCTACATCCACACCTAGCAAGAAGCTAGAAATTCACTAAGTCAAAAATGAGATTACAATAAATCTTTCGTACACACCTTCATTAGTAAGTATAACCCAACACCATACTTTCCTATTTGGGCAAGTACAACCCTAATAAAGTACAAGAGAAAAAAAAGAAAAAAAATACAAAGTATATAACTCTCAATTTTAAAAAAAACTTAGGCAATCTTAAGACAAATAATAAAGAGAGCTCAAAGTGAATAAATTTCTTATTGAGTTGAAGTTTGTATAATGATATGAACTTGTAATCAAACCTTGTAATCTCTTGAAAATAACTTGAAAGAGAATGAGAAGGATCTCCACTTAATGATTAAATTAGATTATAAAGAGGGAGAGAACTTTTAACACCAAACCTTCAAGATTCTTCAAGAGTAGGTTTCAGCCACACAAGAAGTAAGAGAAGATGTAGAAAATTTTTTTGCTTACTTTAAGCAATCCCTTTGGAGGGAAATGACTAAAGAGTGAATTGCACCAACCTTCAAATGGATTTTAATTTACCTCCACAATAAGTCTTGGCTAAGAAAGATTTTGTGAGAAAATGAGATCTCTAACACCTTGGAGGACTTAGCTTGATTTGAGAGCTTTTGTCCAAGGGAAAAAAAAATCAAGTAATGTAAGAACTTTCAGTCAAGGGAAAAATAAGTGAAGTAAGAAGAGTTTTGCACTATGAATCACTAGAATCTACAAAAAATAAACTTGCAAGAGTTTGGCCAAGATGGAGAAGAGCCAAGAGAAAAAACCCAAAGTATAAACCACATTATATAGATAAGACAATAAGAGGGGTTCGAACAAGGTAAGAGAAAAAAAATTGGGAGGGAAATTAAATAAGAAGACTTGGCCAAGAAGAATCAAATAAGAAAAATTGAAAATCTTAATCAAATAAACCTAAATTTCTTTTTGAAATTTTTGGCCAAGAAGAATTGGAATGAAAGAGAGAGATATGAGGAAATATATTAAACAAACTAAAAATGAAATGAAAGGAAAAGCAAATAATGATTTTTGGCCATTCAAGGGAAAAGAAAGGGGAAATATATATTTAGCAAGAGTTTGCAATTTGAATCAATTATATCATGGTTGAACATTAAATTTAAAATGTGTTATTCTGCATAAATGGTTAGCCAAGGGAAAAGAGAGGGAAGATTAATAAAATTAACATATAAAGCTTAATTCATCAAGACAATTAAATTCAAGAGGGAATTAATTTGAATTACTTTGGATTTAAATTTTCCAAGAAAGGTGGCTAGCTAAGATTATTCCAAATAGGGATTCAATCAAGGTTTGATGCTACAAGATATAAGATATTTAATTAACTAGATTTGATTGAATGAGAAAAGGCATGAATTCAAAATAAAACAAATAAAATAAATCCAATTTATTAAAATCATAATTTCAGCCAAATCAATTTTAAAAGCATATCAATCTTAATTAAATGCAATCATTCATGTGTTAATGATGATAAATAAATTTAGGAATCTATTTAAATAAATTAAATAAATTAAATAAATTAAATAAATTAAATAAATTAAATAAATTAAATAAATTAAATAAATTAAATAAATTAAATAAATTAATTCAATAAAAAAGAATAATAAAGGGGCCGTCAAAATAAATTTCATAGTTAGAGTTCTAAAAATGGAAAATGTATAAAATCATGGCTCAATTGAATTTGAATTTTAATTAACCTAGATTAATTTAAAGAAATTTAATTAAGATGAGAATATTTAGGTATAGGGGTCAGTGAAAACAAACCATATAAGGATGAAATCAAATTTTACATACTTATGGCAATGATAATTTATTAAATTTCAAAATCTTTTAATTTCAAAATTCAAATAAAAGAATTTTAAGAATTAAATAAATATGGAAAATATTATGGAAATAATTTAAATAAATCCCACATGAATTTTCATTCTAAAAACCATAAAAAAGTAGGCAAAATATCAATAAGATGATAATTGTATGGTATGAGAGAGAAAATAAAAAGATAGGAGAGAGAAAATAATAAGGATAATTGTAGAATAGTTTTATTCTCTTATGAAAATAAATAGATAATTAATGAAATTAAGTATTAAAATAATTAAATGAAATGTGAAATAAATGCAACACACTTTAAAATACAATGGATAAGGCTTAATCTCATGCAAGTGATTTAGATTATCTAAAAAGGATAATTCAGGGGATAATTAGAAATGATGCAATTTTAAAATATAAAATAAATATAAAAATATTTAAATCTAATATTTTAAAATGATTAAGCCATTAAATTTTTGTTCTCAAGGTCTTATTTGCTTTATTATTGTAAATTCTAGAAAATTTCATGCCAATCCTAGTCCAATAGTTTAACTTTCCTAATTTAATTGAAGAATCTGGGTTTGAAGAATTTCATATGTCACTTGAATTAAACTAATTAGTATCACTTGAACATATGTTTGTTATCATCAAAATCAATCTCAAATGAAATGAGGCTCATGGAGTCAACACTATCAAGTTAACCCAATTGATCCTCCTTGACTCAATTTGACTAAATTGGGATACTGATGCCCAAAGAGCCTTAAACATCAAAATAATTGGCCCAATTTGAATCAAAGAATTTTTCTTGATATATCATACAACTTTCATATCTTTATTAACTTAAGAATTACCTCATCATATCCTCGACCACCCAGTTGCTTCCAAGACTAGTTTGCAATTACCACCTTATAATTCAGAGGGAGGCAACTCAAACAAACATCCGGAGACCTTGTTTTAGCTTTATAAAGGTATACAAATCAATTTTAGAGTCAATCCAACCTTCCTAAATAATTAAATCACTAAAATATGTCAAATATTTTGAAACTTATGTTAAGAGAGCTATGACACCCAAGAGGCGCGCGAGGCGGGGGGGGGTGGGCAATTTAATTTTAACTTTTGTAGAAAACTTAAATATTTAATAATAACAATTTAGTGAAATGAAACAGAAGAAAATTGTAGTAGAAAAGTAAAGTGTCAAAAAATAAAGAAAGATAGCACAAAGATTTTTATGTAGTTCGGCCAACGTCCATGCCTAGCCATCCATGCTAGGAATTCACTAAATCAAAGTTGAGATTACAACAAATCTCCCATACTCTCCTTTAAGAGTAAGTACAACTCAATACTGTACTTTCTTTAATGGGCAAGTATAACCCAACAATGCATTTCCTTAATAGGCAAGTACAACCCAACCACATATTTTTCTTAACGGGAAAGTACAACGCAACAAGAAAATAAGAAAGAGGAATATGAAAGTATCTAACTATCAATTTAAAATTATTTTGCTCTCATAACCCAACTACAATAATATTAAAGAAATTGAAATTAAATGAAAGAAAGATAGTTCTCTTTAATTAATGTTTAAATATGTAAGCAATGATTAAACTTGAAGTATATAAATGATGCACATGAAACTTTAAACTATTTAATGTGAATGTAATAACTCAAAATCCAATTGATTTAATTTTAATGATTTGAAATGTAGCACAATAAAGATTTGAAAATTAGATCAATTACTTTTACAAAAGAGACTTTAAGTTTTTAAAAGATCAAATGTAAAATGAAATATTAAATCTCATGAAATCAATTTGAAAACTCTTTTAAAAAAGGAATATCTCTTGTGAAAAATATGAAACTATTTAATAGAAAAGAAAACTTGCAACTTACAAGTGTTCTTTATGAACTAATTTTACAACATAAGATTCACTTTAGGATATGTAAAAATAAAGAGAAGAGAAGAGTTTGCAAACACAAAACTTTAATCAAAACCACACAAGGCTTTTGACCAACTTGAGAAAATATATGAATAGTTGTGTAAGGTACAAATAAATTTGACCAAATACCAACAAGTCTTAGCCCAAGAAAGAAATCAAGGTCTCACACAAGAGGAGTAATGAAATAAATTAAAAAGAACCTTATAGCTTTCAGCCAAGAGGAATTTCCACATATCCACCAACTTCTTTTATAAAATCTTCAAGCCAATCAATTGTAAGTTGAAAGATGGAAGAAGAATTAAGAAGTTTGTACTTGATTCACCAAGAAAATATCTCCAAGAGTTTTTGCAAGAATTTGGCCAAGAGAGGGTTTTTCTTAGAGAGATTTTTACAAAAGAGATTAACCTAGTCCAAGGAACATCATTTATAAGACAGTGAGTCATGAGAGTAAGCAAGGAATGGAAAAATATGATGGAAACTCATTTGGAATTAATTTAACATAAACAAATAAAAATAAAAAAAATGACATGAGATAAAAAATCAGCCAAAAGAAATTAGGAGGGAATTTAATATGGAAGGTTGGTTTAATTTAAAAATCAATTTGAAATTCAAATTACATGAGAGGGATTTCGGCCAAGGTATGGAAGAGGAAAAAAAATATGGTAATTGATTTAAATTCAATTCAAATCTATTTGTTTTTGCAAGATAAAAATCACCCAAAGCATTATGGAGAGAAAAATAATTTAGAAAGAGATTTAAATTGAATCAATTCATCATATGACATGATCTCTAATGTAATTAGAAACTTATTACTTATGTGGGTCAGCTAAGAAAGAGAGAGAGAGAGAGAGAGGAGAGAAGAGTTTGAATTATGAGCAAATAAGTCATGTCACAATTAGTTATCCAAGCGAAAAATGAAGTAATTCAACTTTTGATTAATTAAATTAAGCATGATATATGGTCAGTCAAAAGGAAGTTTCCATGATGGGATTGAATTACTATTTAATGCAATATCATGGAATATTTAATCAATTCAACTTGATTGAAAGAGGGAAGGAAAGAGATAATATACAAGCTTTATTTAATAAAATCCAAGGAGTATTAAAAAAGTCAACCAAGCTTGTTTCCAAAATAAATTTAATTTAATTTAATGTACTCAATTTAAATTAAATGATGATGAATCAGATCATAGGAGAATTCAAATTAATATTCATCATGAGATTAATTTGAATACAATTAAGGGTATATTGGCCACAAGAAGTTTCCAAAAATACAAATTATATAAAAGAAAGAGGATAATTTTATGGATTATTTTAATTGAATTTGAATTAACCCAAATAAATTCAAATAAATTAAAATTAGTCCAATTAGAGTAGCTAAGTTCAAATTTGCACATGTAATTAAGAGATTATTTAATTTGAATTCAAAATAATTTTAATTAAAGATTCAAATAGATGAATTTTTAATTTAGAAAATATGGGATAATTATGAAAATAAATTGAATAACTTTCACATAATTTATTTAGCAAATAATCACGAAAAAATTTGGCTAAAAAGGTTTAGGATGAAAATAGGTAGGAGAGAGAAAATTAGGATAATAGGATAGAGAAAAATAATATATAGAATAATTGAATTTTTGCATGTAATAAATGATAATGAATATATTTTAGCATGGAAATAATTTAATGAGATGTGAACTTAATTTAATTTACATGAAAGCACAATAAATGTAACATGGTTTATGCATTTAGTTCACATTATCCAAAAATGAATAATTTTAAAGAATAATTGTAAATATGAAATATAGTGTTTATGAATAATTTAAAATATATTATTTTAAAATTAATGAATGATATATTTTAATTTAGTGAGTATTTCATTTGTCTCAATATAATTAATCCTAGAAAAACTTAGTTCATGTCCAATATCTTTAACATTCTGATATAGGTGAAGAACTAGAAGTTGAATTTTTTCCGCACTTGAATTTAACTTGATTAGTAGCATAAAAAATATTTATTTATCATCAATATAAATCTTCATTAAGAATGAAATTCATAATGCTTAATGTGAATAATTTATCACAAGGTTTGGTATCATCAAATCAAATGGTAAGATAAATAAGGAGTATGACCAACAACTTAAATATATGATTTAGAACAATCATAAAGATTTTTCCAAAATTTTTAATTCAATTTGAATTAAAAAAAAATATATGAATTTTCAAAATAACTATTTTTATTTAAAAATCATATATATTAAAATATTTACTAAAAATTTATGAAAGATTAAGATAAATACAAATCTTAGCTTATGAAAACAAATTACAATTTCTAAATTAAAATTAATCAATAATCACACAAACATAATTAATTATTTTTTATTTAAAAACTAAGAAAGTAAATAGTAAATATAAACAATTATGGTAAATTATATTTATGTTTAAATTTGTAATTTAAACCATCCATAAAATTTTCATTATCTTCCATGATGATTTGAAGAGTGAAATTGATTTTCATGGTAAACTTGGTAATTTAATGATTTGAATAAATATTTAATAATTAATAGAAGTTATAAATATTCAAAAATAAATAAGATAATAAGTTATGATCATCATAAAATTATCATAAATTCTCTAAATTAACATACTATTTAAAAATCAATAAACTTCACAAATAAAATTTCAAATAATTATGTAATTTTGAAATTAATAAAAGTAAACAAAATCAAATAAAAATTAAATAAAAGTAAATAAAATCAAAAATAAGAACTTTGAGGTCTTAAATAATTAAATATAAATCAACTAAAAAATTTCTAAGATAAAATAATTTATGTTGATGGGTACTTAATAAGTAGCCACTCAGCCAAAAGAGGTTGACAAGTTAAACATTGCCCTTGAACATGAATCAATCTAAAATATCATGTTCATTATTTTAAATCATAAAATTTCTAGATAATTCTGGGAAAAAAATGTGTAGAGTACTTGTGTATGTCACAACTTGCACATGCATTTGCATTGGATTAGTCATCTATCATATGCACACATTTGAACCATAGATTTTTGAGTCCAATTAATTTGATCTCAGCCTTTTTCTCTTGGGAGATTAGTTATATTAATCAACTCTATCTACACCACTTCTTGTGGACATTAGATGATTACCTCCTTGAGGTGGATCAACTTGTTGACGAACACATAACAAAGGGTCACCTTACACAACATCCTAAAATTTGATTAACATTTGAACCAACTTGATAGACAATTGCATCATAGCATGAATCATCCTTCTTTATTAACTTAACAACCTTCATTTATTGAGTTTCCCACACTTAACCAACCCTATTGGTTTGGTGTTATTATTCTGCATACAAAATATGTATTGAATTGACATCCTTGATATTTTATTCAGTCATTCTTGTGTGATTGAGGAATCTTCATGAGTTATTTATGTACATTATAATCCAAATCATTCCAAACATAGTTTGCTTTCTTACAACCTAGCAAGATTTACTAGACAAACTTGATCATCCATTTGGATCAAGTTTGACTAGAATTGAACCACTATTGGTTAATTCTTACCTGACTAAGTCATACACTCGTACATTATTCATTAATTCATTAGTCATTGTAACTAAACACGATTAGGACTTCAATATAAACCTATACCTAGTCCTAATCCCTTTTCTTTGAATGGATAATTTCCAATTGCTCTCCACCATTGCACTTTGAACATTGTGAGCATTATATCACGTTGTTTAAAATCTTTGGTATTCAAGTCTTATTTAAATATCAAACTATCATTTTGTAGTTGATCGTGTAAACTACTTCCCATCATATTGATGTATTTTTATGCTAATCATCATATTATGTTAGACTGTATTAGGACCAAGAATTTCCAAAATATGATTAATTAACTTGTATTTATTAGATAAAAATCCATTTAATATTTAAGTTACTTAAATCATGATTAAATCCTTATATGATCAATTGGAGTATTTGAGCAGCATAAAGCTTATAGCTTACCGCAATAAAAAAAATCTAAAATGATAAACCTTAGTATGGTCAAATTGCTTGTCTGACTTAGCTTAATAAGTTATGGCCATATAAGAGTATCTTTAGGTTACACTGATCTACACACACTTACATGTTATGATAGTTCACAACTCATAATAATTATAAGGAGGTAGTTAGGTAACTTACGCTATCTTTTAGATATAGAAGATGAGGTTGTGAGATTACCACTAAAATTCTCTATGGTTATTTGTTTAAATTTTAATGTGTTAGGTTGCTTTACCATTATTTTATTAAAAATATTTTTTGCAAGTGCTCGACGTATGACCAATACATTACTTCTACTTATTAATCATTATGTTATGTGATATTTTACTTTTACTATGTTGTGATGGCTCCATTTAGTTTAAAAGACTTATTTATAATAGTTCTCTTTAGACTTTTTTAATGTAAATATAAAATATAAACTAAGTTTCTTGATCATGTACTCAAAGCTTCCTTAAACTTAAAGGATGACAAATAACTTATACATAAAGAAGGATTAGGAGCAGAGGAAAATTTGTTTTATATTTTATTTCTATTTTTTCCAAGTTTGTTTAATGAGTAGAGCTTGGCTATTCTTTTTTATTTTTTATTTCTATATAAATGGGTTCCTAATCATACAATCTTGTTGATGTTATTCTATTACAACCATCAAACATAGTGGCTCTTTTTATTTCTTTATTGTGATTTGTTTGTAAGAGATAATTTGTATTTATCGAGCTCTAAAGATGAAAAATGATACTTTTTTGCCAACTTGAATAGATTCTTAGTAACTTAGAAGTGATTATGACAACTTTTGAAATATTAAAATTTTGGCCCTCTTTGACCAAGCTTTTATAAAATTAAACCCCTCATCTCTTTTATATTTCTTGGAAGAGGTATAAAGTTGAGCATTTCCAACATTAGTTGTTGCACCCATCATGTCATGACCTTGATCTAAAGCATGCATTAAAAATCACTTATGGATAGATAATTTGCATATCATGCATAACCTTCTAAGGATAGAACTTGTAGGCATTATTTCAATAGTGACCTAGAAGTTTTAGTGCACTAAGTAGTGACAACCTATCCTAAATAAGTTCTTAAGCCTAGTCTCAATAATCCTAGTCATAAGATCATGTTATTACACATCCTTTTATTTTCGTAGGCACATCTTTATTATGCGAAGACCATAAGTCCCGCACCATTCCAACCCTATTCCTTAGAAGTTTGCATTTAAGGTTCTCTTGTATTTTTTCCTTGGTTTGAGCCATGAGACCAACTTTGGACACTGTAACTTATGGTTGTTGACAAAATGCCACATAGTTAGGTTAAATCAACCATCTTCCTAAGTTGAATAATTATGGATCTAGAATGAAGTTTATTCCCAACTTTTTTATCTTAATTTTCCATTTAACCATAACCCTTTAATCCCATCATACTCCTTGTAGAGCCCTTGATAATTTAGGAGTAATTATAATATAGACATTTTGTATATTGATTCATCATCTCATTTCATCACAATGATTCACTCTCTACCATATAGATTAACATTTAATATATGGATTGTCTTGTTATGATAATTTTTGCTAAACAACAACTATTTCCTTCATAAATTCCAACAATAAATAAACTAGAATAAATACTATGCCTTCATTTATTGAGAGTTTTATATAGATGTGTTTAAAAGGGCAATTAGCCAGGGTAAATTCGTCTCCATGAGAGAATGGGTAACCCATAATATTTTTCTTTTCTATTAACTTGGTGAAGTACCTATAAATGAACATTTATCACAAGTATAGATAAAAACTAGAGTCTTAATGAGATTCTTATTTTTAGTTTTTCTTTGATCTTTTTTTATTTATAGTTAATGTCACTTAGTTAATACAATTACACTTCCAACATAATCTCCTCTTGAATGAGAAGAAAGTATGAAAACTTACTGGATCCTACACTTAAATTATAATTTAGAGGTTTAAGATGCATGGTGTACCTTTTATTGTGGAAAATATTTTTTAGGCCCTTAATTTTGCTCCACAAACTTACTTTGCCATCTCTTTTGGTCCTTGGAGACATATTACATTAAACTCTAATAGATGGTGCCTATATTTTTTGTTAGTCAAGATGGCATCAATTTATAGCAATAAAGGCCTTCCATTAATGTATCCAAGAAGAAATTTTATTAGTCATTAGGGTCACGTTGACCTCATTTTTTAAAAGATCACACACACACGCAATACACACACACACACACACACAACACACACACAACACAAACAGACACACACAAACACACAGACACACATTACACACACACACACACACACACACACACACACACACACACATTCTCTCTCTCTCTCTCTCTCTCTCTCTCTCTCTTAGTTTATAGGACTTAATATTAACATATATACTTCTTCATTGGAGCCTTAGAAGACTATCCTAGCAATTAGGTGGACTTGACCAATATTAATTCAAAATTAATCCAAACTTTTGTGGGATGATTCTCTAATGTTTGAAACTCTAGAGAATATTGCAAAAGTTTTGGAGGCATTTTTGAAATTAATCTGAATTTTATTCTTTAATAAGTAATAGATAAAAATTAATCATAAATAATTATAAAAAAGTATTCAAAATTTTATGAAACATTCCTAAAGGTGTTTATAACCTTAGAAAATAATCTTATGAAGTAGTGAAGTCATTTGAATTTAAAATAAATTGAAGTACAATTAACCTTACTTTAAGAGGTTATTAAAATTGAGCACTTTAATTAACTTAAACGTCATAAAAAATCCATAAAAATCATATTGGTTAGATCTTTAGGGTGGCTTCTCATCCTTGGTGTGGTGCCCATCTTTTTAAGATCAAGGTGTTTGGAAGAATGGGCCATAACCTAAGTGGGATCTATTACTCTTTCACTCTTTAAACCTATAAGCCCAAGTTAGGTTAATGGAGACTTAAAATTAACTTTTAAGTCATTAATTATTTAAATTTCAATCATCCAAAAATATTGAATTAAACCTCAAACTTGAGTCAAAACTCAAACTCTAAATCCTAGCATAGACTTTCCACTTTAGCCTCACACACACTAGACTACCAGTCACCGATCCTAGACTTAAGTTTGCATGGCGATATGTTGATTATGTATTATTTTAAGTTTTGTTGTGTAATATTTAATCACTAGAATGGATGGTAGGGCGATTGTTGGTGTGTGAGACTGGAGGTTAGCCATTATTTAGTAGCTATAATAGTATTTTATGTAGGGATGTCATGCTTAGTGGGCAAATGCTAATGAAAACTTAGAACTAATATGTTTGCTTGTAGGTATTGCTTACTCATGCCCCTAAGCATGACCCACTATGATAGGAGAACTTGGCACCTACTGGTTCTAATTTCATTTGTTTGAAAATCATACAATTTTTATATGTATGTTTGCTATATTAACACCAATTTTATAGGGCTTAAACAAGTCTTAATCTTGAATAAATGTAATTTAAATTAACTAGGTTAGAACCCATGGAGTTTAGAAAGAGTAAGGATGAACTATATGGCCTAGTAATGCTTTAGGTGCCTATATGCTTGTATCATAAAAAAAAGGAGAACCAAAGATGAAGAATATGAAGACCTCATATAGGTTATTTTCTTAGTTCTTGGTTGGGTTGTATAAAAGTAGAACTTAGTTGCCCATTTTTCTTTTCTTTTGGGGTATATAATGGAACATGATCGTATTGTCCTTTTATGATATAATTTAATGACTATTTACTTTATGTATTGCACACTAAAATGCATGCTCTTTGTAGGTTTAATTCTATGATAATTTCATTTGTAAAAGCTTGATTTCATGCAATATGGTTTTATTGAAAAATAATTTTTTACCCATTTAATTAACTCAAATTAAGGAATTAATCAACATCAACAATTCACAATTAAAACATATAGAATTTATTAGAAACCACCCTTATGAATGTTTGCACTTGTGTAAATAAGTTGAATCTTTGTTCATGTCCAACTTGAATTATTTGAAATGGCTCGTATAAGTTTGAAATAGCACAAAAAAAGTAATAATTCAAAAATATGGAGGAGGGAGGATTTTAACTTGGTCTAATTTTTGTATGGCAAAGCTCCAACCATTAGGCCATACTTTCCATTATGAAGTTATTTTTTGTGTGTGTGTGTGTGTAATTTTTTATTTTGAGCTAAAATGAGCCGAATAAGATCAAACAAAATATTGGTCATGTTCGGTTCATTTATAAATCAAGCTTAAAATATTTGTTTGTGTTCGGCTTATTTGCTTAATGAATGAGCCAAACATGACTTGTTCAAGAACAACGAGTTTTTTTTACAACTCTAGTTTGCATAATGGCATATTCCCTTTCTTGAATTGACACTTCAACCATTACACAAGGGGACATATAACTTGTGAAGATGACCACCCTTAAGGAAATCTACTTAAAACATGATTAGTTATTGAATCTTCTATTAATACATGCATGCAGGCATAATTATATACCCATGAACCTTTAAAATGAGTTAAGTGTCTAAATAAAATACACTAAATAATAAATTAAAGTATTTGCTAAAAGCATCACATGCCCATATGTTTTAGATTTAATAGGTACATTTAGGTTATAGAATTTTTTTCTTAATTAAATAATAAGCCTTAATTATCTTGCATTTTATAAAGTCTGGACTCTTAGTTTTAGAGGTATGTGGATTAGCTAGCAACTCTTTATAGCATGGTCACATGTGTAGAAGAGTCAGGACAAGTTTTTACTCCTCAACCGGAGTGAACTTAAAATCTCATTTCCCATTTATTAGACTAAGTTGACCTTATGATTTGTATTGGTAGTACCTTTACTATAGATTATAAGGCAATCAGTTTCTCCTTACTATGGGGTAAGTCCTCACTTCTTAGACCTTTTCATAATATTATTCTATAAAAATATAAATTTTAGTATTCTAATGAATTTAACAACTTAAACTAAAAATAAATCTCAAATCTCAAAATGTAAAGCCCAACCATTGAATTGATCAAAGTGCTTATTATGCTTCTTAGTATCTAAGCACTTATTACTTCCTCTCCTTTAGAATCAAAGAAGAATTGTTCCCACTAGGCCTATCCCATTTGAGTTTCAATTAAACAATCTTGAATTAAAACCTTAAAATCCATAAAGGAATAGAGCTAGATGACTTAGGGGATAGTAAATGAATAAGGTATGTCCTTGTTGATCCAAATGCATAGATGATTGCTCAATATAAGAAATTCTAGATGAGCACTATTAATCCCATTAGCCTTCATAGGGATTTTGAAGTTTTGAATATTACAAACATTTATGGTTGAACATTTTATACTAATCAGATTGTGTGTGCAAGCTATGATCAATTTGCAATGCAGACCATACAAATAAACAACTCAATACAAATTATCTAAGAAAGCATGAAAATGACTATTTAAAATAAAATAACTAGAAAAAAAAACTTATGAAAATTGCATAAGGAATGGTTAATACTAGAAGACCCAAGTCAAGCCTAAAGTTACATCATTACTCTGATATCTATATTTTATTTTGTCTTCATGAATTAGCATATGAATGATAAAATAATAACTATGCTTAAGAGAATTAAAAAAAATTCTATAAAAATTAATTTTTTTAGAAATCATATTATATGATTCCTATCATATTGGATGATTATCCATTTTTGTTAAAAACTATTAGCTGCCGTGATGATGTTTATTAACTCTAAAATTATCAAAATTGAACTAATCATACTATATGAACTTTGATTGTATTGCACAATTGTTCATTTTATTAATTAATTTTATGCACTAAGATTAAGTCAAATAATTATAATTTAATTAAATTAATCATGGTACAATGTATATCATATAATATAAATTTATTTGGTAGTTACTCGATTAGAATTTAGAATTTATGGTTTGAATTGAGTTTTTTAAAAAATAATTTAAGAGAACTTAATTTTAAACTTTTTGTAGAAAACTTTAATTTTAAATGGTAAAGCTTCAGAGAAATAAAATAACAATCAATAATAGTAGAAAGTAAAATGCAAAAAATAAAGAAAGAGAACACAGAGATTTTTTACATGGTTTGGCTAAACCTCAAAAAATCAGCCTACCTCCATGCCTAACAACCAAAACTAGAAATTCACTAAGTCAAAATGAGATTACAACAATAAATCTCCCATACTTCTTTCATGGGTACACAACCCAACATCATACTTTTCTTAATGGGCAAGTACAACCCATCAACATACTTTCCTTAATGGGCAAGTATAACCCAATGTACTTTTATTAATGGGCAAGTACTACCCAACAAAAAAAAAAAAAAAAAGAAAAAAAAGAGAAATATGGAAGTATCTAACTCTCAATTTAAAATAATTTTGCACTCAAGTCCCAACTAAATAATATTAATATAAATAGTAAAGAGAGCTTAAGGTGAATAAATTTCTATTAAATTAAAGTTAAAATAATGATATGAACTTTATATGAAACACTTGAAGTAGACAAGTCTTGAAAATAATATTTTACTTTAAAAGAAGTAAACACTTGAAATGAAAAGAATTTGAAAGACTATGAAATAAAATCAAAAGGATAATTAAAATATTTGTATGAATATGTAATCCAAAAGGAGTTCTATAATAAATGTTTTCAAATAAACAATCTAGTGTGTATTATTTATTTGTAAAATCAAATTAGAAACTTTTTCTCAAAACATTGATGTATGAAAGTAAAGTTCAAGAGATTAAAATTTATGAAAGGTTTATGACTATAAAATCAATTCAATCAAATCAGAGAGAAAGTCTTTCAAAATCTTTTGAAGGAAGAATGAAAAGAGATCAAAGAATATTTTGACAATAAAGCACATAAATTTTTTCATTCAAATCAAACCAATGAACATAAATATTCAATAGAATAAATGGGAACACTTTTTTTTACTCAAGTCTTTTATATATTTGCAAATAGATCTATGACTTGAAAGTTTCTTAAAAGAAGAATTAAAATGATTTTAGAATATCTTAATTAACATAAAATGAATGAAAAATATTTTGAATATGAGATTTATGAAAGATAATAAATGTGAGAAGCCTTAAAGATATTATTTCAAATCAATCAAATCAAAAAGAATCACTTGAATATAAATAAAAGAGATTATATAAAAACCTTAACCATAAATAACATAAATATTTTAATCCAAATCAACCAATAAAATCAATGATTCAAAAGATTAAAATAAAATAAATACTTTTACTCTTTCCAAGGAATAAAAGAGACTTGAAAGATTAGAGGAAGATCTCCACTTGAATGTAGTTGAGAGAGTGAATAAGAGAGATGAGCTTAGCAGTTTAACTCCAAGAAATTGACTAGCATAGGTTTGACCAAGGTGGAGACAATCAAGAGGAATTAAGTCATGAAGTCCACTCTTTAAATAGAGTTTTTTCCCATGAGAATTTTGGCCAATCCTAAGGAGAAGAAGAGGAAATAATAAGAGGGGAAAATTAATAAGGAAAATATTTGATTTCAAATAAATGAGCACATGCAAAACAAATTTAAATAAGGGTATTTGAATTTCAGCAAATATATATATATATATATATATATATATATATATATATATATATATAGAGAGAGAGAGAGAGAGAGAGAGAGAGAGAGGAGTGAAGAAAATTAATCAGTCCAATTAAATAAAACCAAGAGAATAAATCTAAGGATTTTTGGCCAAACATGAATAAAGAGATGGAATATTTATTTGCTAATAGATTGAATGTTAAATTCAAGAACACATGGTTGCCATTTGAATTAATCTCCAAACAAACACATAAGAGGTCCGCCAAGGCAAGAGAGGGAAGAGATTTATGCATTTAATATTATTGATTCAAATCCATTTAATAAAATAGTTAAGGGGGGAAGGAATTTGAATAACTTTAAATTGATTTAATTTGAACTTATTTATTGTATGGAATGGCCTAGAGGATTTCGAAGGATGGATTCAATCAAGAGATATTAATTTAATGCATATTGATTAAAATAAATTTAGGTAAGTTAAATAAATGAAAAGCTAATAAAATAAATCAATAATAATATGATGAATTTCAAAACATTCCAAACATGGATCTAATCTTCAATAAATCATGTGTAAATGGTGATAAAATAATTTTAAAAACTTTTTGAATTAATTGATTTATTTTATTTAATAGAAATTTAATAAAGGCTCGCCAAAAGGCTTTCCTAAAATGGATTTAATTTAAAAAAAAGATTATTAACTCAAGTCTTATTTGAATTCAAATTTGAATTAACTTAAAATAATCTAATTAAGCACTAATTAGCTGAAATAAATCATCTAGGGTTGACCAAATCATTGCATAAATGATTAAAATTAATTTTGCATTGATATGATAATGAATCTTCACATTAAATTTAGAATAATTCAAATTCAAAAATTCAAATGATAGAATTTTTAAAATTTAAATAATTAAATAATTATTATGAAAATAATTTGAATAATTCTCACATAATTTATTAATAAAAAACCAAAATAAAATTAGGTTGATAATAATGGTATGAGAAAAAAAAGGATATGAGAGAGAAAATGTATTAGAGTAATTTTAAAATAAATTTATTCTCATGCTAGAAATAAATAGATAAATAATGTAATTAAACATGAAAATAAATTTGTGAAGAATGAAATTAATTTATATTGCTTTAAACCATTAAAGATATTTAAACAAATGCATTTAGTTTATGTTATCTAAAATGGATAAATCAAGGAATAATGTAATTTTTATATGTAGAAAAATATGAAGGAATTTAAATAAAATATTTTGAAATGATTAAATCATTAATTTTATTTTATTGAGCTCTTATTTGTCTTATATTGCAAATCTTATAGAAATTCCCAAAATGCCTAAGTCTAAGCTGATGACTTTCCCGATTTGACTAAGCAAGTTGAGTATGGTGAATTTCAGGAAACACTTGAAATAAATAATTAGTAGCTTCAAGAATATATGTTTAGCATCAATATAAATCTAAATTAAGAATAACATTCATAATGATTAATGTTGATAATTTATCCTACAAATAAACAATTAGTTATTATTACACAAGGTTTGTTATCATCAAGTCAAATGATGAGATACACAAGGTGTATAGTCAACATTGAGCTTTGTAGAGCCTAACCTCCCTAGAGAATGTTAGAAAGAGGGAGCAGGATAAATGAAATTGAGCATTGGATTATGGGGGTATGGGCAACTCTTTATATATAGGAGACTCAAATCCACACACTGAGTACAGGTGAAAGATGGAGTCATTCATAATTTTTAGTAATTAAATTTATAATCATGCTTAATTAATTTCATTAGAGTGATTATAGGCAAAGAGAGTCCAGCGCTGTAGAATTACATAGTAGTATACATCAGCATCAGGTTGACCAACAATAGGTTGATGTTTGATCACGAAGAGATTACATAAGTTAACATATTATTTGTAAATTAAATTCCATTAAAAATATTGTTGACATCACTTTTGGAGTGAATTAGTCTTCCTCATCTTTGACTTAGAACCTATTAGACACTTGGATTTCCTTAGTAATACACTTCTAGTAATTAAGGAAACACTAAACCTAAGCTTAGAGATTTAGAGAACATAACCCTAAGCTAAAAGTACCTCAGGACAAATAAGTTCTACCTATCCTAAGACCTAAACCAAGATCCATGCCTATTCACTCATCCAAATATAAACTCATGTAAATGAAATACAACCAAACTCAAACTTATTCTATTAATCATAATTTAATTTGGTTTTCCAATCCAAGCTCCAAGCCAATTAAACCAAAGAAAATGACCAACCCAAGTTAGCCCATTTTATCTAAAGGGTTAAAATTAGCCAAAACCAAACTGAGCCAAAATCAATTGTGATCAAAGCCATTAATCAACTCTAAATCCATCATTGAACCTCTCTCAACACTTAATTGATGCCAACTAAACCTAATTCAACCCAATCAACCAAATTGGTTTACTTGACCCAATGAGTCCTAAATGAACAATTTCATTCAAACTCAAATCCAACCCAAATTAGATTAAATCAACTCATACAATCCATTTTATAATGATTGTTGATCATCTTTGATTACCCTTGCAATCAATTGGTTCAAGTCAAGCCAATTTGACCACTTAACCGAAGTTGACCCAATTGACCTAAAGGGCCAAATTGCCAAATTTCATTTAAATCCAAAATGATTGCAACAAATACCTCTAATAAATCATATATTAATTACTGAACACCCTACAATCATCATTTGAAGCTAATTTGACTAAGCCAACCCAATCGACCTACTTAGCCCAAATTAACTTAAAAGGTCTAATTAAACCAAATCATTCCCTAATCTAAATAAATTCAAAGCAACACATACAATCATTCCCAAATGATCAACTGAACATAAACTTAACTCAATGCCAGTCAGTCAATTTGGTCAAATTGGTCAACATGACCCATTTGACCCAAATTGAACCATATGAGTCAAATTCAAATCCAACCCAAATTGAATCAAACCAATTACACCAATGCATTCCAAATGATCAATTGAACTCACCAAAACCATTGGGTTGACCCAATTTAGTAATTTGGTCAACTTAACCTAATTGAACCTATTTGACCCATATGGGTCAAATTGAGCCAAACCCAACCAAACCAAGCCTAAACCCAACCAAACTTGGCATGACTTGTCATTGGGTCACCATGGTCCCTCCCAAGTGGACCCAACCCATGGTGAACCTTGTTTGGGTCAAACCCATTGAACCAAGCCCTCAAAATGGGATAAGATCCCCATTTGTGTGGGTTCCCAAACTCCCCACCCCATGACAACCACCTTTGGATCTTCTTGGATAAGAGGATCATTGGCCCAACATAACCCAAAGCTATTGGGCTCAGCCTTTGGCCATGAGAGGGTGAGTTCACCCAAGGTAACCCATTGGTCCACCTAAGGGAGGCTATACACCCCGTGTCAAACCACTACACTCCCTCAACCTCTTACCCTTAAACACCTCGTCCCTCACCTCCACTACCCACGCCACACCCAAGGCAACTCTCAACCCTTGGTTCAGCTGGGAGGAGAGTATACTCCTCCCCATGGATTCAAACTCAACACACACCTTCCCCAGAGCATTTCGCATAGTCCCATACCCTTTCATGAGCTCTTCGAGCACTCCACCACTAGCGAGACCAGCCCTCGATCGAACCCAAGAGCTCTATCCGTCCAAGCTTCCAAAATCTCTACCACACTCAAATTAACTCTTCCCACACATTCACCTCACTCTGATGAACCAAAATGAATTGTTTCCTGAGTGTTTGAGCACCGGAAGACATCAAACCAACTCCAACAAGCTTTGTGGTGGCATTTGGTGCACAAAGAAATTGATGGGGAGGTAGCTTATGATCTTTTAAATAGGATTTTGTCTCTTCAAGATGAAGCTACCTTTATCGATAGACCACCGGTCTATAGTTTCGACGAGGTAAAAATTTGGTAACCATAGTTTCCCACTTATGTGTTGGTCTTTTTTGAAGTGAACTATGATTTCATGTGATTTCCACCAAAGGATCCTCTTAGAATGCTTCCCTGATCATTTTGGAGTTGATTTTATCATCGAATGAGCTCTGATGAGCTCATCAAGTGGCAGAAGGTGGTGTTCATTTTTTGGCTCTCATGGGATGATGAATCATTTGTCATTTGTTCTACATGATTAGAATGGATGGCCATGATTAATCATGCTAGAAACCCAAATTTAATCCCTTTGAAATCATGGGATTAATCTGATCATGATCTCAGACAAGCGCATTGATGTTGACGGTTTAAATAACCAATACCATGGTGCCAATATAGAGCTACATGGGTGTTAATAGTTTAAAAGGATAATTAGGCTTTAAAAATATAATTAAATGGTCAAAACTTTAAAAAATTATAACTAATTGTAAAAAAATTCAAAAAATGAAAATAAACTTATTTTGTAAAGGTTAGATAGAGGAGAATTTAAGACAAATAAAATCCTTGATTTATGTTCAGTGAATAATACTTAATTAAACTTTGAAGCTTAAGCTAATTACTTTGATCAAGACTTAATTACTTTTCTAATTAATTTTAAATTTTGTGGGATGATTCTATGGGATGTTCTCTACCTCCCATAATTTTCTTGAAATTATTGGCCATTTAATTTAAAGAATGTAGAATTTCAATCCCAATTACCCTCATTAAGTAATTTAATATATGTTAAAATTGTTAAATAGTGAAAATTAAATAATTTATGATAATTAATCACTGTGAACAATGAAAATAGTGAGGAGAAATAATTAGGGCATCTTTTTTAATTATTTTTCTAAATGTATTTCCTTAGGAGGGTTGATTAACACATGTAATAATTAGAGATTAATTAGAAAATTAATGATGAGATAGAACTCAAACTAAATTAATGATTGGTTTAGATAATTCAAATATAATTTATTAGTTTCCCTTTGTGTTTAATAACATAAAAATATTAAGGAAATTATGGTTGACCCATTGGTGTGGAAAAATCATAAGAGTACTTGACTTAGATTCTTTCCTTCTTTAATCTAATTAACTTTAAAGGATGAGCCTAATTGCATTAGATTATTTTAGGTGCATTGAATTTTTTAATTTCCTAAAAGCATATCATTGGAGGCTCATAATTAAGTAGTTAATTAAATTAAAGAAGCTTAGGGAAGGGTAATCAAATCAATATGCTCAATGGTCCAAACCTAATCAAGTAATAAAAATCTATTTAATTGCTTTCCTTAAATATATCAAATAACCAACATGGGATGGGGTAAACATTAACTATAATTTCTCCTCTTTAAGTCTTAATAATTCAAACACAAAAATCAAATTTCATAAGACTTTTGGTTAGTCTTAAGAAATATTTATTTGTTTTGATTATCCTCAAGACTTAATGTAATTGAATATGTTATGTGGAAATGTTTAATCACTTCTTTTAAGCATCATAAACATGCTTGTCATTTGTGTCATATATTCATGTTTTCAAAAAGAATCAAAAGAATATGATTATATCTAAGTTGCATGTGTTGGATGAATATTATTATAAGGTGTGGCTATTATCACTAATAAATCCTAAATCATTTTCAAACTATAAGCTAATGATATACAATTTAAATTAATATTGGCTATAAATGTTTAATAAAATTTACATTTGCTTATAATTTAAACATGGTAAAGGATTGTTCAATTTTCATGATTCATGTGTATCTTTACATATGTTTGGAGTTAGCAAGTATATAGTCTAGACATCTCTGTAACATGAGGCTTTAAGTAGCCCCAATGAAGTCTTAGATAACCTCATTTCCCTTGTTTAATAATGGTGCATACTTGCTTAATTTCATTCATGTGTATGTATGTGCTAGAATTTGGGATAGAACTTTATTTTACATGAATAAAGGATTTGCTCTTACATAAACATTTGCATGATTTTCATTCCAATGATTGTGTATATGTTTACATATATTTATGTTAGTAATTGTATAGTTTGAACATCCTGAGAATAGGAGGCTTTAAGTAGCCCCAAGGAGGTCTTAGATAATCTCACTTCTCTAGTTTAATAATGACATGTACTTGCTTAAATCTCTAATATATGTGCATATATGCTTAGCTAAGGGATGAAATCTTTCTTTTCTACCAAAATATATGCATTAATGATCATTCAAGTTTTAAAATGCATATATATATATATATATATATATATATATATATATATATATATATATATATATATATATATATATATATATATATATATATATATATATATATATATATATATATATGTATAAATGTGTATTGAATAATGAATAAAAATGAAGAAATGCTTATGCTATTGATGATGGAAAGAGGTGGTGGAATGTTATCCATACAATGGTGATTTAGTTTTATTAATGTTGAGATTCCTTTCATGCTTGAATTAGATCCCTTAAGATTAACCCAAACTTAGGTTTAATAAAAAATATTTAATAAAGAATTCACTAAAGAAATCAAATTCATAATAATATACCCTTAGAAAACAACTTAGGATAGGGATGAAGGGTTTCAACCTCCCCTTTCTTCTCTTTATAATAATTAGATAATCAAGTAGACATCAAATGAAATAAAACAAAAAAATGTAAATTAAAATTAATCAATTCGTTCAAAGATTTGAAGTGGAACCTTCCTTAATATTTATCTTAAATATCTTAAACTTTAGATAATTATATAGTTTAACTAAGACATACCATTTAAACTTTAGCACACATTAGAATACAAAGTCATAAATTCTAGCCTTAGGTTTAACATATATTGTGTATTATGTTTTATTTTATGATGTATTGTTTTAGAGTGGATGTTAAGATTATTTATACATAATTGGATGCAAGGTCGTTAATAACCTAATGATATTTTCTGTAGGAGATTATGCTAAAGAGGCCACTGTAATAATAAGTAAATATAAATGTTCTTTCTTGTAGGTTGCTTATGCCCCTAAGCATAATCTAGTTAGGACAGGTGGACTTGGTTACCCAAGTACAAGGTGCTAAGTCCAAATATTTGAATTATAATTATTTGGCTTATATGTTTGTTTAGCTAACATCTATTTTATTGGTGTAGTTATATTTCACATTTTTATAAATATGTAATTTTTGTAATTAGAATTAAATTAATGCTATGGGGTTTAGGATAAGTAGTGGAAAGAATGCAAAGACCTAGGAGGCCCTATGAAGCCTAAAGCCAACCAATTCCAAAAGAAGGAAAGAAGGACAAGAGGTTGAAGGTCCCCATAGAATTCATTATAATTGTAAAAATTCAATTCTAATCCGGGTTGTATAAGGGTAAAGCTTCTACCCAATTTTTTTCATTTTCGTGGTGTATGGTGTACAAACCCTCTTATTCTTTTACAAAATTCATATGTTTAATTATTGTGTTCAGATTGTGCAATAGAAATGACATGATTTTCATAGGTTTCTTAAAGTGTGATGATTTAATGTATGACCTGGATGCAGTATGCTCTTAAGGATAAAACAAAATTTTCTATCCTCACTAAATAACTCATAACTAAATTTTAATACAACTCACAACCTCACCATAAAGCCTAGGTTCATAATCAAAATAAATAAAAGATTTAGCAATCCCTTGGCTAGATGTTGTATGTTATCACACAATGCATATCATCTTATGTCTCCATTCTTGCACGATAAGAGATATGCTTGACCTTTGAGGGTGATCCCTTCTAGTGGAGAACACCTCCCTTTGATTTAGCCCACAATTTTATTTCATCATGCATATAGGCATAATTGTCCCAAGCCTTAGTCCAAATGAATGTGTCAAAATGGTGTAAAAGATTGTAAATTTTTGCATTAGTCTAAGTCATGTTTTCATACCAATAATGATCTAGTCTCTTAGGAGTGAGTTTAATACTCTAGCTTCCTTTCTAATTAAATAATAGTCTAGCTATCTTACTTTTATATAAGACTACCTACATGATTTTAAAGCGTAAGAGGTGTTAGCTAGCGGCCACTCCAGATGGTTGTAAGGCAAGAAGAGTTGGGATGGGTCTATCTTCTCTTGTGGAGGTAAATCATTTTGTCCCATCTTTTGATTAGACTTAGGTCATGTTTTCTTGTGTAAAGTATTTTAGATTTAGGTTCTGAGCCTGCTTATTTTCTTTGGGCTATAAATATAAGTCTTCACCCTTAAGCATTTCCATAATCTTATGTTGATGGAATATAATCCTTAGCATTCTAATAAGATTCAAACTTAAATAAAAGTAAATTCTCTCTTTCAAATATGTAAAACCTCACTATAGGGTTGATTGGAGCACTCACTAGGTTTCCAAGTATCATGGGTGCTCCCTACTTATCCTCTTTTGAATTCATAAATAAGTCTTCCCATTTAAACTCTCCCATTTGATTTCTATAAATACCCAATCCTTTGATAGTCTAGCTTCAAAGTCTTTGAAGATACTTGTTGACTACTTTAATCGAGAGTGTTCTTAAAAAATTCTTATTTTTTAAAGATGTAATTAACTATGGTTCTTCCATAGGGAACTAAAGAACCCAACATAAAATAAACCCTGCTATACTTTTCCATGTAAAGTAGAGAAATATCTCTAGTATATACATAGACTCATATGCATTAGAGTCTTTATTAGGTGATTTGGTCCATTATAGGTGATATATTCATCTCCAAAATGATATATCATACCTCAATGTTGTACCCAATCACTTCAATAAGTAACCCTTAAGTTTTGTGTGGTGTCCCTATGGATCCAAATTAAAATACCACAAATATATTTTCTTTAAATAACATTATAATTTTTTTATAGATTATTACATGAGGTTGAAAGAGGTTGCTAGTTAGAGCTTTATTGATGTAGGTAGTTTTAGTGGATAGTTTGAGCTATCAGATATGATATTTGAAGAAAGGCTATTGGCCTAGGCTCATAGGGGTTGGCCTATGATGCACACCATTCGCTCTTTGGAATGTGTAGTGATTCAATTGATGAGATAGTTAGAAGGCATGTTGTAGTGATGGCTGAACATGGAGCCGAGGATGACTACTTAGATGGTTATCATGGAGGCTAAAATGAATAAGATGCTCAGAGATAAATGGAAGGGGAAGGAGCTAGTAGTGGAGGAGGAGGAGGAGGGCGGCGATGACGAGGAGACTGATGATGACTAGGTCTTTATTTATAAATCTATTTTTTATTTCTAGTTTAAGCATTTTATTTTTATTTGTACTTATATGATATTATTGTTATAATTTGAATTAGGCAACTAGATAATTATTAAAATATTAATGTTTTAGAACTATTTAATTTCAATGAAAAAGTGATTGAACCATCTTTATTATTGGTATGGACTTCTTGTGTAGTTATTGTGAGTATATTAGAATCAATTGTGAAGCAATTGTAGAGTCATTGTTTAATTTTTCCATATGTATAAAAATTAGAACATATGTGAATCTCTTTCATTTTTTTTTAAAATCTATATAAGTTTTTGTTGGATTTCTAATGGATTTTCAATTGCTAAGATAGATAAGACCAAGATAATAGCTTTTGACGACAAGAAATTTCTAATAATGGGTTTTTAGTGGAAACTAGTTGGGAAAATTCTAGGTAGAATTTTGTTAGAAGTTTTGCTGAAGTATTTTCAATGGGCTTTTCTACGGGTTTCTTGTTGGTTCTTTATAAAACTATTTTTGATGGTTTTCCTCTAAAATTAGCCAAAAATATTTTTTTGTAGATTTTTAGCCTCTAGGATGCATTTCCAATCAAGATTTTACTAGCAGGGTGAGATCCATAAAAAATTGTATTTTGATAGATTTTCATGATTTTCAATAGATTTTATTGAAAAATGATAGGTTTTCTTATAGTACTTTTATGTAGATTAACTCAATCAAATTCATTTCTTTAGCTTAGGATCTCTTCAACAAGTTCTTTGTGTAGGTTAATGCCAAATCTTAAAGGCTGGATGGAGTAAGTCCAACTTATACCTTGTCAACTAAAGAGTTTGGGCCCGATGTGTTTCTCATTAAACTTATGATAGTTTATTCACCTTTAACCTCAAACATATTGGAATAACTTGAACTTATGCCAGTAATCAAATTTTTAACTTAAAATTCTTTTGATCAAAATTAATGTTTGATACATAATCAAACCATAAGTTAAATTTTAGATGTTTGCAAGCACTATTATTTTCAACTTGGATTGACTGATTAGTTCGATCAATGCCAACATGTGTGGTGTATTTTACCTATTCACTATACATATTGAAGGTCCATTTATTGACTTGATTATAATGAGGTTATTCTCCCTCATTATCTTAGTACTGAAGTCTCCTAATCTAATCTAAGATCCCCTCACTTAAACACTAAGGACACCCTTTTTTAATAAATAAGTGAAACACTAAAATTAAATCCATGAAAAATATACACCAAATCAAATCAAATGAAGTATAAACACTAAACTTGTTAATTCAAAGCCCAAACTCTAAGAATGGTTTGGGCTAGGTTAGTGGGCCCCACAAGGACTTTTCTTAGTTTAGTTAAATTAAATAGGTCCAAAACTTTCTAACACATACATACACTTAAATGAAATTATGCAAGTACGTGCCATTGTTAAACCAGGGAAGTGAGATTATTTAAGACCTCCTTAGGGCTACTTAAAACCTCATATTCCTGGGATATCCAAACTATAAACTTGCTAATTCAAACACACACAAACATCTATATATATAAGTATAGAAACAAAATAATCCAAAGGTTATGTATGAATATCCTTCATTTATGTAAAGTTTAATGGCATAAAGAAAGGGGTTTTACTTTATATTCTAAAATATACATTCACATAAATGAAACTAAGTACGTACCATTGTTAAACCAGGGAAGAGAGATTATTTGAGACCTCCTTGGGGCAACTTAAAGCCTTGTTCTTAGGATGTCCAGACTATATACTTGCTAATTCAAATGCATGTAAACATATACATAGAACATAAGAATAAAATAATCAACTACCATCTTTTAATTACAAATAAATGTGCATTTCATTAAGTATTTATAATAAGTATTGATTTAAGTTTTAAACAATTTGATTTATAATTAACTTGTAGTTTCAAAATAGTTTGAGATTTCTTATATAATACTGACACCATATAATAACATTTATCCAACTCATGCTATTTGGATGCAATCATATTCTTTTAATTTTAAAACATGAATATATGAAACATATGACATACACATTTATAATGATTGAAAGGAAGTAATTAAATATTACAACACAAAATACTTGATTTCATCAAACCCTAAGGACAATCAGGTTAAATAAACATCCATTAAGCCTAATCAAAACTTCTTTAAAGTCTAATTTTAATGTTCAAGTTATTAAAACCTAAAGAGGAGAAATGGTACTTAGGATTCACTCCATCCCATATTTATTATTTAATATGTTGAAGGAAAGAAATTAAATATGTTTTATGAATTGATTAGGTTCAAATCATTAATTTTATCAATTTGATTACCCTTCCCAAGCTTCTTGAATATAATTAACCACTTAATCACGAGCCTTCAAAGATATGTTTTGGGAAAATAAAATCAACAATGCACCTAAAGAGATCTAATGCAATTGAGCTCATGCTTAAGGGTTAAGTGAATTAAGGAAGGAGAATATTAAATTAAATACTCTTATGATTTCTCCACACCAATAGGAAATCATAATTTCTTTAATGACTTTATATTATTAAACTCATAAAGAGATTAATGGGTTGGCACTTGAATTATTTAAGTTGATTTCATTTGAATTTAATTATTAATTCTCTTAATTTATCCTTAATTATAAAACATATTAATTAAATTTATTAAGGGAATACATTTGGAGAAAGGGTCCTAATTCGTTCCCATGTCATCCTTTCTATTTTCATTGATTAATTATCCCTAATAACTCAATTTTATTATTCATTAATCTTAATAATTATTAAATCACTTAAAAAGGATAATTTGAATTAAAATTTTGAGATTTCCCAAATTATATGGCAAAAATTCTAAAAAAATGAGGTAGAAGGCATCCCAAAAAATAAACATATCAAATTTGGAATTAATTAGACAAGTAATTTGACCTTAATTAAGGTAATTAGCTAAGCTTCAAACCTTAATTAAATACTATTCACTAGACATTAATTAAGAATTTTATTTTTATTAAATTCTCTTCTTCTAAGCTTTCCAAAATGGGTTTATTTGTATTTTTGGATTTTCTATCATTAGTTATGATTTTTTAAAGTTCTAGCTATTTAAAATAAATTTTTAAACCTAATTACTTATTTTAAATTATCGGTATGTGGACGTTGACACGATAGCACTTTCCACATAGCATAACATTGACAATTTAAAACATCCAACGTAGTTCTGTCAATGATAACAGTTTCCCAGTCGATCTTGATTGATCAAAATTGATCTCATGATTATGAAAGGATTAAATCAAGATTTCTAGTGTGATTAATCATGATTGTCTATTCTAATCATGTCGAATAGATGGTCGGTGATCCATCATCCCATGAGCATTGGAAAATGGACATCATCACCATTCAATCTGAGCTTGTCGAAGCTCTTTTGATGATAAAATTGACTCCAAAATGATCAAGGGAGAGATCTAAGGAGATCCTATGATGAAAATTGTATAAAACATAATTCATTTCACAAAAGACCAACATGTAGAGGTCAAATCTATGGTTTTCAGATTTTTACCTTACTAAAACTAAAGACTGGAGGTCCATCGACAGGTAGCTTCGTCTTGAAGAGATGAAGCTTTGTTGAGAAGATCTTGAGCTACCTCCCACGGTGAGGACCAAATGTCATCATGAAAGTCACTAGAGTTAGACTTTGGACTCCTTATGGTGGTCAAATCGGTTTATTTTGGGTTGCCATAGTGTAGTGAAAGTGTGGGAAAGTTAATTTGGCTTTGGTGAAAGTTTGGTGAGGTGGACAGATGGAGCTCTCGGGCTTAAAGGGAGCTTGCTCTTGTGAGCGATGGGGTGTACGGGGAGCTCAAGGAATGCTCTAGGATTGCTCAGAATGCTCTGAGGAAGGTGTATGTTGAGTTTGAATGGATGTGGAGGAGTATACTCTCCTCCCCAATTGAACCAAGGGTTGAGATTGGCTCAGCCTTTATTAGTCGTCCGGCTCGAGTTGGTTGCCAGAGGTGGTATGAGACTACTGAGATGGATGTGTGAGAGGCTGAGGGAGTATAAGTGGGCTACGATGGAGTGTACACTTCCCCTTGGGTGGGATAATGGTTTCCCATGGGTGAGCTCACCCTCTCTTGGACCAAGGCTGAACCCAACAATTTGAGTTAGGTTGGGTCAGCGTGTCCTTAGTCCAAAAAAGGCCAAAGGTGGCTGCTAAGGCATGGGGAGATGGAGAACCCTTCCAAATGAGGATTTTGTCCCATTTGGAGGGTTGGTTCAATGGGTTTGACCCAAACCAGGTTCACCATGGGTTGAGTTCACTTAGGTAGGCCCATGATGACCCAAGGATGAGTCATGCCAAGATTGGTTAGGTTTGGACTTATTTTAGTTGGGTTTGGCTCAATTTGACTCATATAGGTCAAATGGGTCATGTTGGGCTAAGTTGACCATTTTGATCAACTTGAGTCAAAGTGGGAGTTTGGTTAAGCTCAATTAGTCATTTGGAATGAATTAGTGCAATTGGTTTAGTTCAATTTATTAGATTTGAATTTGGTTCATATGGTTTCATTTGAGTCAAATGGGTTATGTTGACCAATTTGACCAAAGTGACCAAATTGGCTTAAGCATGGGTTAGGTATTTATTCAATTGGTCATTTGTAATTGATTGAAAGTGTTGATTTGAATTGATTTGAATTGTGGGTGATTTAATTTAATTTGACCCTTTAGGTCAAATTAGGCTAAGTAGGCCAATTGGGCAGGGTTGACCAAATTGAGTCCAATTAAAGGTTGTATCATGTTTAATATTCAATTGATGATTTTTTAGAGGCATTGGTTTCAACCAATTTGATTTAGCATTTGATTTGGCTCAATTTTTCCCTTTTAGGTCAAATTGGGTCAACTTGGGTCAAGAGGCTAAATTGGGTTGGTGAGGTTCAATTTATGGTTGAGTCATGTTCAATACTCAATTTATGGTTGATTGGAGTCATTGATTGCAATTAATTTGGCTTAGAACATGATTTGGTCCAATTTGTCCTTTTAGATCATTTTGGGTCAATTTGGGTTAAGGGGCCAAATTGTTTTAGGTTCAATTGGTGGTTGAGACATGTTCAATACTTAATTTATGGTTGATGGGAGTCATTAATTGCAATTAATTTAGCTTAGAACATGATTTGGTCCAATTTGGCCTTTTAGGTCAGTTTGGGTCAACTTGGGTTAAGTGATCAAATTGGCTTGCTTAGGTCCAATTGATTGTAGTTGATTGTCCAATAATGACCTATAATCATCAATGAATAGGGGATAGCTTGAATTGATCCAATGGAAGTTTGATTGAAGTTTGGCCTAATTGGACCTTTTAGGTCACTTTGGGTTAATTTGTTTAGTCAAGTCAATTTGGACCAATTAAGGCTATAGATGGTTGGAGTATATTCATTGAAGAATTTGAAGTTGATTGGTGAATTTGGCTACAATTGATTTGAGTTCAATTGGGTTTTGACTCATTTGAATCTTTTAGGTCAAATAGGTTAACTCGGCTCACTTAAATCTATTTGGTTTAATTGGCTTGATTACAAGTGTTGAAATAGTTTGAAATGATCTATTGTATGATCAAGATAATTAAGAGAATTGAATTGAGCTTGGTTTGAATGGAGTTATAGGATTGAGTTTGGTTAACTTGAGTTAAGAAGCCAAATTACCTTGGAGCTTGGATTGAAAATCTAATTAAATCATGGTCAATTGATTGAGGTTGAGGTTTCAACCATTTGGTTTAGGTTTAAAGTGATTGATGGGTATGAGTGTCAGTTTAGGCCTTAGGGTAAGCAAAGCCTACTCATCCTAAGGTAAGCTCTAGGCCTAAGGTTATGCCCTACAAGTCTCTAGGCCTAGGTTTTGTGTTCCCGTAGTCACTAGAAGTTCCCTAACACCAAGGAAACCAAAGTGTCTAAAAGAATTCTAGACCTAGGATAGGAATGAGAAATCCTCACTCAAAAGTGAGGGCAATAGCTTTAAAATCATAAGACCAAATCTTATGTAAATGCAATATGGTTGAGCTATTATTTATTAGGGATGGAAACTTAAGAGCCTAAACTCACTCCCTAGATTCTATATCATGACTGGTGTGAAAATACAATCATGAATAATGTGAAAATGCATGTGAAATAATATATTTTTTTTGACATGGATTATATGTCTATGTTAGCTTGAAATCAAGTTATGGTCTAATCTACTAGAGAGGTGTTCTTCACTCAAGGGTGGATACTATCAATAGTTCAACTCTCTTCATTATCATGCAAATGAGTGAAAACTACCATAACAAGAATGAAAGATATATGTACGATTATGATTATCACATCATAGACCTATGACATCATATCAATTTTATTGATTAAACCAAAGGCTTTAAAAATGAGGTTGTGAGTTATATTAATTGTAAGTTTAATCATTAAATTGGGATAAAATATTTAAATATTAAAGAGCCTATTGAAATTCAAACCATATACAACAATCATCAACCTTTAAGAAAACTAAAAAGCATACCAGTTCTAATGCACAAATAATATAAACACACCATATATTCAAATTAAAAGGCTGGCACAACAGGGTTCCACTATACACCATAAAAAAAGTGGACAATCAAACTCTCCCCATATACAACTAGTTTAATATATACATTACAATAAATGAAAGCCAATAAGAAGTCTTCATTTCTCTTCATCTCCAAGTGTAGGATACTAGGATACTCTAGGCTTCACAAGGTCTTCGAGGTCAACATATTTTAGTCTTTGCTTATCCTAAACACCATGATTATAATCCTAATTCTATTATAAAAATAATATTTAAAAGTTCAAAAAAAAGTTTCTAACTAAACCTACAAAATAGAGGTTAGATGTAACATATATACACACCAAACTAGTTATAATTCACACAATTAGACCTTGCATCAGTGGGTACCAAGCCCATTAATCCTAATAGGCTATGCTTAAGGGATAAGCAACACTTATAAGCAAAATCATTTAATTTAATCTTTTTTATCATAGTGACCCCAATTATTAACATTGCCCTGTATAGAAAATAACATTAAGTTAGTCTAATAAATATCATCCTATCATCTAAAACTATCCTAGCAAGCATCAAGTCTAAAATAGTAGAAGCATTACATTAAGAAAAACATTAAGTCTATGAAGATGATTTAATATTCTAAACCTAGTGTGGTATGATAAAAGCTAGGATTTAATGTTCAATTTATGATTTGAAAGTAATATTTAATTTATTAATATTGGTTTTGATTTAAATGATTAATGACTTAAAGTTAGATTTTGAATCAATTTTTATTCTATGCTTGAGTTATACTTAATATTTAAAAGAATGTAACGGATGGTGAATTCCATCCTAAGATAAGATTTACTCTCTTAACATTCTAATCTTGAGTATTCCATCAAAGGATAAAATATCACACTAAGAAGCTTAAATGATAATTTAACTTCATGAAGTTGACTTTAAAATAAAATGAATAATTAAGAACTCTTCAACATATATCGTCAAAAAAATACTTTGGAGATGCTCTCCACCATCTTTATTCGTATATTTTTCATGAGGTAGATTGATATAAATCGCACTAACATTATATTAGAGTTTATTTAAATAAAGGTTCCACTTCCTATGAATGGAAGCCTTCATATTTTATTACGTCTCTTATCACAGTAAGAGAGCACTCTTGATTATGGTTGGAAAATAAACATATATTATGATGGTGTAATATGACATGAATGACTATCAGCTAACTTCAAATGTCTATTAGGAGGGGGGTGGATGATGACATGCCCGATCAAGATCCCATGGATTCATCATCCCGAGCTACCGTGGTCCTAGTCTACTTAGCTAGTGAAACTAGTTCCTGGCTGAAGAATCCTTGTTAGCAACCATGTGTTGCATCATCCAAGGTCTTCTTGTAGACTTGAGATGGTATTTGTCTAAAGTGATAAATATAAGTTAACCTTAGCTAACAAAAGGATTTTTTGCTATTAAATATACTATATAATTCATAGCTCAAAAAACCATTAGGGAACCTACGGGCTATTACTGTGACCAAAATATAGTGGAGCTATATGGATGTCAAGCCACCCAATCAGAGGGTTCTAGTCTTATCCGCATTTCATGCCGTTGGCGTAACCGATGAGGAACAGTCATGTCCTTATAAACATGAGATTATTTAATTTAACACTTTTGTGAGCAAATATTTTCTTAGCTTATCATCTTTGACAAATAATGATGGGTGGGTGGATGATTGTTTGCTTTAAGTTATGATGAAATTTCATCCAATTTAAATATATCCCCTGGATGAATTTGACAATCAACACGGCCATCATCAGGGAATGAGTAGATTTTGTTAACCTAAATTGAGTCATAAGACCCAACCGGGAATATTAATCTGCACAACATCCTCAGACATTTAATTTATATTTTTTATACATGTGTCAGGGCACATGCGAGTATTTCAGATTTATTTTATGTTAACCTGCGAAGCATCCTCAAATAGTAGACTTAGGCAATTATTATTATGTCAGGGCACATATAGATTATATTATTTATTTATTTATATCAAGAAGGCAGCACTGCGATGCCATATATGTAGCACTATGGTGCTATAAAATAAAAATATTTGGCTTATTATCAGAGGAGGTTGTTATGGTTTGAGAGCGACTTATGAGATGTTTTGCCATTTAACCCGAGGGTACATGCCAAATTAGTAGATGCTATAAGATAGATAATTTTTTATCAACAACTTGAGGGGTCAGCATTGCGTCGCTATAAGATAGAGGATTTTTTATCAACTTGAGGGGTTAGCATTCGGCGCTCTATTTGTACATATATAGTGTTGTGGAACTCTGTGGATAAGATGCGGTTATAAGATTAAGACTGCTAGCGATGCTAAGAATGTAAAATTTGGATTTTAGATATAGAGAGATCGATATCTTTTAAGTAACAAAAATTACAAAATTAACACAGCTCTGCTGCGCTTTAGATATAATGCTGCGATGTTATGAATGGATGTTTCACTTGTTTAAAACCTGAGAGGATAGCATTTTGGCACCAAGATACAAGATACATGTGTTTAAATTGTCAATAGCCTAGTGCTATGTTATGTCCCAATGTCGAGGCGCTATATATCAAGAACACCATTTTTGGGCAATTTTCTTGGGGAAATTCAATGATTTCTTGAAATTTTGACAATAGAACAATTTAGCAGTGCTAGAATTCACACTTTTTTTTGCAAAAGCACTCTTCTCACTTGTTCTAGATCTAAGATCGACAAAGGAAGAGTGTTTTCTTCTACTAGAATTAAGGTCAATGGTGGAGGCCTTCAAATTTGATGTTTCTTGAGATTTGTGTGCTTAAAATATTTTTTTAACATTGTTAGGTTCTTCTCTCTTGCTCCATATCAAAAATTGACAGAGGGAGGATGTTGTCTCAGATCCAAGATCAGTGGTGGAGGTCTAAAATTGACTATTTTTGGATTGATTCTCTCCCCTTTATTTCAGTCATTTGGTGTGAGAAGAGAGTGGAGAGAGTACAGGAGAGCATATAGATGATATATAGTGAAGAAGTGTAGAAAAATGCCCAAGCTATAGTGGAGAGTGAGACAAAAAAGGAGAGCCCTAGGGGGTGATTCTCCTCTTTTTATATAAGATTCTCCACTAATGTAATGGTTTTCTACAACTATTCCCACTACTCCTCCTTGAGCAGTTATTATTATTGGGACAAGAAGGATAGTTTTCTTGCTTTTAAAACTAAAAATTGTCATGACAGCGCCTCAACGCCATCATCACAATGTTGTGGCGCTATGTTATTTAACTAGGCAGTCATCGATGGCGGTTAGGTTTTTTAAATGTCATAAGATGACAACAACGCCTAAGCTCTAGGCCAAAATGCTTTATTTTCTCTTTTTTATGCAAACATAATCACATCACAATATATATGTATGCGTAAGAATTCTATAGGCCTCATATTCTCAAAATTATTTTAATTCATTATAGCCAAGCAAATACATTTTTTATTTAAAGGAATATGAAATGCATGCAATGACCCATTCTTATTCAAGTTTGCATCTAATGGGTCCATCATTAAACCAAGAAGTTGAGGTATCAAGACCTTAAGGCATATTCTACACACCTAGGTCTCTAAATCATATACCTATTGATTGTATATGTTAAGTAGTTTTATTTATTATAGTGATTATTGTACATGTAAATTTATGCTTAAAGGTACATGCCATTGTTAAAATAGGGAGTGGAGGTATCAAGAAATCCTTCAAATCAATGGCCTTATGCTGCTTGGTGTCTAGATTATATACCTTATAAGCATCATGCAAATGAAAAAAAAAGGACTCTTTTGATTTTAAATTAATGCTAATTTAAAATACATACACAAGGATGCTTGTATGAGCTTATTATGATTATATTTGAAATAACTTAATTTATAAATTAATCTTAAAAACTCAATGTGATTATGTAATAAAGAAGCATGCTTAAGAAAAAATACATTTGATTTAATTATATTGATATACATGCACATCTTTAAGATGATTGAATGATATGAATAATATTTTCCTTACATTCATCAAACTCTAAAGTCAAACACAAGATTATAAAATCATTTAAACTTAAGGTGAATTAATTAAGGTGAATTTTGATTAAGTCATAATTAAAGTGATTAACAACTTTAAAAATTTTTATTTCTAATTAATAACTTTTTCATGATCCTCTATTCATTATATGATGTAAAATTCAATTAGTTGATTTTTATGATATTATATAGTTCAATTAATAAATAAATTAAATTAATTAAAATTTTAAGCTAATTGGTTTAAAAATGCTGTAAATTAGATAGTATAAGCCCAAAAATCTTATGAAAAATCTTAAACATACTTAACAATAATAAAAGTAAACCTTAAAAATTTCAGCATTTAGGATTATAATATGGGATTAATTACACTAATTAAGATTTAAGTAATTAAATAATTGCTCTCAAAATACCTTAAACCAATTGGTGATTTTGATTCCATTGGTTAGCTCTCTATTAGCTAAGCATAAAGAGGATTCATTTGTAATTTTCAACCACATTATTGAATTTTTAATGAATTTTGAAAGATTAGATAGAATTATTATTGATTAATTATTATCAAGCCTATGTTAGGTGATTTTATGATTTGACCATAATTAATGAACTTAACTAATTTTCTTGAGATCTCTGATCTTGATTAAAAGGTTTTGAATCAATTCCACATATTTTGAAAATTTTATATTTTTATATTAATTATTTTATATAAATTACTTTAATTAGGGTTCAAAAATTAAATTTTTTAATCTAAAGCTCTAATTGACTTATAAATTTTATGATAGGTGGGTCTTGGCATAAAATCATTGCTTAAAAAAACTCACTATTAATCAATACTTAAGGAGGATTTTATACAATTGGACTCCTCTCTAAAATGTAAATTTAGAGAGGGGTGATTTTCATTTTGGCTATAGTTGATTCATTATGAATTTTTAAAGTTTAACTCACTTAGGTTAATTAATTAAGATCTAATATAATTATGCCCTAAGTTAATGATTTTCTTGAGATTTTAAGTGATTTGGAGAGCGTATACATTTTTCTTAGGTTTATTATTCTTTATTAGGGTGTTTTAAACTATTTTCATGAATGTTTATAATTTTTTAACATTTAATAAAAAATTAAACAATGAACTTCAAAAATCAATAACTCCTAAACCAAAAGTCTAATTGACTTGAAAATTTTATGGTAGGTAGAGAATAACATTAAGTTCATTCTCTAAAATTTTCAATTTAATTAGTTTAATATTTTATGAATAATGAAAGAAATATAGTTTTCATTGAAACTCAAATTACTCTCAAAATACCCAACTAAATCTAAGGATTTTAAGTTCATTAGATTCCTCTTAGAAAAATAAATCCATAAAGAGTTTATTTATATTTTTATTTAAGTATTTTATTTCTTAGATTTTTTGAAATTTGGATCAAATCCAAGGGTTCATAATCATGGTTGTCCATTATAATCAAATAAGTGGCGAGGGATTTGTCTTCCCTACAGTTGGTGAAACCAAAGAGGGGATGGATGATTTTTTCATCCCCAAAATCTAATTTTTATATATATATATATATATATATATATATATATATATATATATATATGAATTAAAAATAGTGAGGATCTAAGGTTGACTACTAGATTCATTTAAATATCTTTAACAAAACATAGACACATATGGCTGATCTAAAGCTTGGTGAAGTTACCTCACTGAAGCTCATGTTTGTAGATGCTAGAAGATTCCTTAAGTCGAGGTGAGTTCCTAGTATGAATCTCCCTTGCCTCCCAATGGAATGCTATGGTCACCATGCACCATTGCTTGTTACTGGATATTGGTGATCTTGGACATAAAGGCACAAGAAAGAGAAGTAGAGTTAGTTCAGGCTATGAAGGTGTTGAGTGATTTTTTTATCCAAAAAGAAAAATGAAGATGTGTGTAAGAAGGCTTTTTTTGTGCCTCATAAAAAAATAATAAAAATAAAAATAAAAATTTCATTTCATGCTCATCTCCCACTTTTTTTATTACCTTGTATTTAGCATGCCCCTTTTTATTAAGGTTAAAATTTTGATTGGATTTAGAGAATGGAGAGGTGAGAGAGTTCATTTTGGTTTAAGATTTAAGTTGACTCAACTTAACCCAATTCAAGATGGGATGAGTCAAGTGAGTGGTGTTTACCTAATTGATTTAAGGTTAAATTTAAATTATGTTAATAATTTACATCATTTATGATTAATTAAATTTTTTTAATTTAACTTAAGCCTAGGTCAACTTAATTTAACGTAAATAAGTCAAATTAGGTCAAATGATCCAACTACTTATTTTGAGTTCAATTGAGTTCACAGGCAAAAAAAGGCATTACCAAACTTGAATTAATTTTGAATGACTTGATATAATAATTTTAAGCTTTTAGACAAGTTTAATTTGTTTTGATTTTAATTAGATTTGATTTGGGCTTGGTAAGGCCAATAATGATCAATCTAGATCAAATGACTTGATTGGATAAATTAGACTTAAATTAGGCTTGTATTAATTTTGAATGAGTTGATATAATGATTTTAAGCCTTTAGATAAGTTTAATTTGATTTGACTCTTATTATATTTGATTTGGTCTTAATGGGGCCTACATAATACAATTTAGGTCAAATGACCCAATCAACCTAATTAGAACCAAATTCAATTTATATTTGTGTTTAATTAATCTTAAATAATAATAAGCCTTCAATGGATTCAATTTGATTATATATGATTTAAGCTTAATAGGTCCCACATGAGTCAATTTAGGTCAATTGACTAAATTATACATACTAAGCCTCAATTGGATTTTGAAGTATGTTCAATTATATTTTAATACTATTCCATGCTTTTGAGATAGGTAAATTTAACTTAATTTGATTCAGCTTGAATTTGATTTTATTAGGGTCTTAAATGGGCTAACTTAAGCCGGTAACCCAATTAGCCTCATTAATGGCCAATTGAATTTAGACTTTGGTTCAAATACTTTTTATCTTATAAAGTAAAACCCCTTTCTTTATGCCATTAAGCTTTACATAAATGAAGCATTTTTATACATAACCTTTGCATGATTTTGTTTCTATAGCTCTATATATATATTTGTGTGCATTTGAATTAACAAATATATAGTTTAGATATCTCGGGAACACGAGGCTTTAAGTAGCTCCAAGGAGGTCTTAGAAAATCTCACTTCCCTGGTTTAATAATGACACGTACTTGCTTAAATTCCTAATACATACTTGTACATGCTTAGTTATGAGATGAAATCTCTCCTTTTTATTAAATTCATGCATCAACATTCATTAAGTATGCAAAAAATTATTGGTATATTGTATGTATATGTATACACTAAATCAAATATTAAAGAAATTAAAAATGAAAGAGTGTGGATATTATTGATAATGAATGAAAGTGGTGGAGTATTATTCTTATGATGGTGACTTAATTTCATTAATCTTAAGATGCCTTTCATGTTTGAATGAAATTCATTAAGGTTAATCTAAAGTTAGGCTAAATAAAAATCATAAATGGTTCAATAAATGAATTAAAGCCATAATAATCTATCTTTAGAAAAAAACTTAGGCTAGGGATGAAAGAGTTAAGCTTCTTTCTTCCCTTTATAATGATTATATCTTAAGTAAATAGTGAACAAAAATGAAAACACATAAGTTAAATCCAATCAAGCTACTAAAAGAATTAAAGTGAAACCATCCTTAATGAGTAATTTAAATAATCCCAAGACTTTAGAAAATCATAATTCTAAAGCTTAATCAAGACATAACACACTAAGTCTTAATAGACAAATTATAATACTAAGTTACTTACTTTAGTATTAGGCTAGGTCGGTGTATGTTATGATGATATTTTTTATCTTGTGGTGTAATATTTTAGACTTGATTGTATGATTATTTGTGCATAAATTAGATGTTTGGTCGTTATTAGCCTAATGATATTTTATGTAGGGGATTGTGCTTGAGGGGCCTCCGTAATAATAAATGAATGTAAATGAGGGTTGATATATATTGTGATGATATGTTTTATTTTGTGGTATAATATTTTAGACTAGATGGTAGGATTGTTTGTCCATAGATTGGATGTTAGGTCGTTATTAGCCTAATAATTTTTTTATGCTGGGGATTGTGCTTGAGGGACCCCCACAATAATAAATGAATGTAAATATTCTTGCTTGTAGGTGCTGCTTATGCCCCTAAGCATAATCCAATTAGGACAAGTAGGTTTGGTTACCCAAGTGTAGGGTGCTAAGTCCAAATATGTGAAATATAATTGCTTGGTTTGTATGTTTGTTTAGTTAATATCTATTTTGCATGTGTAGTTAGATCATAAAAGTGTAATTTTTGTAATTGGATTAGGATTGATGCTTAGGATGAGTAGTGGCTAGAAGACAAAGACCTAGGAGACTCTTTGAAGCTTAGAGCAAACTAATCCAAAGAAGGAAAGAAGAACAAGAATTAAAGACCCACATAATATTTATTTCAATTGTAATCTGGGTTGTATAAGGGTAGAGCCTGGATACCCAACTCTTTCTCTTTTCCGGGGTGTATGACGGTACCCGGTCACATCTGCCTTTTATTCTTTTATAAAATTCAAATACTTGGTTGTTGTATTTAAATTGTGCAATAGAAATGACATGTTTTTCATAAATTTCTTAAAGTGTGTATGTTTGATGTGTGGCCTGGATGTGGTAGACTTTTTAGGATAAAAATTAAATTTTTTATCCTCATTAATAACTTCAACTAAATCTAATCAATTCATAACATCATCTTAAACCTAGGCTTTTGATTAAGATAATAAAAATTTAGCAACCCCTTAGCTGAATAGTTGTATGCTATAATAACATGCATATCATATTATTTCACTCTTGAATAAAGAGGATCTCCACTCTTGCATGCTAAGGGACATGCTTGACCTTTGAGAGCGATCCCTTGCAATGGAGAATACCTCTTTCTCATTGATTTAGTTGACAACTCAATTTTATCATGCATGTAGATATAATTATTCCATGCCTTGGTCTAAAATAAATGTGTCAAAATGATCTCAAAACTTGTAAATTTTTAACATTAGTTTAAGTCATATTTTCCTACCAAATATAATCAAGTCTTCTATGGAGTGAGTGGATTCTAGCTTCTTTCATAATTGATAATAACTTAGCTATCTTGCATTTACATATGACTGGCCAACATGACCTTAAAATAGTAGAAAGTATTAGCCAGCGGTCACTCTAGGTAGTTGTAAGTCTAGAAGAGTCGAGATGTGTTCATTCTCTCTTGTGGAGGTGAACCAATATATATCATTCCCTTGAGTAGAATGAGGTCAAGCACTTAGCTTGTGATAGATCACTCTAGATTTAGATTTTGAGGTGGCTTTTTCTCTCTTACTACGAGTATAAATCCTCACCTCTTAGGCATTTTTATAATCTTGTGTTGTTGGAATGTGAGTCTTAACTTCTTAATAAAATTTTAACTTAAACAAAATTAAATTCTCCTATTCAAATATAAGCCTCATCATATGATATATTGGAGTATTTGCTAGTCTTTCTAATATCTTGATACTCCCTACTTATTTTCTTATGAATCCATAAATAAGTCTTCCCATTTGATTTCCAAAAATGACCAAATTTTGATAGTCTAGCCTTGAAATTTTAGAGATATTTATTGAATACTTTAATTGAGAGCATTCTTAGGAAACTTAAATTTCTTATAACTATGGGGGCTTACCACTATAGGGAACAAAAGAACTCGATATAAAATAAACCATAGTTTACTTTATCCATGTAAAGTGGGAAATATCTCTAGTATATATGAAGACCCATCTACCTTAAAGTCCTTATTAGGTGATTGAGTCCATTGTAGGGTGATAATTTTAATTTTAAGATGGTACATTAGACATTAATGTTGCAGTCGATCACTTTAATAAACACCCCTTAAGATCTGATGGTGTCCCTAAAACTCCAAATTAAAATATCATAAAAGCATAGGTGGTGTTAGCTAACAACCCTTCTAGATAGTTGTAAGTCTAGAAGAGTTTGGCATTGGTTTACTCTCCTTAGTGGAGATGAACTAATATATCTTAATTTCCTTCGTTATATTACAATGATCTCTTGTGCTAGAACACTCTAGTTTTAAGGTTTGAGATTGTATGTTTCTCTTTTATTACGGGCATAAATTCTCACCTCTTATTCATTTTCATAATATCATATTATTGGGATATAAGCCTTAGCATTTTAATAAAATTCTAACTCAAATTTTAATATAAATTCAAATTCAAAAATATAAAGTTCAATTATAAGATAGACTCGAGTGTTTACTATGTTTCCTAGTATTAAAGCACTTATTACTTATCCTCCTTTGGAATCTATGAAGAAGTCTTTTGATTTGAGCTTTTCTATTTACTTCTTAAAATTACCAATCATTGATCTAAACTTTGAAATTTATTGAGATATTAATCACTACTTTAATAGAAATTTTTTAGGACATTCATATTTTCTATGATGTAATAACTATGGGGGCTTGCCTTTATAGGGGACAACTTAAAAGAAATTTTGTTTTACTTCATCCATATAAGGTAGGAGAAAGTATACATAGACCCATCAACTTTAAGAGTTCTTGTTAGATGATTAAGTTCATCATTGGGTGATATTTCTATCTTTTGAGATAGTATATTATTTCTTGATATTGTACTTGATCATTCAATAAGTATTCTAAAGATCTGTGTGGTGTTCCCTCATCATATTTTTAAACACCACAAAGTGTTAGCATGCCTTTGAAAGCATAAAATAATACCTTATGTCACGTCTAGTGTTAGCTTCTTCTATCTTGAGTAAACCACTAAGTTTTTACACTATGATATTAAATGAGTTTATTGGCGCCTTACTAGGTTAGGTTAATAAAGAAGTAAAAAATACTACACTTTATTATTTGAGCTATCATCTTATACCTTCAAAAATCAAATATTTTCTATTTAGAAACATTATTTAACTTTAGTGTTTGTAGCACAAAAGTTGAAAGTCAATTTAACATCGAGGGTGGAGTAAATATATTACAATATTTAATGATATATATAATGCTATAGATGGTTAATATGTTAGTCTTTGATTTTTATAATTTGATACAACTTTCATCCCTCTATGTCTGTGAAAGGTCCACTCATCATTGACTTTTTAGTAACACACCATCTTCTTATTGACTCACCCATAAATGATGATATTTCCAATGAACAAATATCAAATTTAGAAGAAAAGAAAGACCATCATTAGGATGTGAGTCATTATAGCACCCAAGAGGTGCAGGGAATTGGGTGTCATTTATAAATTTAAAAGTTAAATATAAAATTTAAACTTTTAGTAGAAAATTAATTTTTGATTTTTTAATGATAAGTTACAATTCTCAATGCAGCAAAAAATAAAGTACAATAAAGTAAAGAGAGACAATATGCACATAATTTTTATGTGGTTCGATCAAGCCCCAAAAATGTATTATGTTCATGTTTAGCCACCCCTCGCTAAGAATCCCCTAAAAATAAAATAGCTTTCAAACTGTACTCTCCTATAATGGGACGAGTACAACTGCTACAATAATATGTACTATCCTACCAAAGTACAAGTACAACCCGAATAAAAATTTTACAGCAAAAAAAAATACAAAATAATAAATTTTGATAAAATATATCTTTCACAAATATACCAAACTATCCAATTCAAAAAGTGATCCCACAACTTATAACTGATCACTTTATAACTTATAATTTTGACTAGATAGAATGGTCACTTAATTTTGATAAGAAATAATAAAATAAATATCTTGAAGTGATCTTACTATATATTTATGTTATTACAATTTGTAGACTAATATAAAAATGATTTCAAAATAAATTCACAATAGTCAATCATACAATAAAATAAATTTCAGCAAGAAATAATTTTAAATTTAAGAGAAACTATAACTAGTATGTATATAATAGTGCATGAATGATTAATTCTCCACTAAAATTCTTTTTTCTTAATCATTAAATAATAAAAATATCAAGCTTAACTAAATTTCAGCAAGATAAAAAACTATTTAAACAAAGGATATTAGTTGGAATGAAATGATAAGTATCAAATAAAATAATTTAACTTTTTTAAAAAATATTTTGATAAAGAAAATAAATCTAGCATATACTCTAAATTTTAACAAATAATTGATTTTATTTCAACCAAAATGATGCTTTAAATTAATGTAAATGATCACAAAATACTTAAATAAAATTAGTGTATGATAGATCTAAGTAAACTAGATAAACTTTTAATTAAAAAGAGAGATCTAACAAATATGAAAATATTTTTAGCACAATAAATTAATTTAAATACTTAAAATATACTTCTAAAATAGATCTAAGGATAAATGATCTTTCAAATAAGACTAATGAAGAAATATTTTAAGAAACCAAAAGAAATTTGTAGAAAGATAAAATTTTAGCAAGATGAAATAAATCTTGCAAACTAACACAAGAGTTTTTCATTAAAAAAATGATTGGAGAAAATTTGATGTGAAAAACTTAAACTTAGATATCCAAAGACTAATCCACCAAAAAGTAAAAATTTTAAAGAATAAATAGATGATGAAAATAATATAAATAACTAAAAGAGATTAAGATCAAGAAAAATAAATTCAAGTAATTTGAGAAAACTCGCTTAGTTAAAGATGTTGAAACTTCCAAATTAAGGATTTGATCTTATAGTATTTCGAGAACACTTGGAAGGGGAATCCAAAAAGTTTTCTCTTAGATTTACTAGAGAGATTTTGAATTTGAATGAGCAACTCTTTGAAGAAAAGAATGAGGGTTATTTATAAGCAAGAAGGTCATTATAAATTTTTTCAAAGAAATAAATTATTCTAACATCATTTAATCATATATTAATGTAATATTCAATAAAAATGTGATTTATTTTAAATAAATATTAAATTCAAACAACTAAAAAATGGCCAATCATATGGGAAAAAAAATAATCAAATATGACTTTTAATATGTTCAAAACTTGTAGCATGCATTCTTTATTAAAATAAACTAATGTTTGAAAAATCATAATCAATTTAATTTTAATCAAACGTGGGTCATGTAACCTATCAAATTAAAGGAAACAAATTCAAGGAATCTATTGGAGATGAAATTAGATCTAAATTATTTGACTATAAAATAAGTTTTGCTGAAATATTAACTTTCATATATCTTTGTTAATTTTGAAATATGATATTTAAAAATTATGATATAATTTAAATATAATCATACTTATGCTAGTTATCATAAAGTTTTTAAATTAAAATATTTAATTATATTAAATATATTAATTAGTTACATTCAATAATCATAATTAATTATCATTAATTATTTTGATAATTTAAATGATATGCATGAAGCATATAAATTTTTTTAAATTTATGGAATTGAATGTTAATTTGATAAAGATTATTTATTTATAAAAAATAATCTCATTATCAATAATTAAAATAAATAATAATAATAATAACATGTTAAATTATGAGCAAATCAATTCATGCCAATGAATTGATATGAACCCCTAAGATAGTTTTAAATACATATAACCTAAAATATTATATCTTGAGCTTCAAGCTATCCATTTTGATCTATCTTTTGCTCTTCCATTCTTGTAATTTGCATCAAGATATTATGAGATGTATTGGATATGTAATTAACAATCTTATGTAACTTCAAAATTAATATATTTGAAATAATTAAAACATATATTAAAACTTCCAAACAAATGTTTGTTACCATAAAATTAATTGGATTGAGCATGATGCTCATAAAGTCAACAATCTCTCTCCTTTTGATGATGACAAACTTATGTTGGGTATTGATTTTGATCAAGGTGCAAATTGACCTTTCATCATTTTTTTTTTTTTAAAAATTTCATGGGAGCTATATTTTAATGGTGCAGCATCCTCTTAAAGAGGTGAAGAACCACATCCACTCTCCTAAAAAGGCTAAAGTTTGATTAATCTTCATAATTCCCAACTATGAAATGATGTGATTCTCGTATCACCTATCAAAGCCATGCACAAATAATGAAATTGAATATGAAGCTCTGATTACTAGTATAGAATTGTCAATTTTAATGAGAATCGAAGAAATCAAAAGTCTTTGGACATTCACAACTAATGATCACATAAATTGCTAGAACATACAAATTGTTTAATCTCAAACTTTACTAGTATCATCCATGCCTATTGAAGCTACTTGAACAAATCCCAATCATGTCTTTGTATAGAATTCCTTGTGGAAATTCTACAGTGGATGCTTCGGTAAAGCTCGCTAAAGAGATGGCTTATTTGTGAATTATTACATAATAATTGAAGTACAAAATTGTCAGATCATGTCCTTTATTGTTGTGAAATCTAGTAATAGATAATCCTTTAAAGAGAAGATTGCCTTTATCTAGGGTGATGAAAAGGTTGATTAGAGATAATCATTCATCAATTATTTACATGATGATAAACCACCTTAGGAGAAATTTTAAGCACATCAGATTAAGAAGAAAGCATTATATTATGCTCTCATTTAAGGAATTATATATCAATAGTTCTTCAATTAGATGTGGTTATACTATTTAAATAAGCATTAAGCCCAACTGAGATATATTCTAGATTATGTGGTGTTATCAATCTAGTCCAAAGATGAAGGGTAAAATTAAAAGGACACCTGAGATACATTGTAGATTATGTGGTGTTATCACCTAGTCCAAATATGAAGGCTAAAATTAAAATGCTTAGATATTATTGGCCTTTGATGATCACTAATTGCATCGATATAGCTTATCGCTACCATTAGTGCTAAGTACATGTTATAGTTTTGCATTAGATGCCCAATATTCTCCCCCTAATAATTGCTTCACAACCTTTTGAGAGTTAGGACACAAACATCATAAGTCCAATTAACTCTCCTTCTTTAAAGGCCACATGTTCACCTTAGTGATGACTAACTTCTCCAAGTGGATGTGATAGGTTCTTTTATGAGAATTCAAATCAAACCATGTCATGTAGTTCTTTAACAATCATATCATATATTGATTTGGCATACCTCACCAAAACATCTATGATAATGGTTCTGCATTCATTAGCATTAAGATTAACAACTTTACTAGAGTACATAACATAGGTTGAAGGTACATAATTATCTATTACCCTTAAGCTAATGAGTTGGTCAAGGCCTTCAACAAAACTCTTATCTAATTTATAAAGAAAACACTTGATAAGAATAAATAGTAATAACATGAGAAGTTAGTTGAATGAAGATTATCATAATACATATAAAACTTCAACCTAGTCCATTATTTTCTTCTTAGTCTTCATGTCTGAAGCTATTCTCCCTTTAGAGATGCATCTCCCCTCATTAAGGATTGTCGTCAATAACTAGATCACAATTGAACAAAATTTCATACTATGATTGGAAGAACTCAAAGGTATTAAGAAAAACATCTCCAAGCTCAACACAATCTTGAGATATATAAAGCACTGATAGTTCAAGGTCATGATAAATTAGTCCATCCTAAAACCTTTTGAGTGAAAGTTGGTAGGTAGTTTGAATGGGGAATTTCTTTTTGATAGAGAAGGTCTATCATATGGAGCCTATTAATTAATCTATTACATTTATGAACAACCCATGCTTTTTTAAAAAATAAAGGATTCTATTAAAATAAAAAATAAGGATGATACAAATAGTGAGTATGTCAGTTTGGATACAAACCTCTAATATATGGGGAGTTCAGAATATCACTATGAAATAAGCATTTTAAATGCAAGTTTAGGTGGGAAGAAATTAGCACCTCAATTGATGCTCCTAGTTGCACGAGGTAGTCAACCAATAAATGTGGTTGAATGTAACATCCCTGGAATGAAGTAGGCCTCTTATTTGATTAAAGAGATTAGTTGTGTACCATGATTCCTTATTGCAGCTAGTTATGATGTTAATTAGAAGTTAAGAGTGTGATTCAATCCACTATCTAGAAGTCTTAAAGGCTGGTGTGTGTGTGTGTGTGAGAGAGAGAGAGAGCAACACTTCATGTGCTAGCAGTTCAGAATGAATAACCAAGGATGTCAAGCAAGGAGATGAGTAAATGATTAGGAAACCAAATTAGTCCCAGAATATCCCACCAAACCTTACTGAGCTATTAATTTTGAAATAATCATCATTGTTCACATTAATAATGCCATTATTTGGTTTGAGCCAATGAATAGTTTTTGAAGTTGGTTTGATGGGTTGTAAGCATGGATGATCCTTCAAATATGAGCTTCTCAGATGGATAGACCAAGCTATCTTGACGCATCTGAACTTAATAACATTAGATATGTAGTTAATAATAATGTAGATAGTGACTTCCATAGGAGTGGTCTTCTTACTCTCATGTTCAGCTCCATTTCTTGCTAACTAAATGAACCATGGTAGAAGAGGGATGAGGTGTTGAGATTGGTGGGGTGTTGAATAAGATTCCCATGTTGGTGTTCAATTTAAATATGAGGTGCTTTCAAGTTTCAACACTAACTAAACTGATAGATGAAGAAGACATGGTTAAAGCATTCCTCTTTTTCACCACAGAACCAGCATTTAAAGACTATTCTTAGTCCTTTAAGCTTCAAAATGTCATCCATAGGAAGGAACATATGGAATAGCCTCTAGCAAAGAAAAGTGAGATGGTTTGAAAATTTTATTCCAAATTAATTTACCCTATGAAAGGCTGCTGCCATCAATCAAATGGTTAGCAATGGTTTTTGAGAGTGATTGGGTTGCTTCATGAGATTTGATAACAAGCTCTTCTTTCTTATTGGTTTTAATTGATTTTGAGTATCTCATGCACAATGTCCCTTGTAGGATATTTCATAGCTTATGATCATTCCAATCGTTCTTAGTCCAAAAGCTAGATATCTATTCCAACCCATTATAAAAAATATTAAGATGAGTTTTAGAGAGCCATTGATCCATACAGAAATTGATCTACTCTTCTCTCAGCTTCATTCTAATAGAGGAACATAGTCTTCCAATGGGTAGAGTTCTTATTGTTAGGAGAGACATGAGTTGGATGCTGATTTGAATATTATTTACCATGGAAATAAGTAGCCCATAAGGAACCCTTAGCTCTGAATCGAATCCAACATTTAATTATGCTGATTTTGATTGAGTCCTAAAAGGATCTAAAACCAAGTCCTCTAAGATCCTTAGGTTTGCATGATTTTTTCTAGTTGGTCTAGTGGATAGACTTAGTTTTCTATTCCACAAAAATTTGTTGAATATTTTTCAATTTTAAGTTGAAAACTTAATGGCATGTTAGTACTTGAATGTTATAGAGAGAGATTGAATTGAGGATGCTTTTAATAACTATAATCTTACCTCCAAAATTGAGAAGAGATTTCTCCCAAGAGTTGATATATTGCTGAATTTTAGTCATGATGTCATTAAATAGATTGATCCTTATTCTTCTCTTGCATATGTTGACTTCTAGATATTTAAAAGGTAGTTGACCTTTAGATAATCTAGTAAATTGCTTAATCCATTTGATTTTATTAGGATTACATTGCTGCTAAGAATGAATTGACATTTCTTTCAGTTGAAGGTGAGACTAGAGACACACTCAAATTCCTTGATTTTATTCATCATATTACTATGGAAATTTTTCTTGTATTGTAAAAGAGAAGTGCATCATTTGCAAAATCTAGATGAGAATAATTTTTTTTTCTTTTGCTTTGTAATTGTAATTGATTTGGTTGTTTATTTCATGAGCAATGTTCAAGATTTTAGAAAAGTAATCAAAAGAAATAATAAAGATGGTTAGGGAAAGAGGATGACCTTATTTTATACCTCTGTGAGATTGGAAGTACCCATTTGGTTCTCTATTAATGATGATTGAGTAGTAGTTGTTGGTAATAAGACTTTTGATGATATTGCAAAAAAGTCTAGTTAAAAACTTTAGCTTGAAGAACCATGATGATGAAGTCCCAATGAATGGTGTCAAATGCCTTCTTGATATCCAATTTGATTATCATGTTTCCCCCTTATTTTCTCATTCAAATCAAGCACAAGCTCTTCAGCTAAAAAGATATTGTCCATAATATTCTTTCGTTATATAAAGGCTGATTGGTTAGCATTGAGAAGTGATGGAAAATGTGGATGTAGTATTAAGGAAATGATTTTACTAATTACCTTGCTAATAACACTAGCAAGACTAATAGGCTAGAAATTTTCCCAATATTAAGCATCCATATTTTTTGGAATGAGTGTTATATTAGAATACTTGAAGTAGTTGTGCATATCCATGCCTTTAAAAAATGCTTGTATAGATTTGATAGTGTTATTCTTAACGATGTCCCAAGAACTTTGGTAAAGGAGGGCAATGAATCCATCATGCCTGACTAATTTAAACCCATCCATAGAATTAATGGTTGTCTTAATTTCAAATTCATTAGGAATTGAGGAGAGATTAAGGGTACTTGTTATGTCTTTCATTGGAAAAGATATTATGTCTAAATAAACCATGATTGATGATGGTGGGCTAGAAATACTGAAAATAGTCAAGGTAATTAGTTATAATATCACCTTTCTCAGTTAACCATTGGTTAGAGCTATTTTTAATTATTATAATGGCCTTTTGTTCCCTCTTTCTCTTGATACAAGCCTAGAAGATGTGAGTATTTCTTTCTCCATCCACAAACTTGGCCATAACAACTTTTTTCTTGTAAAAATCTTCCTCCATAATGAATTAGTGATTGCAATTCAGTCTGAGCCATTTGAAGTTCCTTTATCCTAGCTTTAGTAGTTTCATTGCATACAAGTTGTTATAAATTTGTGACTTTGTTTTCAGCTATTTCTTAAGATTTCCCAATTCTATTTTTTGAATGCAACAACCATGCTTTGATGAAGTCTCTATAATTTAATCCACATTAATTTTATCCTCAGTCTGCTAAGTCTCTTTAAAATAAGTGAGATAATTGGGATTGTGAATCCACATGTTGTAAAATCTAACAAAGTGTTTTTTTTTGTTTGGAGAGAATGAGAATTGTTAGCAACAATGGTGTGATCTGATATAGTTCGGTTAAGATGCTTAATTAAAGTGAGACAAAAATAGTTCAGCCAATGAGTGTTCATAAGGATCCTATCCCTTTAATATGCTCTTCCATGACACCAAGTATAAGAAAAGCCACTAAAACCAAGTCAACAAGCCCAACATTTGTGATATAATTAGTGAATTCTTGAGTTTACTAGTTTTTACCACTTGTTTTTCAACTGAATTCATGATCATATTTATGTCTCCCCCCACAGTCCAATAAGCACTATAGGAAGAAGAAATAGAGAGAATTTTATTTCAAAGGTCTTTTATGGATTCTCTAGAGTAGGAAACATAAATGAAGATGGCAAGGATAGTGAAATTGTTGTAGGTTATATTAATATGAAGAGCTTGTGGGTCATCAATTAGAATTTGAACATAGAAATGACTCCTCCAAAAAAGCTAGATTTTGCTATTGCAATTGGAGCTTACATTGAAGATGCCAAATTTTCTTCTATATCTATTTATCTGATTCATATGAACCATAGCTTCCAATATAACAAAAATATTTAATTTTTGAGTTTTACTAAGTTTCTACGATGATTGGAAGCATTGTGGGGAAAATTTGTGACATCACATAGTTTTAGAATTTTTTATTTAGGTGATCAAATATATCATTAAGGAATAAACTTATTATCTTGAAAGATAAACATGTTATCCTATATTGGATTTGATCATTTTATAAAAGACTCATAAGGCTAATAGGTCTTTAATATACTAGAGTTTTCCCATGAACTACATGAGTAAGTAGAGCAGGGTTTCTTTTAAACTAGGTTCATAGGTAAATCCACAAGGAGAACTCAATGAGAGGATCGAGGTGTGTGTGACTTGTTTGGCTCAAGGAAGATGGAGGAATGCTCAATTGCACATGAGATGATTTCTCTCTTATTTTTCCATTAGAGTGAGAGCCTCTTTATGCCATTTGATTTTCATTAGTCGGCGGGGTGATTACCCCCCTTGGAGGCTAGCTTTAAGGGGTGGTCAATTGATTGAGAAGAGTCTAAAGTAATGAGGATAAAGTAGGAAGAATCAAAGAGGGTATTATGGATTGGGAAGAGATTTTCTTGCACATCACTCCTCATTTCTCCATGTGAAATTCCCTCATTTTGGATGCATTTGGACCTTCATAAACTTCAAGATTTTGGTTTCCATTCATCCTAAATGAACTTTAGAATGTATTTAAGCAAGTTAGGATAGGATTAGTGGAGGCTTTAAGGTCAAATCCCCACCTTTCATCCATTTGGGTTTGGATTAATTCAAATGTATTTTTTTGATTAATTTTTATTAAGTTTGGGTTCAATTATATTTAATTCATGCTTTATTATGTTTTAATTTGATTATTAACCCTAGGTTTTGACTTGAATTTGCATTTCATTTCAATTTAACCTATTTAGGTTTAAATGGGTTAAGTTGATTTCAATTGGTTTCAAATGGCCCATTTAGTTTAATTGAATTTATTTAGACTCCAATAATGTTTAATTACATATATGGAGTGATTTAGAATGATTAACTTCAATTGGTTTGAAGTTAATTCCAATTTTGACCCATATGGCCCAAATTGGGTTTAATGGGTTAAGTTGGGTTCATCTGGGTCAAATTAGACCCTATGATTGATTGGATTATGTCTCATAATCATTTTAAAATGATTTTCAATCAATTTGGGTTGGTTTTAACTTGGTTTAGATTTGAATAAAAAAGTTTATTTGAGCCCATTTAGATCAAATGATCTAATTAGCTTAATTAGACCTTAATGAGTTTATTTTTGTTTAATTTCCATGTTTCAACATGTTTACTTTATCATTTGGACCATTTGAAATGATTTCATTTGGTTACATTTTGGTGGGTTGAACTTTGACTTGGTGGGACCCACATAAGTCAATCCCTTTTGCCAAAAGGGTTGACCACTTTTTGACCTTGATTTGGATATGGATTCATTCATATTCATGCCATGGTTTCATGCTTTTTTCATTTAACTTGATTTGGATTTTTTTTATTTAATTTGAATTTTTTGAGTTTATGTGATTTTAGCTTAAATAAGGTAATTAGGTTTAATTCCCTAAATTAAACCTTAATCTAAGCCTTGTTAAATTTAGATTTCAAGTGGGTATGCTTTGATTTAGGTTTGATATTTGGGTTGAATCTACCTAAACCCATTAGGTTAGATCAAACCCTTAGAAAGATGCACTAGTCACTAGGTGTAGTGTCATGAGTGTCTAATTAGGAGGCTTCTAATTTAGGACTAGATGTCCTAATTACTAATTTCAGAAATGATGTTAATCTCATCCAAAATAAGGTTAATAAATGGATCCTTATGTGTGTAGTGGACTGACCAGAGTACACACATATTGGCTTTGACCGAATTAGTCGACATTATAAGCATAAACTTGAAGGAGTTTAAAATTGATTTTAAATTTTAGAATTTTAATTTTTGATTTTGATTTTAGATTTGTGTTTTGGATTTAATTGTGAAATATATGGTTAAATATTCCTAAAATTATTTTATTTCACTAAGTTCTAAGAAGAAGAGGGATGCCATTAGGAAAAGATTCAATGAAGAATCTAATCCTAACACAATCATTGTAGTTAGAGAAGATGCCTTCAAGGGACTTACTCCTATTTGAGAATAGTAGATGGAGAAGATGCCTTCAAGGTACTTACTCATATCTGAGAATAGTAGATGGAGAGGATGCCAATATGAAAATTTACTTCTGATCTAAACTACATAAAATTTTAACTAGGGAAAGATACCACTAGGGAATTTACTTTTCATGGTTAGCTATTAGGAAGGGGTCTTTCAAGACTTGATTCCAACCTAAATAGCTAAGTTATGGAGAAGGGGCTCTAATAGCATAATCCTAACCCACAAGATTTTGACTACTAGGCAGGGGTCATATGAACTTAATTCTTGATCTAAATAGTCCATAGGAATGGGACCTATAATGGCTTATTTCCACTACTTAATTTCTTTTGTTTTGCACTAGAAAAGGAGTCACAAGGAGTTGAATCCTATTCAAATGAAGTTCAACTAACAGGAAGGGGCCTTAATGGCTTAATTCTAACCTGGGTAGCTTGAAAAGGAAAAAAAAGGTCATAATGATTTTATCTTAACCTTATAAGGAGGCCTACTAAGATTTACTCCTTTATGATTAGTTATTAAGAAGGGTCCTTCAATGGCTTAATTCCTTCTTGAGTAGCCACAATGAGAAAAGGGTCTTTAATGACTTGATCAAGAACTTCATTGATTTTGGCTAATTGGAAAGGAGTCTTGATGACTTTATCCTAGCTTGCCATGTGAAAGGATGCTTACTAAGGGCTTACTTCTATTTGATTAGTTATTAACTGGGGGCATTTAATGCCTTAGTCTAACTTAGATAGCTAAAGAGAAGGAAATGGGTCTTGGTGACTTAATCCCATCATCAAATTTTGGCTAATAGGAAAGCGGTCTTTATGACTTATTCCTAATCTAAATAGCCTATATGATAGGAAAGGGGTCAGTGAGTTTATCCTAACCTTCTCATCTAAAAGGATGTATGCTTTGGGACTTAAACCCATATGGTTAGCTATTAAGGTGGGGCCTTAAATGGCTTAATGTAACTTAGATAGCTAAAGAAGAGCAAAGGGTCTTGATGACTTTATCCAATCTTAGATTTTGGCTAATAGAAATGGTATCTTCATGACTTATTCCTAATCTAAATAGCCAAATTGATAGGAAAGGGTCTTTGTTACTTTATCCCAACCTATAAATAATAGGAATGGTGTCATAAAAGGATTGTTCCAAACCTGAGAATGGTACATAAAGGCTTAGTCCAATCCCATGAATCATATGAGGAGAATATCATGGAAGGCTTACTCCTAACTCAAAGTAAGTATAAGAAATGTATCTTGAAGAGGCTTACTCCTGTCGTAGGGAAATTGAATTTAAGAGGATTTATATAAATTTATAAAATTTTGACAACCATTGCATAGAAAGAAGTAACATTCAGATTTAAAGAAAGTGTAAAAGAAGTAAAGAGAAATATAATTTTATTGATCATTATTTTTTTTTGAAACTGAGTACAATTTAATTATAATATTTCTTCAAATAATTTCCATTGATCGACGACATTGGATGTTCACTATTATAAGTAATGAAATAATAAGAATCTCCTTCATAGGCTTTTTCCGCTACAAATGGTCCTTCCCAAGTTGGCTTGAACTTACTGCTGACTCTACAGTGACCTAAAATTGGTTGTTTAAGAACCAAGACCAAGTCTGCTACTTGGAAAGTTCTAGGATAGACCAACTTATCATGTGCTTGAATCATACGTGCTTGGTAAAGTTCAAGATCTTGTTGTGCTTCAAGGCTTGTTTTGTGATTATGGGTTAAGTTGTGTTCATCTGGGTCAAATGATCAAATCGATCAAATTAGACCCCATGATTGATTGGAATATGTCTCATAATCATTTTAAAATGATTTTTAATAATCAATTTGGGTTGGTTTAAACTTGGTTTAGATTTGAATAAAAAGTAGTTTATTTAATCCCATTTAGATCAAATGATCTAATTAGATTTCAAACAACTTCCTTCAAGGCTTTCAAGTTCTTCTAATTAGAGTTTGTGATTATGATCTGTTATAATGGTGTTATTAATTATTATTCTCAATGAAGGAAATTGTACTTCCAATGGAAGAACAACTTCAGTTCCATACACCAAGACATATAATGTAGATTGATTGGTGTCCTATATGTATATAGTAGTAAGGCTCCAACTTTTTTATTCCATTGGAATTTATTTACATCAAGTGTCTTTTTCAAAATTTTCAAAAGAGTTTTAGTAAATGCTTTGGCCAATCCATTTGCCCAGGGGTAATAGATGGTTGAATATCTCCAGTCTATTTCGTGTCTAGCCACAAAGTGATCTAAGTTAGTGGATTTGAACGATGGACCATTATCAGATATAATTTGATGAGAAATGCCAAATATATGTATGATATTTTCTTGAAAGAACTTCAACACATGGTATGCTTTTACTTCTTTCACTAGAACCGCTTCAGCCCATTTAGAAAAATAATCTATTACGGCTAAAATAAAATGATGCCCTTTTGATGAAGGAGGGTGAATAGGCCTTATGATGTCGATACCCCAACTCTCGAAAAGATGCAATCGTAGGGTGTAGTACATTAAGAGGCTGATGTAAAACTACACCATGTATTTAGCATTGATGGCAACAATGTGCAGTTTCCATGCAGTCCTTTAACATCGATGACCAACAATATTCAAGTCTTTTTTATTTTCATTTTCATTTTATATCTATTGATGAGCACCACACAATCTAGAATGTACCTCAATCATAATCTTGCGAGCTTCCTGTTTATCTAAACAATGTAGCCATATTAGATCAAATGATCTGCAATACATCACATTCTTAATTAATGCATAAGACAATGCATGTTTCTTAATTTGATTTGCTAATGACTTGTCTTCAGGAAGCCTCCCCTTACGGTAGTAAAATGGTTGCCTCTAATCACACTCTTTTGACCTTGAGAGTGGTTATCCCTTTCATTTCTACTTTTTTGTTCATGTTGTCTAAATATAGGAGATAAATTTGTTGATTCTAGACTTTTATAAAAATATACTCTTTTTTTGGACATAAAATTTTCTTGGCAAGCTTAGCCAAATCATAGAATCTTTATGTGATATATAGAGTTACATATGGGATCTTTTCAAGTAATTTCATTGTATATTGATAATAATAAAGAGCTTTGGATCTAAAATCTTATAGATCCAACTCACTTGATTAATTACTAATTGGGAATCCCTAAAAAATTTTATTTGTTTGATATCCATAAGGATTGCTAACTCTACCCAGTTATTCAACTTTATTATTTGTGTAAGGCTTAGATAAATGATAGGAATATCACTTCATTCCTTTATTTGGGGTTATGAAAATCAATCTAATCCTTGCCTTCCCTGGGAGAGAAGAATTTGATTCTTTAGTTTTCTTTGATGATGAAACTCCATTAAAGGATAACTCCCAAGTTTCATTACGTTCACCTTCTAAAGTCATGATCTGTACATCTGGAAGATCATCATTTAAAGGGGAACCCTTGGGCAAAGGATGTGCTACTAAGAAGTTAACTATAACTTGACCTTTTATAGCACGAGAGGAATAAAAGTTTGCAATAAAATCATTGACCAACATACTAGATGCCTAGACAACATCGAATTGGTCATATAATATTGCAATGGATTTACCCTTAAGATCAAATTTACTCTATGAGAGAGCATGTAGTGCATTAATTTGTGAGCGACAAAAATCAATGCTAAATAATGTTTTTTAATAGGAAGATAATTCATTGCTGTCGGAATGAGTTTGTGGCATAGATAATAAAGGGCATTTCTTTCCCTTCTTCATTGACTTGGCTAGTAAGGCCCCAAGTAATTCATCTAAGGAAATAGTGTGTAAAATCAATACTTCCTTGAAATTGGAGTAGCCAAAATAAGAGGTTTCATTAAGTATTGTTTTAAGCTTTCAAACGCATTTTGGTAATTTTCATCCTAAATAAATTTGGAAACTTTTTTTATTATCGTAAATGGTTGACATCTTCATGATAAGTTTGATATGAACCACTTTGTTTCCGAGCCATCGTTGGAATGATCTTAACTATATGAGACTTCTAAGTGGCGGAATTTCTATAATAGCTCTCACTACAAATCCTAAGAACTTCTCTAAAGCTACTCCAAAAGCACATTTGAAGTTTTTGGTTGTAATGACACAACCATTAAAAAATGATCCATAAATCATTCAAATAATTTTCCTTTTTCTTACTTTTAATGACTAAATTTTCGATGTAGCATTCGACTTCATCTTGAATTAAGTCATCAAAGATTCTAGTCATGACTCTTTGATAGGTAGCCCTGACATTTTTGAGACCGAATGGCATGATCGTGTAATAGATTATCCCAATAAGAGTTCTGAACATCGTATGCTTTTCATCTTTTGGAGTGTTGACCTCACTTTGGAGTGAGCTCTTAACCTCCTCTTCTTAGACTTGGGACACTTCTAGACACTAAGAACTCCTTAGTCATAAGACACTTCTGATTAGGTGAACACCTAACCTAAGACTAGAGACTTAGAAGTGTTAATCATATGAGCTATGCCTTAGGTTTAAGAAAATTACCTATCCCAGCCTAAACCCAATCTAGATACACTTTCTCAAATCAAACCTAGACTCAATTCTTAAACCAAATCAAATTCAAATTCAAATTCCAAATCTAATTTCAAAATTTGACTCCAAATGATTGAAACCCAAAATCAAATTGAATCCTAAAACCCCTTCTAGTATGAACCACATTCATAAAGCCAAAACTCCCTCAAATCAAATCAAACTCAATTGATCTCTTTATAAATCAATTATTCCTTCATTTATATTCACAAATATAAATGAAATCCAAATTCAAATGACCAAAACTATATCAAAATCAAATCCAAACTCAATCTAAACCCTTTAAGCCAATTCTTTGGACTTAAAATTCTATCCAAATCAAGTCAAAACAATGAATTTTCTCTTGAATCAATCATTCATTCAATTATCTACCCAAATATAAATGAAACCTACAATCATCAAATCAAAGTCAAACCAAAGTCAACTTTTGACTTGAAAATTTTAAATGAGCCAAAATCCCTTAGACTCCAAATTGATTGCTGTTGAATTTATATTCCAATCTAGGGCTTGTATATAAGTTCAACTAAACTCGAATCAAACCAAAATTAAACCAATTGACCCACTTAGGTCAAGTTGACCCAAAGTGACCTAAAGGACCCATTTGAGCCAACTTCTAATCCAACCCAAATTGGATTGATCTAAACTCACCAAAATCTTTCACCATGATTGTTGATCACCCTAGGATGATCAATTGCAATCAATTGGGCCAAACCAAGCCCAATTGGCCATTTGATCCAAATTGACCCAAATTAGCCTAAAGGACCAAATGAGGTCAAATCATGATCTAACCCAAATTGATTACAACCAATGGCTCAAGTTCATTCCAAATTGATTATTGAACTTGACCAAAGCCATAATTAAACCCAATTTAATCAATTGAGCCCAATTGGTCAACTTGACTTAGCCCAAATTGGCCTAAAGGGTCAATTTGGCCTAAATCAAATTAAATCCAAATTAATTCAAACCAAAGACCACATTCATCTTTAATTAATTGAACATGAATCAATCCATAACCTAAATTTGGCCAATTTTGGTCAAATGGGTCAATTTGACCCAAAATGACCCATATGACCCAAATTTGGACCAAATCCCTTGAAACCAAGCCCAAACCCATTAGGGGCTGATCAAACCCGACCCAAACCCATTTGGGATCAGCCTAAAACCAATTCAACCCATTTAAATCCCTCATGGATCCTCCCCCACATAGGATTCCACCCAACCTCATTTAATTCCCCCCATCACATGCACTTAACTCCTCCTACATTTGATTGAATAATCATACTGCAAGAGGACTTTGGAGCAAAAATCCAAAATTCTCAATCAATCTTTCATCCACCCCAACCACCCCAAGTAAGATGATAATCAATTTGGAGCCAAAAAATTCAAAAAATATTGAATTTTTCCCCATTATAAAAGGAGGGGGAGATGAGGCTTTAGATCTCTTCCTCCCACCACCATTTAGCCCAAAGCTCTCCAAAGTAAAGGAAGCCCATCCCCACTTCTTTGAGTCATTTTGAGCTCAAAATATAAATAATTGCTCTTCGGTGAGGGTGAGACATCGAAGGTGACATTCAAGGAGGCAAGGGCTAAAGATCACAAAGCTTCCTCACATACCTGAGTTCACCGGATCTTCATCATGAAAATAATCCCGATAAGGTAAATTTTGTCAACCATAGCTTAGATTTGCATTTTGTATTAAATTTCTCATGATTTTAGGAATTTCCCCTAGATAATCCTACATTTTCACTTTAAATCATCCCAATTAGGAAATAAAATTTTTTCGGTGCGAATCGACGTGAAAATAGGTCTAGTTGGATAAGTTTTGACTTATAAACCCTCATTTTTCCCTTTAAAAGGCCTGAAAATACTGTTCATCGCTGGCGGGATCTGACCACCGTCATCTCCGCGGTTCGGGATCGGACGACCTAGATTATGCGTGGATGCGTTCGTCCAGGAGCCTTGGATAAACGATGCGATACGGGTATAGTTCGCATCGGACGCTCAAATCGCGTCACGTCACCCGATCTAACCTCGGATCAGATCGATATGGACCGTTTGATGTGATCGATGGCGAGACGTCACTTTCTTCCCGGATGTCCACATATTTCCTTTTTATAAAAAAAATTTAATTTAAATCACCTGAAACTTAAAAAATTCATAAAACATAAAATACTTAACCAAAAATTGCAAACAAGGGCTCGTTGGATTCATCTTTTCGAGAGGAACCCAACAAACTCAATATACTTAAATTTTACTAAGTATTTTGAGCTTAATTTAAATTTTAGTAAAAATTAAATTTCATTAATTAAACCAAAAATATAATTTAGATTAAGTTGAAATTTCAGGGATTGAAATTAAAGTTAAAACACATATACCATAAAAATTTCAAGTGAAAAGGACTTTTGGATTAAGAGAAATTAAATTTTGAAGTTTAAATTGTTCATTTTAATAAAATAAATTAAATAAAAATTCAAAAATTTACAAAAATCTTCAAAATGGCTTAAATCACTTCAATTGACATCTAGGACTCTTAAGAAAATAATGTGATTTTCTAAATCTTAATGAACCCCAAACAAACACTTACAGTTAGAGTTTAATCAATTAAGGAGTTAATTAAAATATAATCTAAAAATAATTTAAATATTAAATCAAAATTAGAAATGAAATGTACTTAAGCAATCATGAATCAAACCTCAAATTAAAAAAAAATATCACCTTTAAAGAGATTAAATTAAATATGATTAAACTTTGGGTTAATAAAACTAAATTAGAAGATTAAATCTTAAATAAAACCCAAAATCCAACAAATTTAAGAAACTTTAATCATTTGATACTAATCGAATTAAACCAAATAAAATTAAAGTAAACTTAATTAACATATGATTAAATCACATCCATTTGGAATAAGATAATTAATTAACCAATAAATATTTCAACTGAATAAATAAATCAAACATGTTAATGAAATCAAACAAACATAACAAATGAATCAAATCAAATAAAACTCTAATCATAAATAATCAAACTTAATTGAAATGAAATAAACAATTAATTTACTTAATAACAATGATGGTAATAACAATAATCCTTTCATCAAATCAAACTTAAAGAAAATACTTAACTAAACTAAATCACTCACATGTGAAAAATTAAGTCATTAATCTCTAATTAAACAAACCCTTAATTAATCTAATGATTTAAAATTTTAATTATCCTTAATCAAACTTAATTAGTCAAACATCTAATTAATCCATTACCTTAATTAATCAAATTAATTTAAATAAGTTACATTAAAGCTAACTCTAAAATTAAGCTTAAATCAAACCCCTAATTAAATTTAATAATCACTTAAATAAACTAATTAAGTTAATCAAATTAATCATATTAAACCTAAGCTTAATAATTAAGATGCAATTAAACACTAATCAAAACCTAAATTAAACTTAAATCATTAATCTATAATTAAATAAACCCTTAATTTCTAATAATTTTTAATTGACTTACAAACTTAATTAATCAAACACATCTAATTAATGCAAACTTAATAAATTAATTCATCATCTTAATAAATAAAATTTATTTTATAAATCACATTAAAATTAATCCAAATAAAAAAACTTAATTAATCTACTAATTAATTTAATCACACCTATTAAACAAATTAATTAATTCAATTAAATTAATCATATTAAACTTAAGCTTAATTAAACATAAAATACAATTAAATGCTAATGAAATCCTAATTTAAACTTAAATCATTAACTCACTAATTCCATCATTAACCTAAATAAATATGAAATCAAATAAAAAAAATTAAACAAATCTTTACTTAATTTAGTAATTTGATCACACCTCTTAAACAAACTAATTAAGTTAATCAAATTAATCACATTAAACTTAAGTTTAATCAATCAAAATGCAATTAAATACTAATCAAAACTTAAATTAAACCTAATTAAGTCATTAATTATCATTAGTAAACAAATATGAAACCAAATTAAAAAATTAAACAAATCTTTAACATAAATACACTTCTTAATTAAACACATAATCACATTGAACCTAAGCAAACCCATAGACCAATAAAGCTCAAATCAAATTAAAAAGATTAAACCAAATTAAGAAAGACTCTCATCAATTTAATATGTAATCAAGTCAAATCTCATTCAACCTACTTAAATAAGATAAACTAATCAACTATCCAATGTAAAATCAAAATACAAACCAAACTTTGATGAACATGACAAATGGATGTGATTAAAAATAAAATCCTAATTATAAAGAATCAAACCCAATTAAAATCAAAATAAAATCTCAATTAATCTAATTTGACCAAACTACAAATAAATGAACCATAATCGAATTAAATAAACATAAAGTTAAATCACACAACCATGATCAAAGAAAAGAGTTAAACACTAATTTAAAGGATATTGAATTAAATCAAAGCATCTAATCTAAAATTAACCAAAAAAACACATGAACTTAAACAAACTTAAATTTCATTGATACTGGATATTGAATTATCAAGATTCAATTAAATTCATCTAATCTAAAATTAATCAACCAAAACACATGAACTTAAACAAACTTAAACTTCATTAGATATTTGGGATATTGAATTATCAAGATGCAATTAAAAAAACTAAAATCAATCAATCAAATACTTAAACAAACTCAAATTCTAAATTCTAAATCAAGTCAAATAAAAATCAAATGAATTACACAAATTCAAATAGGCTAATTAAGATACTTAAGGACCTTAATTAGACTCTTCAGGAGTTAGGATGTAGAATAGGATGAGTTCTGCCTTCAAATGGAATTCATTCTACTCTTAATTCTTGAAAACTTAAACATCACTTTAACCAAATAAAACTAAAATAGAAATAAAAAAAATAAATCATTCAATCATTTAAATTGAAATCACCCAAAGGTAAAATTTAAATAAATTCAAACTCCAAACTAAAACTTAAACTAAGAAAAAGCCTAGTAAAGTCTTGTCACACAAGCCTTAAGCACACACATTAGAATACTAAGTCACCACTTCTAGTGCTAAGTTAGGGTGTTGTATGTATGATATTGTATTTTTTTGTGATACAATATTTATAGATGTTAGGGTGTATATTTATCGGATGTTAGGCCATTATTAATCATATTTTCTATAGAGGGTTGTCTTAAGGGGCCGTTATAATAAAAAATATTAATGCTTTCGCTGTGCAGGATGCTTAGCCCCTAAGCGTAACCCATGTTAGGATAGGTGGGCTTGGTTATTCATGTGTGGGGTGCTAAGTCCAAATTGTTCATATAACTGCTTGGGTTGTATGGTGTGTTTAGCTAACATTTATTTTACAGGTGTAGCTAGATTTACTTTATTTTTTGATATAATTTTGTATTAGGAATTAGGATTAGTATGGGGATTAGGATGAGTGGCCAAAGTCCTTGGGGGCCCTATGATGCCTTTGGAATCAAATCAAATCAAAAGAAAGAGAAAAAGAAATGAAGAAAAGAGACCCCATAGTATATATTATATTCGGGTTGTATAAGGGTAGAGCTCTACCTTTTTTTTTTCTCTTTTGGGGTGTTAGGAACCATGCACTCTTTTTTAGATAGTCTATAAAATTATTTGATGTTGTGTTTAGATTAGCATTAGAACAAAATGACTTTTCATAGTTTCTTTATGATTGATGTTTGAATGTGTGGCGATGCGGTAGGCTCTTAGGATAAAATTAATTTTTCTACCCCAATTAATAACTCATAACTAAAATTTTAAAACAACTCATAACCTCACATAAAAGCCTAGGAATTAAATCAAGATAATAAAATTTTTAGCAACCCCTTAGCTGAATGAATGAATGTATAATATCATGCATGTCATATTATCTCTTGTTAAGAGGGGCTTCCATCATTGCTAGAGAATCAAGGCTTAACCTATGAGATTGGTGGAAGACACCCTTTCTCTCTTGATTTGGCCCATAATCAAATTCTCATGCATTTAGGCATGCAAAATCCCATAGCAGTCAAAAAAAAACAAAAGTCCAAAAGAATCAAATAAATTTGATAAAATTTGCATTAGATTAAGCCATGGATTCATACCACTCATGCTCTAGTCTCTTAGGGAGTGGGTTTAAGAATTTAGTTTCCTTTCTAAATGAATAACATCCTAGCCATCTTGCAAAGCATAAGACTTGCCTACATGGATTTAAAGTGTAGGAGAATTATCAGCTACTCCAATAATAAGTCCAACAATCGTGATTTATTCTCTCTATGGAGGTAAACCATATACCCATTTTTCCTTAGATTTAGGTCGTGGTGCCTTTATTTTGTACCAAGGCTTCTTAGTTTAGAATTTGAGGTATATTTCCTTTGGGCTACAAGAATAAATCCTCACTTCTTAGGCATTTTCACAATCTTATGTTGTGGAATTATAATAAGCTAATAAATATGTCAACTCAAATAATTAACTCTCTCTTCAATTTCAAAATATAAAGCCCAACTATAGGGTAGATTAGAAAACTAGGCTTCCTAGTATCATGAGTATTTCCTACTTTCTCCCTTTGGATTCCAAAAATAAGTCTTCTCCTTGATCTATCCCATTTGATTTTTTAAAATAACCAATCCTTTGATTGTCTTAACCTTGAAATCTTTGAAGAACCTAATTATCTACTTTAATCGAGAGTATTCTTAAGGAATTCCCATTCCTTAGGATGTAATTAACTATGGGGGCTTGCCGCCATAGGGAACTTAATGAACCCGACTTAAAATAAACCCCCTACTTTACTTTTCCATATAAAGTAGAAAAAAGATCTTTGGTATATTCGAAGACCCATCATGCCTTAGGAGTCCTTATTAGGTTATTAGGTCCATTATAGGGTGGTGATTTCTATCTTTCAAGATAGTACATCATTCCTTAATGTCGTATCCGATCACTTCAATAAGTACCACCTAAGATCTACGTGGTGTCCCACATCTTAAAAATAAACACCACAGATTTTTTTTGTCGACTCTGCTGGGGATGGTTCCTCTCTCCATCTTTAGTAGATAATTATTGTCTCCAAGCATCGATAGTGAACTTATATTTTATATAGGCCTGAGACTATCTCTTTTTTCGTTGGAACTTAGCTTATTTCATCCTTAAGCAAAGCTCGCCAACATCCTTTAGGTTTTAGGACCTCTCCCTGTAGGTCTTAAAATCTCTATTGGGTTCCCCCAATAGGTGAAAATTAAAATTAATCAAACAGAGGAGATGACCAAAATTAAGAATCTTTTCACCATGTTGATGGTGAAGCAAGGTTCATCCAATGAACAATAAGAGAATAAAACTTTTCTACAAAATAACATGTCTTTCCAAAAGTACTTTTTCAAAATCCACATAATAAGGGATCTGTACACAAAAGTTTGTAAAAAATTTTCACAAAACAAATATAACCAAACCTCGTTTAACAAATCTGATGATTGTTACATGGAGGTTCTTTTCAAAATCAAAATCAACCATTTTTTAATGTATTTTTCAAAAGCACATTTTCTTTGGAAATGGCTATCCCCATCCCACACACTCAAATTCATTGGATGGAGATTCTATTTTTGAATAAAACCATGATATAAAAATTGAAACTCCACTTAGCATACTTCACATGTGCTAGAGTTGAAGTTTCCTCTTTTGAAAAGTAATAAACCATACACACACAAAGAGAAGTCAAGACATATTTGAACCCCACTTAACATAACCAAATTTGTCAAATGGGAGTTCCCCTTCCTTGAGAAGGTAGAGCAAATTGAATTCTATTTGCATTTGTCTGATAAAACTCCTTCTTGCCAAAGTCTTGAACTTCAAAACACATTGGGAGCTCATTTGACATGTCCAAGTATATGTCAAATGAGAACCCCAGAAAATCATAAGAACAAAGTGAACTCCATTTAACATACCTAAGTATGTTAAATAAGTTCATTTTCTTTCAAAAAATCATAAACACAATTAAGTTTCACTTAAGATACAAAATTTGTTAAGTGAGAGTTTCATTTTTTAAAAAAATCATAAACACATTTGACTTTCACTTACCAAATTTGTTAAGTGAGAGTTTTCAAAAATCATAAACACATTTGACTTTCACTTAACATACCAAATTTGTTAAGTGAGAGTTTCATTTTTAAAAATCATAAACACATTTGACTTTCACTTAACATACCAAATTTGTTAAGTGAGTTTCATTTTCAAAAAATCATAAACATATTTGACTTTTATCTTAACATACAAATTTGTTAAGTGAGAGTTTCATTTTAAAATCATAAACACATTTGACTTTCACTTCATACCAAATTTGTTAAGTGAGAGTTTCATTTTCAAAATCATAAACACATTTGACTTTCACTTAACATACCAAATTTGTTAAGTGAGTTTCATTTTCAAAAACAATCATTTGACTTTCACTTAACATACCAAATTTGGTAAGTGAGATTTCATTTTCAAAATCATAAACATTTGACTTTCACTTAACATACCAAATTTGTTAAGTGAAAGTTTCATTTTCAAAATCATAAACACATTTGACTTTTAAATACCAAATTTGTTAAGTTAGGTCTCTTTCAAGCATACATTTGATCCTTATTTTAACATACCAAATTTGTTAAGTGATCCAATTTTCATCATCAAACCACACTTGAGCTTCACAACATACCAAATTTGTTAAGTGAGTCTTATCTCAAAAAAAAAACATATCTCAAATATATTTGGGGCTTTCACTTAACATACAAAATTTGTTAAGTGGGACTCCCATCTTCAAAGAAAAGTAAATCTATCTCACAATCACACTTGACTTTTACTTAAACATACCAAATTTGTTAAATGAAAGTCTCATCATCAAACACAAATCAAACACATGTGGCATCTACTTAACATACTAAATTTGTTAAGTAAGAAGCCTTATTTTCAAATCAAAATATCATACAATCAAATCTTCACAAGCAAAAATATTTCAAACACACAATCACAACCTCTTCTTAGCATATCCAAATTTTCAAACTATCAATATTTTTAAACAAGATGCACAAAACACAAATATCTCCAAGAAAATCTCTCCTCAAATTTTAGAACCCGCCTACCTAAATCGGTTGAGTATGGGTTCTAAATGGCAAAGACTCTCCTTAATATCCAAAATCTCTAAAATTTTGATGAACCCCACTTAACATCCTTAAGATTGTTCATTATGGGTTCAAATTTCAAATCTTGAAATCAATGATCAAAGGTGAATATCAAGGCAGTGTGTCCGACTGTACATTTCAACAATGCAGATTTCAGTGCAATCAATTCTTCTAGTCTCATCAGATGGCTCCAACAAGCTTGTGTTTTCCTTCCCCACTGGCCCACTTATAGATGGTAGTCTCTCTACCGGCTCCACCGGTCATCTACTTTGGCCATGGTTTTGAGGGGTGAGGATTTCTTGCAGGGGCACCCTCACCACGTTAGCAAGGTGGAGGCACCACTTATTCGATTTGATATGCCATCTTATTATGAGTTTCCTCCACTAAAGAGGAAGGCCACTTTACTACCCCTACTATCTTTGTGCCTTGTTCCAGTGATTCAGTTACCTCTGACTCTAGCAAGGGCTACTACCCCCTCCTTGGACACCCCAAAGGGAAAGACTATCTTGGTTTCTGAGATAGTCTCCTCCACATTCGAGGTGGGTGATAACTCTCGCTCTGCCATACTTACATGTGCATAGTGCTGCAACAAGAGCCACAAGATCAAGTGACATCAAAAGAGGGTGGAGAGAGAGATGGATGCGCCCATGTGTGGGAGGATCTCCTTGTGAAACCTCTCCACATTTGAGTGGTAGTAGTTTCACCCCTCTCACTTGATGGAGGAGGACTACAAGAGGATTGTACCTCCACCACCGGCATATTTTAGCACAGGCTAGAGCACAGGGAAGCCCCTACATCGGGCTGGGATAGTTGGGTTGAGCTAGCTCGAGTGCATAGTTTTGATCTGAGGATAGTTATCCCTAGGAGAGTTAGAAGTCAAATCCAGAGGGAGGGAGCCTTGGAGGCTTAGGCATCATCTTAGACGAGTAGGAGGGAAGAAGAGGTTTTCAGATGAGCCTCCGCTCTGGATTTTCTCAATCATCGCCCTACTAGGGGCAATCGTTCATACAACATCATCCTTATCAGTGCTACTCATCATGGGAGAGTAGCCTAGTCAAGGATGTGTTACTACCTTGACCGCTCCACTCACACCATCACCATCAGCTCACATCCCCATTCCAACCAAGATCCAAGCCCCATCCGGACGATTAGCACCATTGGTGATGCATGACCAGGATCCCACTCCACTCCTTTGAGAGGTGTCGAGCTCTCCTATTGACCTCCATGAGAAGAAGGAATGGTGACCCAAGGCCGTGGAGTCACCACCAGTCACGATTCTGGTCTGTATCACTCACACTACGGTAGTGATAGATGGGGTAGAGGATATAGATGTAGTATCCATGGTAGTAGATCCTCCCATATTCAATTCAGTACTGATCAACATATACCATTAGTGAGCACATACTCTAGAGATAGTAGTACAGATGCAATGCCCGATGTATTTACATTAGTGGGTATAACCCATCCATGGTGAGTGTTTATCCTGCATAGACGCTCTTGAGATGAGATTGTGTACTTTCTTGAGAAGAGGGAACTCTGGATGATTGCTCGAAGAGGATGCTAGGGTCAATTTTGATCCAGATGGGGATGATCACTTGGATGACTCAGCAGAAGTCCATATGGTCAACACTAGGGGTTCCCTCCTTAGGGATCGACATAGCTAAGAGGGTGTTGTAGTTGAGAAAGAAAACAAAACTCATTCAACCCAACACCTTCGTCAACAACTGAGGCAGAGAGATGAGCATATTAGGAAGATGGAGAAAAGAGTTGAAGACTTGTTAGCGGCAGTCCTAGCACTTCAAGGCCAAGCTCCATCAGTACAACCTACTCCCTTAGAGGCCGACCACCCTGGGTTGTTGCATGTTCTGGATCATCCCAAGAGTACATCTCCCGTGGACCGATAGTGGCAGCATGCATTGGAAGGTGGACACCTCCATGCAAGAAAAAAAAAATAGCGTTAGTGGAGCAAGTGAAGGATGCATTGGCATAAGCGGTGGCTCATCTATTCCTAAAGGGTAGACCCTACCGGAGGAATTTGATGGTGTCAATATCTAGGGTTTTGTGCCTCCTTCCTTCAAAATTTTGATGACTGGGAACCCCTGACACATAGCACATTTGAGGCGATCAATCGGTGTGCTCTATTCCCTTCTGTCGAGTTTGAGCATCACATTTGATTGATACTGAACTATGGTTCGAAGAAGACTTTTTCTTGAGTTGGAGCACTTCTTCATCGAGAGGTTTGCTAGAAAGAAAGGGTATTTGACCTCGTTGTGGCAACAAATCCCAATGGGTCACTTATTGATTATATTCTTAGGTGGCAAAACCTGAGTATGAAATATGAACCACAGCTGTCTGAATAGCATGCTATAGAAATTCTTCTCAAGAATATTCATGGCTGGTTGCTTTCATGCTCAAGGGATTTACAATCAAAACCTTTGAGAAGTTAATCAACAAGGCGGCTAGCCTAAAAGGGGAAGCCAAATAGTTACCTTTTCAAGATCAATCATTCAAGCCCAAGTCACAAAAAGCATTAGAAAAGCTGGGGATAGTAGTGTCGGGTAGACAGGAAGCTGAGCTCAAGTATAAGAGACCTCATGCACCTCCATTGCCACCTCTCTACCACCACCTCAGACATCACACCACCACAGCCACAATGGCCAGCCCTCCTCATAATATACTCAAAGGTACTCATATCCAGGTAGCTATTACCACCTACTATTACCATAGATTGAATAAGCCATATTCATTCAAGAGGGAGGTAGTTAGGAAGATCTTTAAGAATCTCTTAAAGAAACTTGACTTTCGTTACGCCTAAGAGGGAAGATGTGGGCAAGTGATGATCCTAACTATGCCCCCCCATGTGATCAATCATGTCTTGGAGGATTGTGTCACCTTTAAGGGGTTGAGCCCAACTAAGTCGAGCTATTATCCCCAAGGAATACTTGTTAGAATAACCCTCTAGTTCTATCAAAGTAATTCTTGGGGATACTTGCGATCCTCTTAAGACAAAAGAAGGTTGGGATATTGCCTTATCGAACCTCTAAAAAAGTGGTCTCTAAGATCAAGAAGCTTTCTTTATAGGTGCTTGAAGCAACTCAAACCTCCAACACCAAGGAAGGTTTGCAAGTTGCCAAGACAACTTGAAGAAGGTGTCGACCAAGCTGACCTACCTTACTTTCGGATAGCATAATAGCAACCACCATGCCCAACACTCCATCCACCATTGCATCAACTACTTCTTCCTCCAATAGCTCCTCTTTTTTCAATAAGAGCATTGTATCAGTGGACAAGGGCATTATACCCTTTCCCCACTTACTTTATTAGATTTCTATCATGTACCTCCATCTAAGAAGAAATCAATGAAGAAAGCTTTCACTTACATCTTGTCCACTTATGATACTCTAGATTTTATTCCTCTCAAAAACTCTTCAAGTCTACAAAACAATAATGATGACTCTAGTTCTGATCATTCTTCTTTTGATTTAGAAATGGATTTTCCATTCAAATCATTTGGGTTCACCATTGAGATTGATTTGGAGTCATCATCGATGATCCCATAGGAGAAGTTGTGTACACAGAGAAGGTAGAACTTTATACAAATTCATCATTAAGAGGTCAAGTTAACCCTTCATAGTGGCAAAGTTCTACCTCCTGTGGTGGCACCTCGATAAGGGTAAGCAAATCATTGGTTCTAAAGTGCAGATATCCTCTCCACAAGATGCTCTACCCATAGATATGCTTGTGGAGGATCAAGCCAAGATTGACTATAATGTTCTAGCACATCTTAAAAAGCTTCCAGCTAAGTTAAGCATATATGATGCCCTTATCTTATCCAAAGAGATGAGGGAATACCTAATCAAGTCTCTTCTTGATATGGAGATATGCTTAGCCCAGTTTATCGCTAATAAAGAAGAGGTTCATAGTTCAGAGTATACTCTAGGAGTTACATTCAGTGATGAAGACTTGCTTAGGAGGCCACACACTTTACATTATTGGATATTGGAAGATATAGGATATCGAGTTCTTGTGACCAGGTGCATCTGAATATTATGAGTCTAAAACCATTGCTTGAGGATTGACATCTCCAAACTTTCAAAAGAGAGGATGATGTTTTGAGGATTCAATGAACAAGGCGAGAGGGCTTTAGGCTCTATTGTATTGCCATTAGAAGTAGATGATTGGAAGACTACTGCCAAGTTTCATATTATAAACTCAGATACATCTTTTAATGCTTTGCTTGGGAGTCCATGGATACATGAGAACAACATGTTCCATCCTCTCTACATTAGTGCATGAAGTTCATGAGGGGTGGGATTGAATACTGTGTCAAAGAAGATCTTAAGCCATTCACAATTCATAAGGTCAGAATATATGAGGATGCGACCTACTATCTCCCTCATAATCAACAAGTCTATTCTCATGAACTTGGTGAAAGTTCAAAAAATAAAAGAAAACAAAACAAAAGAAAATAAAAAGAAAAAGAAAAGAAAAGAAAAGAAAAAGAAAAGAAAAGAAAAAGGAAATGAGAAAGAAAATAAAGGGGCGAGAAATAGACTTGGAGGAGAAAGTAGAGCGACATTAGATTCCACCAGTTCCTTACTCCATTCAATATATGGGTAGAATGACGACCTCCACCAAGCGGAGGAGAGGCGGATCCAAGACATGCCTGAGATGGAAGACCTCCTTATTGGCCATCAGTTATGTCCCTATTACCACTACACCTACTATCTATATAGACTTAGAATCTAGTTGGATGATGAGTCATATATGATACTAGCTAGCACTTCCAGACGGTAGATCCCCATGCAAGTGATAGTTGAGCCAGACAGCGATGAAGATCGAGCTCCTAAGCAAAGCATAAGTGTATCCGAGTCTATATGTGAAACAGTGAAGCATCAGTTGAGAACTTTAGCTCTAACCCCACTTTCCTCACAAAATGTTGAGGGTTTGGTAGTTAAGGAAGCCCCTAAGTCTTCCAAAATGTAAAGGTATAGTTCTTTCTTGGAGCATCATCCTCAAGTCAAGGGCGATGTAGAACTTGAGGATGATTCATAAAGATTTAATAGAATTACCTTTTGATTGGTATTTGCCTTGTGTTCTTAATTTATCAAAGAAATGATTAATTCCACATGCTAAGTCTAAACACAAGTCAGATTACTTTGAAAGATTATGGGACAACAAATATAGACATTCACAATCAAGATCAGGATTAGGATTCAATATAGTGGGTCCAGTTGATGATGATGATTATCGCTTAGTCATAACCAATCATTTAGAATCTGATAGGTTCTTTTCAATTCATGCTAACTCATATGAGGAGGTGTTCTTAAAAACTTCAGATAATCCAAATGACTTTGAAGTCAAGGATGCACAGCTAGAGTTCGAAGAGGAGATAAGATCAACTATAAACGAGCTTAAAGAAATTAACCTAGGAACTGAAGAAGATCCACGCCCAACATATATCAGTTCTCTATTGAATGAAAAAGAAACCAATGATTTAGTGAAGCTATTTATTGAGTTTAAGGATTACTTTGCATGGAGTTATGAAGAGATGCCTAGTCTATCTCCTGACATAGCAATCCATAAACTAGCAATAGAACCTAATGCTAACCCTATCAAATAGGCTCCTAAATGCATGTGATTAGACATTGAATAACATGTCACTTTTGAAATCAAGAAATTGATCGATGCTGACTTTATTAGGGAAGAAAAATATTCTACCTGGTTGTCCAGTGTCATCCCAGTTAAGAAAAATAATGGTTAAATTCGCATATGTGTTGATTTTAGGGATCTAAATAAGGCATATCCTAAGGATGAATTCCCACTTCCTATACTAGAATTAATGGTGGACATTGCCTCATCTCATGCAGTATTCTCCTTTATGGATGGGTCATCTGGCTACAACTAAATTAAGATAGCCCTAGTGGATGAAAGAAACACTGCCTTTCGAACCCCGATTGGAATATATTGCTATAAGGTCATGCCTTTCAACCTTAAAAATGTCGATGCCACAAACCAGTGGGCCATGACTCGAATCTTCGATGAATTCATTCATCATCAAGTTGAATGCCATGTAGATGATCTCATTATCAAAAGAAAATAAAAGGAAGACCATCTCTTTGACTTGAGAGTAGTTTTTGAATGGTTAAGATAATACAACCTCAAAATGAACCCCTTGAAGTGCGCATTCAGAGTAGCTTCAGAAAAATTTCTTAGGTTTGTTGTCCAAAATTGAGGAATTGAAATCAATGTGGAAAGATCAAAGCGATATTAGAAATGCTAACCCCTAAATGCTTAACACAACTCAGGTCAATCAAGGGCGGTTGGCATATCTAAGGCTTCATTTCTAACTTACTAGGAAGATGCTAACCATTTTTAGCACTTGTCAAAAGGATGCCAAGTTCAAATGGGATGACAAGTGATGCTTTTGACATCAAGCAATATCGATGACGCCTCGATCCTAATAGCCTCATCGGGCAAGCTCATATTATATACTTCATTAGATGACTCCCTTGGCACTTTGTTGGGATCAAAGCGACAAAGGGAGAACGCTCTATTATCTCAGTCATCATCTAATCCTCGAGGCAAACTATCCTATTGAAAAGCACTCTCTTTAATCTTTGCATCCCAAAAGCTACACTACTTTCTCATAAGGTGAACTTGATCTCGTCAATCTACTAATATCTCATGACACGACCTGGATGGTTGGCGTTGGTCCATGATTTTGTCTCGCTTTGATATAACATTTGTACCTCCCGTAAAAGGACAAAACACTTGACTTCTTAGTACATCCACTCCCTGTGACTTTCCACTTAACAATGATCTCCCCGATGAACAAATCATGAACTTGGGAGGGGTTAGTGCCTTGATGGAGATGTACTTTGATGGTGCGCTTCCTCTCAAAGAGAGAAGAACCACAATTTACTATCCCGGGGGCGGTAGGAATAGTCCTCCTAACTCCGGTGTGATGATTCTCATATCATTTGTCCAATCCATGCACCAGCCAAATATGAGGCTCTAATTGTGGTCTAGTTAGTCATTACACTATATGTCCAGTATCAACATCTTTGGGGATTCTCTTAGTCATCAACCAAATTGTCCTACAAAGTTCTAAGCTTCATCATTACCACAAGTACACTATGAGTTGTTGGCCAAATCCTAGGTTACCATCTAAGATTCCTTAGGAGAATGCAGTAGCGGAATGCATTAAAGCTTGCCAAAGAGTTGGAATGAAGATGAGTCCATTCCAATAAGTCCAAAATAGATGAGTTATCCTTTGATGTTGAACTCATCGAGATTCTCTCTTGAAGGGGAGGTTTCCATTAATAAGGATGAGGAGCATTGAGGCAACCATTCATAGATTATTTAAATGTAGGAAAACTACCTCAAGAGAAATCACTAGCACAGAAGCCCTTTCCAATACTCTTATAGGCACCTTGCAAGTCCTTGATCATATTACGGGGACAAACACGAAGGATCATGGAGGTACACTCAAGGTTATGTGGGGCACATCAATCGATTCAAGATGAAAGCTAAGATAAATAGACTAGATACTACGGCCTTGATGATCAGATTGCATGGATGTAGCTAGGAGATGCCACCAATGTCAAGTGGTGTGGTCTCATCAACCAACCCACATCTACATTGGCCTCATGGCCATTTGAATGTTGGGGAATGCATTATTTGGTCCAATCAATCCTCCTTCCAAAGGTCATCGATTCATTCTATCACTACTTTTCAAGTGGGTGGAGGCAATCCCACTTAGAGGTCACGCTCAACATATGCTCCATTTTTTTGAGAATCATGTATATAGGTTGGGTGCCTCGATGAATTATATCGATAATGGTACTTTCAAGAGCACTAAAATTAATAGTTTTGCTTGGAGACACATCATGATTGGAGATATTCTACCATCTACTACCAAGGAAATGGGTTAGCGTAGCCTTCAACAAAACCCTCATTCAAATCTTGAAGAAGACACTAGATGAAATGATGATGGCATGAATAGTTAGTTGAAGCCTTGTGGGCACCACATAACTCCAACTCTACCCCTTTCTCCTTAGTGTATGGGTGCATTTTACCATTAGAAGTCCCAACTCCCATCACTAAGGATAGCAGTAAAATCACAATGAACAAAATGCCAAGTTGGGTTGGAAGAGCTTGAAGGTTTGAGGAGAGATGCTATGTGCATGCCAAAAGTTATACAAAGCCAAGATGATTCAAGCTCATACCTAGAGCTTTTCAAGTAGGAGAGCTTATTTTAGTTCTAAGGAGGCCAATTATTTCCCTTCGAAAGATAGGAGGCAAGTTTGAACCCACTTGGGAAGGCCCTTATGTCATATAGAAGGCCTACCAAGGAGGGTCTTATCAACTCATAAATTGTAAAGGAGAGCACCCGATGCTTCCAATCAATGGGCTCTACTTAAAGAAATATTATCCATAAATCTTGTTTGAAAATACTTATCAATAAAATTTCTTTTCATCTCAAATTTCATTTCTTGTATGTTAGAAATATCTTTTGCTTGTGAATCCACCATGATATATTTAGGGTAGGTGTAAGAGTCCCCCAGTGGCATCCTACTCCTTCATGTCAAGAACAAATATACATATCTTTCTTTTGGGCTATTTTGATGTGAGAGCAAGCCTCCTATGGAACTTACTCATTAGCTACTCTAGGTCAAGTTCAATTTGTTGCCTAAAGCAACTGATCACCCCAGTGGTCACTTGTTGGAGGATGCAAGTCCCCACACTTTCTTCCTAATTTGACCATTACAAATTGACGAGCGCCTTGTTAGTTTTGTAGTCTTCACTGCCTAGCTAGTAAGCTACCTCATGGTTGATCTTGTTTAAGAAGATATGAGTCCCTGTGCTTTCTTCTTGAACTAATCATCATGATCTAACTAGGTCGAATATATTTGAGGTTTAGGGTAAGTCCCCTAGAGGCTCCTTTCCTCTTTACTATATTTGAGTTGATATAAGTTCTTAGTGGCATTCACTCAGTAGTCGCCCTAGGTCGGATGACACCTGTCGAGCTGAAGATAGACTATCCCAACAGTCAATTTTACTTTAGAGAGATGTAAGCCTACACCCATTCTTTTTAGAATGATTGTTGCAAACCGATAGGCAACATAGGTTGGTTGATGTTTTCTATCTCGACGGCGACTCACCCCGGTGGTACACCACTCTTGGCAGATGTAAGTCCCATGTTTTCTCCTTGGTTTAGAATACATATTTGATATATGACTAACCATGCCATCTTCTCCAGGGTGTTGGATTAAGCCATCAGAGGCCCCATCCCCTGTGGGCATTATATTTGGATCACGTCCTTTGTGACCCCATTTAGACACTACCTGGGTTACTTTTGGATAGGACAATCCCCCTTTCCTAGTAGCCACCCCTGTGGTTGGAGAATATGTTCAATGGATGCGTAGATTCTCCCTTGGTTCAGTAAATCTAAGATAGGTCTAGGCTGATATAAGCTCCTTCTCAGTTTGATCCCTCACAAACCAGCAGGGTCCATGTTAAAACAAACTAAACAAACAAACAAAACTAAATTTCTTGGAGATTAGGAATTCAAGCCCCCAGTGGCCCCTTTCCCAAGCAGGCATCCTATATTTAGGGTAGTGTCGAAAACTCCTATAGAATTGCATGACTTTGAGTTGAGATAAGTCCCTGGCACTTCTCAATAGTGCCTTTTGGGTTCAACTTACTGTGCCACCAACGGTTACCCCAACGGTCATCTTGCTTTGAAAGATATAAGCGCATTCTTTCCGACGATCATTGCAAGGCGACCCAGGTTGGGCCATTTTATTTAAATGAATCACCAAGTGGTTCCCTTGTTTAAGAAGATGTAAGTCCACTTTCTTCCTAACTTACCATTGCAAACGAAAGGCACCTTAGGTTGGTTAGTTCAACGGGTTAGATTATCCCTTTAGATTTGTAAACCTAAGATAGGTCTAGGCGATATTAGCTCCTTCTTCTTAGTATCCATCGCACAGCAGGTCCATCTAAAATTAAATTAATTCTTGAGTCAATATGAGTCCACAGTGGCATTCACTCAATTAGTCACCCTAGTCGATTGATCTATTGTGCACATCCAATGGTTGATCCCTACTTTAAAAGATGTAAGTTTCTGCTTTTTCTTCAGTAATAGTTGTTGCACGAAAGGCAACCTTAGGTTGGATAGTCCTACCTTGTGGTCGGTAGACTACCCTTTGGACTTGTAAATCAGATAGGTCAAGGACATAGCTCCTTCTCTGGTCCATCACGCCAAGGTCCATAATATAACACATAAAAATTAAATCAAATCAAATCAAATTAATCATCAGGACTACTCTTGAGTTGAGGTAAGACCCCTAGTGGCGCTCACTCAGTAGTCACCCTTAGGTCAGGTTCAACTTGTTGTGCCACCAATGAGTTACCCTAGCGATCATCTTTGCTTTGAATGATATAAGTCTATTACATATTCTTTCCAACATGATCATTGCAAATGGGCACTTGTGGTTTTTGTGCAAGCGATCGATCCTTGGTTCCTTATTTAGAAGATGTGAATCGCTTTCTTCTAACTTGACCATTCAACCGAAGGCACCCCTTAGGTTGGTTAGTTCTAATGGTGGTAGACTATCCCTTTGGATTTTAAACCAAGATAAGCCTAGGTTGATATTAGCTCCTTCTTAGTAGATCACAGGTCCATATAAAATTAAAGTAATTCTGACTATTCTTGAGTCGATATGAATCCACAGTGACATTCACTCGAATAGTCGCCTAGGTCGGGATTGATCATTTGCACCAGATCACACGATCCTACTTTGGAAGATATAAGTCTTATGCTTTCTTCTAATCATCATTGCACAAGAAGGCAACCCTTAGGACAGATAGTCCTACCTTGTGGCTGGTAAACTACTCCTTTGGATTTGTAAATTTGAGATAGGCCAAGGCCAACATAGCCCCTTCTCAGTGGATCCATCGCACACCGACAAGGTCCACACCATAACACACCAAATTAAATCAATTCAAATCAAATCAATATAAATCAAATTAATCATCATGACTACTCTTGAGGTAGGGTTAATGTGTTACTCATCAATAGATCACCCAATGATTTTCCTTGCTTTAGAAGATATAAGTGCTACTTTCTTCCCCAGCATAGTTCACACCAAAGCAACCCCTTAGGTTGGATAGTCCTACCTTGGCGGTAGACTACCCTTTAAACTTATAAATCTAAGATAGGCCAAGGCCCGTGGCTCCTTCTTTAGAGTAGTCCATTACATGCTAATAAAAAATAAATTGAAACCAACCTCCCTAGTGGAGTCAAATTAAACATATCAAACAAACCAAATTTCTCCCCAGTGAGGTGCAAATCAAATTAACCTCTCTAGTGGAGCTTAGATCTAAATCAAGCAAATTCAATTGAGTGCACATCCCCAACGGATATGCCCTCAATCTAGAACTCTTCTCCCCAGTGGAGCCATAATAAATTAAACCAACCTCCTTAATGGATCAAACAAATCAAAAAAATCTAATCAAAATAGTGAATACACACCTAAACAAATCGTACTCATAATCAAACTTAGATCTGTATCCCTCAGCGGATAGCTCGAACCTGTTTCCCTAGAGGAAGGTTCATGTACTCAATCCCTAGTGGATTTCTTCTTGCTCTCTTATGCCCTTGGCATAAAGAGAGCTACATTGCACTAAGATCATGATTCTATCTACCTTTTGGGTCTAGGTATAGATCACTTCCATTGTTTGTTATAACCTTCTGGATGTTGTTGATCATTTCGGTCAACACCAATATGTGTGGTGTGCCTTGTCAGTTACACCACACCTATTGGGGGTCCTTTTGTTGACCTCACTTTTGGAGTGAGCTCTTAAACCTCCTCTTAGACTTATCTTAGACACTAAGAACTCTTCATAAGACACTTCTAGTGATTAGGTGAACACTAACCAAGCCTAGACTTAGAAGTGTTAATCATAAGATTAGATATACCTTAGGGTTTAAGAAAATTACCTATCCCATAGCCTAAACCCAATCTAGATACACTTTCTCAAATCAAAACTATACTCAATTCTCAAACCAAATCTCAAATTTAAATTCAAATTCTAAATTTAATTTTAAAATTTGACTCCAAATGATTGAAACCCAAAATCAAATTTGAATCCTAAAACTCCTTCCTAAGCCATATGAACCACATTCATAAGCTTAGCCAAAACTCTCTTAAATCAAATCAAACTCAATTGATCTCTTTATAAATCCATTATTCTTCATTTATATTCACAAATATAAATGAAATCCAAATTCAAATGACCAAAACTATATCAAAATCAAATCCAAACTCAATCAAACCCTTTAAGCCAATTCTTTGGACTTAGCCAAATTCTATCCAAATCAAGTCAAAATAATTTTCTCTTGAATCAATCATTCATTCAATTATCTCTACCCAAATATAAATGAAACCTACAATCATCAAATCAAATCCAAAGTCAAACTCAACTTAGCCCTTTTTACTTGAAAATTTTAAATGAGCCAAAATCCCTTAGACTTCAAATTGATTGCTATTTAATTTATATTCCAATATAGGGGTTGTACATAAGTTCAACTAAACTCGAATCAAACCAAAATCAAACCAATTGACCCACTTAGGTCAACTTGACCCAAAGTGACATAAGGGACCCATTTGAGCCAACTTCTAATCCAACCCAAATTGGATTGAACCAAGCTCACCAAAATCTTTCACCATGATTGTTGATCACCCTAGGATGATCAATTGCAATCAATTGGGCCAAACCAAGCCCAATTGGCCATTTGATCCAAATTGGCCTAAAGGACCAAATCAGGTCAAATCATGATCTAACCCAAATTGATTGCAACCAATGGCTCAAGTTCATTCCAAATTGATTATTGAACTTGACCAAAGCCATAATTTAATCGAGCCCAATTGGTCAACTTGACCCAACCTAGCCCAAATTGGCCTAAAGGGTCAATTTGGCCTAAATCCAAATTAATTCAAACCAAGACACATTCATCTTCAATTGTAATTGAACATGAATCAACCCATAACAAGCTAATTTGGCCAATTTTGGTCAAATGGGTCAATTTGACCCAAAATGACCCATATGACCCAAATTGGGCCAAATCCAAACCAAGCCAAAACCATTGGGGATCAAACCAACCCAAACCCATTTGGGATTAACCCAACCCAACCCATTTTCATGGATCCTCTCCACATAGGATTCCACCCAACCTCATTTAATTTCCCCATCACATGCACTTAACTCCTCCCATTTGCATTGATTAAATCGATATATGGGAGAGGACTTTGGAGCAAAAATCCAAAGTCCTCAATCAATCTATCATCCACCCCAACCACCCCAAGTAAGATGACAATCAATTTAAAGCTAAAAAAATTCAAAAAATATTGAATTTTTGGCCATTATAAAAGGAGGGAGAGATGAGGCTTTATATCTCTTCCTCCCACCATCATTCAGCCCCCAAAAACTCCCCAAAGCAAAAAAGGAACCCATCCCCCATTTCTTTGAGCCATTTTTGAGCTCAAAAATATAAATAATTGCTCTTCCAGTGAGGTGACGGTAGACATCGGAGAAGGCGACGTTCCGAAGGGAGGCAAGGGCTAAAGATCATTCCAAAGCTTCCTCACATACCTAGGAGTTCGTTCGGATCTTCACTGCCATCGAAAATCATCCCCGATGAGGTAAATTTTATCAAACTGTAGTTGACCTTAGGATTTCGTGTATTTTGTATTAATTTTCTCACAATTTTAGGAATTTCCCTTAGATAATCTGACATTTTTACTTTAAATCATCACAATTGAGAAATAGAATTTTTTGGTGTGAATCTACATGAAAATTGGTCCAATTGTATAATTTTTGCTTAGAAACCCTCATTTTTTCCTTTAAAAGGCCTGAAAATACTGTTCATCATTGGTGGGTTACAGCCATCGTCCAATCTCGTGGTTCGTAGGATCAGACGGCCCGGATCTCACGTGGATAGCTTGATTCGGGCCTTCAGATCGCTTGATGTGATCTGGGCCATCGTCGGTATTGCACGATGGATGGCGAGCATTGAGTGGGTTCTCTTCCTAAACATCCACGTATTTCCTTTTTTTTAAAAAAATTTAATTTAAATCACCTAAAATTTAAAAATTCATAAAAAATAAAATACTTAACCAAAAATTGCAAACAAGGGCTTGTTGGATTCATCTTTCCGAGAGGAATCCAACAAACTCAAAATCCCTAAAGTTTACTAAGTATTTTGAGCTTAATTTAAGTTTTAGTAAAAATTAAATTTTATTAATTAAACCAAAAATATAACTTAGATTAAGTTGAAATTTCAGGGATTGAAATTAAAGTTAAAACACATCTACCATAAAAATTTCAAGTAAAATGGACTTCTGGATTAAGAAAAATTAAATTTTGAAGTTCAGATTGTTCATTTTAATAAAATAAATTAAATAAAAATTCAGAAATTTACAAAAATCTTCAAAATGGCTTAAATCACTTCAATTGACATCTAGACTCTTAAAAAAATAATGTGATCTTCATCTTAATGAACCCCAAACAAACACTTAAAGTTAGAGTTTAATCAATTAAGGAGTTAATTAAAATATAATCTAAAAATAATTTAAATATTAAATCAAAAATAGAAATAAAATTGTACTTAAGCAATCATGAATCAAACCCCAAATCAAAAAAATATCACCTTTAAAAGAGATTAAATTAAATATGATTATACCTATTTAGGTTAATAAAACTCAATTAAAAGATTAAATCTTAAATCAAACCCAAAATCCAACAAATTTAGGAAATTTTAATCATTTGATACTAATCGAATTAAACCAAATAAAATTAAAGTAAACTTAATTAACATATGATTAAATCACATCCATTTGGAATAAGATAATTAATTAATCAATAAATATTTCAACCTAATAACTAAATCAAACATGTTAATGAAATCAAACAAACATAACAAATGAATCAAATCAAATAAAACTCTAATCATAAATAATCAAACTTAATTGAAATGAAATAAATAATTAATTCACTTAATAACAATGATGGTAAACAATAATCCTTTTTTATTAAATCAAACTTAAAGAAAATACTTAACTAAACCATCACCATGTGGGAAATTAAGTCATTAATCTCTAATTAAACAAACCCTTAATTAATCTAATGATTTAAAAATTTAATTATCCTTAATCAAACTTAATTAGTCAAACATTTAACTAATGCAAACTTAATAAATTAATCCATCATTAATTAATCAAATTAATTTAAATAAGTTACATTAAACTAACTTTAAAATTAAGCCCCCTAATTAAATTTAATAATCACACCCCAAATAAATAATTAAGTTAATCAAATTAATCATATTAAACCTAAGCTTAATCAAACATAATTAAGATGCAATTAAACACTAATCAAAACCTAAATTAAACTTAAATCATTAAGTCATTAATCTCTAATTAAATAAATCTTTAATTAATCTAATAATTTTAATTGACCCAAATCAAACTTAATTAATCAAACATCTAATTAATGCAAACTTAATAAATTAATTCATCATCTTAATAAAATTAATTTTATAAATCACATTAAAATTAATCCAAATAAAAAACTTAATCTACTAATTAATTTAATTCACATATTAAAAATTAATTAAGTCAATTAAATTAATCATATTAAACTTAAGCTTAATTAAGCATAAAATGCAATTAAATGCTAATCAAATCTTAATTTAAACTTAAATCATTAACTCACTAATTATCATTAACTAAATAAATAAGAAATAAAATAAAAAATTAAACAAATCTTTACTTAATTTAGTAATTTGATCACACCTCTTAAACAAACTAATTAAGTTAATCAAATTAATCACATTAAACTTAAGTTTAATCAATCAAAATGCAATTAAATGCTAATCAAAACTTAAATAAAACCTAAACCATTAAGTCATTAATTACATCATTAGTCTAAATAAATATAAAACCAAATTAAAAATTAACAAATCTTTATAATTAACATAAATACACTTCTTAATTAAACTAATCACATAATCACATCGAACCTAAGCAAACCCATAGACCAATAAAGCTAATCAAATCAAATTAAATCAGATTAAACCAAATTAAGAAAGACTCTCATCAATTTAATATGTAATCAAGTCAAATCTCATTCAACCTACTTAAATAAGATAAACTAATCAACTATCCAATGTATGAAATCAAAATACAAACCAAACTTTTGAACATGACAAATAGATGTGATTAAAAATAAAATCCTAATTATAAAGAATCAAACCCAATTAAAGTCAAAATAAAATCTCAATTAATCTAATTCGATCAAACTACAAATAAATGAACCACAATCAATTAAATAAACATAAAGTTAAATCACACAACCATGATCAAAGAAAAATATTAATTTAAAAGGATATTGAATTATCAAGATTGAATTAAATCAAACCATCTAATCTAAAATTAATCAACCAAAAAAAAAACACATGAACTTAAACAAACTTAAATTTCATTAGATACTAAGGATATTGAATTATTAAGATTCAATTAAATCAAAATATCTAATCTAAAATTAATCATCCAAAAACACATGAACTTAAAAAAACTAAAACTTCATTAGATATTTAGGATATTGAATTATCAAGATGTAATTAAGCTAAAACATCTAATCCAAAATCAATCAATCAAATACTTAAAAAAAATCAAATTCTAAATTCTAAATCAAGTCAAATAAATCAAATCAAATGAATTACACAAATTCAAATAGGCTAATTAAGATATTTAAGGACCTTAATTAGACTCTTCAGGAGTTAGGATGCTGAATAGGATGAGTTATATATATAAATGGAATTCATTCTACTCTCCATTCTTGAAAACTTAAACATCACTTTAATCAAAGAAAACTAAAATATAAATAAAAAATAAATCATTAAATCATTTAAATTGAAATCACCCAAAGGTAAAATTTAAACAAATTTAAAGTCCAAATTGAAACTTAAACTAAGAAAAACTAGTATTGTCACACAAGCCTTAAGCACACATTAGAATACTAAGTCACCACTTCTAGTGGTAAGTTAGGCATTGTATGTATGATGTTGTGTTTTGTTTTGTGATGTAATATTTAGAGGATATGTATTTATTGATCGGATGTTAGTATTATTAGCTAATCATATTTTCTGCAGGGGGTTGTGCTTAAGGGGCCATTGTAATAAAAAATATAAATTCTTTTGCTATGCAAGTTGCTTAGCCCCTAAGAATAACCCTTGTTAGGATAGGTGAGATTGGTTACCCATGTGTGGGGTGCTAAGTCTAAATTATTCATATAACTGCTTGAGTTGTATAGTGTGTTTAGCTAACATTTATTTTACAGGTGTAGCTAGATTTACTTTTCCTATTTGTGATGTAATTTTACATTAGGAATTAGGATTAGTGCTATGGGGGATTAGGATGAGCAGTTGCTAGAAGGCTTTGTCCTTGGGGTGCCCTATGATGCCTTTGGAACAAATCAAATCAAAAGAAAGAGAATGAGGAAATGAAGAAAAGAAGACCCCCATAGCATATATATTCTTTTTGTAACCCGAGTTGTATAAGGGTAGAGCTCGACTACCTTCTTTTTCTCTTTTTGGGGTGCACAAAAGAACTTGATCGCACTAGCCTTTTATTCTTTTATGGTAGTCTATAAAATTGTTTGATGTTGTGTATAGATTGCACATTAGAACAACATGCTTTTCATAGTTTTTTATGATTGATGTTTGAATGTATGGCCTGGATGCAGTAGGCTCTTAGGATAAAATTAATTTTTCTACCCAATTAATAACTTATAACTAAGATTTTAAAATAACTCATAACCTCACATAAAAGCCTAAGAATTAAATCAAGATAATAAAATTTTTAGCAACCCCTTAACTGGATGAATGAGTGTATAATATCATGCATGTCATATTCTTCCACTCTTGTTAAGAGGGGGCTTCCATCCTTGCCAGCGAATCAAGGCTTAACCTATGAGAGCCTTTGGTGGAAGACACGCCTTTCTCTTTTGATTTGGCCCATAATCAAATTCTCATGCATTTAAGTAAACAAAATCCCATAGCCTGTGTTAAAATAAAAAGTCCAAAAGAATCAAATAAATTTGATAAAATTTGCATTAGATTAAGCCATGGATTCATACCACACATGCTCTAGTCTCTTAGGGAGTGTGTTTAAGGATTTAGTTTCCTTTCTAAATGAATAACAACCTAGCCATCTTGCAAAGCATAAGACTTGCCTACATGGATTTAAAGCGTAGGAGGAATTAGCTGGCTATCACTTCAGGCGGTAATAAGTCCAGGGTGATTTATTCTCTCTTGTGGAGGTAAATCATATATCCATTTTTGCCTTAGATTTAGGTCGTGCCATTATTTTGTACCAAGGCTCCTTAGTTTAGGAATCTAAGGTAGCTATTTTCTTCAGGCTACAAGCATAAATCCTCACTTCTTATGCATTTCCACAATCTTATGTTATGGAATTATAAGCTCTAGAAATCTAATAAAATATCAACTCAAATAATTAACTCTCTTCAATTTCAAAAATATAAAGCTCAACTATAGGATAGATTGGAATGCTCACTAGGCTTCCTAGTATCATGAGCATTTCCTACTTTCTCCCTTTGGATTCCAAAAATAAGTCTTCTCCTTGATCTATCCATTTGATTTTCTAAAATAGCCAATCCTTTGATAGTCTTAACCTTGAAATCTTTGGAGATCCTAATTGTCTACTTTAATCGAGAGTATTTTTAAGGAATTCCCATTTCTTAGGATGTAATTAACTATGGGGCTTGCCTCCATAGGGAACTTAACGAACTCAACTTAAAATAAACCCTACTTTACTTTTTCATGTAAAGTAGGGGAAATATCTCTAGTATATTCGAAGACCCATCATGCCTTAGGACTCCTTATTATGTGATTAGGTCCATTATAGGTGGTGATTTCTATCTTTTGAGATAATACATAATTCCTTAATATCATACTCGATCACTTCAATAAGTACCACCTAAGATCTGCATGGTGTCCCACATCTCAAAAATAAACACCACATGAAGCCATCTTTATTTGCTTGTATCTGATGATTCATCCATGAATGAAAAGATCTCATGGAAAGAGGCTATGTTCACCATGAGATCTAGTATTGGTAATGAGAACTCATGTTTAGGACAAACCTTATTCAAGTCTTTAAAGTCAATGTAAATGCATATTCGACCATTCTTTTTTTAACAGGAACAATACTTGCTAACCAATTAGGGTACTATTCCTCTCGCACAAAGTCATCTTCAATCAAAATTTTCACTTTGATAATTACTTGCTGTTCAATTTCTAGGCACATACGCTTGGGTGCTTGCTTTACTGGGATTATGTCAGGTTTAACCTTTAATTTATGCACTATAACATTTGAAGATAAACTTAACATTTCATTGTAGCTCCATGCAATGCAATCTTTATATTTAGAAAGTAAAGTGATCAACTCTTTGAATCTTCTGGACCTAATAATGAGCTAATAAAAATTGGTCTTGGGTCTTCCCCAGTTCCTAAGTTGATCTCCCTTAATTCATCAATAGTGGACTTTATTTCTTTTTCAAATTCTGGAGGTGTATGTTGAATTAAGCAATCATCTAAATCTTCTGATGTTTCAATAAATATGGGTATATTGAATGGAGATGTTTATATGTGATTTTAGAAAATTTAGTTATGTTTGAAAATGGAACTTCCATTCAATAAGTGTGGGTATATTGAATGGAGAAATTCATATGTGCTTTTTGAAAGTCTTATTTTTAATTTTGATTTTGATTTTTGGAAAGATGATTGTCATTTTATTTTTGAAAATGAAATCTTCATCAAAGTGAATTGATGGAAGATGTTCATTAGTTCTTTTGGAAAAGATTATTAGTTTTATTTTGAAGATTCCTACATGTAACAATTATGAGAATTGTTAGATAAGGGTGATTTAAGAATATTTTGTTGAAAATATTTAATTATGTGCATTTTTGAAAGAGTGCTTTTTGAAAAGCAAGATTTTTTTGAAAAATTTATTTTGTCTTTATTATTTTAGAATGAACCTTTCTTTATGATAAAGGTGATAAAGAGAAAGTCTTTAAATGTTTTCTTTTATTAGATTTTTTTTTTGTTCTTACCCATTGGAGAACCTAATGGGGGTTTTTAGACTAACACGGGGTGAGGTCCTAAAACCTAAAGATGTTGGCTAGCTTGACTTAAGGATTAAATAAGTTAAGTGCCAACGGAAAGAAATATAGTATAGGATTCATACAAAAGCACAAACCCACTATCGATACTTTTAAATTTGATCAGATTCTATATGATTGCTTATTAATATGCAATGTTCATTATCATTCAAGGGTCCAATGGTTCCAAACCCAACACCAACTTTAGATCTTAAATTTTTATTCTTTGTATTCCCTAGGCTTTCTATGTGTTGAGCTGTACTTTTGGTCCAAGCATTAAGAATTAAACCACGCTTTATATCATTCTTTACATAATTAAGGTACCAATCAAATGGGAGTTATATTATTTCATTTGAAGATGGGTCTTCAAGATTCACATATACTTTTAAGCTTGAAGACTTAGGTACAAAATAAAATTTTAACATTCTTCCATCTTCTCCTAGAAGGTCAGGGGCTACTTTCAATTTTAATTATGAGATTTTGTTTTGAGATAAGGGAGTTAGAGTTAAAGTATCCACATATTTCTTTAATTTTTCATAAGTGGAGCAGTATAAATCCTCCTTTAGTTCTTGGAATTGATCTTCATCACTATCTGATTCTAATGTAATATCAAACTTCATTGAGGTATTCTTTTATTGGAATCCTCATCAGAACTAGATTCCAAATCAATTTGCATGATTAGAGGTTATTTTTATTTTTATTTTTTCTCCTTTTCTTTCTTTTCTTCTTATTTGTTTACTATGATGTCTTCTTTTCTTTTCTTTGATACCTCAATAAGGCTGGATTTCATAGAATCAAATACTTACCTTTTAGGCATGTAATAGTTGGCATATTCAAGTTCATAAATAGAGAATGATTGTAGGTCAACCTTTATGGTATACTCTATTCTATCCCTTGTGTACTTAATACACTGGTGGAGTGAGGAAGGAACCATCCTATATTCATGTATTTAAGGTTTTCCTAAGAGGGAATTAAATAATATTTTTAAATCAATAATATAAAATTTTACTTTTATTTTTAATCATTCTATTTCAAACAATAGAGTGATTAAACCTAAAGCCTTTTCTCCAATTTCATTGAACCTTCTTAACAACATCTTATCTGAACTAAGTCTTTTGGTAACAATTTTTAGGAATGATAATTTTTTGGAGTTCATAATATTGATTTAAGTGCCAAGGTCTACAAACTCTTGACAACCTAATATTTTTTCTAGAGATATAGGGGTTATGATCCATTGTCCCTAAAAGTATATCATCATCAGAGAAGGTGACTCTAAGGATCTCTTTGAAATAATAAACCTCATATGAGGAAGTTGCTATTAACTGAGTTAGGCATATCTGTGAGTCAAGTAATGCTTGTACTAATGAACCTCTCATTTCTTTTGATAGAATAGGAGTATCATGAATCGAGCCTAGCGAAGTTTCATAATATGGCTGATGTTTGTCAACCTTGGGAGCAATTAGCTCACTACTAGATCTTTGGTAAAGGTTCTACGTAAATTTTGATCAATAATTTATTTCATTTTGTAAGGAGAAGGTAAATGTGGTGGTAAAATTTTTCATATTCACCTGACATCTCTATGGGTTTTATTCTTTGGTCCTCATCCATCATGTCCATTTCTAGAGGTCAAAGTCTTCTATCTTTATGCAAAGTTGCATTGCCATCCATATGACTATTAGTGTGACCCTACAAAACACATCATCATGAGAATTTTCTTTTAATTTTTTTCTTTTCTACATTTTCAATAACACATTTATCGAAATAACATAAACACAAGAAATATGAGGTGGACTCTTTATTTATTTCTCTTTAAAATGAGTAGATCTATCATAAAAAAATGTATAAAGATCTTTGAAATGATCTAAAAAGTTAGGGTAGAATTGACTCTCTAGACTTCGGTGGATCAATTTGGGTGATCGTCCTCTAGGTCTTCATCTGATCCTACATTGCATTTTACAAATTTTTTATCAAATATTTTTAGAAGAATGAGATAAGGTTATATCCCATTCATTTGAAAGAGAAGAACTAGAGGAAGTTGAAGAGTCACCTATAATTACTTTGATGGACTCTTGTCTAGTGTCCATAAAGTAATCTTTAGGGATTATCACCAACCCTTTCTTGTAGTTTCTTTCAAGCCAGTCTTTAAAAATGAAGCAATCTTCAATAGTACGACCCAACGTCTGATGATATGTGTAGTAGTTTGGGTCATTCACCTTGCCGACGTCTTCCAGCCTCTTCTGACTAGGTAATTTAAAATATGGCTTTTTCTTTAATTTTTTGAAGATTTTTTAATGCCTTTCTCTTGAAAGAATAAGTCTGATCTATTCTCTCACTAAAAGGGTTAGTGGGAATCTTCTTAGGTGGTGGTAATAACTATTGCTACTGTGATGGCCTAAAAGATGTAAGCCACTCTACTTACACCTATAATAGGGGCCTTTCCCTTGTCTACTGTAGATACATTTTTTGCATTCTTTTCTATTACCTTCATAGGCTTTAATGGTTCTAAAGAAGAGTGCTCTTTCAAGAATGACATCCTAGGGGCTTCTTCTTATATGTTTGAGGCTTTGTTTAATAATTTTCCAAAATTTTTAATTATAAAGTCTTTTAGGAGGAAGGACATGGGAACTAAAATATTTCAGAGGAGAATCTCAACATTGTACAACCCCTACAACTAGGACTCACACTTTGGACTGAGGATTATCCATCTCAAAATATAATCTACTAAGGACTTACCTGTATTTTATTTTTCAATCTCTATGTCACCCATGGTAATATGGTGTTATGTGCTAGTGAATCTATTTACAAACATATTTTCCAGTTTAGTGAAGGTGCACACTTAACCATTTGGTAACTCAGCATACCAATCAAAAACAACCTCAATCAAGTTGCTAAAAAATGTCTAAATAATACGGCATCACTCCCACCAGCATTGCAACAACTTGCATGGAAATGTGCTAAATGTTTCTTGGGATTTTCCATCCCATCAAAAATCTTAAAAGAATGAGGCATGCATCCTTTAGGATATGACACAAAAGCATATTCTTTAGGGTGAGGTCTACCCATCAAAATTAGAGTCGTGCCACGGGATTGTGCTAATGCTTCTTTTACTTGTTATTCTACCAATGACCTCAAGTTAGTTTTGGCAAGTATATCATCCATGAGTTTGCATTCCTGGATATGATACTCTGCTAAACTAATCTTTGTCTCATCAATAGGATAAGTCTCTTCATGTTGCTCTATAGAATGATGCTGGGAAGAAGAAGGAATCAAACTCTAGAGTGATTGCATAGTGGCAATCATTTCCTCCATTCTTCTTTCCATTCTTGCAATTTGTTTCATCCTTCTTTTGTAGTTGAAGGATTAGTTGCTGAGTGGGATCAACTATAGGATTGTCCTGTGTTTCATCTTGCTCCCTCTTTGATGCTCTCGTATCTACTATATAGTTGAGTCATCATCGAGTAAATCATCCTGGTATGGATCAAAGTGTTTTTGTATTCTTTTTATTTTTTCAGTTTGTTCATCCTCTTTTACAATAGTTTTCATTTCTTCTTCTATTAAGCAAAGCAAAATACCACTGTTATTAAGGATGGCATCAGAATCATGTACAAAATCCATGGGTTTTATCCCAAATATTTCACCCTATGTAACCTCTCAAATAATAGGTCTGTAACAAGAGTGGCTCCCAAGCCAAAAATGTTGCTTATTTGTAACTTCCCTATCATAAGTGGATGAATGAAAAGACTCTATTCCCTTATTGAAACATGAGATGAGGATGGCCCTTAAGCTCAAGGCCCAAATGAAGGTGATGAAGGCCTTTATGTGACAGGGCTGGTAATAGGTACTTTTTATGATGGTGGTGGTGGTGGTTGAGAAACATTTGGTTGAGGTGCTAATGAAACTTTCCTAACGTAGACTATTTTATTTTATTTTTTTAGGGAATGTTCTCCTGTCTCTCCCTAAACTAATAGGTTGCTCCTTATGCTAAGTAAAGTATCTTCTCTAACAATGATATTGATCTAATATAATAGGCATATGATGGTATTTTTTTTTGAAGAGAGGACCACCTTTCCCTTCCCTTTATTTTGGGAAGTGCCTGATCTTTTTAGAACCTCTCTCTTAAGGCTTCTAGATGCTTGATCTTTCATGATCCTAAGTAACTCTTCTTTAGTATAAGAAGAGGACCGAGGAGTCATGTGAAGAATCTGGCATAATCTACCATGTGTTTCTCTATTCTCCATTTTAAAGTTTTTCTTATTCCATAAGTGAATAGGCGAGGTGGAGAACTCACAATTCTATATACATCATTCCCTCCCTTGGCAGCAGAAAGATGGAGGAATCTACTACCACCCAAGAGAGGGGAAGTATCTGGGAGGGCATATTCATTCCTCGCCTTAGCTAGTTCTATTTCTATCATCTTTTTTTTTTTTTCTCTAATGGCTGCCTCCCAAGCCTCCTACCCCTATTTTTATTTTGTCTTTGGTCATGTAGGGGCTTAGAGGTGAACCTTACCTCAAAATTAAGAAAGAAACCAATAGGTAATGCCTCTATAATAGGCAACTTGATTTTCTTAAGGGTAGGACCCACTTGAAGCTTCTTAGTAACCTTAGTAGTACCTTCCCTACTAATGGCAAGAGTAGAACTGGGTACACTAGAGAATTCTAAAAAAGGCTATTTATCTTTCACAACCACTTCATTGACAAGAGCCAAAGTAACAACATTAGCTGTAATGTTCAAGTTTTATAATCTTACTCTTAATTTAATAACAGAGCCATCAACTAACCTATTGTTGTCCACAGGGAAACTGATCCCAGATGTTGTAGCAAAGATGAGGTGTGCAACCATTTTCTATTTGCAAAATAAATTTTTTAAGTAAATCATAATTGACAATAATTATAATGTAGTCAAAACAAAAGCTTTTGACCCATTACGAAAATTTAGCCAATTTTATTATGGCTAGAATATTTACTTTGGAATATATTTTATTTTTATAAAAATATAGGAATTATAGAACTGTCTCACTTGATTTCAACAAGTGGGATAGTTCTATACCATCTATTTTCTAGTAGATGTTGAATATACTCTACCAAGGATGAAATGGAGAGGTACCCAACCGAAAGAAAGGAAATTTTGACCCATGACAACATAGGTATATTGCCGATAAATAGTAATAAAAGCCTAATTTATAAATATGGAGAGAAGAATCATTTCCCAGCAGAGTCGCAAAAAAATATCTTTATGGGGAAAATTTGTCACATAATATATATTTTAGGAATTTATTATTTAGGTTATCAAATATGTCATTAAAGAATAAACATATTATCCTATAATGGATTTAATCATTTAATAAAAGATGCTAATGGGTCTTTAATATACAGAGAGTTTCCCATAAACTACATGAAGAAGTAGAGCAGGATTTATTTTAAACTAGGTTCATGGTTCCCTAAAAGGTCAAACCTCTATAGTTAATTACATCTTAGGAATGAATGATCTCTTCCTAAGAACACTCTCTATTAAAGAAATAAGCTATTGTTTTTATAGATTTCTAAGCTAGTTTTCAAAGGAAAATGATAATTTAGAATTTCAAAAGGGCATGATCTAAAGTAAAAAGAGTTTTTTTGGAAGATAATCAAGGTTAAGTAGGAGATGCTTATAGATACTGGGATGCCCGGTAGGCATTTCTAGTATTCTATCATTAGGCTTTAAATTTTGGAATTTAATAGAATTTCAAGTTGACATTTTTTTAGAAATCTAGGGCAGATTCTAGTAGCACAAGACTGCATAAATGCCTAGGGATGAAAACTTACTCCGAGGAGGATGCTTTAGAACCTAAGTATATATGTACTTTTAATATAAATTAGAGGCTCGATCTAGCTCAAATGTTGGGATTTATTGGCCATTCCTCTTATTTAAGGGAATAAACCTATCTTTGAATCTTTTAGATTTATAATCTGCCTAAAAGGATTGCCAACTAACACCACTTAAATGAATTTTAATTCCATAATGTTAAGTCTTATGTATGTAAGATGGTTAAGCTATTATATTTTTTAGAAAGGAATCTAAGAATCTACACTCACTCCCTAATCTATAACATCATGTAATGTATGATATGCACCTAATGAATGCAATATTTTCTAGCTTTTAGGTGTTTTGACTTATGATTCATTTAAGGTCTTGGGGTATGCATTTTATACCTAAATGACATGCAATTAAAAGTAGTCAATAAGAAGAGAATGTAGACTTCCCTAGGAAGAGGTCATCCACAAAGGTTAAATTCCACTTATGTGCAATGGGTGAAGTGCCCAATTCACGATTTAGAATAATATGCTAGCATGGTTAGCTAGTTGTTTCTTTGCTTTTTAAGTTCAAGGCTTTAATTTATTTGAGAAGTTTCAAGTTTCTTTATTTTTTGTTTAAGTTGATTAAATTTAAGTTAGGTATAAAATTTAGATTTTTTAACAGCTTAATGTTCAAGCATTCATCACAAAAAGCAAAACAAAGAAATAAACCTACAAAAGTAGGTTAATTTTATTATGTACCCAAAATAAATCAAGCCAAATTTAAATTAAAGAACATGTTATTATGGTCACGTTTGTGCACAAGAAGAGAAAAAAAAAAGGCGAGAGCTCTACCCTTATATACCCTGGCATAGAACTAAAATTCTAGATCTGTAAGTCTTCCTCCAAGATAGTCTCCTTCTTCAGGGACCTCCATTTTAGGCTTCACAGGGGACCTCTACACCCATTTTCTAATAGGGCCAGCTCCTGCTATTCCTAGATCTCATGGATCCTAACTTAATTCTAGGCTTAAAATATTTTTAAAATTCAAAAAAGAAAGTCCTAAGCTTTACAAAACAAATATTAAGAAATGAAAACAACACATCAGTAGTTATATTTGAAAACATATAGGCTTAGCATTAGTTGCTTGCTAAAGCCCACCTATCCTATTGGGCTATGCTTAGTGAGTTAAGCATACCTGCAAGAAAACAACATTTATATATAACTTATTAGGTGGTCCATTTTATCACAGACCCTTGTAGAAAATAACATTAGTTCTAGAAAGAATGTCCTACCATCTACTTTAATTGACAAACAACCCTAAGCATCTAGTCTAAACTATTACACCACAAAATAATAAAAATATCATATCATCAACCTAACCTAAATATAGGGTTGATGACCTAACATTCTAGTGTGTGTAGAAAATAGGCTTGTGTGGTAAGACTGTACTAGGTCTTTTTAAGTTCAAGTTTCAATTTGGGTTTTCAATATTTAATTTAATTTGATTTTGAGGCTTTAATTTTCATAATTTTGCTTCATAGGTACATGTCATTATTAAACTAGAGATTCAAGATATCAAGACCTCCTTTGGACCAGTAGCCCCACGACCTCCGGTGTCCAAACTATATACCATATGTTGCAAATTATGAAAATTTTTATTTTTTATTCTTTTAACTTATATTAGTTTTAAATTAGCTTAATTTACCATGGGTGAGTTTAATTTAAGTGATTTAATAATTTGTAATTTCATTTTCATTTTAGGTGTATTTTATGTAAGATGAAATTAAATTTTCAAGAATGAAGAATATAATAAGTTCTACATTGGGTGGAACCCATTCTATTCAAAGATCTTAAGTCTAATAGAATGAAACCTTCACCCTAAAGTGAGGATTCATTCTAAGAGATTTATCTAAGATTTTAGGCATCTTAATTAACCTTTTTTAGATTCCATTAAATGATTTATTTTGAGTTGAGTTTAATTTAATGAATACTTTAATTTTGTTTTAAATTCTTCTTTTGATTTCCTTCTTTTTATTACATCTTGATTTAGTTTGTTTATTTAAGGCATGTTTCTTCAATCAAGTTAAATTAAGGTTCCTTTATTATAATTTGATTTGAATTAGTTTTCATTTTAAGTCCAATTCATTTATTATAGTTTAAGTTTTATAATTTGATTATGTTTAATTCATTTGATTAGATTCATTTCATTTATTTGATTTGTATTACTCATTTAAATTAAATTAATTTGGTTTATATATTACATTAGTGTTTATTATTATAAATTACTTTGATTTAATTTTAATTTTGATTTCCTTACATAATATGTTTAGTTAATTTACATTTATTATAATGTTCTTATTATGGCTTTTGTTTTATATTTTTATTTTAATTCAATGCCTTATTCATTTAATTTTGGTTTTAGGTTAATTTTATTTGTTGGTTACTGTTTATTATATATTTTTTTTATATTTATGTTTTTTTAATCAATGTTTATTACAAATTTGCCTTATGTTAATGTTAGGTTTAGTAACTTAGATTAATGTTTTACATTTTAGTTTAATTTCATTACTTAAATAATTCATCACATTTTAATTTCATAATGCATTAACTTATGTGATTTCAATTAATGATTTATTTGATTTTAATTACATTCATATAATCATTTCATTAGCATTACATTATGAAGTTTGGATTAGTTTTATTGACTTCAACTTATGATTCCATTTATTGGTTTTGGTTAGTTCATTATGTTATGGGTTTATAATTTTAGTAAGTATAATTAGTTTATTTGATTATATTTGTTAATGCTTTAGGATTATATTGTTCACTCAAGTTGAATGTGTTGAGAGGGTTTATATGTCAATGAAATTTATATTTAGATCTAAAATTTGTTGGATTTCCTAAATTGATTATTTAAGTTTTGATCAAATTGCATATTATTAATTATTTCATTAGGTTATAATGCATAATTAATTGAATTTCCTAACTTCAGATGTTCAAAAAATTTTCTTTAAGTGTTTTGATGTTAACTAAAATATTCCAAGTTGATTTCATGAATTTTAAAATTTTTATATTTTTTTGATTTAATATTTCATGTAAATTGACTTAGGGACTTGAAATTCAATAACTTCCACTATGGAGGTAAATTAGCCTTGAAATTTTTATGGAAAATGGGGTTCTTTTCCAGTTTGAGTTTCCTAAAATTTCAACTTGATCAGATGTATAATTTGGGTTTAATTAAGGTTCTAATTATTTTACTAAAACTTAAATTAAGCCTAAGTTATGTAAAATTAAGCAGGGATTTTAATTTTCCTATATTCGTCTTTGAAGATAAAACCATAGAGGGTTTATTTAATATTTTGGGAATTGGGTTGATTTATTATGATTTTTCTAAGTTCAGGTTGATTATTTGGATTAAATTATTTAATTAAATATCAAATTATTTCATTTTATGATTTATTAGGTTTCAGAGAACTTTAACGATGTATTTAAGTTCATTATGATCTATTATAATATTTTGAATTATTTTCATAGTTTTTTTTAATTTAGTTGATTTATATTTAATTTATTTTTATTAATATTAGGGTTTAGGATTGAAAATTTCATATCTTCAATAAATTATGAAAAATTCAACAAATGTGTATCTTAACAATAATTTTAGTTCCCCAAAGTTTCAAATCAATTCTTACATTGGTTTGAAACTAATTTTAGTTTGATTATTTTTATTCAAACTCAAATGAACCCAAAATTACTCCATAGAAATTGGGGATTTTGGGTTTAATTTATTCCTCTCACAGAGAGGAATCCATAAAACTTTAAATCACAATTTTTATGTGTATTTTATTTTTTATAATTTTATGCATTTTTTTGGCATTTTTAAATATTTATTTAATCCAAAAAATTGGGAATATCTCATTTTAATGAGGCGGTACCACATGGCGATGCACGATTTGGCCATGTGGGATCCATATGGATCTCGCGTCATTTTGATGGCGCACATAGTTTCAATTTTGATCATTTGATGAAAGATTGGATGGCTTGGATCGTCTTGCAAATTCCTATAAGGATAAAAATCATAGCGTGCGACTAAATTAAGACTGTTCGTTCCTAATCTAAGGAGTGAATGATGGAGATTGTTTCTCCTTAAACGGTTATGAAAGTCACGAGGCGTCGATCGATTTGGGGTGATTTTTGGTGATTCGGCCAGTGAAATCTCTTGATTTTATTTGTAAAACCATAATTGAATCGAATAGAAGGCAACTATACAGTTTGATTTCCCTTGAGATCAAATCCATTTTGAAAAGCTCCAAAACCAAAAGCTTAGGAGGTTAGTTTAATGGCATACCTCATCGGCGGTGACCTCCGGTGGTGGGGTTATTAAATTAGCTTTGTGGTGTCCTAGTGAGGCTGTGGGAAGGAGGAATTGAATTCTCTCCTCATGGATCAACATATGGACCAAGTTTGTCCTATTTTCCATTGGCTTTGGTCATTCTTCAGCCTCCCAATGGTGAGGAGATCAGGGTGTGTGTGCGCTTGACTTCATTTGGCTCAAGGAAGATGGAGCAATGCTCAATTGGGCATAAGATGATTTCTCTCTTATTTTACTATTAGAGGCTGGGAACCTCTTTATGTAGTTTGATTTTCCTTAGTCAGCCAGGGTGATTACCCCCCTTTGAGGCTAGCTCCAAAGGGGATGTCAATTGAATGAGAAGAGTCCAAAGCTATGGGGATGAAACATCATTGCTCATTTCTCCATGTGGAATTCCCTCATTTTGGATGCATTTGGACCTTCATAAACTTCATGATTTTGGTCGCCATTCATCCTAAACTCACTTTAGAATGTATTTAAGTCAGTTAGGATAGGATTAGTGGAGGCTTTAGAGTCAAATCCCCAGCTTTTATCCATCTGAGTTTGGATTAATTCAAATGTATTTTTAATTATTTTTATTAATTTTGGGTTCAATTATATTTAATTCATGCTTTATTATGTTTTAATTTGATAATTTACCATAGGCTTTGAGTTGAATTTGCATTTCATTTTAATTTAACCCATTTAAGCTTAAATGGGTTAAGTTGATTTCAATTAGGTTCAAATGACCCATTTAGCTTAATTGAATTTTATTTAGACTCCAATCATGTTTAATTACATATATGAAGTGATTTAAAATGATTCACTTCAATTATTTTGAAGTTAATTTCAAATTTAACCCATTTGGCCCAAATTGGGTTTAATGGGTTAATTTGGGTTCATTTGGGTCAAATGACCAAATTGGTCAAATTAGACCTAATGATTGATTGGATTATATTTCAGAATCTTTTTCAAATGATTTTGAATATTCAATTTGGGTTGGTTTTAACTTGGTTTAGATTTGAATCCAAAAAAAATATATATTTAAGCTCATTTAGATCAAATGATTTGATTAGCTTAATTAAGAACTTAATGGGTTTATTTTTCTTTAATTTCATATTTAAGCATGTTTACTGAATTTATTTTGATTTAATTTGAATTTCTTAGTTTATGTGATTTTTAGCTTAAATAAGGTAATTAGGTTTAATTCCCTAAATTAAACCTTAATTTAAGCCTAATTAAATTTAGATTTCAAGTAGTGCATATTTTGATTTAGGATTAAGATTTGGGTTAAATCTACCTAAACCCATTAGGTTAGATCAAACCCCAAGAATGGTGCACTAGTCACTATGTGTAGTATCCTGAGTGTCTAATTATGAGGCTTCTAATCAAGATTAAATGCCCTAATTACTAATTTCAAAAATGATGTTCTTCCAAAAATGATGTCAACAGACATCAACCTTGGCTATGCCTCTAATGTTTCATATCAGTAAATTGGTCATAATGGTAGTTGATTCCTTCTAATGCTCCTACTATGAATCCTATCATCCAAATTGGCTAGGATTCTAGCATTAGAGGTAGTTGCCAAGTTAGCAATTGCATTAGGATTAATGTATTTAATCTCCCTCATCCCTTTAGGCTTATGTTTCTTAGATTTCTGAATAGTCCACTCACCTTCCATTGCATGATTTACTTGATTAATGATGTTGGTATCTAGTTCATTGTATTAAGTGGGGATTTCTTCCTCAGCAATTTGTTGTGTGTTCATTATTTTCATATCATATAATGCTACTTGAACTTCTCTGATTTGAATTTTTATTTTTGTCTGAAGCTTAGATTGATTTATATTACTGAAGGGTGTTGTTATATTTGAACTATCTTTGCCTAATTTAGTTGTAATAATTTGATTATGAGCAAGGCTCTAAATTGGTAAGCCATGTCTAGTGTGTTGCTCCATATGCTAAAGCTCCTCAATTCCAACATGTTGTATATGATTGATCAATGGGTTAGCATCAAGTGATAATTGGTCATTTTGTCAATTAGCTCCTTGCTGCTCTTGGTGTTTTTTCCTTAATTCAAGATGTGCAATATAGAAGTTGTTAATATTATATCCAAACATTTTACATGTTGAACACTATAGTGACTTTTGCTCAATGGTTACAGGTTGCCAATAACCATTAGTAGGGGTGATAATCTAGATTTCCTCTATTTGCTGAGTGGTGATTTCTATTTCCATAATAATTTTACCAGTCAAAGGCCTTGAGAAATTGAAGGTTGGTAGTTCTAGTTTGAGGGGTTTTTCAAATATAGCAACTAGTGAGTAAAGAACTTGCTTGTTAAGTAAGTGAAGCTTTAAATTAGGGAACTTTATCCATATTAGAATAATGGGGAATTTAACATTGCAATCAAAATTTAGTGTCTATTTGAGTACTTTATGAGGGACATTTTTAATGTAATAAAGTTTTTTTGGAAAAAAATCCTAGCATAGACTTCTTCCCTTGTTAGCCTTATCACAATATGTCTACCATTCAGTAGCCCAATGCTCTCCATGACAAAGAGTTTGAGGTCGTTGAATTATTTTCTTATAATGCCCATCTTAGGATGTGTGTGAGTGAACTTATTGATCAATGTGAACTTGAATGGCTCAGCTAAGTTGGTGGTTTCAATTTCAAAAAGGAAAAAAGCTAACTTCCCATTTATTCTTGTTGACCTGACTTTTGGAGTGAGGACTCATCCTTCTTATCTTAGACTTAGGAATCCTCTAAGCACTAGGATTTTCTTAGTGATAAGAAACTTTTAGTGATTAAGGGAATACAAAACCCAAGCCTAGGGACTTAGGAAGACATAATTTAAGCATAGGCTATATCGTAGGCAAAATAGGTCTTACCTATCCTACGGCCTAAACCAAAATCCATGCTTGTCCACTCATCCAAAACCAACATCAACCCAACACAACCAACCTCTATTGGATTTTGTTTCCTATCCAAGATCCAAGCCAAATTAACCTAAACCTTAACCTAAGTCAACTTCATCATGATCTTATGGATCCAACCCAAAACTCATTCAAACAAAGTCTAATCCAACTTGATTTTTACAAAAGCACTCCAACCATTCAATAAACCATTTCAAACCTCTCCAATACTTATAACCAAACCAATTGAACCAAATGAATCCAATCAACCCAAGTTAGCCCATTTGACCCAAAAGGTCCAAATGAGCCAAAATCCAATCAAACCCAAATCATTTGCAGTCAAAGCCATCAATCAATCCTAAATCCATCATTGAACTCTTCTCAACACCCAATTCAGTCTAATTCAACCCAATCAACCCATTTGGTCCACTTGATCCAAAGTTGCGTAAATGACCAAGTTGTCTCATGCTTTAATCCATCCCAAATTGGATTGAATCAACCCAATGAATCTCCTCCATAATGTTGTCGATCATCCTTGATTGCCCAATTGTAATCAATTGGGTCAAATTAAACTAATTTGATCACTTGATCTAAGTTGACCCAATTAACACATATGGACCAAAGTGAACCAAATCTCATTCCAACTCTAATTAATTGTAATCAGTGCATCTAAACAATCATAAATTAAATATTGAACATTACGCAACCACCAATTGAATCTAACCAATCCAATTTGGCCTCTTGACCTAAGTTGATCTAATTTGACCTAAACAGCTAAATTGAGTCAAATCAAGTCCTAAGACAAATTGATTGCAACCAATAATTCTAAATAATCAAAAATTGATTATTGAATATTATCCAACCTTCAATTAAACCCAATTTTTTCCAATCCAATCCAATTTGACCTACTTAGCCCAATTTGACCTAAAGGGTCAAATTGAACCAAATCCTTCCCAAATTCAAACCAATCCAAACCAACACCTACGATCATTCCCAAATGATCAATTGAACACACCCAAACCCTTGAGTTTACCCAATTTGACCAATTGGTCAACTTAGCCCAATTGAACCCCATTTGAATCATATGGGTCAAATTGAGCCAAACCCATCCAAACCAAGTTCAAACCAAATAAAAATTGGCATGACTCATCCTTGGGTTACCATGGGTTTTTCCAAATGAGCCCAACCCATGGTGAACCCATTTTGGGTCAAAACCCTTGAACCAAGCCTTCTAAATAGGACAAAATCCCCATTTGAATATGTCCACCCACTCCCCAATCCTTGACAACCACCCTTAGCTCTTCTTGGGCACTAGGACCACTGGCCCAACTTGACCCAAGGTTGTTGGGTTCAGCCTTTAGCCATGAGAAGGTGAACTCACCCTTGGCTCACCATTTGTCACCCCCATGCCTATCCATGCCATTGCCTCAGCCTCTCAAGCACCTCCACCTCAGTAGTCCACTGCCATCTCTAGCCACCTACACTAACTAGATGACTGCCAAAGGCTGAGCCAATCTCAGCCTTTGGTTCACTTAGGGAGGAGAGTATACTCCTCCCCATTGAGAGCATTCTTAGAGAATTTCAAGTAGTCTTAGACCCTTTCCCAAATCCCTAGTGCTTTCCATCGCGGATGAGCTAACCGTCGATCGAAATCGAGATCCCCATCCATCCAACCTCACCTAAACTCCACTAAACTCAAATTAACTCTTTCTCACTTGAGTCAAAATGAATCCCCTGATCAATTTGATCACCAGAATGCACTCCAAGACCAACTCCGACAAGCTTAGCAGCTGTGCTTGGTCCACAGAGGAATCAGCGGGGGGGTAGCTCAAGATTTCTTCAATAGGGCTTCATCTCTTCAAGATGAAGTTACCTTAGTAAACTGATCACTAATCTCTAGCTCTGGTGAGGTAAAAATCTGGCAAACCATAGATTTTCCCTCAAGAATTGGCCTTTTATGAAGTAAATTGTGATTGCACGTGATTTCCACCATAGGATCTCCTTAGATCTCCTCCCCACACATTTAGAGTTGATCCTAATGCTTACAAGCTCTGGTGAGCTCAGATCAAGCTGTGGAAGGCAGACGATGTCTGTCTTTCGATGCTCTGGGGATGACGGATCATCAGTCATCCATTTTGCATGATTAAAATAGTTGACTGTGATTTAATCAGTTAGATTTTTCAATTTAATCCATTAGTAACCATGGGATTAATCTTCGCCATCCAATCCGAGATCAGATGGCAGGGATGTAACATCTGCCATCGCTGATTCAGCCGCCACATCGGACATTTTAAATAACCTATCCCCATGCCACATGGAAAGCATCGCCTTCCATGTGGCGCCAATGCTTTAGGAGATTAATTAAGTATTAAAATGTCATTAAATAGAGAACTTTGAAAATTTATAACTAATTATAGAAACATCCTAAAAAAAACCCCATTTTGGGAAGGGTAAATAAAGGATAGTTTAATAAAAATAATATCTCTAATGTTTGATCAATGGGTAGTGTTTAATTAAAGCTTTAAGTTTAGGCTAATTACCCTGATTAAGGCTTAATTGTTTGGCCAATTGATCCTAAATTTAGTGGGTTAGTTCCATGGGATGTCCTCTACTTCCCATAATTTTCTTAGAATTTATTAGCCATGTAATTCAAAGAATTTGAAATTTAAATCCTAATCACCCTCCTTAATTAATTTAATACTTATTAAAAATGTCAAATAGTAAAAATTAAGTAGTTGATGATGATTAATCACTATTAACAGTGGAAATGATGGGGGAAAATAATTATGGCCTCTTTCTTAGTTATTTTTCTAAATACATTTCCATAGGAGGGATAATTAATGCATTTTTTAATTAAAGGTTAATTAAGTAAATAAATGAGTTAATAAAATTAATCTAAATTAAAATGATTATTGGTTGAGATAATTCAAATTCAATTCATGGGTTTCTTTTTATGTGTTCAATAGCATAAATATCATTAAGGAAGTTATGGTTAACCCATGGGTATGGGAAAATCATAAGAGTACTTAATTTAGATTTTTTGTTAATTTAATTAACTCTTAAGAATGAGCCTAATTACATTAGGTCCCTCTAAGTGCATTGCAATTTTTAATTTCTCATAAGCATATCATTAGAGGCTCATGATTAAGTAGCTAATTGAATTAAAGAGGCTAAAAGGAAGGAAATTAATTGCTTAATAATTTGAACTTAATCAATCCATAAAATTTACTTAATTATCTTTTCCTTAAATACATTAAGTTACCAATATGGGATGGGGGCAAAATAACAAATATCATTTATGTTTTGATAATTTAAATCCAAAAATTAAACTTTATAATAACTTTGGTTAATCTTAAGGAGTTTTATTTGACTTGATTGTCCTTTGGAATTAATGTGATTGAATGTATCATTTGGCAATGTTTAATCATTATAGATTTGTATGCCACGTGTATCATGTATGGATGTTTTCAAATAAAAAGTATCAAATGAACATAGTTATGTATAAGTTGCACGTGTTGAATTAATCCTATTTTATGGCATGGCTATTATCACTAATAAACCTAAAATTATTTTCAAAATTATAAACTAATGATGAAAATTTAATTTGATGTTGGCTATGAGTATTCAATGAAGTTTACATTCACTTATAGCTTAAGCATGTTAAAGTGTTGCTTTATTTTCATGATTCATGTGTATGTTCACATGTGTATGTGTACATGTTTATAGTAGTCTGGACATCCTGAGAATACGAGCCTTTAGGTAGCCCTAAGGAGGTCTTAGATTACTCACTTTCCTAGTTTAACAATGGAACGTACTTACTTAATTTCATTCATATGTGTACATGTGCTAGAATTTGGATAGAGCTTTACTTTACATGAGTAAATAATTTGCTAATATACAATATTTTGCATGATTTTCGTTTTCATGTTAAGTGTATAAATTTATATGTATTTAAGATAGCAAGTATATAGTCTAGATATCCCGAGAACATGAGGCTTTAAGTAGCCCGAAAGAGGTCTTAGATTACCTCACTTCCCTGGTTTAACAAAGGCACATACTTGCTTAAATCTCTAATACATTTGTATGTATACTTAGTTAATGGATGGAATCCCTCTTTTCTACCAAAAAAATATATGCATTAGTAATCATTCAAGTGTGCAAAAATACACATATGTGCATTGCACAAATAAGTATGTTAAATTAAATATTATAAATAATAATAATGAAAGCATATGCATGTTATTAACAATGAAAATGAATGGTGGAATCTTACCCATGTGATAGTGATTCAATCACATTGGTATTAAGATGCCTTTCATGTTTGAATAGGATTCTTTAAGATTAACCCAAACTTAGAATTAATAAAATATTTAATAAATCATTCATTAAAAGAAACCAAAGCCATAACAATATGTCTTTGGAAACTAACTTAGGGTAGGGATTAAGAGGGTCAAACCTCTTTCTTCTCTTTACAACAATTAGATGCTAAGTAAATATCAAGTGAAACAAAAGGAAAATATAAATTAAAATCCACTAATTCTTTTAGCAACTTTAAATGAAACCTCCCCTCATGTGCAACTTGAACATTCTAAAACCTTTAGACAATCATAATTCCAAAGCCTAGCTAAGACATACCACATCACACCTTATCACAGACATAAGGAAACTTCAAGCTTTAAGTTAAGGCATGTTGTGTGATGTTATGTTTTATGATGTAATATTTTAGACTAGATGTTAGGATTGTTATGCGTAGACTAGATGTTAGGATACTAGTAGCCTAATATTATTTTTTTATAGGAGATTATTCTAAAGGGGTCATTGTAATAATAAATATAAATGATTTTACTTATAGGTTGGTTATGCCCATTTGTAGGTGGGCTTGGTTACCCATGTGCAGAGTGCTAAGTCTAAATTTATAAAATATAACTATTGATTTGAATGTTTGCTTAGTTAACAACTATTTTGCAAGTGTAGTTAGATTTCATTTTCCATAAACATGTAATTTTGTAATATAAATTAAGTTCAGTGCTATGGGGTTTAGGATGAGTAGTGGTTAGAAGGAAAAGACCTGGGAGGCACTATGAATCCTGAAAAAAAACCAAATCAAAAGGAGGGAAGAAAGATGAAGAATGAAGACCCCCATAGTATCTATTTCATTGTAATTGTAAAATTCTATTATAATTCGGGTTGTAAAAGGGTAGCGCTAGGCTACTTAATTTTTTCTTTTCTCAGGTATATGGTGGTACCCGACCGCATCATCCTTTTATTCTTTCACAAAATTTATGAATGTTTGATTATCATGTTTAGCTTGTGTAATAGAAATGTCACACTTTTCATAAGTTTTTTAAAGCTTGATGATTGAATGTGTGCTCTGGATGCGGTAGACTCTTCAGGATAAAATTTAATTTGTCAACCCTCATTAAAAAACTCATAACTAAATTTTTAAATACAACTCACAACCTTTCTCTAAAGCTTAGGTTATAATCAAGATAATTAAAAGATTTTGCAACTTCTTAGCTGAATGATGTATGTTACTACAATCATGCATATCATCATGTTTCATTCTTGAATAGGGAGGGTCTCCATTCTTGCACGATAGGATAATACTTGACCTATGAGGGCATCCTTTATAGTGGAAAACACTCCTCCCGCTGATTTAGCCCATAATCCTATTTCATCATGCATATAGGCATAATTGTCCCAAGCCTTAGTCCAAATGAATGTGTCAAAATGATATAAACAATTATAAATTTTGTATTAGTCTAAGTCATGTATTCATGCCAGTCATGATCTAGTCTCTTAGGGAGTGAGTTTAGGACTCTAGTTTCCTTTCTAATTAAATAACAACTTAGCTATCTTGTACTTATATAAGACCAACCTACATTATTTTAAAGCATATGAGGTGTTAGCAGGAAGCCACTCCAGATGGTTGTAAGGTCAAAAGAGTTAGGTTGGGTTTATCCTTTCTTGTAGAGATAAACCATTATGTCTCATTTTTTGATTAGACTTAAGTCGTGCTTTTAACTTGTGCTAAAGCATCCTAGATTTAGGATCTAAGGCTATTTATTTCCTTTTGTCTATGGATATAAGTTCTCACCTTTTAGGTATTTTCATAATCTTATGTTGATGGACTATAAGATCTAGCATTCTAATAAAATTTCAACTAAAAAAAAAATAAACTCTCTCTCTCTCTCTCTCTCTCTCTCTCTCTCTCTCAAATATATAAAACCTCACTATAGGGTAGACTGGAGTGCTTACTAGGCTTCCTAGTATCATGAGTGCTTCCTACTTATCTTTCTTTTGAATCCAAAATAAGTCTTTTCAAACTAAACTCTCCCTCTTAATTTCCAAAAATACATAATTCTTTGATAGTCTAATGTTGAACTCTTTAGAGATATATATTGACTACTTTAATCGAGAGTGTTCTTAGGAAATTCTCATTTCTTAGGATGTAATTAACTATGGGAGCCTGCTTCAATAGGGAACTAAAGAACCTGACATAAAATACTCTGCTTTACTTCTCCATGTAAAGTAGGGGAAAGATCTCTAGTATATACGAAGACCCATCTACCTTAGGAGTTCTTATTAGGTGATTAGCTCCATTATAGGGTGATGCTTTTATCTTTTGAAATGGTATATCATACCTTGATGTCATACTTGATCGCTTCAAGTAATCCCGTGGTGGTGGTGTCCCAATGACTCCAAGTTAAAACACCATAATTCTATTGGAGCGCCTAAGATGGTTGTACTCTGCTCCCTCATTAAATCACTCATAGTAAGCTTAGGGAAAGATGATATTGTTAGAAGTGTTAGGAGAATTATTGTTAAGAGTGGTATTGTAAAGTAAAGCACTGGCATAATAAGCGAAATCCATTGTAAAAGCAGTATGTAAGTGTAACACCCATAAGAACTAGTGGAATATTAACAACAACAATCAGAATCCTAATAGAGTAGTGTACCTTGAGGCAAGCATGCCAACACGAGCTACTTTACTCTTCCCTCCATGTTTTCTTTAGCAATAAGACTTTCATGCTTTAATCGGAACACTTCTTGTAAATGGGCATTATTTGAAGAAATAATATGGATGATTGTATTCAAAAATAAATTTAATCAATAAAATTTTATTTTCATGATATACTTGTTTCAATTTCTATTTTGACTAGGTTTGAACTCTTTGGAATGGAACACTACCCTTACTTGTTCTCTTTTTCCCTTTGAAATCTAAACCAAAATCAAAATCATTTTCAACTTACCAAAATCATTTTCAACTTACCAAAATCAAAATCAAGTCACTTAATCTCTTCAAATCATCAAATCAAATTAAATCCTAAAAAAATATTAACTTGGTTGTAATTTCTCTTGTACTCTCTTTTCATGTAGATCGAGATTAAGTTATCTAGGATAAGATAGAGCCTTCACAACATATTTTCCTAGCATAGCCACATTGTAAGCTTGATTTAGTTTGTTTTCCAACATGCCTAGGCCTAGAAAACTTCTTGGGTTGGTTAGTCACTTAATCCCCAATGATTCAAGCGGCAAACCCCTTAACTAGTTCCACTTAAGAAGATCTGAGTCCCCTAACATTCTTCTTTAGTCATTGAAAACCCAAAATTTTCGTTAGGTTGGTTAATCACAGTAGGCTATTCCTTTGGCTAATTCCACTTAAGAATGACTAAGTCCTTAAGCATTATTTTTAGGTTAGTCATTGAAAACCAATGAGAACTAATGACGAAGGAAATCTTAAGGTATGCTTAAGTTGGATAAAGTCTTTATGATCCCTTCTAGATTATTTTGGTTAGGATAAACCCTCTTTAAGGCAATTTATTTTTAATGAAAGAAAATTTAGGGAACAAATAAAGTTATTTTGGACCCTTTTTTTTATTAGGCCACCCAGGTTAGGATAAATTTATTATGATCCCTTGCCTCTTACCTAGATTATCTAGGCTAAGATAAAGCCACTTTAGGTCTCTTTCTTAGTAGGATAACGAATTGAGATTAGATAAAAACCCTTATAACCAAATTCTATTTTGTCTATATAAGTTTAGAAAAAGCCTCTTTAGTCTCCTTCCCTATCAATTAAAGAAGTTTAGGGTTGGATGAAGCCCTCATGACCCCATTCCTGTGTAAGAAATTTTATTTTAGGATAAAGCCTCTTTAGGCTCCTCTCCTAGTAGCTATACCATTTAGGTGAGGATTAAGCCTCTTTAGGCTCTTTCCTAGTAGTTACTCCTTTTGTTGATTGCTCACTAAGTCATAATTAATTTAGAGGGCCTATCCTTAAGAAGGATAATCTTTTAATCAATTTAAGATCCTATAATAGAAGTGGATCCAATTTTTAGTTTCCCTAATTCAGAGAAAATCAAAGAAGCAAGCTTCTTCATAAATAAAGATAAGTCATGCCAAGTTAAGTAAATTGAACCATATAAAGTCAAAATAAGATAGGTCAAACCAAGCTAAAAAAGTAAAGCTAAAAAATCTTTAGTTTTAGTCTAATTTGAAGCCCAATTGTTAAAAAATTATAGTTAAAAATTTATAAACCTACATCTAATTTGAAGCCCAATGGTTTCCCCTCTCAAGACTAGTGAGTCTAGGTAGGATTAAGTAGTCCAAGTCCCTTTTATCTTAGTTTCTTTCAAATAAAGGATGACCTATCATTAAGCAATCTAAGTCTATTTCTTAAGCTTTGTCAAATCCAAACTTTCAAATTAAGACTCCTTAGAAAATTCTTTCTAATTCCCTTTGTTTGAGTTAAAGTAGATTTCAAACATGAAACCTCATCCAAATCCAAACCTCTAAAGTCAAATCAATTTCAAATAAAAATTCCCATAATCTAAAATTAGTTCAAACTCAAGAGGTCAAATCCTCGAATTCTCTACAAGTATAGTATTTTGTAATTCTTTGGATCTAGTTGGCTAATTTTATCAACTCTAATACATCTAGTGTACTTGGTTAGTCCACCACACCTAATGGGGGTCCATTTGTTGACCGCAATTTTAATGAGGTTGACACGCGCACTCTCCTGCTTGGTCTATAAAATTCAATATTATCATTGGAGTTCCCTCATTAGATTCTTAGAAGATTATCCTAGTGATTAGTTGGACACAAAGTCAAGAACAAAGCCATTTAGGCCATATTAAACTACCCACTTACCTATTGTAACTTAAATAATCCATAATGAACCTCCCAATCTAAGACTAAATTAGAGCTTTTATAATTGAACTCAACCTAATTGAACTAAGGTTAGACCTAATCGATTTAATTGGGCCACTTAACCTAATGTGACTCATATGGGCTATATTAAGCCAAATCTAGATTAAATCTAAACTAGTTCAGATTAAACACTTATTATAGTCCCAAATCACTAATCAAATTTAATTAAGACCAAATTAGGACTTAGTTTAGTTAATTGAGTCACTTGACTCAAATTGTCCTAATTGAACTCTATTTAGCTAAAATTAAATTAAATTTAAATTAAGTTGAATTAACCTTTCAAAGTATTTTCAATTTGTCAATTGGACTTAGCCCAATAGTACTTTGAACTCAAATTGACATGAATGGGTCACCTTTGTAGAGAAAATTTATAACACCATATAAATTTTGGGGTACTTATTAAGGTAATAAAAAAATGTCATTAAGGGATAAAAATATTATCTCGAAAGATAAGTATATCACTCTATAATGGATTCAATTACTTAATAAGAATTTCTAAAGCTAATGGGTTTCAATATTCAAGAGATTTTTTCCTTGAATTACAGGAAAAACTATATCAATATTTATTTACCGTAGGGTTCATAGTTCCCTATAAGGGAAAACTCTTATAGTTAATTACATCTCATTAAGAAAGAAATTCCTTTTAGAAGTACTCTCGATTAAAGAAACTAATATTTATTTTTATGGATTTCAAAGCTTGTCTTAAAAGGAATGTTAATTCAGTAATTCAAAGGGGAATGCTCCAAGGAGGAAGGGTTCTTTACATAAGTCAATTAGGAAGAAGTGGAGAAGCCTATAAATATTGTGATGCCTAGTAAACATTTCAATTATCTTATCAATGGGCTTTACATTTTTGAAATTGAATCTAGAATTTTGAATTTGGCATTTTATTAAAAGTCTAGGACTTAGATTCTAACAACACAAGATTATAGAAATGCCTAGTGATTGAAGACTTATTCTAGAAGGATGCTTCAAAATCAAAGTCTACAAATATTTTTGACATAAGTCAAAAGCTCAACCTATTGTAATTCTTGGGAATTATTTATTATTTTTCTCACTTTAGAAAATGAACCTATCCCTGACTCTTCTAGACTTACTATCCACCTAGAAGGGTTGCCAGCTAACACCACCTAAATAATTTTTAAATCCATGATTACGATCTTTTGTATGAAAGATAGTTTAGATTTAAAAAAAGGCTAAGAACCTAAACTCACTCCCTAAACCCTAGGATCATGATTAGCATGTTATGAACCTAAATAATACAATAATTTTTATGTTTTATGTATTTTAATTTTAATATAGTCAAAAGTTTAATTTTTTTTAAGACCCTAATGCATCCAAGATTCATCACAGTGTACATCATAAAAAGAAAAATAGAAAAGCATGCAGTTCTATTGCACATTTAAAATAAATCAAGCTAAATTAAATTAAGAAATAGGCTAATGCGATCGTGTACCACTGCACACCTCAAAAGAAAAAAAAAGTGGGTAGCTGAGTTCTGCCTTTATATAGCCCTACCTAGAATTAAAAGTCTCGATCTATGGGGGTCTTTATCCAAGATTGTTGCCTTCTTCAAGGTCCTCCACGGACTTCATAGGGGGCCACCAGTTAGTAAAATTAGCTTCTATTATTCATAAATCCCAAAGATCTTGAACCTAATTTTAGGCTAAGATTGCATTTTAATTTTTGAAATAAATTTCTAATCCTTACAAAATTAATGTTTGGAAATATAAATGGCACACCAATAATTAGAATTCAAAATATACGATCTTAGCAACAATGTTTGCCAAGCCCACCTATCTTATTAGTCTATGCTTAGGATTTAAGTAGTACATGTAAATAATTGTATTTATTTTTATATTTATTATTGTGGGAGAAATTTATGACACCACATAGAATTTAGAAATTTCTTTTTATTTGGATGATCAAATTTGTCATTAAGGAGTAAACATATTATTTCGTGTTGTTCTATAATGGATTTGACCATTTAGTAAAACACTCCTAAGACTAATGGGTCTTTCATGTATAAAAGAGTTTTCCCTTGAAATATATTATAAGTAGAGCAGGATTTATTTTAAATTGGGATTTTGATTTCTTCTAGGGCAAGCCTTTATAGTTAATTAAATCTTAGGAATGGAGGATCTCACCCTAAGAATACTCTCTATTAAAGAAATAAATTATTATTTATATGGAGATCTAAGATGGTTTTCAAAAGAATAATATTTAGAATCTCAATTGGGAATAATCAAAAGTGGAAAAAAAAAATTTTGAAAGCCAATCGGGATGAAGTAAGAAATGCCTATTGATACTGGGATGCATAGTAGGAATTTCAACCATCCTATCATTGTGCTTTAAATTTTGCAACTTAATTTAGATTTTGAGTTGACATTTTCTTAGAAATCTAAAGATTAGATTCTAGCAGCACAAGACTGCATAATCCCTAGAGTTGAAGCCTTGCTCCCAGGAGGATGCTTCAGAACCTAAGTCTACAAGTGTTTCTGACACAAGTCAAATGCTCGACCTAATTTCATTTTGGGAATTATCAGTCATTCCTCTCACTTGAGGGAACAAATCTATCCGAAGCTTTTTTAGACTTATAACCCACCTAGAAGGGCTGCCAACGAACACCACTTAAGTGCATTTTGAATCCATGACACCAAGTCTCATATATGCAAGATGGCTAGGAAGTTATATTTTAGGAAAGAATCTAAGAACCAAGACTCATTCATGAATCCCTAAGATCATGTAGGGTATGAAATATACCTAACTAATGCACATTTTTTAGCTTTTAAATGCTTTGTCTCATGATTCATTTTAGGTCTTGGGTATAAATTTTTATGCATAAATGCCATGCAATTAGAATTTATTATGGGCCAAATAAAAAAAAAGTCATACTTCCCCATGAAGGCAGCCATCCTCACAGGTTAGATGCCTCTTATGTGCAATGGGTGAAGTGCCCAATTCAAGAGTTGAGAGTAACATAATTGCATGATTTTCAAGAGCTAATTATTTCTAATTGATTTTATGTTATTTCTAAGGCTTTAATTTATATGAAGTTTTAAGTTTCTTTATTTTTGTATTTGAGTTAAATATATTTAAGTTTGGTAAAAAATTTTTGTTTTCCTAAGAGCCTAATCGTATATGCATTCATCATAGGAAACACAACACAGAAAAAAAACATAGAAAAGCAGGTTGATTCTATTATGCATCCAAAATAAATCAAACTAATTTTAAACTAAAGAGAGGTCAATGCGGTCGGGTACCACTATACACCCTGAAAGAAAGAGAAAATAGGCAGCCGAGCTCTATCTTATATAGTTTGGCCTAGAACTATAGTTTAGATCTATGTGTCTTCTTTCCAGGATCGTCTCCTTCTTCAAGGAGCTCCATTGGGCTTCATAAGGGACCTCTGCACCCATCTGCTAGTAATCCTAGACCCATAGATCCTAATCTATCTTATTCTAAGCTCAAATTTACATTTTAAATTCAAAAATAAATCTGAACCCCTCCAAAACAAATGTTAGAAAAACTACAAACATCATACAACAGCTATATTTTATAACTATACAAGTTTAACAGTAGTTGCTTACCAAGCCCACCTGTCCTATTGGACTATGCTAATGGACTATTCAATACCTGCAAGCAAATAGCATTTATATTTTTTATAATAACTATCTCTATTAGCACAACTCCCTGTAGAAGATCATGTTAATTCTAAAAAAAGTAACGTCTTACCATCCATACTAACGACAATCAATCCTAGCCAATCATCAAAATAAAAAATAACAAAAATGCATTCCACATCACAACATCATAAAATATTATAGAAAATTACGAGATGACCTAACCTAAGTCTAGAGTCCATGACCTCATAATTTAGTGTTTGAAGGAAATAACCCTGTGTGACAAGACTTTGTTAGGCCCATTTTTAATTCAACTTTTAATTTGAAATTTTGAAGTTTGTTTGATTTATCTTTGGATGGTTTCAATTCAAATGATTTAATGACTTGTGATTTTATTTATATTTTAAGTACATTTTATGTTAAAGTGAGATTAGGTTTTCAAGAATGGAGAATAAAATAGATTCCACTTTTAGGTGGAACCCATTCTATTCAACATCCTAAATTCTAACAGAATGAAACATTCATCCTTAGATGAAGATTTATCCTAAAGATCTAACTAAGATAATAAGTATCTTAATTAGTTCCTTTTAGATTCATTTAGATGATTTTATTTTGAGTTTAATTTAGAATAAAGATTTGTAATTTTAATTATTTTGAAATTTAATTCTTTATTTAATTTCTTTGATTTAGTTATGTGTTTCTTCTTGATTTAATTTATTTTAAATTTGATTTGTTTTATTACATTTGATTTAAATTGGTATAACATTTGTTTCATTAATATTTACTTTGAATTATGTTTATGTTTATTGAATTTATGTTCATTTAGTTTGAATTATGTTAGTCTAACACATTTAGGTTAATGTTTTAATTTGCATACATTGATTTTGGAATAAGATTTCATTAATTGTTTGATTAAAAATTTATTAGCCCTAAGGTTTAATTAAACTTAATATTCATTATTATTTTCATTAAACCTTAAGTATGTAAGTGATCAAATTCTTTGATTTAGAATGTTAGAGAATTAATCTTAAGTGTTCTAGTATTGACGAAGATTACTTTAAGTTACTTCTATGAATTTTGTGATTTTGTGATTTTTTTAATTTATTATTTGATTTATATTGACCTAGAGATTTAGAAATTCAATAATTCTCAATCGAAAGTTCAATTGGGTTTGAAATTTTTATGGCAAGTGGGGGTTCGTATTTTCAAAGTTTCATTTTAAGCAGATGCATTATTAGGGTGTAATTAAAGTTTTAATTCTTTTATTAAAACTTAAAGTAAACTTAAATTAATGAGGATTATTTAGGAATTTTTTTTATTTCTCTCTAAAAGATGTTTCCATTGAGGGTTTAGTTAAAATTTCTAGAGTGTTGGTTGATTTATTATAATTTTCTAAGTTCTTGTTAATTAATTTGATTAATTAATTCAATTAATTTCCAAATTAGGTCATTTTGTGATTTATTAAGTTTTAATGGATTTCATTTATGTGTATAAGTTCATTAAGTTTTATTATGTTGATTTAAAGTGATTTGATCCATTTTGTTGATGTATTTTATTTAATTTTAATTTACCTCATTAAAATTAAAGTTTAGAGTTTGAAATGAATATCTGTTGATTTATTTTAGATAAATCATAAAAAAATTTTCTAAGGTGCATTTTAACTTCTATTTCAATTTCCCAAAGTTTCATTTCAATTGGATTAATGGTTTGTGATTAATTTATGTTTGATCAATTTTTTTAATGTCAAATTAATCTCAATTTATCCTAAATTAATTAGGGATTTTGAGTTTAATGGATTCTACTCATTGCGATGAATCCATAGATCCCTCATTTGTAATTTTCAAATTTATATTTTATTTATTATGATTTTTTAAAGTTTTTGACATTTTTTTAATGATTTTTAATCATTTAAAATGGAAAATACCATTTTAAGTGGCGGCATCAATGTTGCGCCTTTACCACATGGTGTGGAGCCATTGGGCCACATCGGATCCACACGTCGGCCATGTCAAAAGCGACGATCTTGTGGGTTTGATCCTGATAATCCGATTCAAGATCATACAGTCTTGGTTTCACCCACAATTTTCTTAGGGATTGAATCAAATTGTGCAGCTAAATCTCAGTCTTCCATTCCAAATAGAAGAAGCAGATGGAGGAGATCATTCCCTATTCATCTCTAATGAGAGATAGATGTTGTCCATAGAATATGATGGATTTTTGACAATCTCAGGACAAATTTCACGTGATTTTGATTGCAAATTGATCTATATGATTTGATCCTCTTAGAGATCAAGTTTTTTTCAAAAAGGGACCAAAATTGAAAGCTCAAAGGGTCATGGCATACCTCAACCTCAGTGGCCTCCGGTGATGGGATGACATGACAAAGCTGTGGGAAGGAGGAATTGTATTACCTTCTCATGGAATGGCTTTTAAACCAACTCATAGATGGTTTTCAATAATGTTGATCATTTCTGGCTTCCCAGTGGCGACAAGCATCAGTGAAGATTTTTTAAGGTCACCTTGAACTCTAGAATGTGTTAGGATGTTCAATTCGAGGAAAAATACTCCTCCTCATTTTGTGATTGGAGGCTGAGAGATTTGCTGCCGTCTTTGGCATAATTTTAGTTTGTTAGCGGCAAGAGGTTAGGGGAATGCTCTCTTTCTTCTTATCTTCACCTTGTGAATGTTTTGGGATGAAAAATGGGATAAGAGAGGGCCTTTCTCTTCTATTTCCATACATGGTCGAAAGCCATGTATGAAGGCTTCTAGATGGCTGAATTCTGGCATTAGGTGATAGGAGGCTTGACCAAAGGGTGAATTTGATCATTCTTGGCCTTGCGAGTGTGTTGGGATAAGATTTTTGAGTGGAGGAAGTCATTTTCTCCCATTTCCCCCCTTGGCCGAGAGCTTTGCCTTCATGACTTATATATTCTCTCTCTTGCCATCCCTTGGAAGAAACCAAATCCTCCTTTGCTAATTGGCTGACCACTTGATTTTAAACCCTTGGAATCATCTTCCAAGAGGTGGTCAAATTGACTTGGATAAAATCCAAGGGAGTTTGGATGATGGGAGGGGGAAGAATCACAAAGGCATCTTTACTTGGTGAAACTTCAACTCATCTCCCTTTGACTTCACTTATAGCTTTTGGCATCACCAGCACAACCCTTAGGCTAGTGTTTGGTTTCCCAAATCAAACTCAATGTGAGTTCAAGGTTGAATCCAAATCCATTTGAAGTGGATTGGGGGTTTGAACCCAATTCATGCCATTTGGATTCAAAGTGTTTTAACTTTATTTATTTTGATTTAATTCATTTAATTTTGGGTTCAATTATCTTTAATTGATAATTTATCAAGTTTTGATTTAATTAATTTCTTTAAGATTTTAGTTGGTTTGAGATTTCATTTCATTTTTAACCCATTTAGGCTTAAATGGGTTATGCTTGATTTCAATTGGGTTCAAATGACCCATTTGACTTGATTGAATTTTTTTGACTCTAATCATGTCTAACCACGTGAGTGAGATGATTTGGATTGATTAATTTTATTTTATTTCAATTTGAACACATTTGACCCAAATTGGGCTTAATGTGTTAGTTTGGGTTCATTTGGCTCAAATGACCAAATTGGTCAAATTGAACCCATTGAGTTGATTTCAATTTGATTGAGGTTTAGACCTATTAGGACCCATTTTGGTTCATTTAGACTAAGTGGTATAATTAACCTAAGAAAGTCATAAATAAATTTAAATTTTTTAGATTCATGATTAAACATATTTATTTTATCATTTAGAACATTTGGTCAAATTTTAGTGGGTTGACCTTTAACTTGGCGGGACCTAGATAAAGTCAAACCTATGTCAAAAGGGTTAACCATATTTGACTTTGATTTAGATTTGGATTCATTCAACAACAACAACAACAATAACAACAATAAGCCTCAACCCCACTAAGTGGGGTTAGCTACATGAATCCTTCATCTCCATTGTGCCATATTATGTGCCAAATTCTCATTTAATTCAAGTATACTAAGGTCGTTTTATACATCTTGTCCATGTCTTTTTAAGCCTACCTGTACCTTTCTTAACATAAGAAAAAATCTAATGCATCTACTTTCTTAACTGGGTCATTGGACGATTGACACTTTACGTGGCCAAACCATCTAAGGCGACTCTCTCTAATCTTATCTACCACTGGAGCTACTCCAAATTTTTCTTGAACATACTCATTTCACATTTTATCTCTAAGAGTAAATCCACTCATCCACCAGAGCATCCTCATCTATGCAACACTTAACTTAGTCTTATGCTTCTCTTTTTTTGGCCAATATTTTGCACCATAAATCATTATAGGTCTTACCACCATCTTATATAATTTTCCCTTAAGTTTAAGCGGTACTTTTCTATTACACAATAGGCCAAATGCATTCCTCCACTTCAACCATCCAACTTGAATTCTACTAATAACATCTCCATCTATTTCACCATCATTTTGAATAATAGAGCCTAGATATCTGAATCGCTCACTCTTTTTAATGACTTGTTCACCCAATGTCATAACACTACCACTAGAACTTCTACAACTAAAATTACACTCATAAATTTAATTTTAGATATACTTCAATGAAAACCTTTAGACTTTAAGGTTGATCTCCATAATTCAAGTTTCTCTTGGACTCCCTCTCTAGTCCTATCAACAAGAAGAATGTCATCAGCAAAAAGCATACACCAAGGTACATCTTCCTGTAAATGTCTAGTAAGAACATCCATAAGTAAAGCAAAATGATAAGGTCTTAAAGCTGATACTTGATGTAATTCAATTGAAATAAGAAAATATTTTGTCAATCCTCCTTATGTTTGGTCATAAGTAACAGCTCTAGTATACATATCCTTAATGACTTGAATGTAACAAATATTAACTCATTTCTTTTCTAGAACTCTCCAAAGAACATCTCTTGAAACTTTATCATATGCTTTCTCTAAGTCAATAAATATCATATGTAGATCCTCCTTACTTTCTCAATACTTCTCCATCAAACCTCTTAACAAATGTATATCATCCATAGTAGATCTTCCTGGCAAGAAACTAAATTGATTGTAAGAAACTTTTGTATCACATCTTAACCTATGCTCAATTACTCTCTCCCGTAATTTTAATGTATGACACATTAACTTAATTCCTCTATAATTTGAACACTCTTGTGCATCACCTGCATCTTTTTAGTCATTAAAATAACATTAAAAAGATTTGTAAGTCAAGAAATTCTTTGATCTCTTAAACATTTCAACACTTCTATTGGAATATCATCATGTCCTACTATTTTGCCACATTTCATTTTCTTTAAAGCTTATCTAACTTCAAATTTACTAATACAATTATAAAAACAAAATTCTTTATTTTTGCTTAGGGTATTAAGGTTGCTAAAATCAATCATACTTTCAGATCCTTCATTAAAAAGTTTATCAAAATACCTCATCCACCTATTTTCAATATTCTTTTTTAAGAAAAGCACTTTATGATTTTCATCCTTAATACACCTCACTTGAACTAGATCTTTACTTCTCCTATCTCTTTGGTTTGCTAACTTATACATACATCTTTAACCTTCTCTGGTATTCAATCTACTGTATAAATCATTAAAAGCTAATTTTTTTGCATCATATATTACTTTCTTGGAATCTCTACAGCCACTTTAAATATTTCCCAATTCTTTGAGTTTTTACATCTAAACCAAGTTTTATAATAATGCTTCTTATTTCTTATGTTTCCTTGCACATTTGGACTCCACCACCAACTATTTTTATTAAAAGAAGATTCTCGTTTTGATTCTCCAAGCATATTTCAAGTACTTGCTTAATTTCACTTGCAACTTTTTCTAACATAATATTAGCTTCTTTATGAACATCCCAAATTCTAAGCTCTTAAAAATATTTTTATTAGTGTTCTTTAAGTGTCCCCATCTAATCCTAGGACAATAATTTGATTTTTTTTCATCTTCTAATCTTTCATCTTAAAAGATAAAATTAACAGTCGATTTTGGATACTTAAACTTTTACTTGGAATGACCTTATAATCTTTACAATCTAAACGATCTATTTTTCTCATCAAAAAATAATCAATCTATATGTTACTAGATCCATTTTTATAAGTAATAATATGCTAATCTCCTTGCTTAAAAAAAGTATTAGTAACTATGAAATCATAGGCTAAAGCAAAATCTAATATAGTCCTGTCATCTTCATTAGTCACTCCAAATCCATAGCCACCATGAATACTTTTAAAATCTTTTACCACTCTACCAACATGTTCATTTAGATCTCCACCAATAAATACTTTTTCTTTAAAAGGTATCTTTTGTATTAATCCCTCTAATTCATTCTAAAATTTTTCTTTTGAGCCTACATCCAAACCTACTTTAGGAGCATAAACACTTATAATATTGATAATCTCAATAATCAAAAGCTATAATTCTAATGCCACATCTATTAATATTTATAACATTATCCTTCAAAACTTTTATCTATAATCACACCTACACCATTTCTAATTTGATTTCTACCCGAATACTAAAGTTTAAAACCTAAACTATCAATATCCTTGGCCTTCTCTGCAACCCATGTAGTTTCTTGGACACATAAAATATTTATCTTCCTATGAACCATAATATATATTAATTCCATTAATTTACCTGTAAGAGTACCTATATTCCAAGTTCCTAACCTAATTCTAGTTTCATAGACTAACTTCTTTGCTTGCATCCATCCATAATGTGGGAACCCTTTGCTTACTTGACACTGCACCCGGGCGCCAATGTAGTGGTCCTTGCACACTTTTCACTATATTTAGGCCATATAATGCATCACTTCCAAAGGATGACATAGCATTAACACAATATTTTAAAGGATTCATGTCATTATTATTTTGACAAGTTTTATGCTGGCTATCGACTACCTATCGTAACCCTTCACTTTTCACATTCAGACTTGGGACCGACAAAGGTAGTGTTTAGATTTGGATTTATTCATTTGTTTTAATTTAGTTTATTTAGATTTTTTTATTTAATTCAAGTTTGGAATTTAGGTTGAGGCAAACTAAACCCATTAGGTTAAATCAAACCCAAGGAAGATGGACTAGGCCACTATATATAATGTCCTAAGTACTTAATTATAAGGCTCCTAATCTAGGATTAGGTGTCCTAATTACTAATTTCATAAATGATACTAACCTTATCCAAAAATGAGGTAAACAAATGAACCCCCAATTTGTACAGTGGATTGGCTAGAGTTCACTGCACATATTGATGTTGACTAAATTAGTCAACTCTACAAGCATAAGTTTGAAGGAGTTCAAATTTAGAATTTTAATTTTTTATTTTGATTTTGATTTTGATTTTGATTTCAATTTATGTTTTAAATTTGATTATGAAAGTAGGCATATGTATGCCTAAATTTATTTGGAATAATTCATTCTTAGAAATTAAGTTCTAAGAGGAATAAAAATGTCATTAAGAGTATACTCAAAGAAGGGTATAATCCTAATACAATCACTGTACTCAAAGAAGATACCTTCAAGGGAATTACTCTTATTTGAGAATAGTAGTTAGAGAGGATGCTAATATGGACATTTACTCTGGATCCAAACTACATGATATTTTAACCAAGGAAAGATACCACTAAAGGATTTGCTCTTATCTGGTTAGCTAGTGGGAAGGAGACTTTGAAGACTTGATTCCAACCTAAATAGCTTAGCTATGGAGAAGGGGATTTAATAGCTTATTCCTTGACCTTAATATTTTGACTACTAAGCAGGTGTCACATAGACTTAATTCCTTGTCTGAGTAGTCCATAGGAATGGTTCCTTCAATGGCTTATTTTCATTCCTTAGTTTCTTTTGCTTTGTATTAGAAAAAGAGTCATAAGGACTTTAATCCTATTCTGATGAAGTTCAACTTATAAGAATGGGTCTTCAATGGCTTAATTCCAACCTAGGTAAATTGAAAAGAGAAGGGATCATAATGACTTGATCCTAACCTTATAAGAATGCCTACTGAGGGACTTACTTCTTTATTTGGCTATTAAGAAGGGGCCTTCAATGGCTTAATCTAACTTGAGTAGCCACAATGAGGAAGAGGGGTCTTAGTGACTTGTTCCTAAACCTCAAATATTTGGCTGATAGAAAAGGGGTTTTCATGACTTATTCCTAACCTAAGTAGCCTTTTTGATAGGAAAATGGTCTTCATGACTTGTTCCTATCCTTGTCTTTTAGAAAGAATGCCTATTGAGAGACTTATTTCTTTCTAACTAGCTATTAGGAAGGGGCCTTTAATGGCTTAATCCAACCTAAATAGCTTGGGTTGTGGAAAAGAGGTCTTTGATGACCTTATCCTAAACCTCACATTTTTTTATTTATTTTGACTAATATGATTGGGGTCTTGATGACTTCATCATAACCTTATCTTTTTAAAAGGATTTTTATTGTGGGACTTGCTCCTATATGATTAGCTATTAAGATAGGGCCTTCAATGTCTTAATCCAACTTAAATAGCTAAAGATGAGGAAAGGGGTCTTCATGGCTTAACCCAATCCTCAAAAGTTTGGCTAATAAAAAAGGGGTCTTAATGACTTGTTCATATCCTAAGTAGTGTATGTGACATTGAAGGGGTATTAATGACTTAATCCTATCATGTAAATAATATAATTAGTATTATGAATGTCTTGCTCCAAACCTATGGGAAGTTATAAGATGGGTGCCATAAATGGGCTTACTCTTAACTCAAGGAAAGAAAGAGTTATGCCATAAAAGGCTTACTCTAAGCTTATAAGAATGGTGCACAAAGGCTTACTCCATACTCATAAGACATGAAAAATGTGCCACAGAGGGTTTGCTCCCAACTCAAAGTATATATAGGATAGGGGCCACAAAGGGCTTGCTCCTAACGTATCGATGATATGTGTGAGTAAAAGGGGTCATAGTGACTTAATTCCTAATTCTCAAGTCTTTTGGTTAATAAGCAAGAGTCACATGGACTTGATCCTTGATTAGTCTAACTAGTAAGAGGTGTTCGAAGGTTTGCTTCCATTTCATGGTTTCACTAATGCTTCTTACACATGAAGAAGTTTATTGAAGAAGGTTTCAAAGAGTTGAAGTATATTTTTGAAGGAGGATTTGGGTACATTTTGGACTGAATGCTTAATATTCTATAAGCATATAATTTCATTAAATTTTTTTCTTTCTTCTCTCTTTTTTTATCCTAAATTTACATATGGCCATATTATATGTCTTATCAACTTTAGGCAAGACATCTTATAGTACTAACTTGAGAATTTTAGCTTCTGCGCTTGCGTGCGACTTTTTAGTTCTTAGGCAACAAAAACCAAAGTGAAACAATACTTCTCAAATGAAATTTCTTCTTCTTCATGGTATGGATATGTAATTTGTTCATTTTCATTATTTTTTTTGTTTCTTTGACATGAATCAATAGCTTATAAGGCTTTCTCTTAAATTCAAAAAGATCAAGAAATTTTTGTAAAGCTTTCAAAAGTGAATGAAAATCAAAGTAAGCATGCTATTAAGTTCTTCTTAAGATATTTTTGTTTCATTCTTTTATCCCTAATCAATAAGGGAATTGATCGAGTTAACTTATTAAAGAAATTAAGATTCTCCTGATAAGTTTGAAATAAAATTTCTTAAGTTAAATTATTGTTCTTTAAATATTTTATTGAATGATATTTCATAGATGGATTTAATTAATTCTTGTTTGTGCTTTATTTTGATACTTCTAAATTCCACTACAAGTTCATTGAAATTACCTCGAAGGTATATTTTAGGAACCTACATGTAGTGATGTGATTATTTTTAAATCATAATGAAGTTTCTTTTCTTCATCATTCTTTTTTAGTAAGATTTTCAATGTAACACTTCACTTAATCAAAAGTGAGCTTATCATAAATTTGATCATGATCCTTTGATAAATTGTCCCAATATTTTGAGACTAAATGATATGACTTTGTAATCAAATATTTTTATAAGGATTCTAAATTTCATATCTTATGCTTTCGATTCTCTTTTCTAGATTTATCTTGATTTGTTACTTTTTAGGTAAGTTATCTTTAATTTGGATAATCTTATACATAAAAGCTTTTTTGATTTTGAAATGAAGTATGGTTAATAAGAACCCATCTTCATGATAAAGATTTTATCCTAGTCCCAATATGTAGCACATGTAGATTTGATCTTTTTCTTTTCTTCTTTCTCTTTTTTTTTACTCTTGTTCTAATGATTGTTAGCCAACCAAGAAGAATGTTTTATTCTTATGCAAAGCCATCATTAACTAGCTTTTAGTCTAGTAATATTTTATTTTTCTTTTGAACTTTGACTGCATTCGTCAAGGGACTTAGTTTATTTGAAATGGAATCATGCCTTAGCTTATAAACTGTTACATCTAGAGATCATTTCATTTTATTTCTAGATAAAGTAGTCTTTAAACTCTTAAGAATAACTTGTTTAATTCATCAATATCTGACTTATCAAAGAGTTAGATAATTAATATTAGTTGTAGATCATCTTTTATTTGTAGACTTATTTCTTTTAGCTTGTTAATTGTGAATTTAGATTTCTCTTAAAATTCTAGGGGTGCATCCTAAACTTGAAGATTATATAGATTTTCAGACACATCAAAAAAATATTCATTTAAAATGTTAGACTGCCTTTGAAGGGAAAGTTAGGACCCTGACTATTAAATAATTATTATCTTGCAATGGCTCTATAGTACTGAATTTCAAACCAACTTTTGGGTTTTAATTTCTTAAATAGTTCATAGCTTTTCTTGCTTATAACTCTTATCTATAAGTCACTTGTAATGGAATTAGATTATACTCAATTGAATCTTAGGCATACAAAGGATAAGGCTTCTTAGAAAAGAAGATCCATTATCTCTTTAACTTGCCATGTGAGCACACCCTACATGGCCAAGGCCTTGATGTTAAAGTATCAAGCATCTGATTGTTTTTAAGTTAGGGGAAATTCTTGACTTCTAACCCTACCACTTTATTTTGATGTAGAGAAGTTTAAAGTCAAAATGCCCACATATTCAAAAGTTCCAGACTTCATCCTTTTGCTCTTGGATATAATCATTCCATCCCTTTTATTTTTTTTCTTTCTTTCTTTTGTCAACATTCCAATAGTGTTTCAACTCCTTGAAAAACATTCAATTTGATATTTTTTTCTAGATATAATATTTACTAAGACATTGGTCGTATTCAACTTTTTATCCAAATACAACATTGATGTTATTCAATTCTTTGTTTTAATGGATTGATCATATTACATGATATGATACTTTATAATTCTTTTATTGAATACAAGATATAGTGAGGTCACTTAGGATTGATAAAACGACATTCCTAAAGACTCTGCACTCATGAATATATATTGGATATAAACATCCTTTCATAATAATTATTACATTTCTTTTTCTTTTCTTTCATTTCATTTTATTCATTTTTTATTTGGGTTAGATATAAACACTACCTTTGCTGGTCCCAAGTCCGGATGTGAAAAGTAGAGGTTTGTGAAAGGCAAATGACGTAAAGTAAAACTTTTAATTATGACATGAATCCTTTAAAACATTGTGTTAATTCCATGGCGTCCTATGGAAGCGACGTGTTGTATGCCTTGAATACAGTCAAAAGTGTGCAAGGACTGCTACATCTTTCTTGGGTATAAATAATCAAGGGTTCTCACATTATGGATGGATGCGGGAGAAGAAGTTAGTCCATGAAACTAGAATTAGGTTAGGAACTTCGAATATATGTATGCTTACAAGTAAATTAATGGAATTAATAGGTATTATGGTTCATAGGAAGATAAATATTTTATGTATTCAAGAAACTAAATGGGTTGGGGAGAAGGCCAAGGAGATTGATAGTTTAGATTTTAAACTTTGGTATTCAGGTAGAAGTAAAATTAGATATGATGTAGGTGTGATTATAGATAAAAGTTTGAAGGATATTATTATAAAATTAATAGATTTGGACATAGAATTATAGCTTTAAAGATTATTGTTGATACTAAGATTATCAATATTATAAGTGTTTATGCTCCTCAAGTAGTTATGGATGTAGGCTCAAAAAAAAGTTTTGAAATGAATTAGATGGAGTAAAATAAAAGATAGCTCTTGAAGAAAAAGAATTCATTGGAGAAGATTTAAATGGACATGTTGGTAGAGTGGTAGAAGATTTTAAATGTAATCATGGTGGCTATGGATTTATAGTGACTAATGAAGAAGGTAGAACTATGCTAGATTTTATTTATCCTATGATTTTGTAATTGCTAATACTTTATTTAAGAAAGGATATGAGCATTATCACTTATAAAAATGAATCTAGTAAAACACAGATTGATTATTTTCTAAAAAGAAAAATATATCATTTATATAATAAAGATTGTAAGGTCATTCTGAGTGAAAGTTTAAGTACCCAACATCCACTATTAATTTTAGATCTTAAGATGAAAGATTGTAAGATGAAAAATAAATCAAATTATTATCCTAAGATTAGATGGGGGCACTTAAAGAACAATAATAAAAATATTTTTAAGAGCAATCTACAAGAACTTATAATTTGGAATGTAAGTTGCAAAATATGTGCTTGGAGAATCAAAAGGAAAAGCTTCTTTTAGTAAAAATAGTTGGTTGTGGAGTCAGAATGTGCAAGAAAGGATAAGAAATAAGAAGCATTGTTATAAAACTTAGTTTAGATATAAAAACTCAGAGAATTGGGAAAGACATAAAATGGCCCATAGAGATTCTAAGAAACCAATATATGATGCAAAAAATTAGCTTTTGGTGATTTATATAATATATTGGATACAAAAAAGGTAAAAGATGTATGTATGAGTTAGCCAACCAAAGTGATAGGAAAAGTAAAGATCTAGTTCAAGTGAGGTGTATTAAGGATGAAAATTATAAAGTGCTTTTCTTAGAAAAGTCTATTGAAAATAAGTGGATGAGGTATTTTGATAAACTTTTCAATGAAGGATTTGACTACCCAATCTCAGTATTTTTTTGCATCATCTTACAATTGATTTTAGCAATCTTAATAACCTAAATAAAAATAGAAAATTTTATTTTTATCATCATAATAGTACATTTGAAGATAGAGAAGCTTTAAAGAAATTGAAATGTGGAACGATAGTAAGACTCGATAATATTCCAATAGAAGTGTGGAAATTTTTAGGAGATCAAGGAATTTCTTAGCTTACAAATCTTTTTAATGTTATTTTAAAGGCTAAAAAGATGCCAGATGAGTGGAGAAAGAGTTTGTTAGTTCTTATATTTAAGAATAAAGGTGATGCACAAGAGTGTGCAAATTATAAGGGAATTAAGTTAATGTATCATACATTAAAATTATGGGAGAGAGTAATTGAGCATAGGTTTTGATGTGACATAAAAAATTAACACAATCAGTTTGGTTTCATGCTAGGTAGATCTATTATGGATGCTATACATTTGTTAAAAGGTTTGATAAGGAGGATCTACATATATTTGTTGATTTAGAGAAAGCTTATGATAAACTTTCAAGAGATGTTCTTTAGAGAGTTCTAGAAAAGAAAGGAGTTAATATTGGTTATATTAAAGTCATTAAGCATATGAATATTAGAGCTATTACTTGTGTCCAAACACAAGGAGGATTGACAAAATATTTTTCTATTTCAATTGGATTACATCAAAGATCGACTTTAAGCCCTTATCTTTTTTGCTTTAGTTATGGATGTTCTCACTGGACATTTACAAGAAGATGTACCTTGGTATATGGTTTTTTACTGATGACATTCTTCTTATTGATAAGACTAGAGAGGGAGTCCAAGAGAAACTTTAATTTTGGAGGCTAACCTTAGAGTCTAAAGGTTTTTTGTTTAAGTATATCTAAATTTGAATATATGGAGTGTAATTTTAGTGGTAGAAATTCTAGTGGTAGTGTTGTGACATTAAGTGAACAAGTAATTAAAAAGAGTGAGCGATTCAGATATCTGGCTCTACTGTTCAAAATGATGGTGAAATAGATGGAGATGTTATTAGTAGAATTCAAGTTAGATGGTTGAAGTGGAGGAATACATCTGGCCTATTGTGTGATAGAAAAGTACTGCATAAACATAAGGGGAAACTTTATAAGATGGTGGTAAGACCTGCAATGATTTATGGAGAAAGATGTTGGCTAATAAAAGAGAAGCATAACACTAAGTTAAGTGTTACAGAGATGAGGATGCTTAGGTGGATGAGTGGCTTTACTCTTAGAGATAAAATGAGAAAAGAGTATGTTAGGAAAAAATTTGGAGTAGTTCTAGTGGAATATAATATTAGAGCGAGTCACCTTATATGGTTTGGCCACATAAAGCGTCAGTCATTTGATGACCCGGTTAGGAGAGTGGATGCATTAGATTTTTCTTATGTCAAGAAAGGTAGAGATATACCTAAAAAGACTTGGTTGAGATATATAAAAAATGACTTCAATATACTTGAATTAAATGAGAATTTGACACATAGTAGGACATAATGAAGAAGAAGGATTCATGTACCTGACCCCACTGTGTGGGATAAAGGCTTGTTGTCGTTATTATTGTAGGACCATCCAAGAACATTAAAGATGTTCCTGAATTCCTAAGATTTTTTAATGTTTGAATTCTCATCTTCAATCAATAAAGTGATTGAGATTGAGCTCTTCTTTTGAATTGAGTTTCTAAGATTAAATTTTAATTAAACTAAAAACTCCTTTCTTTACTTGATTGAATCCACATGGTTCCATCTTATCAAAATTAGATCAGAATTAAGTCTGTGTTTATTCACTTTCCTGTTTATAATTGATGTTGGTCGATGCACCCAGATCAACAAGTATTCTGAAAATTTTCTTTTTGAATTTTTGACATTGACTAAGGTGTTGATGAGTTCTTAGTAGTATATCTCCATCATAGGAGATAACCCAAGAACTTCTTTAGTAGAATGCCACATCAGGAAATTGCTTATAATTAAAGAAGGCAAATTATAGAATTATGTAATGCTTGATTTTACATGCAACCCCTCTAAGATGGGCAAACCATCATATTTTGAAGTGAATAGATTTTATCATTTTCCTTTATTTTCTTTTAAGATGTCTCATTTTATATTTCTTTTTAATGTTTTTTGAGGTGATATGACTCCATTTTAAATTTAATTTCAATAATTTCTATTTTGGTATAAAGAGAGGGTAGGCTTAACTTTATCCTCAATGGATAAATAGACCTCATGATGTCAGTACCCCAACTCTCTAAAGGGTCTAGAGACAAAAGCCCAAACAAATGATAAGAATATCTTATCATTCATTTGCTTGATGTTATAAAAATCAATCTAATCCATGCCTTCCCTGGGATAGATGAATTCAATTCTTAATATTTTTTTGTGATGATGTTGCATCATCAAATTATAATTTTCAAGTGTCATCGGATTCATCTTCTAATCTCATGATCTATTCATCTAGAAGATCATTATTTAGAAGAGAACCCTTAGGCAAAAGATGCGATACTAGAAAGTTAGGTACGACTTGCACTTTTTATAGCACGAAGAAGATTAAAGGTAATCTCAATTTGTAATAAAATCTTTGACCAACATGCTAAACATCAAGACAACGTTAGGTAGATCATAAGATACTCCAATGGATTCACCTTAGATTCACTTTGTATGAAAGCATAAATTGCCATAGTCTCTGAGTAGAAACTAAGGCTTTCACCATTAATTTGGACTTGCAAAGCCCCAAGTGATTCATCTATCAATCTACAAGAGATAGAATTTTTATATACTCACTTTGAGAGATAGAAATATCACCATTAAGACCCAATCTTAAGGTCATGAGATTTTAGAAGGATTGAGATTTTCATTATTTTTTATTTTTAAGATTTATCCTTAAAATTAATTAAGGCCATTTATGAAATATCAATCATTCAATGGGAGAAGACTCCCATTAAGGAAGTTAATTTAAATTTACTAGGTTTAAATTTCATTCATTTCAACTTTATTAGGAGAATCAGAATTTTCTTTCACTACCCTCTCTTTTCTTCTATTGATCAGGAGCAAAAGTGAAATTTTATCATGTCATATTCCTCATTTGACTCTCACCTAAACTCTTAATGATTCAAGGTTTTTGGAGGGTCTAAAAGAGGGTTACCTCCAAGTCACTCCTTAGAATTGGCTAGTCAACTTAAATAACTGATTTTCCAAAATTTTAGTGGACATACGGAGATGAATTATAAATTGATTAAGATTAAAGCTAATTTGCATTTATGAAAATTCCTTCTGTAAGGATAGAAGAGTCACATTTAATTCTTTAATCAACATCTACCTAAGGTCAGTAAGGTTTTTTTTTTTGGATTATTCTTCATACTTATCCAAATTTTTTATGATTTTCTTTCAAGTTATTCTTTTTAGAATGCAATTCAAGCTTCAATCCTAACTGTAAGGGGAAATAGGTAAGACTATGCCCACTTCCTTTGATTTGGATTTTTTTAAAATTTGAAAGAACTCCTACATTTCAATATTCAGCTTTAGGTGTTTCTTATCGTTGAATGTATTAGAACAAAGGGTATCAACTTAAGGACCCTATCTAAATTCTTTTTTAGCTTTAGGATAAAGCAAATGTAAAATCAAAGACAAATTTAACTTTGAGATTTATTTTTGAGATTTACTTTTGAAATTTTGAGGTAATTTTTTTAAAAAAATTTTAAATATAATTTTTTTTCTGCAATGGAATGATATCAAATCCATTTTGACCAAACTCAACCCTAATAAAAATGATTTTATTTTTATTTAAAAGGGATTGGTTCTAAGACCCAATCATTTATGGCAAATGAAGAGTTCTAGAACCTTAGTTCAAGATGTTGGATGAGCTCGACCAAGAATGAAATAGAGAGACATCCAACGGAAAGAAATGCAGTCTTGACCTATGAGTGGCACAAGTACACTATCGATGTATAGACAAAATAGCTAATTTATAAAGATGGAGAGAGGAACCATTCCCTAATGGAATCATTAGAAAATATTTTTATGAGAAAAATTTATCACACCACATAGAGTTTAAAAATTTCTTTTTATTTGGATGATCAAATTCATTATTAAGGAGTAAAAATATTATCTTGGAAGATAAACATGTTATCCTATAATATATTCGATCATTTAATAAAAGACTCCTAATGATAATGGGTCTTTCATGTATTAGAGAGTTTTCCCTTGAACTATATTGTAAGTAGAGCAGAGTTTATTTTAAACTGGGTTCATGGTTCCTTATAAGGGCAAGCCTTTATAGTTAATTACATTTTAGGAATTGAGGACCTCTTTTTAAGAATACTCTTGATTAAAAAAATGTTATTATTTCTATGGAGTTCTAAGCTAGTTTTTAAAGGTATGATATTTGGAATTTTAATTGGGAATAATCCAAACTAGAAAGACTTATTTTTAGAAGCCAATAGGGATGAAGTAAGAAATGCTTATTAATACTAGGATGCCTAGTAGGCATTTCAACTATCTTATCAATGGGCTTTAAATTTTAGAATGTAATTTAGATTTTGAGTTGATATTTTCTTAAAAATCTATAGCTTAGATTTTAGTAGCACAAGACTACAAAAATGTCTAGAGTTGAAAATTTACTTCGAGGAGAATGCTTTAGAACCTAAGTCTACAAGTGTTTCTGACATAAGTCAGATGCTTGACCTAATTACATTTTACTTAAAGCATATTTTAAATCCATGATGCCAAGTCTCATGTATGCAAGATGGCTAGGCTATTGTATTTTAGGAAAAGATCTAAGAACCTAGACTTCTTAATCCCTAAGTTCATGTAGGGTATGAAATGTAAGTAACTAATGTACATTTTTCAGCTTTTAAATGCTTTGATGCATTATTCATTTAAAGTTTTGGGTATGCATTTTTATGTCTAAATTCCATGCAATTTGAATTTGTTATGGGCCAAATCCATATAAGAAGACAAACATCAACAAGAAGGCGGTCATCCTCATAAGTTAGATGCCCATATGTGTAATGGGTAAAGTGCCCAATTGAAGAGTTGAGAGTAATATGATTGCATGATGTTAAAGAGATAATTATTTCTAATTGATTTTAGGTTTTTTCTACAGCTTTAATTTATATAAAGTATCAAGTTTCTTTGTTTTCATGTTTGAGTTGATTATATTTAAGTTGGGTAGAAAATATAGTTTTTCTTAAGAGCCTAATCATCCAGGCATTCATCAATAGAAAGAAACCTAGAAAAGTAAGTTGATTCTATTGCACACCCAAAATAAATTAAGCTAATTTTAAATTAAAGAAAGCCAATGCGGCCAGGTACCACTGTACACCCTAAAAGAAAGAGAAAATTGGTAGCCGAGCTCTGCCCTTATATAGTCAGCTTAGAACTATATTTTAGATCTATGAGTCTTCTTTTTAGGATTGTCTCCTTATTCAAAGACCTCCTTTGGCCTTCACATGAGACCTTTTCACCCATCTGCTGGAAATTCTAGACCCCATGGATCCTAACCTAATTCTAAGCTCAAATTTACATTTCAAATTCAAAAATAAATCCTAAGCCCTACCAAAAAAATGTCAGCAAATACAAATAACACATAGCAATTATATTTTACAAACACACATGTTTACTATTAGATGATTTCCAAGCCCAGCTGTCCTATTGGGCTATGCTAAGGGACTATTCAGCACTTGTAAGCAAATAAAATTTATAATTTTCATGACAACTATCCCTTTTAGCACAACCCTCTTGTAGAAGACAATGTTAATTCTAAAAAAATAACATCCTACCATGGTCTAATAGTCCCAAAGATATCATGACTTAATGATCTAATGTGTGAAGAAAATAAGCTTGTATGGTAAGACTTTGCTAGGCCCTTTTATTTTTAATTCAAGTTTCAATATGAAGTTTTGAAGTTTGTTTGAGTTTCCTTTGAATGGCTTCAATTCGAATGATTTTATTTCCATTTTACGTACATTTTATGCTAAAGTGAGATTAGGCTTTCAAGAATGGAGAATAAAATGGATTTTACTTTTGGGTGGAACCCATTATATTCAACATCCTAAATTATATTAGAATAAAACCTTCATCCTAAGATGAAGATTCACTCTAAAGATCTAACTAAAATGCTCTTAATTAGTTCCTTCTAGATTCATTTAAATGATTTTATTTTGAGTTTTATTTGGATTAAAGTTTTGTAATTTTAATTCTTTTAAATTTTGATTCTTCATTTCATTTCTTTGATTTGATTATGTGTTTCTTCTTGATTTAATTGATTTTAAATTTGATTTATTTTATTTCATTTGACTTGAATTGGTTTAACATTTGTTTCATTAATATCTAGTTTAATTATGTTTATGTTTATTGAATTCATGTTTATTTAGTTTGAATTATGTTAACCTAATACATTTAGGTTAATGTTTTAATTTTCTTACATTGATTGTGGATTAAGATTTCATTAATTATTTGAATATGAATTTATTAGGCTTAAGGTTTAATAAAACTTAATATTCATTATTATTTTCATTAAACCTTAAGTATGTAAGTAATTAAATTCTTTGATTTAGAATGTTGGAGAATTACTCTTAAGTGTTCTCGTATTGATAAAGAGGGTTTTAAGTTACTTTTATGAGTTTTATGATTTTTTTTAATTTATTATTTGATTTATATTGACCTAGAGTTTTAGAGATTCAATAATTCACAATCCAAAGGTCAATTGGGTTTGAAATTTTTATGGCAAGTGGGGTTCCTTGTCAATTTCGTAATTTCAAAGTTTCATTTTAATCAAATGCATAATTAGGATGTAATTAAGGTTTTAATTATTTCATTAAAAATTAAAAGTAAGCTTAATTTAATGAGGATTATTTGGAGATTTTATTTTTCTTTGGTTCCTCTCTGAAAGATGCCTCCATAAGGAGTTTCTTTAGAATTTTTAGAGTTTTGGTTGATTTATTGTGATTTTCTTAAGTTCTAATTAATTAATTTGATTAATTAATTCAATTAATTATCAAATTAGGTCAGTTTGTGATATTTATTTTCATTGATGTGTTTAAGTTCATTAGGATTTGTTATGTTGATTTAAAGTGATTTGATCTATTTTGATGATTTATTTTATTTTATTTTAATTTATCTTATTAAAATTGAAGTTTAGAATTTGAAATTTAATATCTATTGATTTACTTGGAGATAAATCATGAAAAATTTTCCTACGGTGCATTTTAACCTTAATTTCAATTCCCCAAAGTTTCATTTCAATTGGAATAATGGTTTTTAATTAATTTTACTTTGATTAATTTCATTTAAAGTTAAATTAATCTAAATTTACCCAAAATTTATTGGGGGTTTTGGGTTTAATGGATTCTACTTTTTGAGATGAATCCATAGAGCCCTCATTTATATTTTCTAGATTTATATTTATTTATTATAATTTTTTGAAGTTTCTGACATTTTTAATGATTTTTTAATCATTTAAAATGGGAAATACAATTTTAAATAGCGACACCAATGTGGTGTTGATATGGCATTGATATGGTGCTTTTGCCACATGTCGTGGCACCATTGGGCCACACAGGATCCATGTGGCAGCCACATCAAAAGCGATGGCCATGCAGGATTGATTCTGATTAGACGATCCTAATTTCACCTGCAGTTTCTTATAGGGATTGAATCAAATATTGCGGCTATATCTCGGCCATCCATTCCAAATAGAAGGAACGGATGGCGGAGATCATTCCCTATTCATCTCCATTGAGAGACAGGCGTTGTTTGTCAAATCTGATGAATTTTTAAATATCTGAGGCCAAATTTGATGTGATTTTGATTATAAATCCATCAAAGATCAATTTTAATCGATCTATACAATTTGATCCTATTGGGGATTTAATTTGTTTCAAAAATGACCAAAATCGAAAGCTCAAAGGGTGATGTTCATGGCATACCTTAACTCTAGTGGCCTCCAATGATGGGATCAACTCGAATGCCTTTGGAATGACATGATGAAGATGTGGGATGGAGGAATTGGATTGCCCACTCGGGGATTGGCTTCTAGACCAATTCACGAATGATTTCCAGTGATGTCGGTTATTTATTGGCTTCTCAGTGGTGACGAGTCTCGGTGAAGGTTCTTTTGAGATCAGCTCAACCTCTAGAACATGTTGGGATGTTCAATTCAAGGTGAATTACTCCCCCTATCACTTTTCCATTAGAGGCCAAGAGATTAGCCTCCAGCTTTGGCAGAATTCCATCTTGCTGATGGCGAGAGGTCGGGGGAATGTTCTCTTTCTTCTTATGTTCACCTTGCGAATGTTTTGTGATGAAAAAAGAAATAGAAGAGGGCATTTCTCTTCTCTTTCCATACGTGGCTGAGAGCCATAATGAAGGCTTCTAGTTGGTTGGATTTTGACCACCGGTGATAGGAGGCTCAACCAGTGGATGAATTTTATCTTCTTGTCCTTGTGAGTGTGTTCAGATGAGAGGTTTGTGGGGGGCGGGAAGTCATTTCTTCCCCTTTTCCTCCCTTGGTCGAGAGCTTTGTCTTCATGGCTTCTCTCTTGCTATCTCTTAGAAGAAACCAAATCCTCCTTTGCTAATGTGCTGGCCACTTGATTTCGAACCCTTGGAATCATCTTCTAAGAGGTGATCAAACTGACTTGGATAAAATCCAAGGGAATTTGGATGATAGGAGGAAGAAGAATCATAAGGGCATCTTTACTTGAAGAAACTTCAACTCATCTCCCTTTGACTTCACTTATATCTTATGGCATCACCACCATAATCCTTATGCTAGTGTTTGGCAGCACAAATCAAACCTAATGTGAGTTTGAGGTTGAATCGAAATCCATTTGAAGAGGATTGGAGTTTTAAACCCAATTCATGCCATTTGGATTGAAAGTGTTTTAACTTTATTTATTTTGATTAATTCATTTTATTTTTGATTCAATTAAGTTTATTTAATGATTTATCAAGCTTTTATTTTATTAATTTCCTTAGGATTTGAGTTGGTTTTAGATTTCATTTCATTTTAACCCATTTAGGCTTAAACGGGTTAAGCTAGATTTCAATTGGGTTCAAATGACCCATTTAACTTAATTAAATTTTGTTTGGACTCCAGCCATGTTTAATTACTTGTGCGAGATGATTTGGTGTGATTAATTTTATTTGATTTTGAATTTACTTCAATTTGAACCCATTTGACCTGAATTGGGCTTAACAGGTTAAGCTTGGGTTCATTTGGGTCAAATGACCAAATTGGTCAAATTGGACCCAATGATGGGTTAGATTATGTTTGATTATCATTTCTAAATGATTTTGAGTAATCAAATTGAGTTAATTTCAATTTGTTTTGTGTTTGAACCTAATAGGACCCATTTAGGTTCATTTAGACTAAGTGGTCTAATTAACCTATGTAAGGCCTAAATAAATTTAATTTTTTTAGGTTCATAATTAAACAAGTTTATTTTATCATTTGGATTATTTAGAATTATTTTATTTGGACAAATTTTAGTGGTTTGACCTTTGACTTGATGGGACCCACATAAGTTAAACCTATGTCAAAAGGGGTGACCAGATTTGACATTGGTTTGGATTTAGATTCATTCATTTTATTTAATTTAAATTTAGTTTGGTTTATTCAAATTTGTTTTAATTTAATTCAAGCTTAGAATTTGGGTTGAGTCTACTTAAACCCATTAGATTAGATCAAATCCAAGGAAGATGCACTAGGCCACTAGATATAGTATCCTAAGCACTTAATTAGGAGGCTCCAAATCTAAGATTAGGTATCCTAATTACTAATTTAAAAATGATATTAACCTTATCCAAAAATGAGGTCAACAATTATGCCAATCTCTTTAAGCACAACCTTCTGCAGAAAATAATGTTAGCCTAAAATGAATACCTTAACATCTAGACTAGCGAGCAAATAAATCCTAGCCATCTAGTCTAAAATATTATGCCACAAAATAAGAAAAATATTATTTCACATCACAAAACAACACAGATAATCGACCTAACTAAAATATAGGGGTCGGTGACCTAATAATCTAGTGTGTGAAAGAAAGGCTTATATGATATGACTGCACTAGGCCTTTTAAGTTTAAATTTTAATTTGAGTTTCAAGTTTGTTCAATTTTACCCATTGATGGTTTTAACTTAAATGATTTAAGTAATTTTAGGTTTCATTTCAATTTGGGATTTATTTTTCTAGTAAGGTTAAATTTATTTTTTAAAGAATGAAGAATAAAATAAATTCTACTTTGGGCAGAATCCAATCCATTCAACATCCTAATCCAAGTAGAATTGATTTTTTATCCTAAAGTAAGAATCCATTCTAGGGGTCAAACTAAGAACCTACGTATCTTATTTAACCATTTTTTGAATTTGTTTAGATAATTTACTTGAGTTGGATTTAAGCTAATCTAATATTTTAACTCATTCTTAAAATTTGAGGTTTATGTTTATATTTATGTTGTTTAATTAATTTTAATTATTGTTAGAATTTAATGATTTTATTCTTCTTTCATCTATATTTGATTTGATTTGATTAATGTATCTTCATTTAATTAATTTATATCTTTTAATTAAAATTTCAAAATAGTCTTCTAAATCTCAATTAAAAGTTTGATCATTTGATTGATTGATTATTTAAATTTGATCTTTTAATTGGGTTTTAAGTAACCTTATTTGTTTAGATTTGATATTAGTTGTTTAAGGTGAATATGTTTGGATGCGGTTTAATAATTTAGGTTTACATTCAATTTTATTTTTGTTTGATTTGATTAAGTTCAAGATAAAAATGACTATTTAATTTCACATATTTTAGTTTAATTCATTTGATTTGATTTAATTAACTTTATTCACTTATTTTATTTAACTAATATTAGTGTTTATTAACTTAACTGATCCAAGTTTTTTTTTTACTTGTTTGATTAATTTTCAATTTGAGTTTACATCAAAGGCATTAATTTGATTATTCAAGTTCATTAATCAAACAGTTTATTTAGAGTTCACAATTTAGGTTATTTATTGGTTTAGTAATTTAATTCATTATTTAAGTTGGTTTAAGTGATATTTTATGTGATATTATTTTTTAATTAAATTTCTTATAATGAAAATTTGTTTATTAATAATTAATTATTGATTATAATCTAAAAAACTTCAAAAAATTAATTGCTTAAGTCCCACGCCTAATTTTGACCATCTTAAGCTTTTTGCTTATTGAAGTTATACGAACGATTTGATTAATCATTTGATGTTAGGTGGATTTAAAATGATTTCAATATTATTGAATTTATATTTAAATGTGATTTCTATAAATTAATTATCCTTATTTTCTATTTGACTATTTGGATTATCATGGGTTTATCAATTTAATAACTTAAGGCTTAACTAATTTTAGGTTTCTTTTAATTATTAAATATGTGATTAATTAAATTTCTCAATTTCAAAGGGCTAGAAAAATTTCTTGAGATCCTCTCATGTTGTTTAAAATATTTTGACTTGATGCCATTAATTTTTATAATTTATGTGATTTTTCTAATTTATTATTTGATTTAAATTAGGCTCCGACTTGAAAATTTCATAACTTCTGATCTAGAAGTCATTTTGCATTAAAATTTCTATGGAAATTGGGGATCCTTGCCAATTTATTTTCTTAAAGTTTCATATTGATCAGATGTATATTTTGAGATTAATTAAAATTTTAATGATTTCACTAAAACTTAAATTAAGCCAAAAATATTAGGAATTCTTTATTGGTTTTAATTTTCTTAAATTCTTCTCTAAAAGATGAATCCATAAATGATTTATTTAGGAATTTTGGATTCTTGGTTGATTTACTATGAATTTTTAAAGATCATATCAATTGAATGAATTTCTTTCTTTACCTAATTAGGTCTTTTTCAAGGATTAATGGGTTTTAGTGAGGTTTAATATTTTTCTTGGGTTCATTAATGTGTATTATGATATTTTTAAAGTAATTCCACGATTTTTCTCAAATTTGTAAATTTTTTTATTAATTTATTTCATTAAATTTTGCATATTATATTTTAGTCACCAATAAATCCTAAGCATTTTATCTAAATTTGATTTAAAATTTAATTTTTTTTATTTCATATTTTAAATTTTATTATGAAAAATAGGCATAAACAAGCCTTAGATTATTTTGATTTAGAGTGATTCACTCTTAAAAAATCTAGATTTACTAGTCTCGAAGAAGAATAGAGATGTTATTAGGAAAAGATTCAATAAGGAATCTAATCCTAACATGGTCATGATAGATATAAAACATACCTTCAAGGGATTTATTCTTATCTTGACTACAAAAGATTTTTAGTAGCTAACTTAAAAAGAAAGCATTAGGACTCATATCTTTCTAAGTGGGATTAGCCAAGAAGTAGTCTAAATAACTAGCCAATTCTAACGAGAGTGTCTATAGGTAGACCCTAAAGTTTTCTTTTCTTACAAAGAATGCCATTATGGATGGTCACTCTAGTTAGAGATGTTAGCTGGAGAGGATGTCATTATGGATACTCACTCCTGACCAAACTGCAAATATTTTAGTAAAAATGGGGTGCTATTGGGGAACTTACCCCTATTTGGTTAGCTACTAGGACAAGGTCTTCAATGATGTAATTCTAACCTAAATAGCTAGACTGAGGAAAGGGACCTTCAATGGCTTAGGTCCTAATCATCTAGATTATAACTAATAGATAGGGGTCGCATGGACTTAGTTCATAATCTAAATATTTTATAGGAATGGGGCCTAAGAGTAGCTTATTTTTATTTTTATATTTCTTTTAATTTGCACTAAAAAGGGGTCACAAGGACTCAAATCCTAATATGATAAATTTAGCTAACAGGAATGGGCCTTCAATGGCTTAATTCCAACCTAAATAACTTGAAAAAGGACAATGGTCATAATGGCTTAATTCTATCTTTATCTTGTAGGAAGGATGTCTACTAAAGGACTTATTCCTATCTTTTAGCTATTAAGAAGAGGTCTTCAATGACTTAATTTCAACTTAAATAACTATAGTGTGGAATGGGGTATTGATGAAATCATAATCCTCAACTTTTTATTATTAGGAAAGGGGTGACTAAATCCTAACCTAGATAGCCTATTTAACAGGAAAGGGTCCTAATGACTTAATCTTATCTTTTTCTTTAGCTTATTTAACAGAAAAGGGTCTTAGTGACTTAATCATATTATTATCTTAAGGAAGGATGCCTACTAAGAGACTTACTCCTATTTGGTTAGCTATTAAGAAGGAACCTTTAATGGCTTTATTCCAACTTAAATAGCTAAAGTGAAAAAATGGGTCTTGGTGACTTAATCCTAATCATCAACTTTTGACTATTAGAAAAGAGGTCTTGGTAACTTAGTACTGACCAAGGTAGTCTATTGAAATGGTACACTTAATTGCTTGAATCCATTTTCAAAAGATTTGAAGGACTCAATTATAAGTTAATTATTACACAAAATAATGTTATAGATAAAATTTAACTCGAAATAAATCCATTTATTTTAGAAAAGATGATTTTCTAGACCCAAATCATTACAAAAATAAATTTTTATAAATATAATTTTGTTGATCATTTTGAGATTAGAGTACAATTCATACATAATACTTTTTTTTAAGTAACGTTCATTAATAAGTGGGATTAGACGTTCACCATTACAATTTATTAATCGATATGAACCTCCTTCATAGACTTTCTCCACAATGAACGGTCCTTCCCATATTGGCTCAAATTTGTTATATATATCCTACGATGATCTAAAATTAGCATTCAAAGAACCAAGACCAAGTCTCCTACTTGAAAAGTTCTAGGATATACCAATTTATCATGAGCTTGAACAATACGTGATTGGTAAAGTTCAAGGTCTTATTGAGCTTTCAAACATTTTCCTTCAAGAGCTTCAAGACCTTCAAGTTCTTCTAATCAAAGTTTATGATCCTAATCTATTATAATGTTGTTATTGATTGTAATCCTCAGAGAAGGCAATTGTACTTTTAATGGAAGAATAACTTCAATTTTATAAACCAAAGCAAATAGTGTAGATTAAGTTGGTGTCCTATATGTAGTATGATAGGCCCATATGGTCTCGACCAACTTTTCATGCCACTGAAATTTATTTTTTCAAAATTCAAATAAGTGTTTTATTGAAAGCCTCAACCAATCCATTTGCTCTAGGGTAATAGATGGTCAAGTACCTTCAATCGATGTTATGTTTTGCCACAAAGTAATTTATGTTATGATTTGATGAGGGTTGTGAAATTGATATACAATATTTTCCCAAAAGAATTTAAGTATATAGTATGCTTTACCTTCCTTTAATATGATGGCCTCAGCATATTTAGAAAGTAGTTAGTTGCAACCAGTATAAAATGATGCCCCTTTGATGAAGGAGAATCAATAGGCCATATAATGTTAGTATCGTAACTCTCAAAAGGCTAGGAGACAATCATTGGATATAATACAATAGGTGGTTGATGTAAAATCACACCATGTACTCAGCAATACAATAGACAATGACATGCAACTTTCATACAATCATCTAACATTGAAGGCTAATAATACCCAAGTCTTTTAATCTTTATTTTCAATTTGGGTCTAGATTGGTTAGCACCACAAAATCTAGAATGTACTTCAGTCATAATCTTAAGGGCTTCTTATTTATCTGAGCAATGTAGTCACACTTGATTGAATGACTAACTGTACAACACATTATTGACTAATGAATATGATAAGGCACATTTCTTGATTTGATTTGCTGATGAATTTTCTTCTGGGAGCCTCCCCTCACTTAAATAGTCAATGAATGGCTACCTCTAGTCATATTCTTCTTGACTTTCAGTAAAGGTGGCTACCTTTTGCATTTTTTTTCATATAATCTAAGTCTATAGAGAATAGAATTTATTGATTCTAAACTTCTATAGATATATATTCTTTTTTTTTACATACGACCTCTTTTGCAAGTTTAGCTAGAGCATTAGCTATGGCATTATCTTTGTGTGATATCCTATACAAAGTCACAAAAGAAATATGTTCAAGTAATTTTATTGTATATTGATAACAATTGAAATTTTTTGGGTGCCAAACTTTTTATATTCCACTCACTTGATTAATAACTAGTTGGGAATCCTCAAAAACTTTAATATTTTTACCATCATAAGGATTGCTAACTCTAACTCAGTTATAAGTGCCTCATATTCAGCTTCGTTATTTGTACATGGTTCAGACAAATGATATGAATATTGCATCATTCCTTTGTATGTAGTTATAAAAATCAAACCAATCCTTGCCTTCTCTGGGATAGAAGAATGCAACTCTTTATCCTTCTTGAAGATGATGAATTGTCAAAATATTAGCGCCTAGGTGGAATTAGTTTCATCCTTTAATCTCATGATTTGTTCATCTGGAAGATCATCATTAAATGGTAGTTTTCAGGGGAGAGGATATTCCACTATGAAGTCAGCTACAACTTGACCCTCTATAGCAGGAAGAGGAATAAATGTAATATGAAATTGCAATAAAATCATTGATCAATGTACTAGACATCCAGACAATGTTAGGTGGGTCATAAGATTTTACAAAAGATTTATTCTTAAAATTAAATTCACTTTATATGAAAGCATGTAATATCTTAGTTTCTAAGCCATGAATACTAAAGCTAAATTATGTTTTTCAATAGGTGGATAATTCAGCTTCACTGGGATGAGTTTGTGGCTTAGATAATAAAGAGCTTTTTTTGCCTTCTTCATTAACTTGAGCTAATAAAGCACCAAGGGACTCTTCTAAAGTTGTAGTATATTAAATTTATGGCTTTCCTCGGATTGGAGCAGCCAAAATAAGAGGATTCATTAAATTTAATTTTATATTTTCAAATGCATTCTAGTATTTTTTTTCATCCCAAATAAATTTAGAATTCTTCTTTATTAATGTTACAAATGGTTGGCATCTTCTAGATAAATTTCATATAAATCTTCTTAAGTATGTAAGCCTACCTTCAAATGATCTTAATTATATAAGACTTCTAGGTGGCGGTATTTCTATGATAGCTTTAATTTTTTTGGGATCAATTTCCATTCTATGGTGCTTAACTACAAACCCTAAAAATTTTCCTGAAGTTAGTTTAAAGGCTCACTTCAAAGGATTCTTTTATGTTATAATGATGTAACCATTCAAAAATAATCTATAGATCATATAAATGATTTTTTTTTAATTTTAATTTTTAGATCCTCGATATAACAATCAACTTATTTATGAATTAGATCATCAAATAATCTAGCCATTGCCCTTTGATACATAGCCCTGGTGTTTTTAAGACCAAATGGCATGATTGTATAACAAAAAATCCCAATCAGGGTTTTGAACACCATATGTTTCTCATCTTTAGTGGACATTTTTATTTGATTATAGCAAGATGACCCATCCATGAATGAGAAAATTTTATGCAATTAGGCTATATACTCCATACTTTCCAATATCGGCAATGGAAACTCATCTTTGGGATAGACCTTATTTAAGTCTTTGAAATCTATGCATATGCATATTTGATTGTTCTTTTTCTTTACCAGAATAATACTTGCCAACCAAGAAGGGTACTTCTTTTCTCGTAAGAAATCGCTCTCAGTTAATTTCTTTATTTCAGTAATTACTTATTGTTTAATTTCTCGACACATGCATCTAGGAGCATGTTTTACTAAAATTATATCAAGTTTAATCTTTAATCTATGAATTATAGCCTTTGGAGATAAACTTGGTATTTCATCATAATTCCACATAAAATGTTCTTTATATTCAAAAAATAAATCAATTAGCTCATCAAAATCTTTAGACCTAATGACAAACTAATAAAAGTTATCTATGGGTTATCCTCAGTTCTTGAACTGATCTCCTTTAGTTCAGCAAAGGTGGATTTTATTTCCTATTCAAACTCTAGGGGTACACTTTAAATTAAGAAATAATCTAAATTGTCTGATGTTTTAAAACAAAATTCTTCCAAATGAATAGATAAACTCTTAAAAAGTTGATTAGACTCCATATGGTTGATTATCATTAAACAAAATTCATTATCATTGAAAGGTCCAATGATACCAAACTCAACACCAACTTTGGATCTTAAGTTTTTTTTTAGTATTCCTTAAGTTCTTAATGCGTTCTGCTGTATCTTTGGGAAAAAGATTCAAAATTAAACTAATTTTCATAGCATTTTTAACATAATCAGGATACCGATCACAAGGAAGTTTTATTATTCATTAGAAGATGAATCCTAAAGATTTGCATCTACTTCTAAGCTCGAGATCAAGATATTAAATAAAACTTTGATAACTTCCCAACCTGTCCTGAAAGAATAGAGGTTACTTTGACTTCTAACTATGCATATTTATTTTGAGACAAAGGAGTTAAAGTCGAAGTGTCCACATATCTTTCTAGCTTTTTTATAAGTGGATAATTTAGGTTTATCTTCTAATGCTTGAATCTGCTCTTCATCGATATCTATTTATAATAAGATCTAAAACTTTATCAAGGCATCTTTTTGATTGAAATCTTTATCATAGTTAGATATCAAATCAATATGAATTATTGGAGGTCCTTTTTCTTCTTCTTTCTTCCCTCCTTTTCTTTTTATTCTCCTTCTACATTGGTTTTGATATATTCTTTTATTTTTATGATGCTTTAATAATGTTGGAATTCATAGAATCAAGCATTTTCCTTTTAGGCATGTAATAGGTAGCATCTTCATAAAGCTTAATTTCATGAATAGAGAATGATTGTGATTGCTCAGGAAAAATATCTTTTTAAAAACTCTCCACCATCTTTATTGGGATGGGCAAGAGTATATTCTTCATAAGGCAGATTGATATACATTAAAAGAGATTTCTCCTAACATTATATTAGATTTTGTTTAGATATGGGTTCTACTTCTTATGAACACAAGCATTCATAATTAATTACCCCTCTTACTATAATAAGAGAGCACTCTCAATTAAAGTTAGAATTATACATATCACTCTAATATGAATCAATGTCTAAAGGTGTGATGTGAATGACTATCTAAATGATATAGGAGGGTAGTCCCGATCAAGATCTCATGGTTTCATTATCCTGGGAGTGCCATTGTTCCAATCTACCAACATCAAAGGGCTATGCCGTAATGTCCAAGGAGTCTAATTAGTAACCATGGGTTTTCTTATTTTAGATATCCTGAGTAAACTAGAGTTTTAGTGTAGGGGTAGTGATATAGGGATGTTTGCATGGGCAAACAAAAAAATAGACTGGGTTTATATTTATAGTAAAGTGACAATATAGGGGTGTGCGCATGGGGAACAAGTAGATCGCACTTACGTTCCTTGAAAAATGCTAAGTAAGAATGTTCGCATAGTGAATAGATAGATTAAGCTTACATCCCTTTGGAATGCCATATGGATATAAATTACTTGCATGGCGAATGTATAAATTGGACTAACTTCCCTTTGGAATACCATATGGATATAAATCAGACTTACATCCCTTTGGAATGTCATTTTGATATAAATTGTTCGCATGCATAACATATAGATTGGATTTACATCCCTTTGAAATTCCATTTGGATATAAAATATTTGCATCATGAATGTATAGATTGGACTTACATTTTTTTGGAATGCCATATTTATGGGTTGTGTTTGCATTGCAAATAGATAGATTTATAAGATGTTTACATGGTAAACATTAATTTGTGATGCTAGGAAAAGCACCACAACATTGGAATTATAGGGCCTAGGCGCTATCTTGGTAGTGTCTTGGAGCTAATAGGGTAGCACCTTGGCATTGGGTACTTAACAGTGTAGCATTAGAAGGCACAAATTCATGTGTTAAAACTCGAGGGCTTAGTGCCATAGCACTTTCAGCAACATGATATTGGAATAGTATAACTAAGTAGACTAGTTGATCGACGCCTAGGCACTAGCAATTTGGCACAATGACACTAGTCAATGATTGGCTCAAAAAGGTTGGTAGACTGATAGGTGCTTTTAATAAAAAGAACAAACTTTTTGACCAGCACTGTGGCACTGTGGGTTTAAAATTTTTATCATTTAACCCAATAGGGCTACATTGCAATGCTTGATGAACGACATTGTGGGGCTTTAATATTGAGACTTTTGGTTTATAGCTCATGAGGGCAGTTCTATAAGATAGAGAATTTTTGTATCCTAACCCGAGATGCTAGCACTATGGCGCCTTGGTGTTTGGTGGACAGGACTTAAACTTTAGATTTGGAGAAATCAGTATTCTAAGTGTCAAAAATTATAAAATTAATGTAGTGCCTCGGTGCTTTAGAGATAGCACTATGACAATATAACTAGATGTTTTGATCATGCAAAACTCGAGAGTTTAGCACTGCAATGTTGAGTTTAGCTCATGGGTGCTAAATAGGGTGTTGTGACATCGTGAAGCTATGCTATATATTTGATTTCCTGAGAGCTTAGGGTCGTAGTGCTATTCCCCTAGAGTCAAGATGCTACAAGTCAGGAATTTATTTTTTGGGTAGCTTTCTTACAATAATTCAATGATTTTCTAGAAACTTTGGCAGTATAATGGTTTAGTAGTGCTAAATTTTCAAATTATTAATGAAAAAGTACTCTTCTCCCTTATTTTGGATCTAAGATTGATGAAGGGAGGGTCTTCTTCTCACATCAGAATGAAGTTCAATGATGGAGGTCTTTAGATTTCAAGATTTTTGGGAGTTTTAGATTTTTGGGGGTGTTTTTCTTACTTCAAATCTAAGATCAACAAAAATAAGCTTTTTTATTTCTCACCAGATCTAAGATTGATGTGAAAATCTTCTTTTAGGGAGAAAATTATATATAAAAGAATATTTCCAAAATATTTACTTGGAGTTCATGGTGGCCGGCTTTGATCTTGCCTTGTACAGCAGCAAAAAACTCATTCTAGGGAGGGAGTGCTGGAGACTGGGAATAGGAAAGGGGAGCAAGTGGACAATTTTCACCTCTTTTTATAGGGATTTAGGTAACTGTTCCCACTCTTCTTGTGTTGTTTTCCCATCTTCTAATTGTTCCCCCACTTCCCCTTTAGGCAATTATTAGAATTGAAGGCCATCAAGACAGTGCTTATACATTGGGATTACCGCATAATGGCATTGTGTTTTTTAAGTAGACAATCAACACGAGTGATTATCCTTCTTGAAAGTCACAATAGTGCCTAGGCGCTAAGATTGTAGCGTTGTGATGCTCTAGGTCAAAATTTTAATTTATTATCTTTTTATTTTTTTATGCAAATAAAATTTTCCCACAGCAAATTTATCATGTCAATTGGATATGATTCATTCATTATTTTCCTATTTATTTATTGACGATTATATGCAGTAATATAATAAGAAGAGAAAGAACATAATCCTTCGAACTCTCTAATAATTTTCATGTATTATATGAGAGAGTGACATAAAAGTGATTTTAGCTATAAATAATTAGCCTGAATTTCTCTAATATAGATAGAAGTTGTATAAGATCTACAGGCCATAGTAGACTACCTCTCTCGAGCTTCATGGAGATGATGAAGAGCAGCTTCTTAGTCATGGACTAATGAAGAAAGAATCTGCTTAAGTTTAGACATATGAGTGTCCCTCTATGAGCAATCATCTTTTATAACTATGATAGCCTATCTGACCATAGATCTCTCTACTTGGTACTGTCTCCTCAGCCATAACTCTCTCAATTCAGTAAATATGTTGAGGAGCACAATTTGTGGTCTAAAAAACTCTCTCTGGTAGAATCTCAATGCTCTGAGATTATTCTTAAGATCTTGGCCAACAAGGGAGACTTGATGTGAAGTAGTGTTGAATGAGGTCTCTATAGTAGTGATTGTATTTGACAAGATTTCTTGATAATTAGTGTGTTATGAGAATAATCCAAACTCAACATCTCTACATAGGGACTCCCAAAGTTGTGGCTCTCCTGCTTTTAGACCCAAGGTGGTAGCACAATCTAATAAAGAATTTACTTTCACAAAGAAGCTAGAAATCTCAAGTAAAACTTCTAAGTCAACGCTCAGAAGTAAGTGGTGTAGTGCTATCACTATATGACATAGGCTCTTTGAAGAGTCGCTGTGTAGTGGGTCTGAAAACATAAGGCATATCCTGGAGATAAAGCATGAGATCTCTAGACCATATAATTTCCTCAGAGCTAGTTTGAACTAGGAATAGGGTGGCTTTCTGCACAAGAGTCAACATTTAAGGCATCATCCAAGGTGGCACTCGTTATCACCCAAGTTGAATCTGATAAAAGTGGCTCATGGCTAGTCATCAAAGTGCCTGATTCTTTTATATATGGGTCCTCTCTAATATCCACATGATCATTACAGACAGATAAAGTAAACACTGGGGAAGTCACACTAGTATCAGATGATAAAACTAAGGTGACATCACTCTCAGTCTATCTTGCTAGTGGCTCAACTGCTATTGGTGAGATGGAAATATAAGTAGAGTCATCTATCCCTGTTACTCCCATATCATAAATAGCTGACAAAGGATTATGAATATCTCTATCATCTCTCTCCTAAATGGATGAAGCCTCTCATCCCCACTTTTTATTATTGCCCCACTCATTTGATGATCTCGTAGGAGCATAAGTCGCATGTCAAGGGGAATACAAATGTTATGACGGTCTAGCTCTCCCTAATCTATGACTGTATATGTGAAATACTAGCTCCTAGAAAGAAGAGAAGGTATAGAAGATCCATAGTAATCACAGGTGAGCAACTTCTATGAATGTCTGTCCCAAACTCTGAATAGTCAGGCTATGATAAGATGATCTATGAATGATCTAAAAATGATCCATCATGTGTGATGAAGCAAACATGAAATTTTAGATCTGATCCCTATCTAAGGTGATTGTGGCTCTGCTTAACTACATAATCAGAGGGAATCGCTGCTCTCTAAAGTAGGGTGGCATCTTAGGACAACTGAAAGCTCCTAAAATATGTGCATAAACCCATCCATGTAAGTAGTGCCAAGGAACATATATGTCATAGCAACGTGATTCAGTCATAATGCTCATTTTTTTCCTAATCCATAATGTAGGTAAGCTAATGATGCAAGTGTTAGTGCTATCCTCTCACCACGAGCAAACAAACTAGCCATCAAAAGAGTGGAAGGATGAAAAAGTTTGTTGTGACTTGGAAACATAAAATAGCATAGCCAAGTGAAAATGAAAGCCACTAAAGATAGCTCCTCATCAATGTCCCATGTTAGGATATGTCAAGAACTACTTTCCCTTTAGGATAAAATTTGGCACTGAAGGACTTCTAAAATGAACAAAATTTCACATCGAATGGATCATCCAATCATGTGAAATGAGGTGAACATATTGCTGAATTGAGAAAACTCTCGGACCATGTGTCTAGAGTAATTGTGCCCACATAATCTACAAGCTAATCTCCACTGTCTAAATAGTCTCTGATAGTGAGCTAGAGCATGATAGAGACCTAAAAAATATACACAATTGCCTCTCCTATGCTGACCAGCTAGTTGACATTAAAAGAGCTCTTGATATGGAGGAATGCACTCCTCATAAGGAATGCTTATAATAGGGAGGCCTACTATATCATATATGTCTACTAAGGTGATTGTTATCTCATGTAGGCCAATCTAGCTGGTATTGGTGGTTATGTCCTGATGTTCTACTATGCTCTAGATCCAAGTGAAAAGAAGATGGTTGTAGTAAAAAAGTGATGCATAGATTGTGTTATATGCCAGCTTTCCTGAGGATGTCACAATGCATCTATAGATGATGGTGTGACCAATATACATAGCCACTGACAGCTAATAAGGGTGAGCCAAATAGTGACTTTGGGTTCCAATCTTCTGCCTCATGATATAATATGTCATAACCCAAAAGCCTAACTATGCTTGTAGAAGGAACAATACCTATAACTGGATGAAGTACATCCTGATATCAAAAACTAAGGTGATTTATAACTCGCTATAAAAGAACATCATGACTGTGTCTCAGCTTTAATTAATCATCCAATCAGTATGGTCATGATCTGATGGAAGCTCTAAATCAAAAGGCAGAATGCATGATGATCAAGCAAATGAATCCTTAAAAATATCTTTATTCATCAACATATCTTGATTTCATGATAGTCAATCTTATAATTTGATTGAATAATGAAGATCATGGGCTTCAATAGTGGCTCATATTTTCTCCTCAGTGGGTTCAGTAGGAGGCATATAATATGGCCTTTTTTAGGTAAATATTTTTGCAAATCTATAATAAATTTAGACAAGAGAAGCATATAAATTTTATAGGGATTATAAAAATTAATAATATCTGAATTTGTAAATGAGCTATGCTTGTATGCTTTGATTTAGTCTTTCATAGTTTCATGTTATTCAAGTTTATATTTGGATTTAATCCACCTTTGAGTATATTAAATCCATATTTATATGGTGACCCACCCCTTTTGAGTATGTTGGTTATATTTAGACTTAAATCCTATCAATATGGACATGTTGAATTTAAGTTTAGGTTTAGATCTGACCCCTTTGGACATGATAGATCTAAGGTTTTGATTTTGATCCGGCCTTTTTTGGGCATGGTGGAATCTAAATTTGGGTATTAGATCTGACCCCATTTGGATATGATGGAATCAAAATTTTGGTTTAGATCCAACCCCATTTGGGCATGATGGAATCTAAATTTGGGTTTAAATCTAGCTACTTTAGGCATAATAAAATATAAATTTGAATTTTAGATCTAGCCCTTTTGGGCATGATGGATCTAATCCAGCCCTTTGGGCATGATGGATCTGATCTAGCCCTTTGGGCATGATGGATCTTAGTTTAAATTTAGATCCAACCTCTTTTGGCATGATGGATTTGACCTTTGAGCATGATAGATTTGATCTGACCTCTTTGGGCATGATGGATCTTGTTTTAAATTTAGATTCAGCCTCTTTGGGAATGATGGATTTGATTCAACCCTTTTGGTAATGATGGATCTTGATTTAAATTTAGATTGGGGCCCTTTAGGCATGATGGATTTGATCCGACCCTTTTGAGCATGATGGATCTTAGTTTAGGACAACTTTAATTGGAGAGAGTTTCTTTTTGATGGAGAATTTTCTTTGCATTTCAAGACTTATAAAATTTCCCCTCACTGATGGAGAAATTTTCCTTTGGGATGTGAATATTCTTCTATAATTAAGTTAAGAGTATCTCTTCAGTTGATCGATTTAGAGTTGATTTTGACTCTTGCATTTGGAAAGCATAACGCCTTTAATAGTTATACATAATATCTTTTGAGATATTGTACATTTATAGGGGACATAGGTTTTGTCCTTTTTTGCATCAATAAGCTGATAAGCTTCCCCTTCGTATACTTTTTCAATGATATATGATTCTTTCCAATATAGGTCAAACTTTCCACCGACTCGTTGATGTGGAATGATAGGCCTTATGCATCCCAATATTAGTTCACCTACTTTGAAGCTTCTTAGGAGAACAATACAGTTATGAGCTTGGGCATGTAATCAAGTTTCATCTAGAGATTCAAGCTCTTCGAGTAGTATTTGGACACTTTCCACCATTGTAAGTCCATTTTAAATTGCTATACAGAATGAAGGTAGCTCTACTTCAAGAGAAAATATTGCTTTTGATCCGAAGACTATGGATTATAGTGTTACTTGTGTAGCAATTTTGTATGTAATATGATATGACTATAAGGCTTCTATTAATCTATCATGCCATTCCATTTTATTTTTAGAGAGAATTTTCTTGAGAAGTTTAACCATCATTTTGTTGAATGCTTCTACGAAACCATTGGCTCTTGGATTATATATTGAAGAATATCACCAATTTATCTTGTATTTCTCAATAAAGTAATAGATTTTGGAAATCCTGAAGATACTTCCATTATCGAATATAATTCTTTGAGGTGCTCTAAATCGATAGATGATATGATCTCAAAAAAATTTCACTACATTGTCCACTTTAACTTCTTTTAATGAAATTGATTTTTCCCAATTGGAGAAGTAATCAATGGCAGCTAAAATGAAATGATATCCCCTAGATGATGGAGGATCTATTGGACCAGTTATATCGGTTCCCCAACTTTCAAATTGCCAAGATGCCACTATTGGATATAAGTTATTAAGTGGTTGATGCAACATGTTTGCATATATTTGACACCGATGATTCTTTTGACATGCTTAATGTAGTCTTGAACCATACTAGGCCAATAGTATCCCATTTTTTTTATTTTTATTTTTATTTTAGGATCAGATTGGTGTCCACTACACAACCCTTCATGGACTTCAGCCATCACTATCTTTTATTCTTCTAATCCTAGGCATCACAACCACATTTAGTCGAATGAGCACTGATATAATGTATAATTCATAAGAGCATATAATTAACGCTCTTTGTAAAATTTGATGAGCCTTTGACTTATCGTTTAGCAATCCTCCACCTTTAATATAGGTGATGAATAATTCTCGTCAATCATCTTCTATTATCATTGAAATCTCTCATTTTTTTTTATTTTATAGGCTTACAAGAGGGTTTCTAGTCTACTTTGGACTATTATTGTAATTATCTCTCACTGAGGGACTATCATTTCTTTAGCCAATTTAACTAAGGAGTCAACTTTTCCATTATCCCAATGTGATAACTTTACAATTATTACTTTAGGGATCTGTTTTAGAAGTTTCAAGACATGCTTATGATAAAGTGCCAAATCAGCTTGTTTATCTTGAAATTCTAAATTCTTTATCGAATTATGAATTAAGAATCTCTGTAAACATGGATCTTCTTAATTTTCATGTTAATTTCTAGCTCTAGACCCATAATTAATGCTTCATATTCAGCTTCATTACTGGTTCAGGGTTCGGTCAGACTATATGAATATCAAAGAATGCCAACTTATGGTGTCACAAATATTAAGCCTATTCTAACATGTACTGTTCATAAACCAGACAATTTAGCTACTTTTATTGATAAAGCCCAATCAAAGTAGAGATCCCATTCTGATGATTGTTGAGCTTCTTTCATTTTGAAGATCTATTTATCAAGAAATTCATTGTTGAGTGGAGAGTTTGTCGATAAGGGATGAAAGGCTAGAAAGTTAGCTAGAGCTTTCCCTTTTATATCCTTTTGTGGGACATATGTTATATCAAATTGAAGTAATATGATTGCCCATTTAGCTAAGCGACTAGTTAAGGTAAGTCTAGTCATTAAAAATTTAAGAGGGTCAACTTTATATATTTAAGTTATTTTATGTGATAGCATATAGTGTCATAGTTTCTAAGTAGCAACCATCAATTCTAGACATTGCTTCTCAACTATCATTTTTCACTTATCAGCAAAATTGACTTAGTCCTTAACCTAAGTTAACTCCACCATGATCTTATGAACCCAACCCAAAACCCATTCAAGCAAGCTAAATCTAATTTTATTTTCTTAATCACTCCAACCATTCAATAGATTATTTCAAACTTCTCCAACACTCGCAATCAAACCAAATTGAATCAAATGAATTTGATCAACCCAAGTTAGCCCATTTGACCCAAAAAATTCAAATGAGCCAAAACCCAATCAAGCCCAAATAAATTGCAATCAAGGCCACTAATCAACTCTAAATCTATCATTGAACCCCTCTCAACAACTTATTGACACCAAATCAACCCAATTCAACTCAATCAACCCAATTAGTTCGCTTGACCCAATGTGACCTAAATGACCAATTTGATTCAAACTTCAATCTAATCTGAATTGGATTAAATCAACTCATCCAATCCCTTCCATAATGATTGTTGATCATCTTTGATTGCCCAATTGAAATCAATTGGATTTATTCAAACCAATTTGACCTTTTAACCCAAGTTGACCCAATTTGACCTGAATGGTCAAATTGGGCCAAATCTTACTCCAACTCCAAATGATTGCAACCAATACCTCTAATCAATCATAAATTGATCATTATACACCCCAATTTGGTCAAGCCAACACAATTGACCCACTTAACCCAAATTGACCTAAAGGGTCCAATTGAACCAAATCATTCTCTAATCCAAATCAATTCAAACCAATAATTACAATCATTCCCAAATGATCAATTGAACATAAACCTAACCCATACCCAAGCCAATTTGGCCAATTTGGTCAAATTGGTCAACATGACCTATTTGACCCAAATTGAATCATCTGAGCCAAATCCAAATTCAACCCAAATTGAATCAAACCAATTGTACCAATGCATTTCAAATGACTAATTGAACTCACCCAAACCTTTAGTTTGACCCAATTTGACCAATTGGTCAACTTAACCCAATTGAACTCAAATTGACCTATATGGGTTATTGAGCCAAACCCAACCAAACTAAGTCCAAACCTAACTAAACTTAGCATGACTCATCTTTGGTTCACCATGGGCCTACCCAAGGACCCAACCCATGGTGAACCCAGTTTGGGTCAAACCCATTGAACCAAGCCACCTAATTGGGACAAAATACCCATTTGGATGAGTTCTCCAACCCTTTACCCCTTGGCAGTCACCTTTTGCTCTTCTTGGACAAGTGGACCACTAACCCAACCTAACCCAAGGGTGTTGGTTTCAGCCTTTGGCCATATGAGGGTGAGCTTACCCATGGCACCCCATTGGTCCACCTAAGGAAGCTTGTACACCCCATCCCATCCTGTTTCACTCCCTCAGCCTCTCACCCTCAGCCACATCAACAGTCCCATGCCATCTTTAGCCACCTATGTCAAACAGATGACTCCTAAAGGTTAGACTAATCTCAGCCCTTGATTCAGTTGGGGAGGAGAATATACTCCTCCCCAAGAATTCAAATTTCACACACACCTTTCTCAGAGCATTTGACATAGTTTGAGACCTTCCCCCGAGCTCCTTGTGTATTCCACCACCGGCGACACCAACCTCCGAGCGAACTCAAGAGCCCCGTCCATCAAAACCTCTAAAATCTCCACCAAACCCAAATTAACTCTTCCCATACCTTCACCTCACTCCAGCGAGTCAAAAATGAATTATTTCCTGAGCGATTCGATCACTGGAAGGTGTCCCTAGACCAACTCTGGTGAGCTTTGCGGTGGCATTTGGTCCACATTGCAATTGGCGAGGAGGCAGCTTGTAATCTTCTCAATAGGGCTTCATCTCTTCTAGAGGAAGCTACCTCGATCGACAGACCACCGGTCTCTAGCTCTGGTGAGGTAAAAATCTAGCAACAGTAGTTTTTCCCCCTAGGTGTTGGTTTTTTTTAAGTGAAATGTAATTTCATGCAATTTCCATCATAGGATTCCTTTATATTTTCTCCCTAATCATTTTGGAGTCAATTTTACCATCAAACAAGTTCTAGGGATCTCAGATTGAGCAGTGGAAGGAGAACGGTGTCTGTCTTTCGGTGCTCAAGAGATGACAAATAATTGATCGTTCATTTCGCATGATCAGAATGGACGGTTACGATCAATTGCACTATAATTTTGATTAAATCCTTTCAAAACCACTAGATTAATCTCGGCTGTCCGATCTTGGATCAAACGGCTGAGATGAAACTGTGTCAACCGCTACTTAGTCAGCTGCCACATAAAATATTTTAAATAACCAATACTGTGATGCCACATGGAAAGCACTACTATGTTAGTGTATGCATGGTGCCGATAATTTAAGTGGTTAATTAGGCATTAAAGATGTAATTAAATGGATAGAACTTTAAAAAATTATAACTAATTATAGTAGAATTAAAAAATACAAATAAACCCATTCTAAAAAGGTTAGATAAAGGAGAATTTAAGAAAAATAAAATTCCTAATTTTTATCCAGTCAATAATGCTTAATTAAAGTTTAAAGATTAGGCTAATTACCTTAATTAAAACTTAATTACTTAACTAATTAATTTTAAAATTGATGGAATGACTCTATAAGATGTCCTCTGCCTCCCATAATTTTCTTAGAATTATTGGCCATGTAATTTAAAGAATTTGAAACTTTGATCCTAATTACCCTCATTAATCAATTTAGTATTTATTAAAATTTCTAAATAATATAAGTTAAATAATTAATAATGATTAATCACTGTAAACAGTGGGAATGGTGAGGGGAAATAATTAAGACCTCTTTCTTAATTATTTTTCTAAATGTATTTCCATAGGAGGGTTAATTAACACATGTAATAATTAAGGATTAATTATGAAGTTAATGATAAGATAAAAAATCAAATTAAACTAATGATTGGTTCAGATAATTCAAATATAATTCATGGGTTTCTCCTTTAAGTGTTTAATAACATAAAGTCATTAAAAAATTTATGGTTGACCTATTGGTGTGGGAAAATTATAAGAGTACTTAATTTAGATTTTTTCATCATTAATCTAATTACTTTTAAGCATGAGCCTAATTACATTAGTTTCTTTCAGGTGCATTGCAAAATTTTAATTTCTCATAAGCATATCATTGAAGGCTCAGGATTAAGTAGTTAATTAAATTAAAGAAGCTTAAGAAAGGGTAATTAAATTGATTACATAATGACTTGAGCCTAATTAATTCATAAAACCTACTTAATTACTTTCCTTAAATATATTAAGTCACCAATATGGGATGGGAAAAACACAAAGTCTTTTCTCCTCTTTAGACTTTAATAATTCAAACACCGAAAATCAAATTTCATTAAAACATTGGTTACTCTTAAAGAGTTTTATTTGACTTGATTGTCCCTAGAAATTAATGTAATTGAATATATTATGTGGCAATATTTAGTTATTCCTTTTCAATCATTATAAATTTGCAAGCCATTTGTGTCATATATTCATGTTTTCAAATAAAATCAAAAGAATATGGTTATATCTAAGTTGCATGTGTTGGATAACATTATGATTTGGTGTGGCTATTATCACTAATAAATCCCAAATTATTTTCAAAGTTATAAATTAATGATGAGAAATCTAAGTTAATGTTGGCTATAAATATTCAATGAAATTTACATTTACTTATAATATATTAACATGATTCATGTGTATGTTTATATATATTTGGAGTTAGTAAGTATATAGTCTTGATATCCTAAGAATACGAGGCTTTAAGTAGCTCCAAGGAGGTCTTAAATAATTTCACTTCCCTAGTTTTGCAATGACACGTACTTGCTTAATTTTATTTCATGTGTATGTATGTACTAGAATTTGGGATAGAACTTTGCTTTACATGAATAAATGATTTTCTATTATACAATCTTTGCATAATTTTCATTCCCATGCTTGTGTATATGTTTACATGTATTTAAGTTAGCAAGTAGATAGTCTGGACATCCCAGGAATATAAGACTTCAAGTATCCCTAAGGAGGTCTTAGATAATCTCACTTTCCTAGTTTAACAATGGCATATACTTGCTTAATTCTTTGATACATGTGTATATATGCTTAACTAAGGGATGAAATCATTCTTTTCTACCAAAATGCATGCATTAAGAATCATCAAGTGTCCACAAATATAAAAATATGTTGCATGTATACATATGTGTGTTAAATCAAATATCATGAGTAGTAAAAATAAAGAGATGTGTATGTTATTCATGATGAAAAGGAATACTGGAATATTCTCCATATGATAGTGATTCAATTTTATTAATCCTAAGATGCCTTTCATGTTTGGATAAGATTCTTTAAGATTAACCTAAACTTAGGTTTAATAAAACATTCACTAAAGGAAACAAAGTCATAACAACATAGCTTTAGAAAATAACTTAGGATAAGGATGATGGGAGGTCAAACCTCTTTCCTCTGTTTATAATAACTAGACGTTAAGTACACATCAAGTGAAATAAAAGAAAATTGCAAATTAAAATTGACTAATATTTTCAATAATTTGAAGTGAAACCTCCTTTAATGAGTAATTTAAACATTTGAAACTTTAGATAATCATACATCTAAAGCCTAATGAAGGCATACCACACTAAACCTTAGCAAACACATTAGAATACTAAGTCACCATTTTCTAGCCATTAAGTTAGGCCGGTGTATGTTGTGGTGTTATATTTTATTTTATGATGTAATGTCTTAGCTGGATGTTTGGATTGTTTATGCATAGACTGTATGTTAGGTCATTAATAGCCTAATGATATTTTTGCAGGGGATTATACTAAAAGGGTCACTAAAATAATAAGTAAATATAAATGTTCTTGCTTATAGGTCACTTATACCCATAAACATAATCTAGTTAGGACAGGTGGGCTTGGTTACCCATGTGTTGGGTGCTAAGTCTAAATATGTAAAATATAACTGTTTGGCTTGTATGCTTATTTAGTTAAAATCTATTTTTCAAGTGTAGTAAGATTTTATTTTACATACATAGGTAATTTTTTTCAATAGGAATTAGGATTATTGCTATGAGGTTTAAGATGAGCAGTGGCTAGAAGGAAAAGACCTAGGAGGCCCTGTGAAGCTTGAAGCAAACTAATCCAAGAGGAAAGAAAGAAGCAAAGAATGAAGACCCCCATAGAATTCATTATAATTATAATATTCTCTTATAATATGGGTTGTATAAGGGTAAAACATAGCTATCCAATTTCTTTCTTTTTTGGGGTGTATGGTGGTACCCGACTGCATAGATCTCTTATTCTTTTATAAAAATTTAAATGCTTGATTGTTGTGTTTAATTTGTATAATATAAATGGCATATTTTTCATAGGTTTCTTAAAGTGTGATGATTTTATGTGTGGCCTAGATGCAGTAGGCTCTTTAGGAGAAAAATTAAATCTTCTACCCTCACTAAATAACTCATAACTAAATTTTAATACAACTCACAACCTCATCTTAAAGTCTAGGCTCATAATCAAGATAAATAAAATATTTAGCAACCTCTTAGCTGAATGTTGTATGTTATCACATCATACATACCATATTGATTCACTCTGAATAGGGAGGGTCTCCATTCTTGCATGATAATAGATACGCTTCACCTTTAAGGGCGGTCCCTTGTAGCGGAGAACACCTCCTCCTATTGATTTAGCCTACAAATTTGTTTCATCATGCATATAGACATAATTATCCCAAGCCTTTGTCCAAAATGGTGTTAAAAAATTGTAAATTTTTGTATTAGTCTGAGTCATGTTTTTCATGCTAGTCATGATTTAGTTTCTTAGGGAGTGAGTTTAGGACTCTAGTTCCCTTCTTAATTAAATAACAACCTAGCTATCTCGCATTTACATAAGACTGGCCTACATGATTTTAGAGCATAAGAGGTGTTAGTTGGCAGCTACTCCAGACGATTGTAACACCATAAGAGTTGGGATGTGTTTATCCTCTATTGTGGAGGTAAACCCTTATGTCTCATTTTTCTGATTGGACTTACGTTATGCTTTTAACATGTGCTAAAGCATCTTAGATTTAGGTTTTAAGGACACTTATTTCCTTTGGGCTACGAGTATAAGTTCTCACCTCTAAGGTATTTTCACAATCTTGTTGATGGATTATAAGCCCTAGCATTCAAATAAGATTCCAACTTAAATAAAAAAAAGATAAATTATCTCTTTCAAATATGTAAAGCTTCACTTTAGGGTAGACTGGGCATTAACTAGGCCTCCTAGTATCATGGATGCTCCCTACTTATTCTTCTTCAGAATCCATAAATATGTCTTGCTATTTGAACTCTCCCATTTGACTTCCATGAATACATAATCCTTTGATAGTCTATCTTTGAAATCTTTGGAGATACTTATTGACTACTATAATCGAGAGTGTTCTTAGGCTTGCTTCCATAGGGAACTAAAGAACCTGGCATAACATAAACTCTACTTCACTTCTCCATGTAAGTAGGGGAAAAATCTCTCATACATACGTAGACTCATCTGCCTTAGGAGTCTTTATTAGGTGATTATGTCCATCATAGGGTGATGTTTCTATCTTTCAAAATGGTACATCATACTTTAATGTCATACCTGATCACTTCAATAAGTACCCTCTAAGGTATGTGTGGTGTCACTATGGCTCCAAATTAAAACACCTCAATACATATGTATGAGGTCGTCGAAGATGCGGGTCATTGCCCTTTGGTATGTAGTACCAACATTTTTTCAAGCCAAATGGTAACAATTTATAGCAATATATGATGATTGGTATGCTAAAGGATGTATATTTTTAATCTTCTAGAGCCATTTTAATTTGGTTATAGCCCTATGTACCATCCATGAAGGAGAACATATTATTGTTTGACGTGATGTCTACCATGAGTTTTGTATTGGGTAGTGGAAAGTCATCTTTAGTGCATGCTTTGTTTAAATCCTTGAAGTTAATGCTGGCACAAATTTGTCCATTCATTTTTTTTACTAGGATAATATTGGCAATCATGTTAGTATACTCTCTACTCGAATGAATCCTGCTTTAATGAGTTTTTTGGTTTCAACAACTACTTTCTCTTCAATTTCTAATCATATTCACCTTGATACTTGCTTTATAAGTTGTACATCAAGTTTGATGGAAAACTTAGGTATAGGTACATCAGATGGTAATCTTGACATTTCACTGTAATTCCATAGGAAGCAATCTTTGTATTCATAGAGCAGTGCTTTTAATTCCTCCAATCTTTTTGATGTAAGGTTAGCACTAAAAAAGGTTGGCCTATGCTCTCCTTCAAGACCTAGGTTGACTTTATGGAGTTCATCAATGGTGGCTTGATTTCCTTATTTGAATTCCTTTGGATAATTCATCTTCGAGTACATTCCCATTTTTATGAGAAACGTCCCTTCATTCATCGTAGTTTCTAAAGGGGCTTCTTCTTTCTAAGATATGGCAAATTATGAGCTCATTGTGGAAATGTCGAAGGAATATATCCCAATTCCTATGTGGTGAATTTTTTATATCTTACAAAATTTTGGACGCCATCCCATCGCCAAAGTATTATGAACAATCGGGCTTGTATATTTGTTTCTGTAGGTTGAACATTATTCTTAACTAGCTTCTTCAGGACTGATGAGAAGTATTGAGAAATAATAATTGAAATGTCTTCTTCTTCAAATAATTATTGTGTGGGATTTACAATTCGCTCTTCAATTTTGTAGAAAAAGATCCCACATACCTTGCAACCCTTTTTAGGAGGGACATATAAAATTTTCAATTGCTTTATTTCCTCTTTCCTTGAAATTGTTAAGTATTTTGTATGTGCCCTTGGTATTATAATTATTTTCATAGCCTTATTGAAAATTTGGGATTTGGGTACCCTTATTAGAGAAACATGAGTTTTTTCTAATTATTTTGTCATGTTACTAGTACTAGCTTCTTCTTTATTTTGGCTAGTTGAAGTTTTATAAGGTTAATAAATTACTAACTCCTCTTCAACATCCTCTGTATCATTGCCAATGTAGAGAATTACCTTGGGTTGCTTTGATTCATTGGTACTTTTACAACCTTTTGGATTATGCCTTTCAACATTAGTTTGATAGGTGAAGCCACTTTCTTTTGAGAATTGACTTCCCTTACTTTCTTAGGCATGAAGTACTTAGCATCATCATAGATCTTGATCTCATGTATCAACTATGGATTCATGCCACCATAATTTGATGCTCTTCATCATTTGGAATAGACTTTATATATTGATGGAGAGTTGAAGGTATTATGTCATATTCATGAACCCACAACCTACCAAGGAGCTCTTTGTAAGTAACCTTGACTTCTATCAAATGAAATTTAGCTTTTATATAAAGTTCCTTGAAGCATAAGGATAGGATAATGGATCCTAAGGTTTGTTTCCCTTGTTTATTAAATCCTTATAGGAATATTGTACTTTTGTCCAGATAGTGAGCATCTAAAGCTAATGCTCTGAGTATCTTAGCTGTCAAGAGATGTACCAAAGCACTTGGTTCAATCAATATCCCTCTTATGCGGGTGGAATTACTTTCAATTATGGTGTAAAAGAGTTGATTGTGCTCGATTATCCCTAATAATAGGGCATCATCTCTGAATATGATGGTTGCTAATTTTTGAGAGGTTGATTTCTCTTTCATCCTATCTTTAGCAAAGAATACTTCATATTGTTTTAGATTTTGTAATGCTTTGATTAACTTCTCACATATATCCTTAGATAATATGAGAGTATCGTAGATACTTAGTGAAGCAGGGAGCTTGCATAAATGTGCCATAACATTATAGTATACTCCTATTTTGGTAGATTTTTTTGGTTTAGTCGGTGGTGGAAGTAAGGCATTTTTATGGATTTTTTTTTATCACTAGCTTTCCATTATGAAGGTGGAGAAATTTATTTTTCACTAATTAATTGAACTTGAGTTGCTTCTTCTATCAGATCTTCTTTATCAAAAGATGTCATTGAATTTTGTGTCTCTTTATAATTTTTAGAGTTTTCAGTACTCTCAGAACTATTGCCTAATCTAGGACATAATTTCTTTGAGCTTGACTTGACCTTCCATTTAATAGGCTTTTCTCTAATAAAGCATAGTTCTTCCTCAGAGTTAATTGAAGTTACAATCACAAAACATTCTTCTCCTTGGATTTGAAGATATGAATTTTTACACATATTTATGACTTGACACATTTCTTTTGGAACCTCTTCTTCAAGGGTTTTTGTGTCAAGCATTATGTGATACATATATTCTTCTAATTTAATTGGCATTCAAAGAGGTTGTTTGTACTTCTCTAAAGAGTTAATCATTTTTTATGTTTCAGACTTTAGTTTTCTAGATTTTTCTCTTTTTCTTTAATTTGTGTGGCTTTGATGAAGAAGATTGATTGATTTATGTCTGCTTCTTTATATTATATAAAAATTTTCCCTTATTGGGGAAGAGACTTTTTGGATTTATTTCAGACTCTAAAGAATTCTTCCATCGAATGCCTTTTATGACTAAAAGAATGTTAATCATCCTTTAAATTTTCTTTGAGATGAATGTCTCTCAGCCACCTTTTTCTTCTTTCTATGTTTACGGAGCTTCTCCCTTATCGTCATTTATATTTTGAGTTCTAGCTGGCTTAACATCTTTGTCTTCTACATTCCGGATTCAATGTGTTGTAACAACATTCATCTTTTCCTTTTTAGGATGTACTAGTATACTATTTGATAAGGTGAGTTCATCATTTTAATAGCTCTTTTCTACCCAGTGTTTGAAGACAAAATAATTTCAATCAGGTGAATTATAAGTTTATGGTATGGACAATAGTTAGGATCATCAACTTTTCTTACTTGGTTTGGCTGACATGGCTCTAACAATTGAAATCTTAATTTTAGGGCTTGTTTAAAGATCTTAGCAATACATTCTCTTTTGAATGGGTACTGCTCAATCATCTTTTCATGGAGGGTTGACCCTTTTTTCTTATCCTCAGTCAACTTTGCTGCTAGTTACGATGTTATTGCGCCTATGTTCCTCATTTTATCAACTGTGAATGTGAATGTTTTATTCACTTCATTCCTCTTTAAATTATGCAACTTAGATTGCTTTCCTTTCCAAAAAGATTAGTATTATAGTTGGTATTAAGGTCTTTTTGCTCGGGGAGCCTTTCGAACTTGGCTACATGATCTAATAATTCTTAGAGCATATTAATCATAGTTATAGCTAGATATGGGGCCATTTGATCATCAATGTTCTCCTTGAAGAGTTCAACTGCATTCTTTTTATGAGCTAGTGATCACATTTCTAGCTTAAAGTCTTTCATATTGTAATATATTTTGTAACACTTTCATCTTTCTTTCTCTTTTCAAAGGTAATATATGCTATCGTTACTTTCTTGATAGCATCTGTTAATCTCTTGATGGAAAATATTTCCAGCTTGGCAAAAGTTTTTTACTAAGTTGTTGGGTAACTCAGTATTCCTCTCGAAGACTATATTAGTAAAGACTACAAATAAATTATCATAGTAGTAAAGAATCATTCATTCTAGTATTTTTATAAGTTGCTTTAAATTGGTCCAAGAGTTATCATGGATTTTCTACGCCTAAAAAGTGTTAAATTTCAGCATAACATACCCTTTAAATGTTGTACTTGATCATATTTGATCGAGAATGGTTGGCCTTTTCCAACTAGCTATTCAATAGTTTCTAAAGTAATTTCTACTTTGACTTTCTGGCTAATGAGATCTTCTACTTGGGACTTAGTAATAACAACAACTTCTTAATAAGAATTTAATGTAACTTCTCTTAGGGGTTCTTGCCTTCGCATTGAAATTGTTGGCAAGTTGTATGTAGAATTTTCCATGCCCCCAATTTCAGTTGTTGGGTTGATCATCCCCAAACGATTTCTTGGAGGTATTTACAGTGTTGTAGTTACTATGAGGTTAACTAAATAGCTCTTTCAGTAGCCCATTCATTTTATTAAGATGGTTGTTGAGCTGGCTGATTTCTTAGTCACTTCTTTAGATTTGAGAACTCATTTATCATTGTAACCTTGTTAAACCACCAATTAGCACATCAATTACTTCAACTTCTACTTAAGCATCACCTCTAGGTTCTTGATGATTTGGGTTTTCCTGATGTTCTTACTCATTTTTTTTGCTTCGGTGCCACATTTCTGTTTTGTAAACATGTGTCAACCACGTGAACAATTTCAACTTCCATACAATCAATATCTTCATTATTTTAAAAGTCCAAAATTTATTGCTCTTCTTTCATTGGAAAATCCTCATCTTCCTAGAAGAGTTGATTATTTGTGTCATCATCCACTGGCTATGTTTTTTTAGACTAGCATTTCCAGTTGATAATAGGAGATTTAGTTCCTTTATCATCTAGTGGAGCTAGTTCATGTTGAGTTGTTTAATATTTGATGACTTGGGGATCTTTAGGTACCCAAATTGATCAGGACCTTCTAGTGGTGGATCTCTAGGAATGCATCCTAGATGTCACACTCTGGTGTTCACCAGATGAATTATATTGCTTTTTTATGGTGGTTGTTGGGACCTTCCAATAACTAGCCATTTAATACCCTTGTACTTAAAGGCTTGTTGTCGGTGTTCACCAAATATTAGACTTCTAGGTTTTGAATTTTGTTCAAGGAGGGCATGATTTTTTTTTTAATATTCTCACCTCTCTTAGAGTAGGAATTTGTAGAGTTAGTGACCTGGCTCACCTATTTCTTAATTCTTCTTTGAAGGTTTTGTTTTTAACTGCCTTTAGACCTTTATTGATTTTGGAAGAAAAAGTCTTCTTATTTTTTGGCCGTGCTTGTGAAATATGCTGCACATACTTATCCTAGAAAGAATTCTTGATAGTTCCCTTTAAACTATTTCTTTTGACCCACATGAGTAGTTCAAAATTATTGTTGGTGGGTATATTCACTTCTAGCAGTGGTTCATATTGTTCTTCAATTTATACAGGCAATCTGGAAATTCTACAACTAGCATTATACCTACTTCTAGCTCTTCTAGACATTTAGTACCCGAGAAAGATGCTTCATGATCATTCTTTCCTAGAGTAAATGCAATATTTTGCAAGATAGTAGGCTCTTCTGATGCACTGCTAAGTGAATTGACGATGATAGATTTCAACTTGGGCTTGACAACCATCTTATCCTTGGTGAGCATAGTCAGTATTGCCTTTAATAGTCTATCAAAAATAGAACTGCTCTTTGAGGTCAAGTCTTTAGGCTTAGGCTCATTAGAAATGATCACATTTAACCTCTTTCTTTTATTAAATGCCTTTGGCATTTTGATGCCCTCTGTAATAGGCTCCATTATAGGTCCAACAGGTAGGAACAAGATGAACTCAAAAATTATTATGAACTGGAGAGTAGCTTTAGTAGAACTAGCATTGATTACAGCATAAGGAAATTTAATGATGGTTCCCTCTCCTAGTTTGACAGTCATTATGTTTGTCAAATTTACCATGGTAGGTTTTGAACTTCGTCGTAGATCTAAAGTCAGATTCTACTATATTTTAGGAACCTAAACTTTTAAAAGAATATAACCCGATATTTTTAAGTCTATGATGATACTGTATGTTTTAGTTTTTCTAACCGGAGATGGAAAAAGAAGTAATCCCCAGCATAGTCGCTACAAATCTAATCACTTAGGAAAAATATCTTTTTGGAAACTCTCTGCCATCTTTATTGGGATAGGTAAGAGTATGTTTTTCATGAGGCAAATTAATATACATTCAACTAGTTTTCTCCTAATATTATGTTAGAGTTTATTTAAATCTGGGTTCTACTTCATATGAATGCAAGGATTCATAGTTAATTACCCCTCTTACCATAGTAAGAGAGCACTCTCGATTAAGATTTGGAAATAGACATCTCTCTGATATAAATCAATGTCTAAAGTGTGATGTGAATAACTATCTAAGGGAAATAAGAGGGTAGTCCTAATCAAGATTCCATGGTTTTGTCATCCTGGGATTGTCGTTATTTCAATCTACCAACATCAGAGGGCTATTAACCGTAATGTCTAAGGAGTCTGATTAGCAGCCATGATTTGCCTCATTTCAGATATTCCAAGTAAACTAAAGTTATAGTGTAAGGGTTGTGGTATAGGGATGTTCACATGGGGAACAGATAAATAGACTTGGCTTATAATTATAAGAAAGCTAGAATATAGGGGTATTTTTGCATGACAAATAAGTAGATTGGGCATACATTCCTTGAAAAATGCCAAGTTGGAATGTTCACATTGCAAATAGATAGATTGGGCTTACATCCCTTTGGAATGCCTTATGGATATAGATTGTTCACTTGGTGAACATATATATTAGACTTACATCCTTTTGGAATTCCATATAAATATAGATTGTTAGCATGACAAATGTATAGATTGAACTTACATCCCTTTTAAATGTCATATTTATAGGGTTGTATTTTCATGGTGAACGGATAGAATTATAGGATATTTGTGTGGTAAATATTAATTTGTGGTTCTTGGGGCAACACCTCAGTGTTGGAAATATATTGCTTCGGCATTGGGTACTTAGCACTATAGCATTAGAAGGCACAAATTTGTGTTAAAACTCGAGAGCTCAACACCTCGGTGCACTATAGCTAGCACTATAACACTTTCGACAAACATGATATTGAAATAGTAGGACTATGTTCACTGATTGATCGGCAACTAGGCATTATCGATTTGACACTGCAGTGCCAGTCATCGGTCAGCTCATAAAGGTTGCCAGATGAACTAGTGCTTTTAATGAGAGGAAAATTTTTTTGAACTGTGCTGCAGTGATGTGGGTTAGGAATTTTTTTCATTTAATTCAAGAGGGTCACTCTATGGTATTGCAGTGCTTTAATATCAAGGCTTTTGATTTATAACCCATGAGGGTAGCACTATGGCCTCAAAGATGTGATGTTACAATGATCTAAGATAGAGAATTTTTGAGTCCTAACCCGAGAGGCTAGCGTTGTGGTGCCTAACTGGCGGCGGCTTGGTTCAGGGTGGACAGGACTTAGACTTTAGATTTGGAGAAGTTACTATTCTAAGTGTGAGAAATTATAAAATTAATGCAACACCTCGGCGGATCAGAGATAGTGCTACGGCGCTATAACTAAGATGTTTTTATCTAACAAAACCTGAGAGGTCAATGATGTGGCGTTAAATGTGTAGCGTTGCACCACTGAGTTATGTGCCTAGGAACCATATAAGGCATTGTAGCATCGTGGTGCAAGACATTATATATTTGATTTCCCAAGAGTTTAGCATCACAATGCTATTCCCCTAGCACCAAGGTGCAATGAGTTGTGAACTCCATTTTGGGTAGTTTTCTTATGGGAATTCATTAATTTTTTAAAAATTTTGGCAACATAATGACTTAACAGTGCTATACTTTTATTTTTATTTTTAGTATAAAATCACTCTTCTCCCTTATTCTAGATCCAAGATTAATGGAGGGAGGGTATTTTTCTTATGCCGAAACTAAGTTCAATGGCAGAGGTCTTCAGATTTCAAGATTCTTGAGAGTTTCAATTTTTTGGAGCGTTCTTTCGTACTTTGAATCTAAGATCAATGGAGATAGGCTTCTTTATTTCTCACTAGATCTAATATAGATGGTGGAAATCTTCTTTTAGGGAGAAAGTTATATATAACAGAATATTTCTATAATCTTTACCTGGAGTTCAAGGTGGCTGGCGTCAATCTTGTCTCGTGGAAGAGGAGACCATCCTCGCACAATGGTGAGAAACTCACCATGGAGAGAGAATGCAGGAGACTGGGAACAAGAAAGGGGAGCAAATGGAAGGAAGATGGAAAAAAAGGGGAAGAAGTGAGAGGGTAGTTCTCACCTCTTTTTATAGGTTGAACCATTCTCACTCTTCTTAGGTAGTTTTTTATCCTCTAACCTTTCCCCCTCTTCCCCACTAGGCAATTATCGATGTTTGGAAGTAGTTGGTGGGAAAGGTTAATTTTCTTGCTTTTAAAATTGAAGGCTATCACAACAACTCCTAGGCGTTGAGATTATAGCGCCACAACACTATGTTATTTAAGTAGACAACCAACATACGTGGTTATCCTTCTTGAAAGTTTTGATAGCACCTAGGGGCCAAGATTGTGGTGCTACGGTGCTCTAGATCAAAATTTTGTTTTATTTTATTATTATTATTTTTTGATGGAAACACATTGTATATCAACTTTCATAGTATATTCCACTGCATTCCTTATGTATTTAATATATTGGTAGAGTGATGAAGGAAACATTATGTATTCATGTATCCATGGCCTACATAAGAGAACATTAAAAGATTTCTTTGAATAAATAATATGAAATTTTCTTTAGTTTTTAACCCATCTATTTCTAGTAATAGAATGATTGAACCCAAAACCTTCTCTCTCATTTCATTGAACCCTCTTATCAGAACTATGCCTTCATGTGTCATTCCTTAAAAATGATAATGCTTTAGAGTTCTTGATGTTGACTAAAGTGTAAGGGTCGATAAGGACTCTAAATAACCTAATATTTTTTTCACCTTGACTAAAATGTAAAGGGGTCGATTATGGGTAGTGGTCCCTAGAAGTAAATATTCATTAGAGAAAGTTACTCCATGTACTTCTTTAAAGTAGCAAGTCTCATCCGAGGAAGTTGCTACCAGTTGTGTCAAGCATATTTCTAAATCAAATAATGCTTGAACTAAAGATTCTCTTAATTTGTTGAATAGAATGAGGGCATCATAAATGCTTACTCTAGTAGGTAGCTTCCTAAGATGGGCTAAGACTTTATAGTCAACCTTAGGAATAGATGGGTCAACTATTGAGTCTTTCTGTAAAGTTTTAGTACATTGGTCAATGATTTGTTTACCTTTATCCTTAGAAGAAGGTAGGAAATATTGTAGGACCTTCCCACTATGGAGATTGATTTCATTAATATCATTTAAATCAAAAGCAGGACCATGTCAACCTGTCCCTCATCACTGATGTTCTTTTCTAAAAATGGATCAAAATCTGAGAAGTCTACTTTTATGTTAACAGGATATTCCTACAAACTATCATTCTCTGACCCTAGTTCATAAAGTATTTCACACTCATTACAAGAAGGCATTTTTGCATGTTTTTTTCTTTATTTATAACATAATCATCATAGATAGAAAAAATGTTAGAAATATCTTTTATGGTAAACTTTTTATTCATATTTTTAAAATGAGAACATAGTAATAAAGGGATGTAGGGCCTAGCCTCTCTGTCCTTATCATACAAAACTCTCTATAATACAATAGTGATTCCTCTCTCACCACTCTCTTCAGACATCGAGCAATCTGATGGTGCTAAATGGAGAAGAGGAATTTCTTTTGATGCCGATGGATCAATCTAGAAGATCTTCTTCTGGGTCTTCATATAATCCTGCATGGAATTTTTTAATTTTTTCATCAAATATTTCTTAAATGCATGGGATAAGGCTATATCACAATCATTTGAATGAGATGTAGAAGAGGTGTAAGAATCACTTGTAATCACCTTAATGGACCCTTGTCCAGAGTCCACAAGGTATTCTTTAGGGATAATTACCAACCCTTTCTTGTAGTTCTTTTCAAGCCAATCTTTGAAAGTGAAGCAATCCTTAATGGTATGACCTAGCATTTGATGATATGAGCAATAATTTAGGTCATTGACTTTGTTGACATCTTTTAGCCTTTTTGGATCAAGTAGCTTGAAATCTGGCATTTTCCTTAAATTTTTGAATATTTTCCTCACTACCTTTCTCTTGAAAGAATAAGTCTACTTTATTCTTTCATTGAAAGGGCTGGCAAGGTTTTTTTGGGGTGGTGGTGACAACTATTATTGTGATGGCCTATAAGGTGAAGGCCGCATTACTTAGACCTAAATTAGACATTTTTCTTTGTCTACTATAGAGACGTTACCTACCTTCTTTTCTAGTACTTTCTTAGGTTTTGAAGATTTTTTGGTGAACTGGTCTCTTAAGAATGACATGCTAGTGGCTTCTTCTTGAAGACTAGAAGCTTTACTTAATAATTTTTCAAAATATTTAATAGTAAAGCCTTTTAATAGGATTGCAATAGGTCCATGAATATTTTAGAGGAGGAATCCTACAACATGTTGTTCTTGTAGCTGAGGCTCACATTTGAGATTAAGAATCCTTCATGTAAAAATATAATCAATAAGGGATTCACCTGATTTTTGTTTCTCGATGATGAAGTTGCCTACAATAACATGATGTTATGTACTAGTGAATCATTTCACAAATAGGTTTTCAAGTTCAGTGAATGTGAATGCTGAATCATTTCATATTTTGCATGCCAATCAAAGGCAACTCCTGCCAAACTACTAACAAACTTTTTAAATAAATAATAAGCCATCAGTTCCTCTAGCATTGCAATATCTTGTTCGAAAGTGAATTAAATGTTATTTGGGATTGCCTGTCCCATCAAAAATCTTGAAAGAAGGGAACACAAATCCCTTTGTGTTAGGTACAAAGTCATATTTCTCAAGGTAGAGTCTACCTTTCGGAATCAAAGTTGTATCCTAAGACTATGCCAACGCTGCTTTTACCTGCTGTTCCACTAGAGACTTTAAATCAATTTTGGGAGGTCCATCATCCATTATTTTATGCTCTTTGTGATGTTCTCTTAAACCAAACTTCTTCTAATCTATGGGATGGAAGTTTTCTTATTGTTTAAGGAATGAGGTTGAGAAGATGTAGGAATTAGACTTTTGAGTGATTAAATCATAGCGATCATCTCCTACATTTTCCTTTCCATCCTCAAAATTTGGTCATCCTCCTTTGCAATTGAAGGATTAATTATTGAGTTGGCCCAAACATTAGACCTTCTTTTATAATATCCTGATATTCTTCTTGCTCTTTCCTAGACACTCTCATATCTACCATAAATACATGAGCAATAATTAGCTTTGAGTCGTCATCTAATAGGTCATCCTAATCTATGTTAAAATCCTATTAAATTTTATTTGGTTTCTCTTTTTCTTCATCTTTTCTTATAATGGTTTTTATTTTTTCTTATATCTAATGAAGTGAAATACCATTACTATTAAGGATGGCTTCAAAATCTTCTACATCCATTGGTTTAAATCAGATATTTCTCCTTCATGCTTTCCTTGAATGGTGGAGTCTTCTTCTGTACCAAGAGTGGTTCTCAAATATAGGTATCTCTGATCTAAAATTTCTCTATTGTAAAGAGATAGAGAAGAAGGTTCAATCTCCCTATTATAGGTATAACATATAGATGACCCCTCAATTTGAGGAGTAGACAAGGGTGATGAAGGACTCTCTCTAATAGGCTAAATAATAGATGATCTCTTTGGCTGTGAAAGCAAATGTATCTTTAGCTCAGTGATCAATGGGGTTTTCCTTAGATAAACTTGCCTGGTTTCTTTTCTAGGGATAATCTTGTCCCTCTCTGCACTATCAAACTCACCCCTATGCCAAGTTGGTGACCTCCCTAGATGACAATACATGTTCGATATAACAGGCATGGGTTGATAGGATTTTCTTCTATCTTGAAAGACTACCTTCCCTTTTCCTTTATTTTGGGTAGTCATGGATTTCCCTAAGATCTCTCTTTCAAGCTCTCTGGAGACTTTTCCCTTCATAACCCTATGTAGCCCTTCCTTAGCATAGGAAGAGGACCTAAAGGTTCTATGAAGGATTACTTGTTGTCTACTATAAGTCTTTCTATTCACTAATCTAAAACTCTTCTTATTTTCATAAGCAAAGGGGTGAGGTGGAGAACTAATAATTCTAGATATATCTTTCTCTCCTTAAGTTGCAGAAAGAGGATGGAATCTACTGCCTCCTAGAAGAGGAGAAGTATACAAAAGGGTATACCCCTCCCTCGTCATATCTTGCTTAATTGCTAACATCTCATTTTATTTTAGTTTTTCCTTAAGGCTAGCCACCTAACCCTCCCACCTCTATTTTTTTTCTGACTTTTGGTCATTAGTGGAGCTTCAAAAGTGAAACATTTCTCAAAAGTGTTGGGAAAGAAAAGAGTTGGTGTCTTTTAAGTAGGCAATTTTATCTTCTTTAGTATAGGACCTCCTTGGACCTCTATGTGGCCTCTATAGCTACCTCCTTACCAATGGCAGGGGTACTACGGGGCACTAGAGAACTCCATGATGGTCTTTTTGTCTTTCACAAAAACATCGCTAATAAGAACAAGGGTCACTTCATTAGTAGTGATGTTTAAGTCCTTAAAGTAAACTCCAAATTTGATGATGGGGCTATCAAACAGCCTACTACTATCAACATAAAAGTTGATTCTCGATGTAGCAGCAAAAATGAGCTATCCAACCATTTTCTATTTTCATATAAGAAAATTATATTAGTTATAGCAAATTTTAAATAATAAATTGAAGTCAAAAATCTTTATAAATCGTTAAGAAAATTCAACCATCTTAACTATGGCCAGAAATTTTTTTAAAAGAAAATATTTTGAAACTTGAAAATGCATAAATTATAAGACCTATCTATTTGACTTTAAGAAATAAGGGGTTCTGTAACTCTATTGAATATTCTCTGTTAAGAATAAAATGGGAAGGTATTCAATGGAGTGAAAGGCAATCTTGACCCATGTACATTATTGATGTACAAAGATAAAAGTCTATTTCTAAAGATGGAGAGAGAAACTAATCTCCAATGGAGTCTCCAAAAATTATCTATGAAAAAAATTTATGACACCACATAGATTTTTGGATATTTATTGAGGTTATTAAAAAATGTCATTAAGAGATAAATATATTATCTCAAAAGATAAGTATATCACCCTATAATTGATTTGACTACTTAATAAGGACTCCTAAAGCTATTTATTCTTCAATATTCTAGAGATTTTTTCTTGAACTACATGGAAAAGAATAATAAGGTTTATTTATTACAGGGTTCATAGTTCCCTAAAAGGGCAAGCCCCTATAGTTAATTACATCTCAGAATGAAAGAAATCCCTTCAAGGAATACTATCAATTAAAGAAACTGACCATTATCTTTATGAATTTTAAACTTATCTTAAAAGAATTATTAATTCAAAATTTCAAAGGGGAATTCTCCAAGAAGGTAAAGTTCTTTTCGAAAGCTAATCAGGAATAAGTAGGAGATACATATTGATTCTTGGTTTCCCTGTAAGCATTTCAACTGTCATATCATTGGGCTTTATATTTTTGAAACTGAATTTAAAACTTAAAATTTGGCATTTTATTAGAAGTTTAGGACTTAGATTCTGACAACACAAGATTGTAAAAATGTTTAGTGAGTGAAGAATTATTCCAATAGGGTGCTTCAAAACCTGAGTTTACAAATGCTTTTGACATACATAAGTCAAAAGCTCAACCCAATGTAATTCTTGAGAATTATTAGCTCTTTTTTCTCACTTAAAAAAAATAAACCTATCCCTGACTCTACCTGACTTACTACCCACATATAAGAGTTGCCAGCTAACATAACCTAAATGATCTTTAAATCTATGATTTTTCTTTTTTGTATGCAAGGTGGTTGGGTTATTGTATTTTGAAAAGATCCTAAGAACCTATACCCACTCTTTAAACCCTAGGATTATGATTGACATGTTATGAACCTAACTAATGCAATAATTTTTATGTTTTATGTATTTTTACTCATGAATTTTAATTTAAGGCTTGAGTATGCAATTTTATGCCTACAATGAGATGCAGTTAAAAAATGGTCATGGACCAAATCAATACAATAAGGCACACTTTCTTAGTAAGGATGGTTATCCTCAAAGGTTAGATACCCACTTATTTGCAATAGGTGAAGCATCTAATTCAAGAGTAGCATAGTTCAAAAAATCTAATAGTTTATAATTTCTTTTAAGGTATGCCTATGACTTTATTTATGATGAGGTTATAAGTTTTCATTTTTATGTTTGAGTTATTTAATTTTAATGGGGTATAAAATTTAATTTTACTAAGAGCCTAATTCATCTAGGCTTCATCATAGAGCACTTCATAGAAAGAAACCTAAAAAGCATGTAGTTTTATTATGCACGGAAAGTAAGTCAAGCCAAATTAAATTAATAAATAGACCAATGCGGCTGGGTACCGCTATACACTTCAAAAGAAAGAAATAATAATGACCAAGCTCTTTTATATCAACCTAAACTAAAAATCTTGATCTATGGAGGTCTTCATTCAGATCACCTTCTTCTGGGACCTCCACGGCTTCACAAGGGACCATCATGGTAAAGTTAGCTCTTTTATTCTAGACCATAGATCCTAACCTAATTTTTCAAATTAAATTTTAAATTTTGAAATAAATTTGTAATCCTCAAAACAAATGTTAGAAAATACATACAACACACAAGCAATTTATATTCCAAACATATGGGCTTAACACCGCTTGTCATGCTCACTTCTATTGCTATGCTTAAGGATTTAAAAGACGCAAAGCAAATATCATTTATTTTTATTTATTACGATAATCCATTTAAGCACTACTTTCTACAAAAAATAGTGTTATCCTAAAATGAACATCATAATATCCAGACTAGCGAGAAAATAAATCCTAGCCATCCAGCCTAAAATATTACACTACAAAATAAAATAAAAAAATATCATTTCACAGCACAAAACATCACAAATCATCGGCCTAACCTAAATCTAGGATCAGTGCCTAACAATCTATTGTGTGAAAGAGAGCCTTGTATGGTATGATTGCACTAGGACTTTTAACTTTAAATTTTAATTTGAGTTTCAAGTTTGTTCAATTTTACCTTGGATGGTTTTAATCAAATGATTTAATTAATTTTAGGTTTCATTTCAATTTGGTATTTATTTTTGTGTTAAGGTTAAATTTAAGTTTTAAAGAATGAAGAATAAAATAAATTATACTTTGTATAGAACCCATTCCATTCAACATCCTAATCCTAGTATAATGGAATTTTCATCATAAAGTAAGGATCTATTCTTGGGGTAAAATTAAGAACCTATCTATTTTAAGTTTGTTTAGATAATTTACTTAAGTTGGATTTAATTTGATTTGATGCTTTAACTCATTCTTTAAATTTGAGGTTTATGTTTATATTATTTAATTAATTTTAAAAAATGATTTTATTCTTCTTTTTCATTTAAATTTTATTTAATTTGATTAATGCATTTTGGTTTAATTAATTTATATCTTTTAATTTATATTTTAAAATAGTCTTCCAAATATTAATTAAAATTTTGGTCATTTGATTGATTGCTTATTTCAATTTGATCTTTTAATTGGTTTTTAAGTAACCTAATTTGTTTAGATTTCATATTAGTTATTTATTTAAATATGATTGGATTTTCATAATTTAGGTTTACATTCAATTTTATATTGTTGATTTGATTAAGATTCAAGATGAAATGATTATTTAATATCACATATTATAGTTTAATTCATTTGATTTTGATTTAATTAACCTTATTCAGTTAATTTATTTAACTAATATTAATGTTTATTAACTTAAATTATCTAATTTATATTAACTTGTTTGATTAATTTTCATTTTAATTTTGCTTGAAAGGCATTAATTTTATTATTCAAGTTCATTATTCAAATAGTTTATTTAGATTCATGACAAGATATTTATTAGTTTAGTTATTTAAATTATTATTTAAGTTGGTTTAAGTGATATCTTATATTTAAGGGATCATTATTTAATTAATTTTTTACGATGAAGTTTTGTTTATTAATAATTAATTATTGATTATAATCTAAAAAACATAAAGAAATGAAATACTTAAGTCCCAAGCCTAACCTAGGCCATCTTAAGCTTTTAAGTTATTTAAGTTAGATGATTTGATTAATCATTTATATTTAATTGTAATTTCATCATTGATTTGATGTTAAGTGGATTTAAGATGATTTTAATGTTAATCAATTTCTATTTAAATGTGAATTTCATAAATTAATTAGCCTTATTTTCTATTTAATTATTTGGATTATCATGGGTTTATCAATTTAATAACTTAAGGCTTAATTAATTTAAGATTTCTTTTAATTGTCCTTTAAATCCTAAATATGTGATTAATTAAAATTTTCAACTTTAGACGATTAAAAAAAATTTCTAAGATCCTCTGATGTTGTTTAAAATGTTTTGACTTGATTACATTAATTTTTTATAATTTTGTGATTTTTCTAATTTATTATTTAATTTAAAGTAACCTTTGATTTAAAATTTTCATAACTCTCATCCAAAAGTCATTTTACTTTGGAATTTTTAAGGCAAGTGGAGTATCTTACCAGTTTCATTTTCCTAAAATTTCATATTGACTAGATGCATATTTTGAGACTAATTAAAGTTTTAATGATTTCACTAAAACTTAAATTAAGCATAAATTATTAAGAATTCTTTATGGGTTTTAATTATTTTTAATTCCTCTATGGAAGATAAATTCATTGAGGTTTTATTTAGGAATTTTGGATTCTTCATTGATTTACTATGATTTTTTAAAGATTAGATCAATTAAATAAAATGAATTAATTTAATTACCTAATTAGGTCTTTTAAGGATTAATAGATTTCAATGAGGTTTAATATTTTTCTTGGGTTCATTAATGTGTATTATGATGTTTTGAAGTAATTCCATGATTTTTCTCAATTTTCTTAAATTCTTATTAACTTATTTCATTAAATTAAGGGTTGGGGATTAAAATTTTTGCATATTAGATTTAAATCACCAATAAATCTTAAGCATTTCATGTGAACTGTATTTTAACATTAATTACACTTCCTCAAAGTATTTGGTTGATTGGTTTAATATTTTTTACTTAATTAAGGTTTGATTTATTTTAATTAAACATAAATTAAACTAAAAGTATTCACTAAAAATTAGAGATGTTAGGTTTAATGGATTCCTCTCACTAAGATGAATCCATAGTGCTCTCATTTGTATTTTTTTTTTTGTTAGGTATTTTATTTTCTATAAATTTTTAAAGTTTTTAACAATTTTATGCATTTTTGAAATTCAAAAAAATCAAAATTTTCTCTTTAAACTAGTCAGCACACGACACCACTTTACACATGGTGTCGCATGGTTGGGCCACGAAAGACTGCGGGATCCATATGGATCCCAAGTTAATTTGTGGCAGGGGCATGATTTTAACGAGACTTGATTGGATGATCTAGTATAAACCCTAGTTTCATTAAATGATTTAATCAATTGGTTTGACTAAATCATTGCTATTTGTTCCAAATAAAAGGAACGGACGGTTATGATTTGTCTTCTTCATATGCGGTAGTGACCAAGCATTGTCAGATTTTTATAGCTAACCACTAGCAATCCACGAGGTGGAATCATGAGATTTCGATTACAAAATAATCAAGGTGAGATTTTAAAGGGATCTATATGATTTAATAGATCCTAAAACTAACTTTGTTTCACAAACAACCAACATAAAAAATAAAGGAAGGTTACCATACCTCAGCATTCTTTTATGGTGGTTTGGGTTTTGAAATTGCTCAAGGATATTGGAAAAAGCTTTTAGAGATGGAATAGTGCTTTGCATCCGTCTAGATTGGTGTGGAGATGAACATCCACCGCCGCTCTCAAAAGTTTGTTGTTGAAAATGATCGAAGGAGCTTGGGAGGAGGGGGGAGGTATGCTCATGCTCGATTTCACTCAAGGAATGTGATGAAATCGACCAAAGCTTGGAATTTAACCGCTTCTTAGATTTTTAAGGTTAACCGAGGGGTTCCCCATTGGCTCAAGAGGGAGGTCACCAGCAATGGAAATTTGCAATCCAATGATGGTGATAAAGGTGGTGAGAAGATCCAAATATGCATTCAAATCTCTTAGGAAGGCTTAGGCAACAAACATGGTTGAAATTTGGAGGTTTGGGGAGGAGGTTTTCTTTGTTTGGGCTTCCTTCCATGGCATATTCCTCTCTCTCCTTGGTCTGATTGGGACCTCCACAGACCTCTAACTTTTATTGATAGCTACCTTAGGTTCATCCTAGGATGAGTCTAAATGAATCCAAGTGTAATTAGTATGAGTTTAGATTTAAATGTCTAGGTTTGATTCATTTAAATTTTGCTTGACTTAGATTGGATTATGTTTGATCAATTAACATTAGATGTTCACTATTATCCTTGGATTGATGATTGACTACCCAAATCAAGCCAAGATGAACCATGAGTCAAACTCAAATTTATTTAAGTTAGGATTAAGTTTAAGTGTTTAAGTTTGATCCATTTGGATATCTTTTATTTTTGGATTGACTTTCATTTGATCAATGTATTTAAATTTAGATTCAATTGTTTTTTTTAGACATTTAGATATTTCTAATTAATTATTCTCATTGAATTTGGGATTGATTTTGATTTTTTCTCATCCTGGCCTTTTGACTTAAATGGGTAAAGTTGAGTTTAATTAAGTCAAATGACCAATTTAACTCAATTAAGATATGTTTAGACTTTAATCATGTTTACATTTTATTTAGTTTGAAGTTGATTTTGATTTAGACCCAATTGACCCAAATTGGGCTTAATGGGTAATTGGATAAATTAAACTCAATCATTTAAGTGAATTATGTTTAAGTATGATTTTCAAATGATTTTGGATATTCAATCTAAATTAATTTTAATTTAATTTGAATTTAGGTTCAATAAGGTCCATTTGGGTTTATTTGGATCAAGTGATCTAACTAACCCATTTGAGACCATATTGAATTTAATTTTTTAATATTATTATTTAAACATGCTCATTTAATGATTATAAGTCTTTAGAGTGATTTAATTTGGTCAAATTTTGGTGAATTGATATTTAACTTTGGGGACCAGTCAATTCTAGATCAAATGACATAATCTACTGTCATGAACCTCATTTAGATTTATTTTTAGGATCATTTATATTCATGCATTAATTTTATGCTTTTATATTAATTTTATTTCAATTTATTTTGATTTTATTTGAATTTCTTTGGACTTATGTGATTTTGGGGTTAAATATGCTAATAGGTTAATCACCTTAAATACCTTGGTTTAAGTTTAATTGAATTTAAATTTTAATTAAGATGTGTTTGATTTAGATGTTTTATTGAATTCTATCAAATTTAGGTTTTTTTTGGGTTCACTTAATCTAATTGAGTTAGGTTAATCTTAGAGGTTGAGTAGAATGGCTAGTCCTTCACCTTAGGTATTTCACCTGTGTGATGTCCTAAGTGTCTAATTAAGAAATTTTTAATCTAAGATTAGGTGTCCTAATCATTAAGATTAGAGATGATATTAACCTCATCTAAAAATAAGGTCAACAACCTAGAGCAAAACCTTTCCAAATTAGGTCCAAATCAAATCAAACTTGTCCAATCACCTTCTTAGGTTCTTAGTCGTCTGCTAAAGTGAGCTTGACCCAAGGTGAATCCTATTCTTGCTAAACCAAATTTAATCAATGGTAAAAATAAAGCTAAATTTCTAAAATAGAAAAGTCCATTTTTTTTCTTTTACCTTGGACAATAACCTAAACATACTTTGAGCTCATCTTGACACCCAAACCTGCCAAGTTAGTGGCTCACATCACACATAAGCAAGTCTTGGTTCACCAACCATGGCTTATTTTCTTAACCCCTCCACCCAAGACTCCACAACTCAGAGCTAGTCTGGTAAGTCCACACCTAATTTTAGTTAAGGGGGCTGACCCAACACTTTGTTGACTTCTACATTAACATTATAAATTAAGTCAAGAAAACATGGTGAAATTGATAAATTACAATCATAGGAAAATCAAGTTCAAGAATACTTCAACTATGACCAACCTTTTTCAAACATCACTTGTTCATAGAATGAATCTTGCAAATCCATCTGGAACAACGAAATTACTAAATGAGGACACTCTTATGGGGTGGAGGGACAAGGCAGGGGGGTTTTGTGATGAACAATATCATATAAAAATATGTTATAATGCTTCAATAGTCCCCAAAGTTTCTTGATCATCATTTATTTGAAAAGCAAACTATGTTGATGCATATGAGCCACCAAAGCCTATTGTGATCAATCAAATCAAATAAAATGGCAATGATAAACTATAGACGAACCTTACATAAATCCAACAAAAAAGAAATTGATTATCATCGTAACAATCCAAATGACATCCTTTCATGAAACAAATTGTGTCAATGCATCCAGAATATCAGAATTGCCCAAAAATAACACGATACTAAATGATATATATATATATATATATATATATATATATATATATATATATATATATATATATATATATATATATCCCAATAAAAATGTTAATTAACTTTAATTTATAATTAGATTAATTAAAGTTAATTATGAAATTTCCTACTTCCATAATCATCCCATCTTGCCTCCATATTTTTCATACTCCACTACACATCCTTTGCAATGACAAAAACAAAAAAAGAAGAAATTGAGCTCCTGACCATTTATCTGATTCACGTTATTCCTCTCTTTGAATGCCCCATTTCACAAAGTAGTTGTACTCCCTCATTTTCCTCCCTTCCCTATGAAGCATCCCAACCCTGAGTGAAATTATAATGTGCATAATTTGAACCATTAGGATTGTTGTGCATTAGTTGTGTATTACTATGTACATTTCTCATGTACATAGTAATACATAGCCAATACATAGTAATCTGGATAGTTTGGACACCGTACATAATAATTTCTCTAATCCTAATGAGCTCCTCTCCTTAGATTCATATTTCTCATTTTGCTTGACATCCTCCCACTCTGGTTTTCTTGTAGGGATTGTATATTCTCCCCCTCTTCTCTTAGAGTCAATCCCAAGCTCTTTACCTATTTTCCATCTTCACTCTCACAACCATCATCCTTCTGCTCTATCACTTATTCATTTCAATTCTTATCATCCTCTACCTCATTGGAAAATGTTTCATCTCTCTTCTTGGGAGGATGTTTCATCTTCAATGAAGTCAACTCTAATGAAACCTCTGCCTACTCACCCTACCTGCTTCCAAGGTGAATCACAAGATCACCAAGATTTTTTATTGTGGGAGGTTGTGCACAAACCAATGAATTTTTCTCGTACACCAACTTGAGAAGCAAAGCATTGATGAGAGAGACTCTTTGTTGGAGAGAAGAATAAAATTTAATTCATCCACTAACAATAGCCTAGATAGATCTCATCATATTTTTATGGCATTGAACAAATCAAAGTTTGATGGTATGGGAAGTCTTTTAAAGAGCTTAACAAGCTTTACTTATCTTAGAAGATTCAAGTGCATACTAGATTGATATGGAGCATTAAGTTTAGTTTGGATGGGTGTTATCTTACCACTATAGAAGAGGATGGAGGGATGCAACAAGCATGCTGAGAGGCTATCAAAGATCATAGTGGTTGGTCAGAAGGTCATTCTTGACCTTCAGTTCTCTTATCTCCTAGCGAGATCCAAAGCCTTGCACACCAGATTATGTATTATTATCCATTGAATGGTAAATGTGACCATCTAGCATATCTCTAGTTGACAAGATGCAATGGTGAAATAGAAAACCAATTGCAAAGGTTCCTTGGATATTAAAAGTGTATTATTAAAATGGAGAACATGTCTTATCTTGAAGCATTTCAAGAACATAAAGAGAAGCTTATTTATTTAATAGCTAATGTTAAGGAATTTGATATCAACAAAATTTATAACATTGGTGGGCTTGCTAATTGGAACATATGGAAAGATGTTATGAAGAAGAAAGCAAATGAATAAGAGGTGTAATCGGCAAGGCTACCAATTAGAAACTATATGAAGTTAGCAAGCTCCCTGATTCTTACTGTTAATCATGTGGTTGAGATAATACTCAAAAAAATAACCTTACCCACCTCTTTCAATCTATTTGTAGCTCACCATCATCCCCTCCTCTCTCTCTAACCTAAAAAATTGAAATCAGCTAACCAAAATAAATAAATAAAATCAAGCAAAGTAGAAAAAGAGCAATATTCTTGCAAAGTCATTGCTACTTTGTGAGGTACACATAAACTAAAATTAAGTACTCATGTGTTTGGACTTAGCCTCATGAGAAAAAATTATAAAAATTAAGTACTCGTGTGTACCCATGCTTGGCCACATGAGGAAATTCATTGTTGTTTGTGCAAATGATTGAAGACCCCGCTATGCTCATTAGGGTGTGGTAAGTAGGATTTTAGATCCTAATGCAACCCCTACATGAGGATGAAACAAAATAAAAGACCCAAATAAAAAATTTTATTATAATAAGCTAAATGTGTAATTATAAATTCATAAAATAAATGCAAGTGCAAAAATTGAATTTAAAATGAGAATTCATAGGAATAAAACTAAAAGAAATTTGGGCCACTATATTTAATGATAAATGAAACAAGAATATTTCAAATGAACACAATTGAGCGATAAGTGACTGATGATTTTCTTGAAAGTTTGCTTCTAAGTAAGAGAAAACATGAACAAGGCCTTATGAACATTTAGACTATTACATTTATGTTGAAAGAGCTAAAAAGAAGTTGGATGAAACTTGTAGTGAGGTTAAATGTTTGTTGAAACACATATGTGAGACTTGTAAAGGTTTAATGGCATGTCAACGAGAATTAATAAAAGCTGGAATGGACCTAATGTTCACTTACAAACAAGTACATCATCTGATAACTCATTCATGAGTACATATGTGACTTTTAGATGAATTACTAGATAATGTTGCACCTTGCATTGAAAGAGCTAAAGGGAATATGAATTCACACGAGTAAATATGGAAAAATATACAATAGCTCATTTATAAATGAAAAAGAGTATTGAACAATATAAAATTATAACAAAATTAAAGGCTTATCAACAAATAAGAATTTAACTTTATAGCTCACATATAAGTAAAATCAAGACACACTAGCTCATTAATGAGTATATACAAAGCCTTTCAATAGTCATTTAAGGTGCACTACATGACATTAGAGGGATCAAAGTTAGTTAACAATATCTAAATTAGATTTTAGGGTTTACAAGCTCATCAATGACTAAATCTCATTGAAAGATAAGATTTCAATTATCAGAGGTAAAATGTAGATAATGAGATTTGTAGAGAGTTTACAAGATCATCAATGAACACGAACAATCATATTGAAACATAAGATTATAATAATCTTGGGTGAAATGCAAATAATGAGCATATCTTGAAATGACTAATTAGAATTAGAAGGTCAATCGTCACCGGATCTCCAATCTTTTCATGCATCTAGATAAAAGGCATTTAACTTAGATTTTACACTCATATGAGGTGAGCAATTCTCTAAATTAGATTTATTGTTATGCATGCAAATGATTCAAAATGAACCTTTACATGCTTTATGAGGAAATTATATAATCAAATTTGTCACATTAAAATGCATGAATATATATCTTAAAATGATTGAAGTTTACAAATATGGAGCAACCTTCACTCCAATCTGGATGCATTGAAATATGTGCAAGGAAATTAAAATTAAAAATTTTGCATGCATTATAGAGCTATCTTCAATCTAAATAAAGTAATTTCACCATCAAGTACAATGCTTTAAAATTAGTGAATCACTTGAAATTAAAATGCTTGCCTGTGCTCAAACGAAGGATTGAAAGTACAATCCTAATTTCTAAAAATGCTACATAGTCTGAGTCTAAATTAAAGCAAAAAAATACAATCTTAATTATTTAATTCTCACTTAAATTTGTCAAAACTATAAAATCACCTTCATGTAACCTATCACAATGTTAAACTACTAAATTTGGTGTTTGAGGAAATTAGATGGATTAAATTTCAACTGACTCAAATTTTTTGTAATAAAAATTGTGCAAGAATTCTAGAAGAATAGCAATCATTTCTGAATCTTACAATTTTTTTAAAATCTAAATATACAAAGTTCAAAAATCAATGCATGTGTACACTCCCTAATAGGCAGTTTCAACTACATAGTGGAGTCATAAATCTCACTTGATTAGCCCATTCTTCCTCCTTATGGGGATTGGAGTCTATGGGATTGATAATTCTTGATAGTACTCTGTGATAAGTTATAATAAAATAGTTAATGATAGTTGATTTGAGTTTATTTCCTTAACTCAATATAATCTTTTCAATTGCAAATAGCCTACAATAGCCTTAATAAAGATATATTATATTAAAAAAATACAAAAACCTAACCTCAATATTATAAAGTATAGTTACAGGCTTTGATCTATAGATCTGATCCTCTTATAAGAGTAGAGTTGATAGAATCTATGATGTAATGAATTTCAAAATTGGCTAATCAATATAATTAATAGACCCAATCTTTTTTCTGAAAGTAGAGTTGATAAGGTCTCCATTGTGATGAATTTTCAAATCAAGTTAATTCACATAATCAATGGACCCAATCCTCTATTACCAATCAAACAAAGTTGGTAAGGACTAGAGCTATAAAATAGATTCAATTATTCGCACCTCAATAATGACGATTGTGTTCAGAGGGGTCAATCTCAAATAAAATTCTCTAATTATAGTGTGAATACTCAAATAATTCACACCTCGATGATGTCCATGTTGACTAAAGACTTCAACTAGAGAAGTTATTATTATCAAAATGTCCACGATACTATGTTAAGTCAAAATAAAACTTAAACTCAATGTTATATTAGCAACTAGATAGAGTTGAAAAGGTATAAAGCTATAAAAGAGACTTAATTGATTCATTAAATTTTTTGATGATGGCCATGTTGATTGAAGATCTCAATTAGAGTGGTTTAATTTAAATGTGAAGTTATTAAATTATAGTGTTAATGCTCAAATAATTCTCATCCTGGTCATGGCCATGCATATTGATGATTTCAATCGAAAGAGATTATTACTATCAAAGTTTTCAAAGTCATAATATTAAGCCATATAAAATTTAAGCTATTAAAATACAAATCTTGGACTTGATCCTCTATTAAGAATCAAACATAATTGATAAGTTCTAGAATTATAAAATAGATTTAATCAACTAAATATCTTGATGATAGCCATGTTGAATGATGACTGCAACCATATGGGATATTTTTACCAACATATTTTAAAGTCTTAAACAAATCATCTCAATATTAAATCATGCATTGGGGAAAATGCATTATTCAAGTGTGAGGGGACAATGAATTTTTTGTCAATTATAAAAATTTGGTCAAGTGTATACACCGAGCAAATTTTTTTAGGTATTGTAAGTCTAGAGTTAGTCATATTGAAAGGTTTATTTCTTAGTGATGAGCTTTATTTAATAAAATTTGAATAAGACTATATAAAAGTGGATTAATCTATTATTTCTTATAAAAAGTTAATGTGTACTATATATTTTAGTAGGTTACTTCAAATAATTATTTATCCAAATAGTTGTAGCATTTGATAGAGTTGAATGATAACATATTTTAAATGAGTAAATAATAGTTTTTTTAACAACTAAAACCTTAGAAATTTATTAGAGCATCTATCTATCTTGCTCAAAAATTTTAGATACTAATGTTTATATTTGCATTTGTTTTTTTTTACTTGGTAATAAGTAAACATCTATGTGTTAAAGCGTTTGATAGGCATGAAAGGTACAAATTTTTTTTCCACTTTAGACTATGTATTTTGCATAAATTAAAGGATTTCACAATAATTATGATATAAATTTTATATTTTGTATATGTGCATGAATGAGAGTAAAATACAATCATTAATGTGCAAATCTATGTGGAGAATTTCTTAGTAGTTTTAGGAACAATAAGAGCTATCTAGGCAAAATTAGTGCTTAGGTCCCTACTTGCAGGAACAACACAAACAAGCTTATGCATAAGCTTCCAATAGCACTTAGCATCAAGGTATAATCTTAGCAAGAGCACAAGATAAAAGAACTCAATGCATAGGCTTGAACCCAAAACCAAAATGTGCACACCAGTATGATGGTTATTATGATATGGTCTAAATATACCCAAATTTCCATCCAACTAGTATAAATCTCTTGCAACCTATTTAAGGATTTTTCATTAATAAAATTAAGGACTTCTCTAACCATCCTTCAACTATTTTCCTTAAGTTTTTCTAAGGAAGGAATTATGGAGGCTAATTCAAGTTGTTTAGAGACAACAAAAGAGATTTCAAGGGCAGGGAGACAAGAAAACAAAGAAGACTTTTTCAATTCTTTCCCAAAAGTTTTCCTTTCTTCTCTCCCTTTTCTTTTATTGTATCAATGTTCATGTATAAATTCTCAATAATTTTCTTATATTTTTTTATAAATGAAACTTCTCTATAAATTGTGATGTAACCATAGTGATTTTGTTTGGTTTTGAATTCAATAATAGTTTGTGCTTTTATTTCTTTATATATTGTATATTTTGTTTTGAGCTTTTTTCCTATTATTGGCCATCTATCAATAGTTTAAGAGGTTTGTTCAAAATTGAGAGATCTTGTCATGGACAAATTACTATGATGATGGGTTCAGTTAGAGATAATTGTGACAAAGTAGAATAATCCATTTTAAAATCCAAAGAACCTTAATCAATTTTTCTTACATTAAATATATTACTAAAAGGTAGGTAGGTTGTGTAAGAAAAATAAGGACCCTAAGCTTTCGAGGGAACTTGATAAAATTCACTCCTTAATTTATTTTTTTTTAAATGATAACCCCATGAGATCCCCCATAAAATTGCATGCCTTAGTTCATTAGTTAGCTTACTAGTATATTCAGATGTAGATTTTAGTTTTACTTTTGTACAATAATTTCACCATCAAAATAATAGTTAATTAACATAATTTTGAGAACTTGCAATCCTCAAGGGAAATATGTTCTACTCACTTTTTACTACTTGAGGCAACTACATGTCTTGTATGTGTGGACTATTGCTTGCATTATGAACCAATAAATCTCTAGTAATATTAGATTAGATTTTATGATTTTTTAACTAATCTAGGGAAGAATGTTATTGGGGACTTAGTCTTATCTTAAGTGTACTAGCCAAGGAAAAATATACTAACTTAATTATGACCTTTGTAGGATCAATCAACTTAAAATAAGATAAGTTTATAGATGTTCGAGTAAGACTAAATAGAATCATAGAGATTTTAAGAACTAAACTAAGAAAAAAGTTGTTTGGAAACTTAGTTTTAACCTAAATTTTCTAGCCATAAGGTTAACCCCTTAAATCAACTATTGCACAATAAAGTAAACCAACCAAAAAAATGACCTAAAAATATTTATTTAAAATTAGACTGAATCATAGAATTTTTAAGGACTAAACTAAGAGAAGGTTGCTATTATATGACTTTGTCCTATCCAAAGTACAACTCAAGAGGCTAATCCATTTAGTTAATTATGACTTAGTGGGATGAAATAACTTGAAATATTTCTTCACCTAGTGATGTTAGAATGTAAACTAAATTAGGCTTATATGGTGACTATGTTGGGAAAGTGGTCATAAGGACTTGATCTTAACCTAGATAATCTAGGTCACATCTAGAAGGGATCTAAAAGAGTAAATCCAACATAAATAAACTTGAGAAATTTCATGATTTGACCACTGATTTGATGTTTATAATTTAAGGGAAATTTAATTTAAAAATTGATGCATTGAGATTTTTGAAAATTTTAAGTTTTATTTTATGTCAAAAGATTTTCAATATTGCATATGAATACTCTACTAGGGAAATAATCATCTTTTATGTCAATTATGCCTTTTTAGAAAATTTTTTGAAAAAGTAACTTAATATCCTTTGACAAAATAAATACATTAAAGCATCTCAACTACTCTGTTTTGAATTTCTTTTTGAGCCAAATAAAATTTTCATTTCATTGAATTCAAATTTTGAATAAATTTTTAAGAATAATATTTCTTAAGATAAATTCTATTAATAGGAAGCATAGAAGTTCTCTATCGCAATCAATTAATTAATAAGAACTACAATCTTTATAAACATTCTCTATTACAAATGGTCTTACTCACACTAGTTTAGATTTATTTTCATCTTTTGATGGATAAAAATAGGCCTTCTAAAAAAGAAGACCAAGTCTTTTACTTGAGAAGTTCTAGAACAGGCTAGTTTGTAATGAGCTTGAACTATGAGTGATTATGACACTTAAGAGAGATGGAGAATTAGGTGATTTAAAATATATATATATATATATATATATATATATATATATATATATATATATATATATATATATATATATATATAATTTAAAGTTTAACTTCAACTCTAAAAGAAAATAATTTAATGTTTATATTTTAATTATTAAATATCATTAAATAATCAAACTAAATGTAAGAAAATAAAAGAGACCATAAGCACACATTTTTATGTGATTCAACTAAAACTCAAAATGGCCTACATCCATGCATAACCACCCTAGATAGGATTCTACTATTCCAAATCACAATTACATGATCATACTCTTTGACAAAAAAAAGTGAGTATCATTCTAACAACAATAATGTATTCCCTTGCAATAAGATGAGTATATCCCTAACAAAAATGATGGAGAGAATAATAAATAAAAATAACTTAATTTTGACTAGAATGAACTAAAAATATTACAATAGTCACACTCAAATGGTGATCTTTCAACTTTTAAATGATCAACATACAACCAACTTTTATATGTAATGTAAGAATTAATTTTTCAAGTTAATTCTTATATTGAAATGTACCTTTATGTGAATATGCAATTAATGTAAAAATGGTTTCTAAATATGTGCTTAACATTTTGCAATATAAAGAAATAAAGTTAAACAAACATAAAATTTATTTTAAAATGGTTATAATGAATTTTAGTAATGTAATATAAATGAGACTAAAAATAAAATTTCAGGCAAGAAAAAATTTGGAATTTAGTTTTATTAAATAATAATTAAAATTTAATTTTACTTTAAAATATAATTACACATATAACTATAATTTAATTAATTAAGCAAACAATAATTTTAATTAATTAAATGTAATTTTTATTAACAATAAAGAAAACTCACTAATGTTTAATTTATTGAATTTTGTAAGACATGAGTTAAACACAAGGTAATGAGCCATTAAATGTATGGAATAATTTATACATACATGAATTTTATGAACATTGAAAATTCAATTCAATTTTTATGAAATAAAAATATGATGAAAATAATAAATAATAATTTTTATTTAGATTAATTGTGAGCTCATTTATAAAATTATGCAAAGTATCGCTTAATGATTTTTAAAACCTATTGATTTATGAATTTATTCTCTTTGACTTATTGAGTTTGATGATCTTCTTGAAATACTCAAAAAATAAACATTAAAAATTTCAAACATATGTTTATTAACATCAAAATCCAAAATTTATAATGATCATTATGATGATTTATGTGAATAAATGAATATATAAATAATACTTAACGAAACATTAATCTACACCTCCCAAGCTTTATTATCATCAAATCAAATAGTAAGATACGTAAGGTGTAAACATAACAAGTCCAACCATTTGATGATGATGAATTGATATTGGTGTGAAGGTTGAAAATAATAATAATATATAGATTTTCTCATCTTCACTAAACGCATTTGCGAGAAATTAAAAATATGACCAACATGACATATATATATATATATATATATATATATATATATATATATATATATATATATATATATATATATATATATATATATATATATATATATATATATATATATATATATATATATATATATATATATATATATATATATATATATATATATATATATATATCCTTTTGGCATCATTGTGGATTCCAAAATTCATGCGACATCTTGATGAAAGAGAGTGTAGATTTATGTCGTGTGAAATTTTAAGAAGACAGATAATTTTTGTTTGTAGATAAATAAGACACTACCTAAACATTTTGACCTCATTTGGTGATGACTTTAGATTAGGTTCCAAGTTTCCTATATTCGCAAGCACCTGTTGTTAATTCCCCTCGCGCATAATGGTGAGAGAGAACTTTCAAGTTTCAATTAAGGCTAGCCATTAGGTCACTAATTCCTTAGTGTATAGTAGTAGAAAACTAACTTTTGAAATATATGATTGAAATTCATTATTTACAACATTTAAAGTGTATAATTTTGGAAATGATAACACACCTGATCAAGATCATATGGTTTCATCATCCTAGGATGTCGTGGTCCCTGGTCCACTTAATCAAAGGAGGTCATCGACCTAACCTACTCAAAAGTTCCTTGTCGATAGCCATGGGTTGCTTCATTTAAGGAGATCTTATGGACTTCGATTGATATTTATCTATGGGGACAATTTTAATTCTATGCTAGCTAATAGAAGGCTTTGTGTCCTATTAAATATAACCTCTGATTCATAACTTAAAGAGTAGAAAACTATCAAGGAATATATGGGCTACAATTATAATCGTAATATAGCGGAGCTATTGGGCAAGCCACTCGGTCATAACCACTTCATATATGGAGCTTAACAGCCAAACCATATGGATAGAGGACATGGGTCACATCCTTACTAGTGTAGACTTTTTTAAGTTTGAATGTAGTAGTATATTTCATATGATATCAGGACTTTGTGAGCTCGGGATAACATCAATTCTGTCAACCTCAATAAATAATTACAAAAGGCGGACGGATGGATTTTAAGTTTTTTTAATGATGAACTTGCATTTGATTGATTTTTTTTTATTTTTGAAACTTTTTTGAATGCTTTATAATAGATGAATTTTAATTTGAAATAGTTCCACCATGAGAATTTGAAATTTTTGTGGCAATATATCTCTCCGATTGAAATATACAATCAACACAATCATCATCGGGTATGAATGATTTGAACATTCATATGCCAAATTGATTAACTGAATCTATATAGCTCTAAACCGTGTCAACTCTATTTAGTTGCTAACAGAGGATCAAGTCTGAGATTTACTTATAATTAATCAATTTTGAAATCACATTATGTCATAAACCTTGTCAACTCTGCTCCCGTAGGTAGAGGAATAGTTATATAAATTAAAAGTTGTAATTATATTTTTGCAATTTTATAATTCATGGTTCCTTAAATTTTAAAGGACCTTGATATTTTTAGGATGATTGCTAAACCTCTAAAATATTAGCACACTTTTCAATGCAAGAAATTCAAGTTAATTTAGTTTCTACCCACATAACATTCTCAGATATTGAATTTAAACACTTAACATTGTGTTCGTGGACATACTAGTGCTTTGAGTTTTAAACGAATTTAGATTTTAAAAATTTTGGTAAGCTATTGTCAAGTTAGACATGTTCGCATAGCCATTAGAAGCAAAATATACTCTAAGTTTATTTAATAATGTCATGTGTAGCTTTTTTAGACACTAAATTTAGACATTCAGTATTGTGTTAGGAGAAATGCATGTATTTTAAATTTTAAATAGATATAGATTTTAAAATTTTGTAAGATGTTGATATGCTTTCACACTTTCAGAAAATAATTTCTATGTTTATCTGACTCTAACCCATGCAACATTCTTACACACTTGAATTAAACATTCAACATTATGTGAGGGCATATGCAAGTGTTTTATGTTTTTAAATGAATTTAGATTTTAAAATTTTTATAAGATATTGATATGCTTCCACACCTTTCAAAAGCAAAATACATTCCAAGTTTATCTAATCTTAACCCATGCAATATTCTCAGACAATGAATTTGAGCATTAAGTTTGTGTCAGGGCACATGCAGGTATTTTATAATTTAGATAATTTCACGTTCAAATTATGAGATTAATTTTGCATTTTAATTCTTGAATTCAGTCTGTGCGTCCTTTTCAAATATTAGGATTGCACTCTTAATTCCTCGATTCAAGTACATGTATCCACTTTTTAGTTCAAATGATTTCACTTAATTAATTTTAAATGTTACGATCAAGAGTGAAATCATTCAATTTTTCGATTGAAGGGAGCTTCAAAATATGTGCATAAATTTTAATTTTAATTGCTTTCACACATTTTAGCACAATTGTGTAATGTATTTTACATAATTTTACTACTTATCTTGATACACAAATATTTCATATATATAATTTTGTATGCATTTATATATCATACCTACTTGGATCTGATTTGATTGTACTATGTTAGCACTCTTTTTGATGCATTCCTATAATGTAATTGTATTCACCTTTTTTTAATGCATTTACACTTCACATTGGCGTGTATATCATAACAATTGAAAGACTTTTAATAATTAGACTTAAAATGATTTTGTAAATGTGCAAGTTCTAGGATTATCCATAGTTTTGAATATTCATGTCAATCCTCTTATTGACAATATCTTTTTTGAATCATCTAAATAATGCATTTAGCCTTCTTGTGTTTAAGTGTTGCGTGTTTAGTGGCATGTTTAGGTCCAGAATCTTGCATTTTTTAAGTCTTATTTTAGTTCAAAATTCAGCATAGTTTCAACATCTCAATATCGTCCCTGTATAAGAGGCTATATCGGCTGCTAAAGGACTGCCTGTTATGCCAACGTAGGCATAATAATTGGTGTTTTGAGGCATAGTCCAAATCTTCAATGTTTGTTATGCTAGCTTAGGTGTAGCAAGATCTTCAAAAACCTACATGAATATCAATAAATTTATCCAAGAGGCATGTCCTAACACATATGAGTATTTAATTTTTGCAATTTTTTTTCTTTTTTGTGGAGCTAAGTCCTAGCATACCCGAGTACTTAATTTTGAGTTTAGGCATTATACCTTCACAAAAATTGATGATGACGGGGCGAATTGCATGAATTTCAATGCTGCAAAGATCAACAATAACTTATAGAGAATTTTTTGTTTCTAATTTTTGTTTTCTAGAAATAGAGGGAGTGAATGCAATTTATATTTTGATTTTGTCGTCCTTTATTGTAGAGAAAGAAACTAGAGAGGCGTGTTGTGAGTTTGGGTGAGGTGAGGGTTTCGATGGATTGCTCAAGAGGCGAAACGTAAGAGTGAGAATGTCGTGCCATAGGTGAGTGGTAGAATAGAACACGGCGAGCAACATGGATGTAAAAACGGGCAGACTGGGTGGTACTCAAGTTGTGAGACGAAGAGGAAGGGAGTTCGCCTTTCTATTTTGCTTTTGTGGGGAATATGGAGGAGATAGAATGGAAATCTATGGTGGTTGCAATGTGTGAGTTGTTGCAGGTGTGAGGTTGGCAGGATTGAATCATGGTCACGACGAGAAGTGGACATCGAGGTTTCTGCGTGGATGTAATCTAGCAGATTCCTTTGTGAAGTAGAAGAAGGCTTGATTGAAAGACTTGAGCTATGACAGGGAGCACATGCTTCCGATGGGTGTTCGAGATGGAAAGAGAACGATGGAAATATGATGAATCTGCAATTGAAGCAAGGCTAGGGAAACATGAAGGAACCTACGATTTTGGTGTCGTGAACTCAACATGAAATTGAGTTGGAGGCCCATGGAGAGCGATTCTAGAGCTTGACTCAGAGTGTGCAGGTAAAAGATCGGGAATGCAGTGTGTTCATTGAGAAGAGGAAAAAATGCGAGAGAGCTTGACCGAAGGTTGATAGTGTGAGGAAAAATGAGACGGGCTTGGTGTCAGTGAGCAGAGGTGCTGTCGCCAGTTCGTGAGTTCGCGTTCACCGGAGATAGATGGCGGGAGAGGAGTAGCAGAGATAGCTGCTGGGTTGGAACGAGAATATTGTGTGTGCGATGGTCAGCGTGGCAAGGCTAGCGATCTGGAGTTCGGTCAGGAAGAGTGGGGAGAGGAGGTGGGCTTATGGGCAAGCACGTTGGAGAAGGGATGTCGAGGGCTTGAGGGCTTGGAACACGAGTTTGAGATAGTGAGACACGGGGATGCTGGGTTAGAAATGTGGGAATGGGGAATTCATTTATACGAAGGAAGATGGAGATCGAGAGAGCGGAGAATGGAAAACACCGCAGGCCTGGGATTATTGGGTATTATAAGGTTATTTATTTAATTTTGTCTTTAGTGAGGACGAGATAGAGTACAGAGAAAGCATGGAGGAGATTCGATTCTTTCGTTTATTTAAATGATAATATGAAGTTAAGAATGAAAATAACAAGAGAATTTATATATATATATATATATATATATATATATATATATATATATATATTACATAATTTTTATATATTTATATTTAATACTTAAATTTTAATTTTCATATATAAAACAACCTAATCTTCAATATCATATCAAAAATACTATCATCACTTACATTTTAAAAATAAAATATACCTTTTTAAATATAGTAAAGTATTAGATAAGTAAATATATAAATTTAAGTATTAAATATATAAATGCATAAAAATTGTGTGATGTATAAATCTAAAAAGGAATAATCACTTTTAGTATGATATTTTTGTAGCTAAAAAACAGTATTTTTTTATTATTATCATTTTAATAACTATGATCTAATCCTAATTTAACTTTAGTTCTATTTTAAATTTGAGATAATTTATCATAACAATAATGACACGTCAAATCTAATAGCTTTCATATATATATATATATATATATATATATATATATATATATATATAAAGAATAAGAGGATTAACCTACATACCATGTAATTCTTAAATATTTACATATCTAACATTTAAACTTCAATTTTTATATATTTAACAACTAAATCTTCAATATCTCATCAAAAATATCATCATAACTCACTTTTTAAAATTAAAATGTACCTTTTTAAACATAGAAAAATATTAGATAAGTAAATATCTATGTGTTTGATATGCAAATGTATAAGAATTGTGTGGTGTGTATGTAAATCTTCCTAAAGAACATATACATGTAATTGATAGCTATTAATTAAAATTAAGATTACTTTTATTTTTCTTGTCATCATGCATCTCGATTTATGTTTCATCAATCTCACACGAAGGTAATTTTGATGTTTTAAATATGTTGACATAGTTTACTTTTTGAACGACTGTAGTTTAGGTAATTGTGATAGTAAATAAATTGCTCTTAAGCTTGCCGCCATTCATCGATTTTGCAATATGTGCCCTCTTTGACTTACGAGATAGATATGAGGGTCAACAATCATCAAAAGATTTATAATAAAATAGAAGTTATTTATATCAAACAATTTCCACTTAATTAAGTACATAAGTAAATCAAACATATGATGATAAAATAATTAATAATTAACATGTTTGATAGAAAAATTATTATGAATAAGCATAGAAGAAAAGTAACATCATATACAATGGATATACACAATTGAGCATAAGAAAGATTATGTATCTATATCAAACTATACAATTTGAATACTTTTCTTTTTAAGATATTAAAATGCATATGTTTTGCAAGAAATTTGTAATACCAACTTAACATACCAAATAAAAAAATTCATCTTATCATCAAATGAAATTTAATGATATATATTAACTCCATGAACTTTATTACTTATGCAATTGATTTTGTTGATACAAACTATGACTGGATGAAACCAATGTTTTATTTCAAGTGTTTTAGGAACCTCACTAAAGCTTAGTCAAATTTAAAAAGTCAAGATCAGCTGGACAATGGCAATTTGAGAATCTTCTTAGGTTATGTAATAATAAGACAGATAAGAGCTCAAAAATATGAAAATAATGATTTAAATAATTAAATATCATTTATTTGAATTTTTGCATAATTGTTTATATTATATTGCATGATATGTTCAATTATTCTTTAATTTAAGATTTTTGGATAATTTAAGAAGTTGCATGAGATTAAGTCTTATCCATTATTTTTAAAAGTGAGTTTGATTTATTTCATACTTTATTTAACTATTTTCATGCTTGATCTTATTTATTATCTATTTATTTTTGCTTGAGAGTGAAATTATTCTTCAATTATCCGTATTTTTTTCTCTCACATATCCTTTTATTTTCTCTCTCCTATAAAAATTATCATCCTATTTTACTTTTGACCGATTTTTTTTTTTTTTGATAATTTTGGGATGATAAATTTAATGTGATTAATTTCATTTAATGCCATATTATTTTCTCTTATTTTATGAGATTTTAAAATTTTAAAATCACTTAAATTTTAAATTTGAATACCTTGAATTTAAAATTTAAAAATGTCTTTAATTACTTCAAAAATGATATAATTCTTTTTGGCAATGCTTGGCCAACCCTATCATGCTTTAATCGAGTTAATTTAAATTTATTTGAATTAATATAAGTTAATTCAAATAAGCCTTATATTTATACAATTTCCTATTTTAATTTTCTTTTTAATGGAAATTTTTGGCCGGCCCAGCTTTTTATTTATTTTTATCGAATTAATTCATATAAATAATTCAAAAAACTTCTTAACTTGATTCATCATAATTTACATGTGATTGACTGCATTAAATTAAAATTGATCCATTTTTCAAGTGATTTGGTTGAAATCCTTGTTAAGATATATTGGATTTATTTTTTAAATTTATTATTTAATTCTTGCCTTTCTCATTCAATCAAATTTAGTTAACTTAATATATCATATCATGTTGCATTAAATCTTGATTGAATCCCTATTTGGAATATGTTTGGCCAAATCAAATTCAAATGAATTTAAATTAATTCACTTTTAAATTTATTTACCTTATTGAATTTAAGCTATACATGTTAAACATATTAACTATTTCCTCACTTTTTCCTTGTCTTATTTTATTTTATCGGAATGATTAATTTCCTTTCTTCATATATATATATATATATATATCTTTCCTTTTTTCATATATATATATAAATTTTGTATATGTGAATATAAATGAGAATATAAATGAGTTTTGAGAAAATCCCATGAGTTTGAAATGGTTTAGTGTTGATTTTGGCTAGGTCGATTAATGGAAAATTAAGGACTTAAGAAAAATTTCATGAATTGATTTAAAATTTTGAGTTTGATTTGATGTGTTTGAATTTATATTTCATTTATATATCTGAATATAAATAAAAATATAAATGAATTATGAGAATATCTCAAAGATTTGATTGGTTTAGATTAAGATTTTGGTTAAGTCCTTAAGGACTAGGACAGGAATTTTGATTTTGATTTGATTTTGATCATGGGTTTCAATCATAGATTTCAATCATGGATTTCAATCATGGAATTGATTTGAGGTTTGGAGAAAATCAAATAGAATTGATTCGGAGTTTGACTTGAAAGATAGAAAGTAAGGAATTGTTTGAGCTAAGGATAAGAAATTTTCCTAACACCCCTAAAGCATGACCTATTCCTATGGCTAACTCTTCTAAGTCTTCTAGGGCTAGGTTGAGTGTCCACCTAATCACTAGATATGTCTTAAGACTAAGGAACTCTTAAAGTATAAGAGGAATCATATGTCTAAGATGGAGGGGTTGAGAGCTCATTCTAAAAATGAGGTCAACATTGATTTAATGTGTGGCCTGGATCTGATTAGGCTCTTAAGAAAAAATAAATTTGCTACCTCAACTACTGCTCATACATAAACTTTCTAAATAACTTATTGCCTCACATAAAACCTAGGTATTAAATTAAGATAATTAAAAGATTTTAGCAACCCCTTAGCTGGATGTTATATGCTTAATATCATGCATATCATCTTGAATCACTCTTGTAAAATGAGGGCCTCCGCTCTTGCACATTTGGGAACTGTTTAAGCTGTGAGAGCAACTCTTACTGATGGAGCTTCACCCTCTTCTCTCTTTATTTAGCCTATAACTCATTTCAATAAGCATTTAGATATATTAAAATCCTATAGCCTTTGTCAAAATTAAGAGTCAAAAATCAAATAAAAATTGATAAGATTTGCATTAAACTAAGTCATTACTCATACCACTCATACTCTAATCTCTTAGGGAGTGGGTTTAAGGACTTTAGCTTCTTTCTAATAAATGCAACCTAACCATCTTACAAAATCATATGACTTGACCACATGATTTTAAAATGTAGAAAGAGTACGCCACCTGTGCGTTATAAGTCCAAAGAATTGTTTACCCTCTCTTGTGTAGGTAAACCATATGCCCATCTTCACTTAGATTTAGGACGTGCTTTGGCCCTTACTAATACTCCCTAGATTTAGGATATGAGGTTATTATTTCCTTCGGGCTACAAACCTAAATCCTCACCTCAAATAAATAAGTCTTAGCTTTCTAACAAAATTTCAACTCAAATATATACAATTCTCTTCAATTTCAAATGTATAAAGTCCAATCATAAGACATATTGGAATGCTCATGATAGCTCACTAGGTTTCCTAATATCATGAGCATTCCCTACTCATCTCCCTTTGGCTTCAACAATAGTCTCTCCTTTTTGATCTATCCCATTTGATTTTCTAATATAGCTAATTTATTAATAGTCCTATCTTTGAAATCTTTGGAGATAACAATTGTCTACTTTAATTGAGAGTATTTCTAAGGAATTCACCTTCCTTAGGATGTAATTAACTATGCGGGCTTGCCCCTATAGAAATTTTAGAACCCGGTATAAATAAACCCTATTTTATTCATCCATGTAAAGTAGGGGAAAAATCTCTGGTATATTCGAAGACCCATCATGCCTTAGAAGTTCTTAGTAAGTGATTTGGTCCTTTGTAGGGTAGTGATTTCTATCTTTTGAGATAGTGCACTATTCCTTGATGTCGTACCCGATCACCTCAATAAATACACCCTCATATCTATGTGGTGTCCCTCATACATATATTTAAAAATAAACATCATACATACTAATGACAAATCTATCAAAGCTCCATAAGCTATTGAAATTGAAGCTAAAGTGATCCAAGATCCTTGGTCAAGGGTTAACCGCTTCAACAAACACTACTCCATGGAATCACATTTATTGGGGGGCATATATTACCCTCAATGTGTACTACATAAGTTGAGTTGAGCTCACAAGCCGAATTTGATGGACTTCAAATATAATAACGCAAATTGGAGCTAAAATACACTTGATGGAGCTAAAAATCAGTCAAAATGATCTTCGATTAATGAACGGACTTTGTCATCATGTTCATAACGTCAAAATTGATCAAAATATACATATTGTACATTTCAACGGTTGACCGATCAAGAAGAAGATTCGTCGACGCGCAGACACTCATATTAGAGTCGGGAGACTGTGACAATGCCCAAATGATCTTAGTTCACAAAATTGATCACGTCATTAGTGTCAAAACATCAAAACCTATCAAATGAGACTGTCCGCGCTCAATTCAAACGAGTCTGCACGAATATCGAGCGATCGGAAGCGATAATGTGCATTTTTGAACTGAAACTAATCCGATTCGGCGCCAACTTGAACCAAACGGCCTATGATCGCGAAACGGACTGCGTCATTACGTCTGGAACATTAAAATAACCTAAGATTGATATATATATATATATATATATATATATATATTATATAATTTTGAAAAAAATCAAAATTGTTAATTTTTATTTTAGCAAACAAGCCTATAAATACCTACTTATATCTCCTAACTGACGACTCACCTCTCTTCTATAATCACAACCACTCTTTCTTCCTTCTATTCTTTTTCTCCTCTCTCTCTCCTCTCTCTCTCTCTCTCTCTCTCTCTCTCTCTCTCTCTCTCTTGATTATGTCAAAATAGCATTGTTGTGGTAAAGTTGGCCCCACAGCAGGTGGCAAGAAATCTCGGCCATCCTCACGCACCGATGAGCTATGCAGGCAGCTCAAGTCCAATGCCGACATTCTCGAATCCCTCCGCAAGATGTTTGTCGCCTCTAAATCCTCTAGCTCTAAAACCCTAACCCTCTCTGATCTAAACCTATCCTCCGCTTGCTAGGATGTCTCCGATTGGGACTACTCCGTCTCTCTCCACTCCATCGGATGTGCCGCCCTCAACGCAACCTTATCCATCCTCTCTAGCTCCGACTTCTCATTCAACATACCCTCTCGATCCTCCTCTAACCAGCTCTACGTCCCTATGCTAGACCGCATCATCCTTCATGACAAGACATCCGGGCGCCTCTTCGCCAATTTGTCCACCGTCCGCAAGGAAACCATCACCTCACTAGCCAATTCCTCCCTCATACTTAGCAGCACACTTGCCTTCCCTTCTGCGACCTAGAGTATAGGTGAGAGGCAACTCTGCCATCAGGCAGATTCTTCTCGACAACCACTCTTTTTTGCAGTCAAGAGGTAACTCCATCATCAGACGAGCTCCCCTCAGCACTATCTTCTACAGATATTCCGTATTCCCTCTTTGATTGGAGTCCAATTTCCTTTGCCATAGCCAAGAGAGAACTCTGTCATCATGGGTTCCTCTCATTTTCGGCATTTCCTCCACCTATTCAACCCAAACAATCAACCTAATAATCTCTTATTCAATTCTTTATAGCCGAACTCATGCAAAATTATTCTTGCTGTTGTTGGTGGATATATAGAAATGTTTGAATGTGTAAAATGTTTTTGTATGTATATGTGTGTTTCTTTATGCAGGTGAGCATGACAAGATGAAAATTAGCCGAGGTATTTCAAAACACCGACCCTCACGCTCATCAGGGCGTGACAGGTAGGCCTAAAAAAATTATTAATGCAGCCCCCTATGCTAAAATACTGTCGAAATTTTGACTTAATTTTGGACTTTAAAAAAGGGGAAGAATCAAGATTTATTTTAAAAAAATCAATCACATCAAAAATAAATAATCTAAAATGAAATATGGATGTGAAAATTGCATATATATTTACTTTTATGTAGGTGATTGAAAGCCCCATTATGCTCATCAAGGCGTAACGGGATTGAAATTCGGTCGACGTGCTTCAAAACACCAACCGTCATGCTCATCAAGTCATGATGGATTGGCCAAAATAATTCTGATGTAGCCCCCTATGCGAGGATGAAGTCGGAATGCTGTCAAAATTTTATCCAAAATTCATACTTGCAAATAAAATTCAAGCTAAATAAATAGCGGTGCCTAAGCTCGCTAAAATAAATTGATAAAATCGAATTTTGAATTATAAATGAGAATGAAGTTGAAATGAATTTGAAGATTATATTTCAAATAAAGAAAGATGAACTGAACTCAAACAAATTTATGAACTTAAAATGAATTGAATATTTTGGCAATAAATATAAATTTGGCACTTCAATATTTCATTTTAATTAATTTAGAAGATGATCTGGACTGAATATCTAATTAGAACACAAAAGATCTTCTTATAATTAGAATATAGTTTTCAAATTATAATTCACTCCAAATGAATTGGAGAAAATCAAGGAATTCATAAGAGATTTTCAGTGAGATCAAATGATTGCTAATAAGCATAATCAATGAATTCTTGATAAATATTTGAAGCATAATGTTCGTCTTATTAAATACTCGAATTGGATCAAGGTGAAGTAGAATATAGTTTGTGATGAGTTTGAAAATTATCAGTAAACATAAATAATAGTCTATTGAACATTCAAAAACTAATCAACTTTGAATAAAAGAAAGCAATTAAATGTTATTCCAAGGAATTTAATAGGATATTAGACTAATTTAAAATAGTTAATTCATCATCGGATCTGTAATTCTTCGTACAAGCAGATAAAATACGATACTAAATTAAATTCTACACTAATTATGGAGCTTCTTTAATCCAAAAATAAAAGAAATTTCATTCTAATTTTAATTTTCAAAATAAATAATTTCATTAATTGGATGAAATTTTCTAAGCTAAAAATACCAGACGCTTCTGACATAGAGTTAAAGTGTAAATTTTAATATCCAAAGGTCACTAGTTGAGATTAAATAAATATGAAATTAATCTCATGATTTGAAAATAAAATTATCTAAATTACTAAATACCCGCATGGGCCACGACACTTATACTAAGCAATTAAACTTAGTGTCTAAGAATATTGTGCGGGTTAAGAAAGAAGAATGATGAAATTAATTCGATTCTTTATGACTATATGTATGCAAGCTAATGAATGTCTTCAAACTAATTCAAGTTAAAGAAATATATAAATGTTTAGCTCCATATAATATGATCAAAATAGGCCTAATCCTCTATGCTTGAAAGAGAGTTGACAAAGTCTACTAAATGATCAACTTTCTAAATGAACTTAAATTACATTAGATCATAAGACCCAATCCTCTATATTTGCAATGAGAGTTGACAAGGTCTGTTATAATATCACTTTTCTAAAAAAATTTAATTACACATAAGTAATAAACCCGATCCTCTACTAGCAAATAAGTAGAGTTGATAAGGTCTACCCCGATGATAACTGTGTTGATTGAAAATCTCAACCAGAGGGGATATTATCATCAAAAGATACTTGAGCTCTAAACTAATTCATCTTAAAACTAAATTTTAACTAAATAAATATCTGAACTAAATGAAATTTATTATTTAAATACTTAAAGTAAATAATTCATTCACCCATCCACTATCATTTGTTGGGGATGACAGATTAAGAAAATCTAGCTCAAAGAAAGTACAAGTCAAAAAAATTACTATATTTAAACTCAAATAATCTCACGTCAGTAAGGACGTGACCCGTGTCCTCTATTCACATAGTTTGGCCCAAGAGCTCTACATAGATGATGTAATACCTCCTCTAATCGGGTTGCCATCAAATGACACATAATATTACGGTCACGCAGAACTGCTTGTTCTGAATGGCTACCCTTTAAGTTATGAATCATAGGATATATTTGATAGACACAAAGCCCTTTTGTCAGCTAAGATGGACTTAAGCTTGTCTCCTTAGACAAACACCACCACATATATACAAAGATTACTTGGACGACGTAACCCATGGTTGCTGACAGGGACCCTTCGGTCAAGTTGGGTCGACTATCTCCTCTGACTAAGTAGACTAGGAATCACGACAGCCCGGGATGACGAAACCATGGGATCTTGATCAAGCACATCACCATTCCACCAACCATATGCTAAATAATGGTGAATTTCATAAATCCTAAACCCCAAATTTTTAAACTTCATATGCTACTACTATACGCTATGCATTCAGCGATCTAATGACTAGCCTTAATCAAAAGTGTGTTTTCAAAGATTGAGGGGTAATTAACTATAGTGCTTATATATAGGAAACCTATAACCATTTAAAATAAGGATGAAATCTCTGGGTAGTGTCTTATCTACTATTCATTTACTTTCTAAAAATTTCACCGACACATAAATCATACTCTCTTAATCGAGAGATCGGTGGAGAATTTTCGAAGCCCACAATGTCTTTTATAAATAATATGATAATTGATATTTACATACCAAAAAATGACTTATAGGAATAAAATATATTGCATTTAATAAAACCAGCATGCAAGAAAAAAACTAATATTATAATCATATGTGAAAGTTCAATATATAAAAATTTATGTGATAACAAATCAAGGCAAAATTATTCACATGACTTACTATTTCATTATGAACACATAAAAAAAAATCTAACATTTGCATAATAAATAATGTAATATCAATGACAGAATTGACAATTTATAAATATATATTAATAATTAATAGTTACTTACCTAGTGAGTGAGTGAGTGAGTGAGTGAGTAAGTAAAACTCATAATTTGCTTGAGATCTAACAAACAACTTATAGTGGACTTAACTCGAAGTTTCCATAGGGGGGTGAGAACTTTAATATATTATAAATACAAATAAAAATATTTAAATAAATACTTAACTAAGGTATGCATATCCTAATCAACTTACGTTACCCCATCATCACCAATATTAATTCTTAAAAGATGTAACCTATCTGATGAATCAAAAACAAGATTCCTCTATATTAATTTAAATAAAATTTAAATTGATTTCATATAACCTAACCAATAAATAATAACATGAGTTAATCGGCCGTAAAATTTAAGAAATTAAATTAGCCTTATCAATTTGAGCAAGAAAATAAAATGAAAAAATCTCAAAGAAATTACAGATAAGGAGGACAAGGTATGAAGTGAAAGGGAAAGATAATATTAAGGTTTGAGGAGAAGATGAGACTAAGAGGAGAAGGAAAAGGCTTACAATTTGTCAGCTCCTGTTCAAACAAAAAGACGAAGAAGACAAGGAGGAGGTTTCTATCTTTAGGTTTTCAATCAAAGGAGGAAGGAGGGCTGGAAGCTATGAGGGAGAAAGGCGAAGAAGAAGATGATGGGGAAGGCTCGTTGTTTGGCAGCTGAAGAGAAAGGATACAAGCGAAGAGAGGCTGATGCCTCAGCACTAGGTATTCATATATGGAGAGTAAAGTCGAGTGTCAAGTCCCATGCAAAGATCGCAGTTTGTTGGACATCGTAGGATGATGGGGAAGAGAGGCGAAGAAGAAGATGATGGGGAAGGCTCGTTGTTTGGCAGCTGAAGAGAAAGGATACAAGCGAAGAGAGGCTGATGCCTCAGCACTAGGTATTCATATATGGAGAGTAACGTCGAGTGTCAAGTCCCATGCAAAGATTGCAGTTTGTTGGACATCGTAGGATTGCATGATTCGTGATAAGAAGAAGGCAAAGGTTTCAATCAAGTCATTTCAGCTCAGTTCAAAGTGTATATATGGTCCGACTCAACTTACAACAGCAATTAATAGCATTAAGCCAAAAAAATAAGATCGACATACAACTAAATATCACAAGTAAACTTTCTCAAAATTTAACAGAATCATCTCAAGAGAACTTCATAATATCACGAACACAGAGACATGCATTTAGCTTGAAGGTAGTTGTAGCATAGAATAATGGAGTATATGTAATAACATATTTGAGACATGCACACTATAATCATAAATAAACTTTTGTAGATCCTCACAAACCTCATTACCATTCGATTTACTGGTTGAAATTCAAATACCCTTATTCAAAAAAAAAAAATTTGTGCATGTATTATTTTGTTTGAAATGAAATTATTTCCTTAGTAATATTCCCTTATATCTCTCTCATATTTGGCTGACGCACTTATCTATTTAATGAGATTTAGACTTATCTATTTTTCTTCTTGCTTTTCTCCAACTTGGCCAACCTATTGCAAAATGAATTCTAGAGAATTCCTCTTGACTCAAGTGCTAAATTCTTTTCTCACCTTTGTTCTCTCTTTGGTTGAAACCTAGATTAAGGTTTTGTGTCATTCAAAGTGACAGTGTTCTCTTTTTCTCACTAATTTTTCCCTTGGTTGAGACCTCCTTAAAGTCTTTGATTGGAGTATCTATTCCTTCATTGCCTACATCTTTGTCGAGACATAGCTTGAAATTCCTTTGAAGGTGTGCTCAAAGAGGCCATCTCCTCACCTTTTATTTTCATCAATCATCAAGTGGAGACTCTCTTCAACCTCCTTCATGGTCCATTTAACAAACTAGAATGGTTCAAGATCAAGTCAACTTCTTCTTTGATCATACATCAAGACCTGAGTAAGAATTTTAATTTCATTTCAATACTTTGAATTTGTGATCCCATTGGCTTATCTTTGAATGAAAATTTTCATGTACTTTAAAGTTCCCACTTTTCTTTAGTATCTTTTCATTTATAAGTCAAGTAGTTTGAAAGGATTGTTTCTACTTATTATTTTTGATTTAGAAGGCTTTATTATATGCAAGTGATTTAAAAATTATTGTTCGTGATTCTCTCTTAAATATTTTAGTTTATTGGTTGGATTTGAATTAAAAGCTTTACGCTTTTTTGTTGTAAAATACTCTCTTGATTTCTTTTCATTCTTCCTTCAAAAGATTTGAAAAAAATTTCTTTGAATTGATTGAATTTATTTTACTTTTTATGGCTTTCATACACTTTGAAATCTTGAATATTATTTTGAAAAGATATTCATTGCATTATTTCAAATTCATTTAAGAATATGGCACAAACTTGAGCTCTCTTTCTTATTTGTCTTAATATTATTTTGATGTAATTTAAGTGCAAAATTATTTTAAAATTTGAGTGTTAGATATTTCAATTTGTATATTATTTTTCTTGTTCTTACCAAATGTAGGACAATACAATGTTGGAGTTGTACTTACCCGATGTTAGAAAGTATAGAGTTGGGGTTGTACTTGCCCGATGTAGGAAAATACAAAAGATTTGGTGTAATCTCTTTTTTGATTAATGAATTTTTAGTCAAGGTGACTAGATGTGGACATAGGCTGATTTTTTGGTTTGACCGAACCACATAAAAATCTTTGTTCCTATATCTTTTACTTTTTGTACTATTATTTATTTGCTTGGTTTTATTTGTTATAATTTATTAAAAGGTTTTTACAACTAAATTTTCTATAAAGTTTAAAAATAAACTATTAATTTGAATTTCTTTTAAAAGCACCCAATTCACCCACCACCTTGTCTTGGGTACCATGCTTCTTTACAATATCAAATATTATTGATTAAAGAATAAAATTTTACATAGGATAAATGTCATAAAATTGCATAAACTATTGTGATAGATGTTACAAATGAATCCATAATCACACATAGTTTATATAGCCTAGTTTTATATTTTATCAATTTAATGCACAAAAACCATATAAATGCATATATATTTTTCTATCCTAAGCTAAAGCATATTTATAATCATGAGCTATTTAGAATAAGAATGAGTTTTAAAATAAGTATATTGAGTTAATGATCACATAATATAATTTTAATAAACTTGATTATAATGTGAAAACCATTAATAATCACATTTTATTAGAGGTGGGTTATGAGATCAAATCATGTATAGAATTATAATTATATCATTTATGTAAATCACTTGATCTCTAATATTAAAAATTAATTGGGTTATGATTAGTAGATATACATAGGGTGCTACCTAAATATAAATATCATAAAATTTGAAGAATTTAAAATTTGAATCTAAATCATAAAAAGGAAATTTTATTTTTGCATAAAATTATAAAACATTAAAACTATATGAATATTTAAGCTAAAGTAAGTCAGATGTCTAAAATATGAATTTCATGACTTATAAAATTACTCTCAAAAAATATTTTTGAATAACTCATTCATTTATTAGATAGAACATTAATTTTATAAATATTAGTTAGATATTAATGAAACTTAACTAATTTAAGGATTTAAACGCATGAGAGGAATACATAAAAAAAAATTGTTATATTCCTTTTACAATTTTATTTGAATGTAAACCTTTGTGTAATCCATTGTTGCTTTTGTATACTTAAGTCATCGACTTATCTTCATTCGACATTCTTAACGATTAACCTACAATATAAACTTATCATTTAAGCTTACCTACCACATTTTAGAATCAAAACTAGTGTAAGAAAAGTAAGAATCTTGATTACCATATATCAAAATTTATGTTATAAAAAATAGGTGAAGAATAAATATTATGAATAAAAAACAAGCATTGTATTAAAATGCTAAAAAATATATTTGATTTATTATTGGATGCTAAGCCAAATAAGAGCCTTTACTTTATTACAAATTATGAAGTAACTATGGCACCAAGAGGTGGGATTAATTAGGTGATTTTGAAATATTATAAATTAAAAGTTTAACTTCAGCTTTGGTAGAAAATAATTTTAGGTTGATATGCTGATTTTCAAATATCATAATTAATCATAACAAAAGCAAGAAAATATAGGAGACAACAATGTCACAATATGGTTTGACCAAACCCCAAAATAGCCTACGCCCATGCCTCCGACTATAATTTTACTAACCTAAACCACACTTATAATATCATACTCTTCTATATTGCAATACCAACAAAAATTACAAAGGCAAAATAAAAACAAAATTAACTTTTCATTTTGACTAAAATGAACTAAAAAAAATTGCGACAATCACACTCAAATGGTGATCTTATAATTAAATAATTACCTTATAATAAAAATAAAGTGATTTAATTATGACAAATAGGAGACTCACCAAATGTTATATGTAATGTAAGAATTAATTTTTTAAATTGATCTTATATTGAATGTTCCTTTATGTGAATACACAATCATCGTAAAATAAATTCTAAATGTGTATTTAAAATCTTATAATACCAAAATTTCTTTCCAAATGATTATAATGAATATTAATAATATAATAGGTTTAAAATGATTCTTCATAGAAAACTATGTATTATCTAAAATAATTGATTAATTTCAGCAACATAAAAATTATTCAATCAATTATTTGATTTAATTCCAAAGAAAATCAATTGTTAATTTCATTGATTAATAAAGTTACAATCAAGTATACCAAAGTTTAACTAAACTTTAGTAAATATTATTTAAATTATTAAATAAATAATTTATTGTTTAATTAAATTTTTAAATAGATGAAAATAATTGAATTTTTAGTTATAAGGATGACCCATTTATTTGATTATATATTTGATAGCCAATTAAGCTCCAAATAACCAAGACATTTAAGACAAGGGATTTAGAATTTAAATGGAAGAGATTAGGATGAAATTAAATTAAAAACTTGGAAATATGATGGTGGAATTTTGAAATAAAAATAAGTATTTGAATGTTTTAAGAAACTAATAATGCAATATATAATGATTAGGAAAAAGTAAAATATCTTGTTTGACTAGCCAACAAGTCTTGCCAAGATTTAGAATTCTATCTGATTTTCATTCAAAATTAGCATAAAAATTCTCCATTTCACTAGAACAAATGGTTTATAAGTCCATATACACACACTTCAAATTCAAACTTCTAAATGAAGGAGAGAATGGTTGAGAGAGAAGAGAGAAAATTATTAGTTGGAGAGGGCCAATAACTACTCAACTCCTCCTCCTTAGTAACCCACATATCTGTATATTAACTATTATTAATTAATTATAGTTTTATAATTTAAGTTTCCCAATTTGCATATATACACACAATAACATAAATGCAATTATATAACAATACACAACACCAATTACATAAAATGCATAAAAAATTTTTTTTATTTCATATTTTTTATTTTCACGTTGTAATTGACCCTCTATGCTTGGTTTCAAGTCTTCTTGCATAGGCTCTTATGAGTGGACCTTAATGTACACTATTTATTACTTGTGCTACACTAGTTTTGATAGTGAAACCCTTAAAGTGTAACCAGACCATGAATGTTCCTAAGAAGGATATCAACTACTTGTTGCTCCTACAATTGGGGATCAAATTTTTCACTTCATTTCCTCCATGTTAGAATGTAATCAACCACTCACTCATCTTCTATTTCTTTACAACTAAATCACTCATAGTGATGTAATATATAGTGTACTAGCAAACCTTTTAATAAACATATTTTTTTTAATTCATGAAATTTCTACATTAACAAGTTGGGCAAATATGTATACAATTCAAAATCAACCACTAACATATTCCTTACATAGCACCTAAATAAAAGGATTCATTCTCTTTAAAATTAGAACACCTAGCCTTAAAATGATCTAAATGGTGTCTTGGATTTCTTGTGACATTTAACATCTTAAGGAAAGTGACACAAATCTCTTGGTGTAAGGTATAACATGAAACTCATTTAGATAGGTCTACACTTTGAAATAGATGAAGCCTCTTGGGGCTACACTAAAGCTTACTTATTTCCCTATCAATCACAAAATGTCATATTTCTTAAACTATAATATTATTAGACCCTTCTTTACTTTAAATTTACACTTCTTGATCTTACTCTACCTTCTTTTTTCAATTCACATCAACATACTTAGGGTGATCAGCATGAATGCTGCCATATGAGATAAATCATATGTGTAAGAGTACATGATGGCCTCAAATATTAAAATGATGAAAGTATTATCTGATGAGGATATCACATCTATTACTAAAACTATGTGGATTAACTATTATTTGGATGATAAAATTGAGGTGTCAAGATGAAAACTAAAATATACTCTTAAATTTATTGAGAAAGCTAACTAACTAATTGGAACATAATTTATATAGAGTTATTAAAATAATTAGGAGAATGAGCTTTATTGATCTTATTTTTTGTTGTTAAAATTTTAATTAATGAGCTACTTTTATCATATTCTAATCAAAGTGGCTTCTACCTTTAATGCTAAAATGCGAATTATCTCTTTATTTTTCTTACACAACTTGCTAACCTCTTAGTGATAGATTCAATTCAAGAAAATTCCATCAAAGCTCTTAAGATCTCAAAAAGGAGTATAGCTTTGTCATTATTAGTTCAAACTAATAATTAAGTTAATTAGGAACCAAATTCTTAAAGATGATTAAAGGTTTTATTATGTGGACCCCACTAGGTCATCTAAGTTTGACTTAGTTAGCCTTAGTTAACTAGTGATTAAAGAGCTTCTAGATGACCTAAGAATTGACTCTAATTCATTTGGATACAAAATTAAGGTTTAGTTTTAACTTTGGGTTGAATAAAACCTATTTTGGCCATATGATTAAAATAGGATTGATCATGGTCCAACCTTGGTTCAGTATGACTCAAAATGATCTAGAGTCATATTTTGCTAATGGATGGCTACTTAGATAATTAATTTCAATTTTGAGGCAATTTCATTTGAGGGGGCATTTTGATAATTTTAGGCAAATGTTATTCATATTGTCCAAAATAATCCTCCTAAGTTTATTGAAAGGTTTATTAGGATGACCATGATTTTTCTTAAGCTACCTCAATCCAAAAATGAGGTTAACAAGGCAGATCATGTAGTATGATTTGTATCATATAATATGATCAATTAGTTTTAATATTTTAATAAATATGTCATTTTAACTTAAGCCATTAATGCATGTGTGCATTTCCATCTAACTTTAAAATCTAAGACATATAATAGAAATAATAAAAATATAACATATTTAACTTTATAACTCTACAATTAATTTATTTTGGCCAACTCAATTTTCTTCTTATTGAATTCTTCACTTTTTTTATTATCATTCTTTATTGACATAAGTTGTAAACAATCATGAGTATTATATGTCTTTCTTAAAATGTCTCTACTACTAGCACACTTACATGGGTATGAATCAATAAAAACACTAGTTAATGAAGTTATATTAATGATCATTAAAATACTATTGTTATAAGTCCTTAAATTATCTCTTAAGCTAAGTATACTCAGTGAGATTCATCTTATAATGGGGAATATAAGGAATTTATCAATTTGGGGATAAGTCCATGGGATAATGAATAAACTATGATGGGATAACATTTTAGGTTTTCATCACTTGTAGTATCACAAAATTAAAAGGGAAAAGGGAGATCGTAAGTAAGTATGTGAGTCTTATCAAAATTAGGTGTTACTTCCTTCACTTATTCAAAGTATAAGGAGGAACAATACAAATAATTCTTCATTATTTCAAATTAAATAGTTTCTTTTATTAAAGTTAGAGAAAAAATTTTGAATTAAAATTTAATTAAGTAAATCTCTAACTGAAATGATCTACCTTGCTAACATCTTCCTTAGCTAATGTATTGATCTAATAAATCTTAGAATGTTTAGTATATTTAATTTTAAAAATATAACTCCTAGTAATCATTCATTTGCACCAAAGATCTCCATCCATCGACTTACCAATTTAAGAACCTATTATAGTCATGATTGTTATCATAAGTTGGAACTTCATGTTTAACTCTCCTGAAAGATATTAAAGTCACCTACATTCTTATGAGGATGGTCTATCCTAACTCTATTCCAAGGGTTAGGTTGCCTTTTATAAGGTTGTTCTTCTCTTTGGTCTAAGTAAGATTCATCATCATTTAATGGCACATTGTTGTTTTAGTAGGAAATGGGTATTTTTTTAAAGAAAATGATTTAGGTCAACTTACACTTTATTTTTAAATTCAAACATTGTGTTTCTTTCAAATAATTCTTTAACCTTAATATCATATTAATGAACTATAAGGTATATAGAATGAAGAGGCTAGTTGATGGTGTGTGTTAGTGCTTTCAAGATGACTTACTATTTCATTAGATTCTTCCATTGCTCTTATGATTCAAGCTAATTCTATCATGGAGAAGAGGTCATATAACACTCAATGGAACTTGTACCTCCCATGTTTTTTGAAAATTATCCAATAACTTCTTTCCATCCTACTTTTATGATAGCTTATAGCCCAAATTTGGTTTATGTTTATCAAAAGCATGTTAGAATTATGGGCAAGGCAGTTGTCATCTTGAATAATGAAGATATCAATATTATTTCTACTCATTTCAAATTTTCATTGATGCCATCTCACTAGCAGTCATTAGGAAATTTTTTGTTGAACTCAAGCTAAATAGAAGGTGGATCATGGGTGCATTGGCTCAAGAAACTACCTTACTCGATTAGAGATTAAAAATGACTATGGATGTGTGTTTGTACTGAGAATATTTTACATTAATGAGCTACCATTGAAGATTATGAAATGAATAGTTGGCTTCTATCTTGATGATAAATTTGTTGTGGTGCCATTGTGGGTCCAATTTTCTGGCTTTAATGTACATCCAACGCAAATTTAGCCAGGGAATAGCAATTCCAATTGCTAGAAATAAATCTTGTGATTTATAGAAGAGGTTGAAAGTTTTATTAAATGTTAGGTTAGAAGGAAATATCAACTTGTGACATGATGTATGGTTTAATAATGAACCACTCTCTTGATATAATCAAGGACATAATGATCATTTTCTAGTAAAGCATCTTTTCAATATTAGGAGTCTAAGTGGTTTGGAACAAAACTGAAATTTGTAGTTTATTCCCTTAAGACATTATAATTAGAATATTGAACATTCCTATTGATTCTAATTCCTTAGACAATTCAAATAGCACTTCATTCACAAAAGAAAACTCTCATTAACATATTTTTTCAATATTAGAAGAACTACTAAACATTGTAGATAGGTAAACTCATTTGGCATAAAAGTCTCAAAATGTCCATTTCATTTATTTATTAGCATTTATTTTTTATGGTTCATTTAACTGAAGACAAAATTTGTGAGAAGGGTATAACAGTTGCTTCAAAGTGCCAACTTTGTGACAACATTAAATCTATGGATCATCTATTTCTACACTATCAAAAAGCTACAACATATTGATTATCATTGAGGGTCAATTCGGGATAAGAATTCATAAATGTAATATGATAAAACCCTTTCAACATGGATGGAAACCAAAAACTATCCTCATCTAAGCATATAAGAATCATAATTTTCATACTGGTATTTTGGTTTATCTGGGGTGATAGAAATAGGGTGAAGCATAAAACAATAGAATAAACCCTTTTCAAAGTGTGCATCAAGTCTATTCCTACCTTAGAAAAGCTTAATTTCTTATTATGTTAACTTTTATTGAGCATAAAAATGAATCAATGTATGAGAGGCTGGATCTAACCACTAGGAGAAATGTGCCCAAATGGACTATTATCAACTAGGTCAAATCATGCAGACCGTGGCTAAAGTTTGACATGGATGGATCCTTCTCAAGCTTTATTGATGATGTAGGTTTTGTGGCATCATAAAATATTGGAAAGGCAACATTATCTGCTACTTTAGTAAATCGTCTGAGGCATTTAATTCTTTACAAGCTGAAGTTGATGGACTTTAATTTGCTTTGCAAATTGCTTAAGCTTTCTACCTGAATTATTTTTTGATTCAATCTAATTATCTCAATCTAGTCAAAATAATTTATATTAAACCCCTCATGGTCTACTTATCATGAGTTTAGGAATTTTTGAGAATTTGTTCATCAAAATTGAACTTCACACACATCCATAGAGAAGGAAACACTATAGTTGATTACTTTGCTAAAGTGGGAGCAGTCAATAAGGTATCTCTCATTTATTTAATCCATGTGATGCTAGTAAATAATTAGTCAAAAATGTCAATTTTGGTCTGCCTTGTATTGTTAAACATGGAAAATGATTTAGGTGCCATGATTTGATTTTAAAAGCAAATAAAGAGAGATATGAGAGGAAGTCCTCTATATGAGAGAGAGATTGAAAGATAAAATATTGTTGAAAGACCAAATTAATCTAAAATCTTAAAAACTTTCACTTGAGAAGGGTACAAAGATCACTTATTGATGTGGCGATCACAACAAGTTATTAAGTGATAGTGGAGTATCATTGCTTTAAGGAATGAATACCAAGTACTGAAATTAAGATAATTTTCTTTTATTTAGATGACAAAAATAAGGTGACAAAGTAAAAGCTACAAGCTACTCCTAACTCTACTAAAATGACTAGAAAACTAACAAGAGAGAGAATTTGTCAGGGTGGGTGATGTAAATATGAATGAACCAAAGGATTGGGTTTCCTCAATGATAATTTATGAAAATAAACGTTTAATAATATAAGAGTTAATTTTATTGAAGTCTAAGAAAGGTGGTTGCTTCATTTCACTTGAAAGTGTAGGGTCCTTATTTTTCTCACACAACCTACTTACCTCTCGATGATAAATTCAATGGAAGAAAATTTGTCAAAGTACATGGGATCTCAAAAGGACTACATAGCTTTGTCATAGTTATCTCTAATTGATGATTCATCTCCATGGTATTTTGTCCATAATGAGTCAATTTTCCATTTTCATTTCAAATGAACCTTTTAACCTATTAGAAATAAGGGCCAATTAATTCAATAATCAATAAAGCAGAAACTAAATTACATAATAATTAAAAACTCCAAACTTTTATTAAAATCAAAATATATACAAATATCACATGGCTACACCTAATTGGTAGAAAGGGGCCTTAGTTCATTGAGAAAAAGAAAAGAAAAATCTAGATACATGAATATGATTATAGTAGATCAAAGGGGAGGAAGAAAAGAAAACTTCGTGAAGCACATCGAGAATGTTCTCTTTGTCACCTTGTCTCCTTATCCTTAGATGTCCTAAGTAATCTCTCCAAGATCCTTGAAGAAGCTTGCACCAATCCTCTTTTGAACTCCTCTAAATTCTAAGAAATACCATCAAATAAAGCCTAAAGAAGTCACTTCATTCATCCATTTGATTTTCTTAAATAGGGTTGCACTAAATTGTTGAAATTCTTGGGAAAATTGTAGTAATGGCCAAGCTGGTGGCTAGGAACCATTCTCTCTAAGCTTTTGCATGTTTATGGCGCCTGGGCATTGAGATTGTAGTCTCCAGGATAGTTTGACCTCTCAGATGTCAATCTTTGATCAAAGGATCTCAAATTTATTTCATCTTTACATAAACACTTGAAATTCACTAAAATAAAGTTTTTCTACATCAATAAAATATTTTGCTTAGTGCAACAAATTTCTTAAGTAACAATATCATGTAAAATCAAAGATTTAAAAGGGAAAAGAGTTAGAAATTGGCACATATCAAACACCTCACACTTGGGGCAATTAAAGAGCCAATTTAAGTCAATTTGAGATCAACTCATGATCAGATCGAACCAATTTTGTGTTATTCAACATTGGATTGTGTCTTGAATCATTCAATTTTGAGCTAGCTTAGATTGATGTAAGCTCGATTTTTAAGCTAACTCTTTTATGTTCAAATTGACTCAAAATCAAGATTTTGATTTTATTTTATTTTTAGCTTGAAAATGATCCAAGATAGCTCAAATTTATATATTTTAAACCTAATTTTTTATAACACATGATAGAAATTTCATTCAATGAATATTTTTTTAAGTTTTAATAGCAATAATAGAAATGTTTACAAATTGCAAAAAAAAAAACATTATAGAATACAATACATCACAACTTACAACTCTTTACACTAATGCTTTTCATAAACATTTTTATCCTTACAATTTAAAAAGTGCAAACTCTCAAATTCAAAATAAACACTCATTTTAATTCCTTTGCATGTTATCCCTTCAATACTAAATAGTCTATGAATTCACTAAATATCCTTATTGCATTAAACAAATCTTAAGAAAATAGGATATAAGTTAAACGTAAAAAATGAATGAATAATGATGTAAATGTATAATTAAATAATCAAGATAATTAATAAGAATATATGAGTTAAGGCATAACTACTACCCTTAGAAAATGGAGATGATTGGTGGATATATGGAAATTATTAATAAAATGAATAGACTAGTATTGGTTACTTAGTAAAAAACACCCAACTGAAAAGGGAAATAACCAATTAAGTAACAGACCCAACAACTAAATAACCAACTCATAGACAGAGAAGCAAATATGATAAATAAAAAAAAAACTTATTATTCAATAGCAATTACCAACACAGCTAATCGAATAGAGCCAATACTCTGCTACAGAAAGAGAAGCGAATACAGATAGCAAACTGAATACCATGGCCAAAAACTCAAAATGGCATCATCAGATAATAACGCAAGTTAGTAATTAGTAAGAGCCCAACAACAAAGCAACTATCACTATATGTCTCCACCAATAATTACAAAAGCCAAAAACCCAACATTCAGCAATACTTAATAAAGCAGCAAGAAGAAATTAGTAGAAGGCCAATAACAACAAAGCAACCAACAAGTCCAACACTCAACACCTCCTCTAATAGCAACTAAATAATCAACAATTAGTACAACCTAGCAATAGTTAGTAGCACATATATAACTAGCAATAGTTAGTAGCCCTATTATTATGTTTTTTGTCTCAAATTTATGTCATCAACCAAATCAATTCTAAAAATAATAGCCACTATCATATAATAATCAATGCTTCTCTTATTTCTATGTTTAAACTTAAAAACATCTTAATAAGTTTTCATCATTAAGTATATAATAAAAAAATGCAACTTCAGATTAATATGCATAATATATGAATGTAGCTAATAATTAAAAAATAACACATTCTTAGTAAAATCAAATTGTTCAAAGATATATTGTAGAATATAAGTTTCCCACCAAAAAATTTGATTTTTCAACTCACCTTTGTAGAAATCACCAAAAAATACCATGTCATTCATTTGTAGGTATATACCCAAAGTACTGGGTAAGCCCAAATGAGCCTATGAGTCATGACAAGGATACTCACATAAATGATACTCGATGACTTGAAATAAGAATACTCATCGGAAGAAGCACCCAACAAGAGAGGTTAGATCTAACCTAGTGAGATAAGGGCTTGAAAAATAATAATTCAAAGGCAAGACCTAATTCCACTCACCACCATCTGGCAACTGGGCTGACGAATGATGTGACCACTCTCCTAAGTCTCCTTCTTACTCGCACACTCACTCAATGGTATCAACCGATGAACCATACTTGTTCACTGCCATCAACTTAGGCTGAAATTTTATATTAAATTCATCTTATATGATCTTTCTATATATGGACCACCCCTTGATATAATAAAAGGGGGACTTATTTTCTATGGAACCTTTTGGTTCATATCCCAAACCCTTAGATTATGTACTCATCTTTTGGGCATTCTAAGTAATAAAGATTTTTTCCCTACACTTTTCCTACTTTCCTATTAGCAATCTTTCTATCTAACCCTATTTCTTATGTATCTAAGAAGGTTCTTCCTCCATCCATGAACATATTTAAATTCAACATTTTTAAGTGAAATGAGCATGGATAAGGATGAGATCCATAAGTCACATACAATGTGAAGCAAGACCCTCAACATGAGATTTCTTGGCAAACATGGAGCAAAACGTCCAACAATTTGTAACTAAGTAGGATTTATGTGATATGGTGGGAATGATCTCTTGGTTGGTGTAGGTGGCCATGGGAAAGCCACATCAAGAAGATCCCAAGCCAAAGAAGAATGAAGAATCCATGGGATTAGGTATTTATTGAGCTCAATGAGAAAGAAGACACCTATATGGACCTCACACCTATTTACCCAAATTCTCTAACTCTGAGGATGACTCCTATGATACTAGCGATAAGAGGGTGTGTCAAAAAAGCAATCGCAACCTACCAATGCTTTTTCTATGAAGATTACAAAAGCTAGTCCTTCTCATAGGTTTAAGATCATGCATCTTAAATTCTACAAAGGCTGAATAGATCCCATCGACCACATAGCCTACTTCAAGTCGACAACATCACTATTGGATCTAGATGATGAATGAAGTGATGTCTCTTCTTCATCACTTTCAAAGAGTGGGCCCTCAGCTGGTTTTTGTGCATTCCTTTAGGAGTCATTACATCATTTACTAACTTTAAGAGGAGTTCTCCATGCAACTCGCTAGCACCCATAAGCTACTAAAGAGTTCTCAACCTCTCCTACATAGGAGCCTAGTGAATCCCTAAAGAAGTTCATCACTTATCATAGCGCTATATGCTGGAATTCAAAGATCTGAAGCCAATAATCGCTCAAGCTGCACTCGCTCAAGATTTATAGGAGGGAACCTTTAGGTATGCTTTGGGGCTCCAACAACCTAATACATTTGCGAAAGGAGCTGGCGAACAATTATGTCAATGCAGGAGAGTATAATGAAGTGGTCCAACTAGTATTGTTGACTTGGAAAAAGACTCACTTGAAAATGCCTTGAACTACCTAAGAAATGTTACCAAAGAGAAAAAAAAAGAGGTGACCTAAGGTACTAGAGTGGTTTCAAAAACATGAGTACTCTCTACCCAAGAGATGACTATTCCCAACCCACACTAGCGACTCCTTTAAGAGTGATCATGGTAGAGCTTGTAGAGGCGATCTTGAATAAAGATTATTTTAAGTAACCATCACCCATGAAGGCTAATGGAGTACATAATCGATCAAGGTATTATGATTATCACCATGACGATGGCCATGAAACTAAAGAGTGTTTCCATTTTGAAGATTCTAGCAGATGAGTTAATAAAAGTAGGAAAGCTTAAAGAGTTCATTAGGAGGAAACATAAAGAGGTCATCAAAGCTAGTAATGACGCTTCACACTATCTACATTGTAAGTCATACCCGCTATATTTGGGGGTGATGGTGAATCCTCTAAGAAGGCAAGATGAAAAGCTATGATATTGAGAAGTAAATTCAATAGCCATGATGTGAGCACTCGCTACGACCATCCTATGAGTAAGTTTTTTAGAAAAGGATAGGCCTACTATTATGAATCCCTATAATGACATAGTTGGTGTGACAACTTTGATCGCTAACTATTAGGTAGAGAGCATTTTGATTGAAATGAGGTGCTCAAATAATATAATTTTTAAATTAATCTTTGATAAATAAGGCCTACCCAACTCCACTTATGCCCACTATAGAACCACTATACAGTTTCCCAGGAGAGCACAAAGAAATTGAGGGGATGATTAGTCTCCCCATCACTTGGGGGGATGACAAGAAGTAGTTCAAGTCCATGGACAACTTCATTGTAGTGAAGGCCTCCACTACCTATAATGCTACATTTGGTTGACCTCTACTCAACACATTTCAAGCAATTCTATCGATGTATCGTGTGGCCTCAAATTCCCCACCAGAGAAGAAGAGATTATCATTAGAGGAAATCTCAACCAATCTTGCACATGCTACTTGAAGGCCATTGGTGTGTCAAGTAAAGAAGATGAAGTATTGCAGTGGGATATAGCATGAACAAGGATCAAAGTCCTTGAGGATAAATAAGAAATTCCAATCATACAAAGTAATGGGCTAAGGGTCAGCTCAGCTTTTTATCCCAAGCATAAGGAAACCCACTCATTCAAACTTAGATGGCAAATATAGATATGTTCACATGGATAGTCACAGAGATGCTAGGAATTGACATCATTGTTGTTCTTCATCACTTGAATGTTCACTCGAATGCAACCCATCAACCAAAAAATGAGAAAAATGGTAGTCATACTCGCTAAGTCTATCAAGGAAGAGGTCACTAAATTGCTCAAATCTAATTTCATTACCCTGGGTGGGTGTTCAATATTGTGATGGTATAGAAGTCAAACAAAAAGTGGAGGATGTGAGTTAACTTCATTAACTTAAACTCGTGTCCAAAAGAAGGGTATCCACTCATATGAATAGACAAACTTATGGACTTGACTACTATATTCTTAGGGTTGCCTTTTAGGATATCATCAAATCCATGCACCTTATGGATTCGAAGATGACTTTTATTACTATTGAAGGACTATACTACTATAAATTCATGCCCTTCAGCTCAAAACATAGGAGTGACTTAACAAGAGTTGTAGATCAAGTGTTCAAAGAGAAGGTGAGAAAGATGGAAGTCTACATTAGGACCGATCATCAAAAGAAAGTCATGATAACGCGATACAACAAAGATACATTTGCCACACTTGAAAGGTACAACATGCACTTAAACTTTTGAAATGTGTCTTTGGTGTAGGTGCAAAAACTTTTTTGGGGTTTATCTTTACCCCTGAAGGAATAAAGTGAATCTAGATAAGGTGAAGGTAATATTCAGCATTCCCTCACCTAAACACATAAAAACAAAGCATCGACTTACTAAATGAGTAGTGGGACTTAACAAATTCATCTTAAAACTTGGGGAATGATGCACACCATTTTCAAAGTTCTCAGTGGAGCAAAGAAGTTTGAGTGGACCACAGAATGTGAAAAAGCATTTCATGACCTAAAGACTCTACTCACATCTTCTCCTTTGTTGTAGAACCCAAAGGAGGGAGAATTCCTATTTCCATACTTAGGAGTTGGAGAAGACTCAATCAGCTCTATCATAATCAGAGAAGAAGGTGAGAAATGATGGCCCATCTTCTATGTTAGTAAATATTGATGAGGTGTCAAGTTGAACTTTCCACTCATGGAGAAACTAGCACTTGCATTAATTACCTTGGTCAAGTGACTACAACTTTATTTCTAGGCACACTCTATACAAGTCATCACTGACAATCCGCTTTAAGTTAGTACTCACTAAGCCCGATCATTTGGGAAGATTGCTCAAGTGGTCCATAGAATTAATCGAGTTTGACATATCCTACTCACCTAAGCGTGATCATCAAGCATTAATTAATTTTTTGGTGGATTTGAGTAACTTCGGATATTCTTCTTAATCTAGAGTCTTTATGAAGAGCATATGTCAATGGCTCTTAGCTCTTCCGGGTGAACCAACTATGGGAGAAGTATCATATTGAAGAGTCAGGGAACACCACCACACAATCGTTCAATATATATCTTTATTCGATGGGTTGAGATTTTCTAGAGGACTTAGAGTTGCACATGTGGTAGCCTACTTAGACTCACAGCTCATGGTAAGATAAGTGAATGGAGAATTTGAAGTTTGAGATGATTCTCCGATGAATATTTACTTAAAGTGAGTGCAAATTGAGAATATTTCAAGATTGAGAAAATTCTTAGAGAAAAATTTAACTTCGATGTTTTAGGCGGGACTCAGGGAGCATGTAGTCATTCAACTTGCACAGCCAAGTACCAAGGATGCAAATATATCATGAATTCTCGCCTAGCTAAGTAGATCCCATCAAGTACTTATAGACTGCGGAAAAATGATGAAGGACTTAAGAAAGTTCAAGATCAGAGTAGCCCAAATTTTGTTGATAAGAGGAGAACTATTCTAAAGGTTGGCATCCTCTCTTAACCTTATGTGTCAAAGAGGTAGAACAAAAGAAAGTCCTAGAGGAAATCCATTCTAGTGAGTGTGAAGTCACTTAGAAGGAAGGACACTCATCAATAGGATTTTGGAGCAAGGGTATTTCTTGCCCACATTGAGAAAGGATGTTGAAGAATTTATGAAAAGATGCATATAATGTTAGAAATTCATTTTAGCAATAGTCATCACAACCTTTGCAACCCATCACTAGTCCCTAGCCATTTACTATTTGGGGAATGGATCTGATAGGTCCATTTCCAGTCACTAGCAGATAAAAGAAGTTTTTCCTAGTCATGATCAACTATTTCAGCAAGCGGAATGATGCTAAGCCACTTGCAAAAATCTCCTCTTAGGTAATAAGAAATTTTATTTGGACTGGCATTATTTGTATATATGGGTTGTTATTGGCGATCATCACTAACAATGGGCCTTAGTTCATCGAGAAAGGCCTAAAGAAATTTTGCAAGCCTCAAGGAATAAGAATAAAATTTACATTAACATCACCCATAAAGCAATGAACAAGTAGAAGCCACTAACAGGAGGATACTCAACTTACTCAAGAATAAATTCTAAGTCATAAAGACTAAGTGGATGAACACACCGTAGTAAAAGACAAGATAACTCCCACTACTAGACACTCACCCTTTACTTTATTGCACATAAGTCATTCAACTAGGTGATTATGAAGCGCAAAGTCAAAGAGTCCTAACAAAGGAAAGAATGGGAGATGGAGAGGACAAGTGGATACAAGAAAATTTGGAGGCTATAGAAGACATACTTAACATGCTTGAAGAACTCATAATTGATGCATCGATCAAGAAAAAATAAAAGGTGGATGGCCAAGCATTACAACCACAATGTGAAAGAGAGTCATCTCAAAAGTTGCGATCTCATGTTTAAGAAAGTATATGCCACTGCTCAGCATAATATTTTGGGAAAACTCACCCACAATTAGGATGGACCTTTCATAATCAAAGAGCAAGTCGGTCCTGATGCATATTGATTACAATCTCTTTTTGGCGGAGACATATTGAGGATATAGAACAGCAGAGATTTGAAGTAGTTTTATTCTTAAAGAAAATTTTATTATTTATACTCATTTATTAGTTTCATGTATCACATATTTTTTTATTTTCAATAACAAAGGTTAATATATTTTACTTAAACAAGTTCACTGGTAGGATAATAATAGTTTCCAAAGGGGATTAGTTGAATGATAAAAAGTGAAACTTATACTCAAAGTGCTACGTGGTGACTCAAGACACTCATTTTGGACCAAGGAAAGGTCCCACTCGTGGCGAAAACTCAGTAGGAGATCATTGTTGCACCACTATTATTTCAAAAAAATTGATGTTGAGCAATGCAAACCCTAAATACTTAGGGAGTTGCATGGTAAATCAGGATACTCAATGCATCATTTTTTATCCAAGGAATAGTCCCACTCGATGAGCAATAGAAAAGAATCAAATACTTGGCATGCCTTTCTTGGCTTGAGGAGAATATTAGTTTAACAATCTATCTTTGAGACTTAGTGTAAGTTTAAAACCCCATGAGGCTAGGAGCTAAACTAAAAAGACCAACACTATGTGTAGTTGGTGACTATATTGTAAGATTGACACTCAATTAGGTTGGAAACCAAACTAAAAAGACCAACACTCTATGTGATTAGTGACTATAGTGTAAGACTGACACCCTGTGAAGTTGGCAACTAAACTATAAAAAAAAAGACTAACACTCCATGCAGTTAGTGACTAGGGTATAAGAATGACACCGTGAGGTCAATAAAGCCAACTCTTTGAATCGAACAAAAAGAGAAACACTCCATATATTGGTAACTATCGTAAGACTAACACCGTGAGGTCGAGGATGAAGAAAGGACTAAATTTTCGATCAAAAGTTAAGGCTAACCCTTAAAAATGGGCTACTAACATATTAATACTACATGAAGCATCTTAATCAAGCAGAGTTACATAAATTTACAATATTCAAGCAACCATTTAGAGAAGTTCTTTCTACAAGTTAATGGCTTAAAATATTCCAATTATTGGGCCGATTCATTCAAACAAGTAAGCATCACACTAGCGAGTCTATACATCGACTACTTAGAGATGAGTCTATTTATCAGTGGTCCAAAAATTCTACCTTATAAATAAAGCCATCCACACATTGACCAATGAGTATCAACTCATCCATTCAAAAATACTCAGCAAAGAAATGAATCAAGTCACTATTCAGATAATTATACTCATGTAAAAAATGTATTTGTATATTTTTATTTTATATAATGAATTTTATAGTTAAGTCAATAGGATACAGCCATCCTACTTGCTAAACAATTGTTACAAAATGGAGGAAAGAATGTATCAACTTTCTTTCATCATCATTGTCTGAGTTCGAAAGAGTGAGTACATTTGAGAAGTCCAAGAACTTAGCATCAAGATGACCATGCTTCACATATTTGGCACTGTCCTTAAAACTTATTCTACATATTTTCTTGGTATTCATCAGAATTTAAAAACCCAACTACTGACATAGCTTCTCTCTTATAAAACTCTTTAGCCTAATGGGAAAGCTCCCCCTCTGATTCTCTCTTAGCCTCTGCAAGGTAAGTAAGCTCCAGTGGCTACCCTCTCTTTTTTTTTTCTTTTTGGCAAGCTGCCTCTAGCTGAAGATCCATGTGTTTGGCTTCAAGAGTTTTCAATTTCTTCTTTATTTGTGCCATATTTGTTCTACTCTTAAAGGCATCCTTCCTCTTCTAAAGAAACTTATGGTCCATCTCCCATGTTGACTACTATGTTGTGATCTAAGCAGTCATGAAACCATGTGGCAGATGAGCATTCAAAAGGTCACACAAGAGCTTGTTGAGATCACATAAGAAGATGAAGGAGTCAAACTTATAGGCTTCACAGGTGGCATTGTGTAGGTTTGGAGTGTAGTTGTCCTCCACACCTTCCTCCTCCTCTTCCTCCTCAATAAACTCGTTGCCCTATTGGAAACTATGATGAGTTAAGCTTATTGATCACTTTTGAACTTCTTAGGAGAGGTACTCACCTAGCCTCATAAGTAGCCTTGATGGGAGTCGCACTCGGCTCCCCCTCTTTTTCCTAATTGCCAACCTTGAGAGAGGTTAGTTTGTTGTTGTCAGTGACTCACCCACCTTTCACGCTTACCTTCCTCAAGCAATTGGTGCACTTCAAGGCTAAGTTTGAGGGCAATGACATTCACCTCTTTTTAGAGTGAATGAAAGAAAAAAATTAGATGAACAAGTTACTAAGGGTATTAAGGGATTGATGAGTAGAAAGGAAAGAGAATTTACCAAGGATAAGTAAAACCTAACTAAAGCAAAGATAGTGGGAGATGTTCAGGTTGTGTGCTTATAACTTCTCCATTGCCTCCATCTTTTATACACTCAGCTTGTCGAGCATGGTGGCCTTGCTCGGCTGGTAAGGAAGGGGAATAGTAGACAGTAGCTACTAAGTTGTGATCTTTCCAAATAGAAGTTACAAGTGCCACTTATGTACTTTAATTTGAAGATAATGAGTTTTCAATAGAATCATTAAAAATTGAATGTTCCCATCTTAGTGATCCTTCATCATTGACAAGAGGCAAAAGAGATTTAGGCTCCACAGAATGCCATCTTTCTACAAGCATAAGATGAAGTCTGTAATACCCAACACTGAGTTGAGAAGGTCTTGGGTGGGTACCACTCTCAAGAAGTTAAGGATGTATATCCACTAGCACAGAAGGAAAGGTCAAAATCCATTCTTAAAATAGGTGAGTGGAATGCATAGCTCGTACATCCTCACCAGGTTACTCACATGATGAAATTGAGATGTAGTAACATGGACATCAAATTAACCATTAGTTGAAGAAATGATTACCTAAATCCCATGGATATCTCAAGCAACAAGAGGTAGATGGAAACAATCAATGAGCAATAGTAAAAATCAAATAATACTTGGGAGTAGAAAAAATATTTATCTTTATTTATGGGTAAAAAAGTACAACACACTCACTATAACCATAAATACATTTTTTTTATAATTTATTATAGGATCCAATTACCAGTCCTCAATGAGTCCACCTTTCTCACACATAATAATTAAAAAATACTCATGTAAGAAAAGGAGAAGTGAAGTACTCTATGACTTGATGGAGTTCTACAACAATAATATCTCAGCCATCAAGGTCGTAAAGTTGTGCTGGTACTCTACCTCTAAGGACTGTCATTATTGTGAATATAACTCTAGTTATGCTTGTAGCTCTCCTAGGTCCCATTAGGATGAGTCTAAGTCCTCTCTCGATAGGGTGACCTCCCATCACAGTGTTTTGATCTTAAAGGAGTCCAAGAATATTTATGGCTCCTCCTCTGCATCATTTTCAAGTCAATGGGTAGATTCATCGTGATCTCTACATGTAGGAAAGAGAAAATAGACTGTCATTTCCTTGATGCTGGAAGAAGTGAAGTTGGTCTTGATAATGGGAACATTGATGGTTTCCCCAAATTGAGGAGAGATCTCCACCAAATCTACTTGATGTGCCAATAAAGTCAGCAACAAAGCTAAAGCCATCGCTAGTCGATGAGAAAAGGAATAGGAATTTTAATAAGACGATTTACTATGAGTCTGGCCCATGGGAAGGGAAGCCACCTTCCGAGTAAGTGTAATTCTTTCTACTTGGGAAAGAGCCTTTCAAATCTCCCATGAAAAGGTGAAGCAATTTTATGAAGTTACCTGGACTGTTTGAGAAAACAACCTAGTGGGTCGATGAGTGCCCCTCGCCATCCTCTGTTGAAGCCTGAATGCTGGATACACTCAATTATGACCAAAGAAGAAAGTAAGACTCTGACAAAAGGGACTCATAATACTAGATAAAAAGTAAAACTCACCTTATCCATATATCCCTTTATGGCCACCTTCTCAGCGGCCAACTCAACCAATCAACTCACCATCATCTTCCTACACTAAATCAAAAGCACATTCTCCCCTCATTCCTCTTCTCTAGGAATAGTTGTCAGTTGCTAACACTACACTCCCCAGATAGTTGGGAGATTAATTATCCTTGTTAGAAAGAATAGTCGGACGGTTTATACGATTAGCACAACTAAATTGCTCACTTTAGTTATAGGAGTGTATGTGGTTTCTTTTGACTTTTTCACTTTCTTGGTTTTTTTTTTTTTTTTTTTGCATAAGTATGCCTATAGAACTTCATGATCAATGTCATTGTGATGCCTCTTTACATCCTGACAATTATGTTTTAATATGTTTTGTAAAGTTGACTCTTGAGAGGCAAAAAGTTTACCCGAGTGAGTAGTAGAGGAATGCTAAGAAGAAAGAAAAGATTGATTTATAACTTTTAAAGCATTGATAAATTAGATCAATCTAAAGGTGATGTGACCTCTCAATAATTTCATGAATTTTTTAAGATCATTAAATATTTAACAACTAATAATTTTGTTTATTCAGCTATCCTTTTTGTGAGATACCTCTACAAGAAGAAGAAGAATCATGGAACTAAATATATACTCAAAGTAGTGGATATGCCCAAATGAGACTACGAGTTAAGATAAGTATACTCACAAAGCATACTCGACAACTCGAAATAAAAATACTCCCTTGAAGGAGCACTCAACAAGGGAAGATAGATCTAATCCAGCGAGTCGAAGACTTGTTGAATAATAATTTAATGGCAAGACCTATTTCCACTTGCCATCATCTGGCAACTAGGATGAGGAATGGTGTGACCACTCTTCTTAATCTCATTCTTGCTAGCACACTTGTTCAATGGTATTAGCTGATGGACCATACTCACTCACCACCATCAACTTAGGTGAGAACTTTTTGTATTAATTGTACCTTATTTAATCTTTCTATGTATGACTAACCCTTGATATTATAAAATAGAGACTTCTTTCTTATGGGGTGCCTTTTGACTCTTATTCCCTAAATTTTGTACTCATATTTTGTCATTCTAAATAATAAAGATTATATTTTCTCTTGTGCTTTTCCTACTTTCTTGTCTTCTTGCTAGCAATCTTTTTTGCTTAACTCTATTTCTTATGTATCTAAGAAGGTTCTTTCTCCATCCACGGATAGATTTGGATTCAATAGTAAGCGCACAACAAAATTGCTCATTCAAATATTGGAATCAATGGTCATACTATCTGTGCTAAAAATGATAAAAAAAAAACATTTTAGCAAGAATGTAAAACTAAAATTGATTAACTGAAATTAAAAGAAATGAGAGTATAATATATAGATAAATAACATAGTTATAGACCAAAATTTGCAAGAAAATACCAATGATTCTTTTGACTTATATGAAGAATGAATCTAACTACTAGTGCAAATCAAAGCATCAAATATTTTTCATGATAATGAGCTTTTATAATCTCTAAGCACATAACTACCTCCACTAAAGTTGATTTAAAATTAATAGTTCTGATAGGGATAATAAAAATGTATTTTGTCATCTTGCACAAAGTCTTATATTTCAAGGTTGATGTTTTCCACCATCAAGAATGTCAAACTCATAATCGAGGCATTTCACACAAGCATATTCTAAATAAACCTCTAAATCAAATTTTTGTGGAAGTAGGAGGCCTATAGAATTAATAAAATTGTACAAGCCATTAAGAACATCACCATCATAGCACTTCTTTATGGAATAGTTTATCTCCCAACCATTTGTGAGGTAGATGATTGTGTGATTTCTTTTTCTACATTCTATTTCTGAATTGCATAGTCTAAAAAAAGCTAAAATAGTTTTTGTTTGACACTTTCCATCTTGACATTAACAACATTAGAGTTATAAATATGTGAATAATAGTAATTGATCACAAATATTTTCATTTTAGAATCTAATATGCATGAGATTGAAAAAAACTTGAAACAATTTGACCAATATTTGTCAAGCTTAGCCTTCATAGAAATGGGCATGTCTAAGAGAAATGCATTATCACATTTGCATTCTCTATTCAAAATTTTTAGGGAATTTACACATACCACAAAAAATTCATATGTATTTACATATCTAACACCTAAAATTCAATTTTTTACATATATAACACCCAATTCTTCAATATTACATCAAAAATACCATCTTCACCCACTTTTTAAAAGTGAAATGCACCTTTTAAGCATAAAAAAGTATTAGATAAGTAAATATCTAACTTTAGATGTTAGATATATAAATACATAAGATATGTGTGGTATGTAAATCTTCCATTTTTTTAATAAGTATCAAATTAGACAAAGTCTATAAGCTGTTGGGTAATTTGAACCAAAGAAAACTTCAATAATATGATCAAAAATAAAAAATAGTTGTCTTACTTTATCAAATTAATTCCACTCATGCACAAAAAACTGAAATCCCATAAAGCATACTCATGAAATATAGCTTTATAATAAAAAAAATAAAACTCAAGCATCTTGTCTGTAGAATTCCAACAAGTTGAAACATTAGTACAAAGTAATTTTGTTGTAGAGAGCCCTATATGTCTGCAATCTCGTCAAATTTATGCAACCTACTAGGTAATATTTTTTTAAAATAAATAGATTCCCCTACCTTATCAATCATCTGATTAGTTTTCTTCAAACCATCTTCAACTATCAAGTTTAAAATATGAGTAGCACATCTAACATGAAAAAATTCTCTCACAAAAAGAAAACATGATACTCTATTAAATAAAGCTTTTAAGAATGTGATTATAAACTTTATTTTCAAGACCCCAATATATTAATATTTCATAAATTGCTTTAGGAATAATAAAACCACTATGAAGGGGACAGTCACTAAAGCTAACTATCTTACTTTACAACTTCTAATCAAAACTAATGAAGTGCATAGTTAAACACATATAGCTAATAGTTTGGCTTGACGTACAAAAAATCAAGTAAGAAATACATGCATAACTAACTTTAGATTTTTTTAAACAGTTTTTTCTTCTCTATTTTATAAATTGGCTTGCACTCTTCATTGATAGCATGTCTAGAGCTCTTATAATAATTAGGATTTATGGACTTAATCAAAATGTTAAACCATTAGTGCTTAATAGTCATAAATGGATACTCATGAATAATAATCATTTTGGCAATGAAATTTTTAATCCTACTATGAATATTTTTATTGGAGATATATAAAGGAGACATTAATTCATTATCCTTTATCCTCAGCTATTAGGTTAAAGAGTTTTTATTTCTTCTCTTTTCCATCTGCTTTACTATAATGATTGGTTTTGAAGTTAATGTTTGCTCATTTGGGATGTATTACTTATCTTTCATTTAATGTATGATTTAGAATAATAATAGCACTTCCACTTCTCCATAATATTACATAGACATAGAAATTTGACTAAAATGTTATCATATTTCAAATCTTTGTCTTTTCCCCTTTCTTTTTCTCAATGGTTGTAATTTCTCCCACATTTTTATTTGGAGTGGTTACATTGTCAACTGGAGGCTAACCAAAACTAATTGATTAATTCTAAGAATTTTGGCCATTGTATGTATGATGAAAGAAAGGTTTGAAGGTTTATATATTTAATGTCAAATGTAGTTATGCAAGTATAAGTTATAGTAATAAAGCAACACTTGAAGCTTTCACTATCATAAATTTATAATATCCCCATAAGAGAACTAAATTATCACTTTTCAAGCTACCAAACTTATAATAAATAAGTAATTTGTAATGTATTAGTAAGACCAACATACTTATCCATATAACGCAAGACAATAAAAGAATATTCAAACCTCCAAAATCTCTAAATAATCATTGCTAAATTGTAGGCTCACCTACTAATTCGACAAACATGTAAAATTATGCATTGATTTATAAGTTTCTCATAACAAATTTATGTACATAGAAAATAACTAAAAAACTAGCAAATGTAAATTTCCCAATAATTGTATAACTTTTATAACACCTCTAGTTTTATTATGAATAGTCGAGAAGTCATAAAGGTAACATCCTATAGGTAAACATTCAAATATAACACATTGATAACAATAAAGTTGGAACCTCATATGCCATCAAACATTGCAATATTAAGCTAGAAATAGTACAACATTAATTTCTTAGAGCAAGGAACAAATCATTCATATGCTGCCTTCAACTAAGCAGTAATTTCTTAGAACAAGCAACAATATTCTAGAATAGGAGTGTGCAAAAAGGATTAGCACACAACTTAAGGAAAAAAAAAACACTAGCATAAATCACACCAATACACATGTTAATAGAAAAGATTAGGTATTCCACTTTTAGATGATGATTAGTCGATTAGGGAATGCATAAAAAACTTATAGAACTTGGGAAGTTCACAGACTCACAAGTCACAATTATTTTAGTACAAAAGGTAAAGTCATAAGTTGTTGTGACAAGCAATACCAAAAGTTTTCAATGTCCAAACTAAGCGATAATTGGCAAGCACTAGTTAAGTAATATAAAAGCCATATGAAAAAAACCCATGAATAGAGGAATTCAAAACAAAAAAGTTGATTATAATTTAGATAAGTGATGCTAGGAAATGATGAAATAAGCTAACAAACCATTATCTTTAGTGTATTTAGGAGTAACCTTAAATCTAAACATAGAGAAAACATAAAAATTCTTACTAAGCTTGATGATTCAAGACTTGGAGAAGACTCAAGCCTATGAGAAATCAAAAATTTGCTTTACTACTTTGAATCATTAGCATGATGAAGGAGAAAACAGAGAACATGAATGTCTAGATAAAAAATTAAGAGACTAAGAAAAGAAAATGAATTTGGAGATAAGGGTTAGGGTAGAGCCGAGCTTAGTGAATATAGCTTTTTAAGCATTTTTATCAGTGGATCCTTGTTGTTCACAAAGAATCCAATGATCCTAAGCACCACAATTTAAAATTTAGCCCATCCATGATGGAATCACTGAATTGGTGGTGGTTAACTCGAGCCAATCAAGAGCCTATTTGATTTAAACTATAGTCTAATCAAAATAAGCTCAAACATAAGACTGATCTAAACATTCAGCTTAAATCTCAACTTAAATTACTTGATTTGATCTTGATTTGATCTTGATTTGATCCGAAAATTGATCTAATTTTCAAGTGATCTTTGATTTTTTTTTATCAGAACTAATAGCCCTACCTACACGTAGATATTTGTTCATCCTCAAACAAAACCTAGATTCCTAATAATGAATAATAAATAATAATTTAACTAAAATAGATCCTCTTTTTGGATCTAAAGGCATGTGTTATACAAACAAATCATTTACTTATTTTAAATGCGTTGTCAATCAACCTCAACCAACTATTATTAACTATTCATCTTATTAACTTTTTAAAACACTCTACTAAACTATATACCACACATTAACTAGTTCTTTGTCAATGTACATTAATGTATATTTTCTACCAACTTACATAAATCAAATAACATCAAATTTATCATTAAGTAATAAACCTTTCAACAAAACTAACTCTATAATCATGTCTTCACCTTGAAAATTTTATTTATTAGTGTATACACTTATGTAAATGTTTGCAAATGATTAAATTTATATGAAGGGATTTTTTAAGTCTCCAAGTATTAAGCCATACTTCTACTTTGTGGATGTAGATTCACATCTTCTTCTTTTTTTGTCATTTTTTTTCTTTCCACTTTTTTTTTGGATGTTGATTCACATCCTTTTTCTCTTTCTTTTTTGATGATGTTGGGGACACCCGATCCCTTTTTCTCCATCTATTACATGTTGCTTTTGATTGTCCATGTATAAAACCAAATGAATGATAATTTTAATTTATGACATTAATTCTAAAGCATATCCAATCATAGCTCCTATTTAGCTTAGCTTAGCTTATTTTTATATGCATCGTGTAAAGTCACAAACAAATGTGATTAATAATACTTTATGTTAGCACAATAATCATAATTAATTATCATTTATTATTTTGACAATTTAAGTACTTCATATGAAACATATAAAATTTTTTAAATTTATAAAATTTCATGTTAATTAGTTGAGAATAATTTATTTATATAAAATTTAAGCTCTTTATTAATAATTAAAATAAATTAAAGAATATATTAAATTGTAAACAAATAAGTCCTACGGACCTCTAAGATACTTTTAAATGCATATAACCTAACATATTGTATGTTGTGCTCCAAACTATTAATCTTGATTTATCATGCATTCCTCAATATTTGCAATTTCATTAAACTTATGTTGTGAGATGCATATGTTATGTGAATAACAATCTTGCAAATCCTCATAATTTATACATCTAAAATACTAAATACAAATATTAGAGCATCCATGCATATGTATGTTATCATCAAAATTAATAAGATTGAATATGAGGCTCATATAGCCAACAAGATTAGAATATCATTTTATTGAGGATTTGAAAATCTAGTACTAAAATTAGGCTAATTTTCTATTATTTGGATAACAAAATAGGGTCAAAGAAAATGCTACAAACTACTCTTAACTCAACAAAAAAGATTAGAAAAGCAAGCACAAGAATTCATGGGTGTGATCTCAATATGAATGAGCCTAGAGATTGAGTTTCACCAATATTGATGTGTAAGTTAAATTTTTAACAAAGTATGAGTTATTTTTATCAAAATCTAATCAATGTGATTGCTATCTTTCTTCAAAAGACTATGATCTTTTTTTTTTTCTCACACAACCAACCTACCTCTCGTGATCAATTTAATGCAAGAAAAAATTTTCAAAGCACTTAGGATCTCAAAAGACTACACAACTTTGTTATATTATCTCTAACCTTCTATGGGGAAAATTTATGATAGCATATAGAGTTTAAGAATTTTTTATTTAGATGATCAAATGCATCATTAAGGAGTAAACATATTATCTTGAAAGATAAACATGTCTTCCTATAATAGATTTCATCATTTAATAAAAGACTCATATGACTAATGGGTCTTTCTTGTATGAGAGAATTCCCCTGAACTACATTAGAAGTAGAGCAGGGTTTATTTTAAACTGGGTTCATGGTTCCTTATAAGGGCAAGCCCCTATAGTTAATTACATCTTAGGAATGGAGAACTTATTTATAAGAATACTCTCGATTAAAGAAATAAGCAATTATTTTAATGGATTTCTAGGTTGATTTTCAAAGTAATGCTATTTGGAATTTCAATTAGGAATGATCCAAAGTCGAAAAACTTATTTTTGGAAGTCAATTGGGATGAAGTAAGAAATGTCTATTAATATTGGGATGTACAATAAGCATTTCAACTATGCTACCATTGAGCTTTATATTTTGGAATTGAATTTTGATTTTTAATTTTCATTTTCTTAGAAGTCAGGGCTTGATTCTAGCGATAAGACTAGAAATGCCTAAGGTTGGAGACTTACTCCAAGAAGGATGCTTCATAACCTAAGTCTATAAGTGCTTCTAACATAAGTCAGGTGCTCAACCTAGTTACACTTTTAGGAATTATTGACCATTCCTCTCACTTGAGGGAACAAATATATCCCTGACTCTTCTAAACTTATAACCTACCTGGAAGGGTTACCAGCTAATACCAACTAAGCGTATTTTAAATTCATGATGTCATATCATGTATGCAAGATGGCTAGGCTACTATATTTTAGGAAAGAATCTAAGAACCTAGACTCACTCCCTAATGCCTAAGATCATGTAGGGCATGAAATGCATCTAACTAATGCACATTTTCAAATTTTATATGTTTTGACTCATGATTCATTTAAAATCTTGGGTATGCATTTTTATGCTTAAATGCCAAACAATTAGAATTGGTTATATGCTAAATCAATAAGAGAAGGCAAGCTTCTCCAATAAGGTGGTCATCCTCATAAGTCAGATGCCCCTTATTTGCAATGGGTGAATTGCCCAATTCAAGAATTTAGAGTAATATGATTGCATGATTTTCAAAAGCTAATTATTTATTATTGATTTTAGGTTTTAATTTATATGAGATTTCAAGTTCTCTTTATTTTTGTGTTTAAGTTGATTAGATTTAAGTTGGGTAAAAAATTTAGTTTCCCTAAGATTCTAATCATCTAGGCATCCATCATAGAAAATATAGCACAAAAAGAAACCTAGAAGAGCAAGTTGATTCTATTGTGCACCCAAAACAAATCAAGCTAATGTTAATTTAAAGAAAGGCCAATGTGGCATCATGCAACACCAGAAAGGAAAATGGGAAGCTGAGCTCTACCTTTAGATAGCCCAGCCTAGAACTACAAGTCTAGATATGGGTCTTTTTTTCAGGATCATCTCCTCCTTTAGGGACCTCTATTGAGAATCACAGGGGACCTTTACACCCATCTGCTGGAAAGTTCGCCACTATTCCTAGACCCCATCGATCCTAACCTAATTTCAAGCTCAAATTTATATTTTAAATTCAAAAATAAATCTTAAGCCTTGCAAAACAAATATCAAGAAAATAAAAATAACACATAACAATTATATTTTACAAACATACGAGCTTAGCATCAGTTGCTTTCCAAGCCCAACTATCATATTGGACTATGCTTAAGGACTTAAACATACTTGCAAAAAAATAGCAATTTTAATTTATTTATGACTACAGTCCTTTTTAGCATAGTCCCCTACAAAAGACAATTTTAGTTCTAAAAAGAATATCTCGCCATCTAGTATAATAACCAAACCATCCTAGACAAACAATCTAAAATAGTACACCACAAAGACATGAAAAGCACATCACAACATAACACAAAGTATCATAGAGTATCACAGATCGACCTAACCTAAGTCTAGGGTCCATGACCTAATGATCCTGTGTGTGAAGGAAACAAGCTTGTGTGGCAAGACTCTAAGCCATTTTAGTTTAAGTTTTAATTTGGATTTTAAAGTTTGTTTATTTTTAACCATTGGATGATTTTAATTCAAATTATTTAATGATTTGGGATTTTTATTTTCATTTTCATTTCCACTTTTAAGTTAAAGTAAAGTTTAGGTTTTCAAGAATGGATAATAAAATAGATTCCACTTCTGGGTGGAACCCATTCTATTCAACATCCTAAACCCTAATAGAATGAAACCATCATCCTAAGATGAAGATTCATTCCAAAGTCCTAACTAAGATTCTTAAGTATCTTAATTAATCCTTTTAGATTCATTTAGATGATTTGGGTTTTGAGGTTAGTTTGGATTAATTTTTTGTAATTTAATTCTTTTGAAATTTGTTTCTTCATTTCATTTCTTTGATTTGATTAAATCTTCTTGATTTAATTTATTTTCATTTTTATTTGATTTTCTTCTTCATTTGATTTAAATGGGTTTAACATTTATTTCATTAATGTTTAGTTTAAATTATGTTTATGTTTATTGAATTTTGTTTTATTTTTATTTAATTCATGTTCAATTAGTTTGAATTATGTTAACCTAAGACACTTAAGTTAGTGTTTTAATCTATTCTTTATATTGAGTATGGATTAAGATTTAATTGATTTGTTTATTAGAAATTCATTAGCCTTAGCATTTAATTAAACTTAACATTCATTATTATTTACATTAACCCTTAAATATGTAAGTGATCAAATTCTTTGATTTAGAATGTTGGAGAATTATCTTTGAGTGTTTTGGTATTGATGAAGATTATTTTAAACTACTTTTATGAATTTTGTGATTTTGTGCATTTTTTATTTTATTATTTGGTTTATATTGGCCTTGAGATTTGGAAATTCAATAATTCCCAATCCAAAGGTCAATTAGGTTTGAAATTTCTATGGCAAGTGGTGTCCTTGCTAATTTCATATTTCCAAAAGTAATTTTAATCAGATGCATAATTAGGGTGTAAGTAAGATTTTAATTATTTCATTAAAACTTAAATTAAGCTTAATTTAATGAGGATTATTTGGACATTTTATTTTTCTTTGATTCCTCTATAAAAATGCATCCATAGTGGGTTCATTCATAATTTTTAGAAACTTAGTTGATTTATTATGATTTTCTTAAGTTTAGGATAATTATTTGAATTAATTAACTCATTAATTACCAAATTAAGTCATTTTAAGGTTTATTAAGTTTCAATGAGTTTCATCGGTGTTTCTAAGTTCATTAGGGTTTGTTATATTAATTTAGAGTGATTTGATCAATTTTCATGATTTATCTTATTTAATATTAATTTGTTTCATTAAAATTAAAGTTTAAAGTTTGAAATTTGATATCTTTTGAATTACTTAGCAATAATTCATGAAAATGATTCATAGGGTGCATTTTAACCTTACTTTTAGTTCTTAAAAGTTTTATTTCAATTAGATTAATGGTTTATGATTAATTTGAGTTTGATTAACTTTATTTAAAGTCAAATTAATCTAAAATTACCCAAAATTGATTAGGGATTTTGGGTTTAATGGATTACTCATTTAAATGAATTCATATAGCCCTCATTTGTATTTTTTTTATTTATATTTTAGTTTTTATGATTTTTTTGAAGTTATTTACATTTTTTAAAAATTTTTCTATCCCATTTTAAATGGAGATGCTGACGTGGTGCCAAAATTGGCACCATACCATGTGGCACAATGCCACTAGGCCACACAAAATCCATGCGATGGCAATGTCAAAAGTGACTCCACGCGGGATAGATCTCGATCATCCAATCCAAGATCGGTGGTTCTGATTTCACCCATGGTTTCCTATAGGGATTGAATTAAATTATGCACCTAGATCTCGTGGAATGAATGAGAGATATTCTCTTTTCATCTTCAGAGAGACACCGTTGAATCGAATATCCGGATCTAAGGCCAAATTTCACTCTATTTCAATTGTAAAATGATCAAGGATCAAGGATCAACTTGCAAGAGATCTATGTGGTTTGATCCTAGCGATCAAATTCTCTTCATAAATGACCAAATAATTTTGCTAAAGGCATTAATAACCCTGAGGTGATCCCCAATGACCATGCTCAAACCACCTTCGCCTCAATAGCATGAAGTTGTGGACATGTATTGGTGGCTTGCCTCCTTGCCAAATGCCTTGGAGACCAACTTGTAGCCATTTTCTATCAGGTTTGATCATTATCTGGCTCACCAATGGTGATGATCCTCGGTGAAGGTTCGTTTGAGGTCTCATCAACCTCTAAAATTTGTTGGGATGTTCAATTCAAGGTGCACTCCCCCACTCATTTTCCATTGAATGAAGAGATTGGCCACTAGCTTTGGCCAAACTCTCTTGTCGGTGAGAGGTCGGAGTGCTCTATTTCTTCTTCTCTTCACTTTGTAAATGTTTTGGGATGAAAAGTAGGAGAGGAAGAGCCTCTCTCCTCTCTTTCCATATATGGCCGAGAGAGTGCTTCCATGGCTTCTAGGTGGCTAGATTCTACCACTGGTGGCTGGTGGTTTGGGCAGATGGTGGGCTTTGTCCTTCTTGGTCTATGAGTGTGTTTGGATAAGAAATTTGTAGAGGAGGAAGTCATTTTCTCCCCTTTCCTCCCTTGGCTGGGAGCATGGCTTCTCTCTCTCTTTCTTTCTTTCTTGTTATCATGAAGGAAGCTAATTCCTCCTTAGCTTGAGCTGGCCACTTAATTTCATCCTTTAGAATCAACCTCCAAGAGGTGGTCAAAGATTGGGGAAAGCCCAATGGAGTTTTGATGAAGGAAGGAGAAAGAATCCATAAAGCATCTTTACTTGGTGACACTTTATTTACATACTTCCTCATCTCCCTATGACTTTTCATTTATGGCTTTTGGCATCACCACCATTGCCCTTAAGCTAGTGTTTGGCTACCCGAATCAAACCTGATGTGAGTTTGAGGTTGAATCCAAATCCATTTGAATTGGATTGGAAATTTGAACCCAATTCATGTCATTTGGATTCAAAGTGTTTCAAAATTATTTATTTTTTTAATTCATTTAATATTTGGGTTGAATTATGTTTAATTGATGATTTATCAATTTTTGATTCAATTAATTTCTTTAGGATTTGAGTTGATTTTGGATTTCATTTCAGTTTAACCCATTTAGGCTTAAATGGGTTAAGCTTTTTTTCACTTGGATTCAAATGACCCATTTAAATTACTTGAACTTTGTTTGGACTCTAATAATGCTTGACCACATGTGTGAGATGATTTGGAGTGATTAATTTCACTTGATTTCAATTTTATTTCAATTTGAACCCATTTGACCCAAATTGGGCTTAATGGGTTAAGCCTTGATTCATTTGGGTCAAATGACCAAATTGAAAAAATTAGACCTAATGATGGCTTATACTAGGTTTGATTATCATTTACAAATGATTTTGAATAATCAAATTGACTTGATTTTAATTTGATTTGGGTTTGAACCAAATAAGACACATTTAGGTTCATTTAGACTAAGTGATCTAATTAACCTATGTAAGGCCTAAATAAATTTAAATTTCTTTATATTTATGATTAAACATATTTATTATATCATTTGGATATTTTGAATTATTTCATTTGGTCAAATTTGGTGGGTTGATCTTTGACTTGGTGGGACCCAAAAGTCAAACTCATGTCAAAATAGTTGACTAGATTTGAATTTGATTTGGATTTGGATTCATTCATTTAATTTAATTTGAATTAATTTTGATTTATTTAGATTTTTTTCATTTAATTTAAGTTTAGAATTTGGGTTGAATCTACCTAAACCCATTAGGTTAGATCAAACCCAAGGAAGATGCACAAAGTAACTAGGTATAGTATCCTAAGCACTTAATTAGGAGATTCCTAATCTAAGATTGGGTATCCTAATTAATAATTTCAAAAGTGATGTTAACCTCATCCAAAAATGAGGTTAACACTTTTGACCCATCACCATGCAATTTTCTCCATGATGAATCTATTTTTCACCTCTTGGTTCTAAATGGACCTCCCAACATATTAAGAATGATGGACAATCATTTTAATAGGTGGTAAAGCCCAAAATAAAATGCATAATAATTAAATATAATAATATTCTAAGATTATATTATAATAAATACAATATGACACCCATGAAGGGGATTTTAGTTCATGATAGAAGAAAATAAAAGCACAAAAATTACATGTAAATGATTAAAGCAAACAAAATGGGGAGAAAGAAAGGAAAAACTCAACTTAAGCACACTATGAATGTTTTCATTGTCATCTTGTCTCTTTACCCTTGAGATCTCTTAAGTATCCTATCCAATATCCTTGAAAAAGCTTGCACCAATCATCTCTTGGACTCCTCTAAACTTTGAGAAAACCTTAGAATAAAACTTGGAGAAGTAACTTCATTTTTTTAAGCAAAGTAAAACTAAACTTTTATTTATAGATCAAAAAGTGCAAAGTCTAATGGAATTATAAAATATGAAGCTACGAAAGGAGAAAGAACAAATCTCGCAAAATATGATGACACATCATACTTAAACTTTCGAAGACAAGAAAGGGATTGGTATCCAAAAGGAACCTAATACAAGATAAAACTTATAATAGTAAGGTACAGATAAAAAGACTAACAAACGAGCAAAGAAAGTGAAGAATTGACAAGTGGTAATGAAACTTCAAATAAATTAAAAATAACCAATAGTTCTTCCATCTTTATTTTTTTTTAACTTCTTCAAAAAAATTTTGTTGAAATCCACATCATGATTGAATTGCCTTTGTGGTCTTTAGTGGATCACCTCATTGAATTAAAATAATTTTAAATATTTTTATGTTACTCTTGTCTCAAATTCACTTGTCTAAATAATTTCTTCCAAATTATATGGAAACTTGTTGTCCTAAGAAGAATAGGACATTAAACAAAATAATAAATCAACCAAGTTATATATAAATAATGCTTATGATAATAAAACTTAGAAGAACTTTGCTAGTTAAAGAGATCCTTCAGATGCAATGCATCACATACACCTTGTGGATTGCTAAAAGATACAATCTCCATATATTTTTAAGAAAGCACCAAGCCCCAGCAGAAAACTTGATCCCTTTTTTTTCAAATTTTGTAAAATATCGTAAGGAAAATTTCAAGAAGTCCACGTGTTTTAGTTTTAGATTCTCTAAACTTTGGGTACCCAAAGTCATAATATATAATACATGAAGCAAATGGATAATAAAAATCCAATTACAAAAATAATCTTTTAGTTTACAAGACCTTGAGGTGAAAACTACTAACCTTATTATAATCAACATAACTATATTTCATTATTTTAACCCCATACAATCCTAAAGGTATTAGGACAAAAATACTTCTTTGGAAAAAAAAAACAAGTGATAGGAATATAAAGGAAATAGAAACTCAAAAAAAAAGATGTGAAGAAAATAAAAATAAATTAAAAAATGAAAGAAAATACACTCTGCCTCATAAACAACACAACCTAAGATTAGCCAAGATAAGTGGTCCACTATAATATCAAAATAATATGATGAACATATATTAAAGAAATAATAAGACCACTTAAAAATAATTAACCCAAACATAGATTGGTCAAAAAAGCTATATTTATAGCAAAATCTCATATATACGTTAATAACAATCTAATAGCCACATTCAGTAAAAAGGTATAGTTCTTATCTAATATAACATTGTGAAAAATTCTATATGTCAATTTACACCATTTAGGCACTTTCCAAATGATAAAAGAAAAGATACCAAAAAGAATGGACATGGAAATTAAATACATCTTTGGGCACCAAATTCATTTCCATAATCAAATATCGGCTTCTTGAAATTACTATCAAGGAGCAAAATTATTAATCAGTACACGTATCTAATTTTCCTAAAGAAGTAATCAAATATGATGATACCATTAGCATATGTAATTGTAAAAACGCTAAGAAATCAAGTTAAAAAAAAACTCCAACAATGAAAATAAAATCCACAACAACATCAACAAATTAGAAGAATATCCATTGAGGATAAGAACTATTAATCCATATCAATTGTGGACATAGAGACCAACATAAATATAAAAAATTAAAAATAAACTATATAGTAACATTTATGAACCTCAACATAGAGGCAACAATAATATATTAAAAAAAAAAGAAGACATCCCTATAAATTTATGTAAGGTAACATTTTTATCCAAATTAAGTTTGCCTCTAAATTTAGATCAAATTAAAAAGTTTCATGTTAATGAAAGATGGAAAATTAACATCCATTTTATCCAAATAATTAGCACAATGTGTTACCTCCCCTCAAAATATGGGTGATTTTGAAATGCAATTTTATTAACAATTTTTTGTATTCCTCAATAAATAAAATAAACTAACATTACTTGTATCATTACATTTAACTAGAGATTTTTAAAGAGTAGCATCAATTTTAATCTAAATATTCCTATCAATTGATGCCACACTCAAATTTAAACATAGTTAAGAAAGATATGTTCACAAAACATTTATTAAGAGGACCAATAAAGCTATAATGACTTGACCATTATTATCCCTATTTATGCCACCACAACCGTAGATTTTCAAAACTAAACCATCCATGTTGATTTTGATAACATCACCGCTAGGTTTGGTCCATTTAACCAAATGAGGCCCCATAGGGATAAAATAGGTCCTAAGGTTGATTATAAAATAATGTGTAGCATAAGAAATATTAGAAAACTCCACAATTCAATAGAATTGTATAGTAAAGAAATCAAACTTTATCTTCAACTTTGGAAATGATTCTAAGATGATTCAATTTAATTCCATTATTCTTTACATCATTTTCATCAAGCCAGCTTAACCATAATATAGAGATTGCAACACAAAATTTAGCATAGCTTTCGATCTCTTGAAAATATTCATTTAATAATGAAACCATGATTACATCACTAGCAAAATGGTAACTTTGAAAGATTTTGGCAACCTAATAGTAAACTCTTGAGGCAATAACACCCATAACAAAAACATGATTCAAAGTTCCTATATGGTAATAACAAAGGCATTTAGAAGATAAATAGAAGTTTTTTTAGCACAATAATAAGTCAACTAGAATAGATGTTTTTTATAATCGTCCATCATAGAATAGAGTAAGATGTAGGGATATATTTATGGCATCTTTTAGTAAAAGAATAAGAAAAGATTCTTTTTGGACCCAAATGTAATTCTAAGCTTCTTTTATGATACATTTTCCATCTGAGAAAGGATTAAATAAAATGCAATCCATATTATCAAAATCAATTGGGATTTTAATAATAGCATTAACTAATGAAAGAGGAAGTAACTCTAGTAATTTAGAGATGTCCCACTTATCATAAACATACAAATGATTCACCTTGAGAGCAGATGTAGAGTGCGTAGGCAATTGTGCATCAATGAAATCAAAATCCTTCTGGTAATCAAACTAGAAAAAAGAAGAACCCAAACCTACACCCATTGAATGGGGCCCTATGCTTTTGATTGATGAGACAAAGCCACTTCTACATTAGAGAGTTGCCCACTTTATAGATGTAAGTAAGAGGGCATTTGCTTTTACAATATTTGGATTTCATAAATAAAGTCCAAAGACTATTTCCATTCCTAAAATTACTCCAAACCATTAGAGAAATTTTTTTAGCCAAATCAGATGTCAATTTACATCCAAGGCTACCTTCCTTTAAGACTTCTTAATAATTTTCCAAGAAGCCCAATAAATTTTATTTCAATTTAAGGAAGATCCCAAAAGAATTTGTTAAAAAATCTATCATAGTTTGGAGAAGATAGTTTGGAATTGAGCATAACACACTTTTAATATGCATAAGCCTAACATTACAAGTAAAGAGAATAAACACACACAAT